>JAZKJV010006820.1:0-1205537 GCA_037367405.1 Ottelia alismoides | reverse complement strand
TAATGCATAGATCGGATTTTTGATTGATTGTGATTATTTGTCTATTTTTGTGCCTTCATTATTTTCTTATTATTTGATATACATTTTGAGCTGTCTAAACCCCTCTCTTTGTTGACTTTGTGTGAGGTACCACGGATTTAGGGTGGTGCTTTACTCAAGGCACCTGCACACCCATGTGAAGCCAGCTTTATCCTGCCAACCTAGCTTTAAAGAAGACTTATAGATTTTTGAAGACTTAGCTCCATTTTATTTATTGCATTGAGTTGTGTAATTTAAGTGTGAGAGAGACCCTATTTATTGTAATAATACATGTACTCTGAACTCTGGACATTCATGTTCAATTTCCAAGTGTTTGTTCACTTGGGGGCTCACTGCGATTTCTCGTGGTTTCTTCACATTTTTCCTTGATAGAATTAGTCCAAACATTTAATGTATTTGCCTGTTCCTATAGTGACGTTTGGACTTAGTCAAATATAATTTGCTTCTCACTTAGTCTCAGACCCCCCCCCCCCCCCCCCCCCCCCCCGTGCTGCGCAAATTATCCCTACAACACTTACATGACCTATTATTGTGGGCATTGAGGAGACTCCAAGACCAGACACTTCGGTTTTATTCTAAGTCATTAGCATTGGTTCTTCACGATAATAGCAATTTCTAAACTTAGGGAGATTTCATCGGCTTGCATCTGAATATAGATATTTTCAATTTCGCTGAGCATCCTTGCATGTAGAGTGCTGGAGGTAAGGGGAGCATTTACGCTTTAGCATACATCATCGTTTTGCCACCTGCATGCTTTTCCGACTCTCCCTCTGATTTTGACGACTTAGATGCTTAAAGGAATTGACTCCTCAATAGGCTCGTGCATTATTACTAAAAATCCAAAAAAAGTGATATTCAATAAAATTGGGACTGCTAATATTACTTGACCCTAAACTCAACTAAAAAAAATATTTATCTTGGGGTGAGTAATCCCCTTATTGTTTTCATTTTAATTGCTCACTCGTACCCTAAGGACTAGTGCCAAAATTCCATTCATCCTCCTAAGTGTTTGCACAACCTTTTGACTTCTCACCTAACTCTAAAATAAACAAGATAAAAAGACCGATCTTTCACAATCTCTATTGAGATGAGTAGGTGAATTAAGGGTTTGTATTGCATGTGTTTGGTTGTGATTTCTTGTGTAAATTCTTGTTTACCTCTGCGCATTTGCCTTTTTCTTCACTTCTCTTGGCTTGGCCTTCGTGCTCTCCTGATCATTTTTCTCTTGTTTCAGAGATGACCGACTGAAGTTCTTTTTATCCGAACTTTGCAGATGCATCGTACCCCCATCTACTCCACCTCCTTTTTTCCAGGAGGACTTTGCTCTTGACTTTTGTATTTGTCCACCTTTGTCACAGATTCAGACCTCGGATTTTTATCCACATTCACCTTCACATTTCTCTTTATATCCACCCGAGTCTGATCTGCTGGAGTCATCTTTTCATGGAGTCCACCATTGAACACTTGATCCATATGATGGAGCATATGAGATAAAGGATCGACGACCTCATTAGTTTAAATAAGAGCAAACATGATACTCCACTATTTTATAATATGGGTTCAATCGAGGATTTCCATGAGAGATTGCAATCGCCCAAAATTTAAAAAATGAGACAAATTTAGAAAGCCAAAAAGATTTCGGGAGACACATGATCGAGTCAGACTGTGAGAAGAGGGCCCACTTGCCAAATCCTTTGACCACACAACCATTTACACTTTGTCCCGTCCTTGACCCCGAGGATGCCGCTGTACAGATTGCTCTTGGCATTCCTCGTGTATATGCTGATTCCGACTTCCTCCCTTGAATGGATGAGGTCTAAAAATTCAAAAAAATGTTGACTAAACTCGAAGTGGTGGCCACTATTCATGAGATCATTGATGCCCCACTTTACCAGGCCATGAACCAATTATCTGCTCCTCATCACAAGAAGAGAAAGCGGCGGAGCAGCTCTGAACATTATATCTTGACCATGGACACTACCCACACCATTGCCCATCATCCATCTTCTAGGAAAAGGAACACAATCAGACCTCTTCTGAGTTGCACCATCTCTGATCATTTATGTGATAACACTCTCCTTGATGGCAGTGCATTGATGAATATGCGATTCATCACTCTACAAGTTGAAAATAGAGCTTTGTTCCCGAGTAATTAGATGCATATTTCCACTTATATTGCATAATTAGCATTCAGGCATGCATTGATAATATCTGCATTTTAGCATTCATATCTGCATTAAATGAGAAGCCAATTTCACTTGTAAATATTCACATGTATATTAGATAGAAATACCTTATTTGTATATATTTTATACTAACTCTGAATATAATAAAACCAACTCTATTATGTATATATGACTAACACTAATTACAGGAAAATATCAAAAAAATACCAACCTGTAAAATTACCCAATAAAATCCCAACCAAAGTTTGAAACCGTGAAGCTTAAAATGTGCATATCTCTCTCATATAGCCTCTGATTTAGGTCTACTCACTTTTAAAGTAATATACATTCAAAGACCTTCGAAACAAGACCAATTTCATTAAAATCGGAGTTCGTATGCAAAACTTGGATTTTGGGCCCCTTTTGTATATTGTACATAATGACCGTTTTACCCCTGTATTTTATCCTTTTATTATCTTCATTATTAAAAATCCAAAAAATTAGATTAAGTTGTAAATATTCTTTTCATATTTTCTCTATTTTTATTTTGATTTTTCTCTTATTGAAAAATGACAAAAAAATTGCAAAAAGAAAAATGTGGTATTTTATACATATAAGGTACCACCCAAAAATACATTTTGTACAAATGATCTCATTTGATTTTTGTCCCTTCATGAAAGTTGTAGATCTCGTCGAGACGAGCAATTTTTGTGTTGACCACTTTTTGATTTAATCTCTTTTGTTATTTCTTTTTAATTTTCTTTACATTTAATATTTGAATTTTCTAGGAGCGACATGTGGCAGCTCCTGGAGCCTCCACATGTCATCCCATTATTTTATTATTTTCGGATTTATTTTATTATTTTTGGATTTATTATTATTATTTTATTATTATCATTTTAAGTATTTTTAGTAGCCTACTATATTATTTTATTAATAAATTGTTTTAACCCCTTTTACCACTTTTTTTCTTACTCCCTACTCCAAGTCACCACCTTCTCCACTACTCCATTCCCTCCACCCTTCTCCAACTTCCTCCTCCTACTCTTTATATTCTCCTCCACACCTCCATTCATCATCATCCCCCCGTTTTCGAAAGAAGTGAGGTTGAGCCCCTTTAACCTTCAGGTGACAGCTGCAGGAGACGAGTCGAGCGACGACAACCCCAAGGCGAGATCCACGGTTAATCTCCGCGTAGTGAGCTGCCAGCCAAGCTCACGGAGCTTCTCCGATTTTCGATCGTCAAATCGGATCGAGGCCACTGATCAGTCGCAAAATCAATCCTTTAAGAGTGCGAAATTAGCACTTGGAATCATCATCGTAGTCGGGCCGAGTTGGGTCATCAAAAGATCATCTCATTTGAATATATGTATGATAGATCAAAATGAGATGATCATAATTATTTTTTTTACTTGGTAAGATACCAAGGTCTAACTCAGGGACACGAGCCTCTCTCGAACTAATCGGACTTTTATCTACTTAATTAAGTGTTGAATTGAAACACATATATAGGTCAAATTTATGCAAAGACACAACAATGCAATACCAATAAAGTAAACATGCATTTTTTTATCAATTTTATTATGCAAAGAAATGCCATGCAATGCAATGAAAATACATCAGAGATATGCCCTAGATCAAGATGATGAGCCAATGAAACCATAAGTTAATTCCAGATTAAATGGTATGATAGAATCAATTTGAACAAGGACGAAGTTAAGAAATTAGAGACACATGGCTATAGAATAATACATCAAAATTCATTGTGTCCAAAACAACCATTAAGCATGCCATTAGAAAGATCATCAAACCAGCTTTAAAATGAAACTGAAATCAACTCAATTGGACATACGTAGCTCAAGATATGCATAAAGGAAAGCAAGGGCATAACTAAAAGAAAACATGAAAAGATAACTACAAAAAGGTCCCTGAGAGGGACTAAATTGCGATAAAAATAAGTTGCGGGACCTTCCCTGTAAATAAACCATACGCGCGGGGACCTTTTTGCAATATTGAAGAAATTCGTGGGCGTCTCTACAAATTTTCCCGAGTAGCACGTGCGATGCACGTGCTATCCAGGCTTGGAGGCAGGCTCGGCAGAGGCTCGGACTGCTTCGACTAGGTTCGGCGTTTGGCTTGGGCTCGGTACAACTTCGATGGAGGCTCGGAGCATACGAACCTCCAGGCTCTGACGCTAGGCTCGGGGAAGCTCGGGTGTCGACGCGTGGCGAACTGGAAGCCGTTGGATCGAGATGATCCAGGGGTTGCTGAAGGCAATGACGTGGCTCTATCTGGACCGTTGGATGGTCGCTGAGAGAAGACCATCCAACGGTCCCGGTGCTGTCTCCTCCACCGCAGGCTGGTGGCGGGTTCAGAGCTCTGACGAAGGAGCTCTTCCTCCGCCGCTCCATCCTAGGCATGGTGAAGCTCGCCCGAAGCTCCTGAAGAATTGTTGATGAAGCTGGGAACTCGGGTGAGCTGCGAGGATAGGTGGCGGAGATCCTCTTCAGTCCAGTAGCCGAGACGGCCTTCACGAAGACCTCTCCGACGAAGGCTCCGATCATTGAAGCTTCGAAGACCTGCACTGTTAGTCAATAGCCGAAGCAGGCGATCACGGTGTACGTGTGAAGTGGAGTGAAGGTGGGAGCTCTGGAGTGCGGAGAATGTCCTGCCTCGCGGCGGAGGAGGTGGGTCGGAAGCGATGAGGTATGGAGGAGCTTAGAAGGTGATGCGCATCGATGAGGGGTTGAAGGCGAAGTTTAGAGAGTGGTTAATGGAGGTCAAGGATGATGGAAGCGGCCTAGAAAATTAATGGGAAATTAGGAAAAAATACAGAGGAAGGAGAAGAAGAGCTTACCTGATCGGAAGCGGAGCGGAGCTTGGGGGCGAGCTCCGATGTGGAGCCCTGGTCGTCGCTGAACCTCCGCAGCAACTGGAGGCAGCTCAAGCGGTCGTAGAGCGCCGCAGCTCCGCCGTGATCGGCGGAGGGTCGACACCGGGGAGAAGAGCTGTCTTCGCTCGATCTTCTCACCCCTCTCTGTCACAGAGAGGCGGAGGAGGGCTGGGCCTCCTCCCACGTAAAGGTGGACAAGGTGATTTGACGGAGGGGGCGGCGGATTTAAAGAAGGTTATGGCGGAAGTGGTGGTGGTCGACGTGGGTTTAGAGGGCGATATGGGCGACTGGGAGGTCATCGCGGTTCGTGGGATGATGCGCGAGGTAGAAGGAAGATCGGAGAAGGTCGTGGGGTAGTTGGCGCATGGAGGTTATGGCTGGTGAGGGCAAGAAAATGGAAAGGGGGCGAGGTCTGCGCGAGGTGGAGGACGTGTGATAGAGGAGTTGCTGCTGTCGTTGAGGCGCGAATTGACGGTCGCGATTAAGTCGGGGGGTGGAGCGATCAAAGGCATATGAGCTGCCACATGTTGAGCACTAGGTGTGGCGCTAGCGAGCGGCTAGGATGAGAAGTTAGGGTTGATCAAGCGGTTGAGGATGGGTGCAGAAATAATGGCTGTGATGGGAGATCTGGGGTGCAATCCAGCGGTCTAAGATGTGCCACGTGGCGCGCTCATCTTGAGGCACGAACGAGCGGTGCGGATTGAAGGCCGGAGATGATCAATGGCTGAGGATTGAGGCGCACGAGGAGATCAGCTGGCCGTTGGATAAGAGGGCGGATCCAACGGCTGGCAATGGAGGCGGATGAGACAAGGGGGGCCGGGCCACGTGGCTCACCCAGATTGGGCCACGTGGCCCAATCAGATTATTCAGATTGTATTTTTGATTTTTGAAGGCTTAATTGGTCGAATTTGAGAAAACTCAAAACATGAAAGTTGTAGATCTTGATGAGATCTACAAGTTTCATGTTGACCAAAACTGAAGATGAGATCAAACAAAGACCCGAAATATTTTTAAGGGTATTTTCAAGGCTAAAAATACCACTGATTTCTAATTTGCCATTTTTGTGGTTTTTAATTTATTTAGGACTCTAATAATTACAGGACATTAACTGGGTTTTATTGACACTCAGCTTAAGCAAGGGGGTTAATAATAGGAAATAAAGATGATGAAATCGAGTTTCATCACCCCCTATACTTAAACTATGCTCGTCCTCGAGCATCAAAAAGAATGACTAAGTTGGATTAACCCCCTTGTGCATGTGAATACAGGATCCAATCTGCTCAAGTCGGCTCAATTTTAGAGATCCAAAATTCTCGAGTTCAACCCAGCCTTAAACAAGAGGTATCCAATTCCTCTAATTCTATAGACTCTCTCTGATATACATATAATCTAAAGGATATGACATTTAGTGTTGACCGCAATTATGAGAGTAGACTCAAATCTTTACCCAAAGTCTTGGTCCAAGAAATTCTCCTAAGGACCCAATCCTCAACACTAGGGAATAAATCCAATCTTGCATCCAATCCACCGTCTCTTTAGTTGTCAGACTTAAAAGTGTAGATGGAAGGCCAATTGATGGAGGGCATAGGATTGTGTCATTTCTTCTCTCCATCTCATTGGAAGAAGGATTCTCTCTAGTGCCCTTTACGCAACACTTTTTTTGGGTGTTGATCAGTGCGTCCGTCAAAAGAAGTTGGAGCCGTCTGCACTTGTTTTCCTGGGAGTACACCGGGGTGTGTCTTTTTTGAGTACCTATCGTACCTTCGACACCCAGACTTGTAGCATTTACGATACAGAGCCCTTTTTTGGTGCAAGCCCGACTCCTGGTCCTAATAGCGGTGGTCCAAGTGGACACTTTGAAAAGTTTGGGAGCGCTCGCCTTAGGTGGAAGCTCTTTGGTAATTGACTTTGTATCGAATGAGAGCTTTTCTTTGACATTTCATTGCTTTGTAGTATTTTTGGCTAGCTCCACCGCTTTTAGCAAGAGTTGGCGCACACTGATCAACAATTTTTATTTATATCACACCCATGCACTTAGGTAAATATCAAGAGATTAGTATAAGAACCAAGTTCTCATACTGGCTAGATTGCTGACACTCAGGTTTCATGAAGCCTTCAAAGATTTTATCCCATCCTCGAGCATCATTAGATCAAATCCAGACTCGAATCCCTCATCCCAATTCCTCAGGTGAAAAGTCAACTCATCTCAATCAAAAACCACAGTCGTGCATGTGATGTGCTGATCATATTCTTTTTGTCTGAGACTAAGCATGGAATATAGCATGCAAATCTAGAGACCTAGGGGAATTTGGATGATTAAGTCTATGACCCAGATGACTAAGGCTGGTTAACCGCAAATCTCAAAGACCTCATAAATCAAGCTTCCTTGAACATTTTAGATCCTGGGTGAAAGTGTAAGTGTAGAGGTTTAATCCAACTCCTTCATTCAAAAACATTTTTTTTTGAATTTTTATGGATTTTAGTTTTAAAGTTAAAACACAGGTTAGACTCAACTTTCCTTGATTAAAGATTTTCAAAACCATGTCACACAATTAAAAGATTTTCAAAATATTTTCAAAAGATTTTTTCAAAACAAGAAAATCTCATTTTAAAAATCATTTTCTAAATATTTTTATCAAAAATAGTGTAACATAGTATCGAAAAGCCGTGAAATCATTTGAGTTTTCTTAGTCCAAAGAATTTTTACTTTAGCCAAAAAAGTTTTAAATTTTTCAAATTTTTCAGATTATAGCTAAAGTAAGTAAATTGTATATACAGTATACCCCCCTATCCTTAAACTTTGCTATGTCCTCATAGCACTAGATGATACAAGTCCATAGGTCCATTTAAGTGTAGAGAAATATACAGGAGCTAAGAGGGCTCCCCCTATACTTAGGTTAGAAATAACCTAAGTATAAAGGCTAGGAAAGATGAGTAGAGAAATCACAGGGACTCGGGTCCCCCCATACTTAGGCTGAGATTAGCCTAAGTATAAAGATGGGAATTGATGTTGGAAGAGACCCAAGGTGAACGAAGAAGAAGGATGGATATACAAGTGAGCGGTTGAATCTTCGGAGATGAAATGGAGGGACTTCAGTTTTGGGGTGTGTGCCGCATCAAACATGGCTCAATCAAGCAAGCAAACCCTTAGTTTCACCAACTCACACATGAAACCAACCAAGGTTGGTTTATTATCTTGTCGGTTTTATTGGTGATAAAACATTTGATTTTTACGCAAAGAAAAGATGTGAAGTGAAAATCATTGCGTAAGCGAGGGTATTGCTCTCCCAAAATCGAATTTTACTCCATTTTTGGTTGACTTGCAATTAACAGCCCCAAATTTTATTTTAAGTCATCACTGAATTAAGGTTAGCCCAAAAATCAACAAATCATTGTCTACCGTTCATTCCCTTTTTCCATTAACCTAGGTGATCAAGCCAGGAAAAAGAAACCGAGAAAAACCATGTATTCGATAAAAATCGCGATCTAGGCTAAGCGAGAAATCATGCAGTGATTTGACAAAAACACGTGAAAACTTGGGCTGTTTTGAAAACCAAAATCAATGTATGCAAGTCAAATAAAACCGCACCTAATCATGCATCTATTAGCGGGGAATGATATCCATTTAAGTTTGGCTAAGTGAGGCGAGATTACGTGCGTCTATAATTTAGTGTGTCCTACCTACGATCAAGCACATAACAATATGAAAAAATAAAAACCGCTCAAAGAGCTGCGTGCCCGATCCTAGGTCGACACTTGGGGACGGTCCCCACACAACCACGATCGTTAGAGTAGAACCGCGAGTCTTCAATCGAAGACCGCTGTAAACGACGAATTTATTACATGGAGAAAATGCAAGACAATTTTTTTTCTTTCTTGTCTACGTACTCCAAGCGTGCTTTTGCGGCTCCTCACAACGGGAAGCATCCTGCTCCTCGTCTCCTTGAACCATCAAGGGCCCTGCCACAAAAGCAATAGTTAGAAATCGATAAAGAAGAAAATTTTACAATGCAAAATGAATTGACAAATTGACCTATAAAATGAACACTAAATTAAATAAACAAAAATCCAAGAAATACAAGAAATGAGCCGTGTCCCCGGCAACGGCGCCATTTGATGATTCGCAAAATCAACCCTTTAAGAGTGCGAAATTAACACTTGGAATCATCATCGTAGTCGGGTCGAGTTGGGTCATCAAAAGATCATCTCATTTAAATACATGTATGATAGATCAAAATGAGATGATCATAATTATTTTTTTTACTTGGTAAGATACCAAGGTCGAACTCAGGGACACGAGCCTCTCTCGAATTAATCCGATTTTTATCTACTTAATTAAGTGTTGAATTGAAACACATATATAGGTCAAATTTATGCAAAGACACAACAATGCAATAACAATAAAGTAGACATGCATTTTTTTATCAATTTTATTATGCAAAGAAATGCCATGCAATGCAATGAAAATACATCAGAGATATGCCCTAGATCAAGATGATGAGCCAATGAAACCATAAGTTAATTCTAGATTAAATGGTATGACAGAATCAATTTGAACAAGGCCGAAGTTAAGAAATTAGAGACACATGGCTATAAAATAATACATCAAAATTCATTGTGTCCAAAACAACCATTAAGCATGCCATTAGAAAGATCATCAAACCAGCTTTAAAATGAAACAGAAATCAACTCAATTGGACATACGTAGCTCAAGATATGCATAAAGGAAAGCAAGGGCATAACTGAAAGAAAACATGAAAAGATAACTACAAAAAGGTCCCTGAGAGGGACTAAATTGCAATAAAAATAAGTTGCGGGACCTTCCCTGTAAATAAACCATACGCGCGGGGACCTTTTTGCAATATTGAAGAAATTTGTGGGCGTCTCTGCAAATTTTCCAGCTATCCATGCTTGGAGTCAGGCTCGGCAGAGGCTCGGACTGCTTTGGCTAGGTTCGGCGTTTGGCTTGGGCTCGGTACAGCTTCGATGGAGGCTCGGAGCATACGAACCTCCAGGCTCTGACGCTAGGCTCGGGGAAGCTCGGGTGTCGACGCGTGGCGAACTGGAAGCCGTTGGATCGAGATGATCCAAGGGTTGCTGAAGGCGATGATGCGGCTCTATCTGGACCGTTGGATGGTCGCTGAGAGAAGACCATCCAACGGTCCCAGTGTTGTCTCCTCCACCGCAGGCTGGCGGCAGGTTCAGAGCTCCGGCGAAGGAGCTCTTCCTCCACCGCTCCATCCTAGGAATGGTGAAGCTCGCCCGAAGCTCCTGAAGAATTGTTGATGAAGCTGGGAACTCGGGCGAGCTGCGAGGATAGGTGGCGGAGATCCTCTTCAGTCCAGTAGCCGAGACGGCCTTCGCGAAGACCTCTCCGGCGAAGGCTCCGATCATTGAAGCTTCGAAGACCTGCACTGTTAGTCAATAGCCGAAGTAGGCGATCGCGGTGTGCGTGCGAAGTGGAGTGAAGGTGGGAGCTCTGGAGTACGGAGAATGTGGAGGAGCTTGGAGCTCCTCCGCCTCGCGGTGGAGGAGGTGGGTCGGAAGCGATGAGGTATGGAGGAGCTGAGAAGGTGATGCGCGTCGATGAGGGGTTGAAGGCGAAGTTTAGAGAGTGGTTAATGGAGGTCAAGGACGATGGAAACGGCCTAGAAAATTAATGGGAAATTAGGAAAAAATACAGAGGAAGGAGAAGAAGAGCTTACCTGATCGGAAGCAGAGCGGAGCTTGGGGGCGAGCTCTGATATGGAGCCCTGGTCTTCACTGAACCTCCGCAGCAACTGGAGGCAGCTCAAGCGATCGCAGAGTGCCGCAGCTCCACCGTGATCGGCGGAGGGTCGACACCGGGGAGAAGAGCCGTCTTCGCTCGATCCTCTCAGTCGTAAGAACCGGGTCAGTCTGTAGGAAAATACGGGCACCTAACAGCTCGTTAATCTTTCTAAGATTGTATGCTCACCAACTAAAATTGACAAGATAATTCGGCCGAACTCTTACGACCATCACGTGTTGAGTTGGTGAAATTGAGGGTTTTGAATTGCGTTTGTATTGTGTGAGTTTACTCCGCACATTTACATGCACCGTAGAACTAGCGCCTCATTGAATATCGTGTTCTAATTGGTTCTTTTGACATTGAAGATGACTGATTGGGGGGATAATTATTCGAACTTTGCGAATTTCCCGTTGAACCCTCCAAGAAGTATGTCTTCACAGGTCCATGCGCAACGTGGACCAACCTGGACTCATGACCCTCTTGAGCCCAGGATCACCCACTCTCGGGATGGTTACTCTCAAACCATTCCCTTTCTCTCTTCCCACCTCACCGAGGAAGACCTTCGCCTCGATGAGAATATCTTGATTCATAAATCCTCTTCTAATCAAGAACACATTGCTGATTCAGGCCATATAGAAGACACAAGTAAAATGCCTCCAAAGAAGATAGAAGAGGAAGAAGAGAACAATGAAGACCCAATGAAAATGATACTTGCCAGATTAGCTGCATCTGAGCAACCACAAGCACTTCTCAGAGATCAGTTAGGACAGTTGAATGTTGGGGTCCAACCACCAATGGATGCGGCGTATAACCCCGGACAATACCAAATTCGAAACTACTTGAGTCTGGCCGAGCCCGAGGTTGATTTTGAATTGAAGCCGCATTTTCTGAACCTGTTGTCACACGTCGATGGGAATGCTTCTGAGGAACCATATGCATTCCTAAGGGACTTTGAGCTCATCTGCGCTAACCTCAAACATCAAAATGTTAGCCAGGATTATATTAGGCTCAAAGCCCTTCCATTTGCCTTGGGTGGCAAAGCTGATTACTGGGTAAAGAATCTTGGGATCGCCGTCACCACATATGCCCAGTTCAAAGACCTGTTTTTGAAGAAGTTCTACCCTTTGAGTAGAACTAACATGATGAGGACGCGCATTACGAGTTTTTCCCAATTACCCCAAGAAGCTTTTTGTGATGCTTGGGAAAGATTCAAGGACATCTTGCAGAAGTGTCCCTGTCATGGACTAAATGATAACATCTTGGTCCAATCATTTTTCACTGGTCTCAACCCTGAGATGCAGGGTTTAGTGAGCGCTGCCTGTGGAGGCAGTTATACATCACGCGGAGCGGATACCGTCTGGAGGGTATTCGAGCAGATGGCAGAAACTAGCCGCTCACAGATGGCCATCAGGGTCTATACACCATCCCCCAGTTCACTCTCACTTGGAGGGAGAAAATCAGCTGTAGTTGATCTCTCTCAGGATGTGATCCCTAGCATGGTACTCCTTGCTAACAAGCTTACTGTAGTAGAGAGGATAGACAGGAGGATTGATGAGTTAGACCGGAGCGTCTCCAAGATACCAAAACAAATGGAGGAGTTGACTGATAGGGTATCTAAGATAAAGATACCTGCCGTGACTGCACCCTCTGCTCCCGTATACCGAGTTCACCATGTTCAAGAGCAGTTGGTGTCAGGGCAACCACAGCCGTGGGAGCAGGACCAATCCTACACCCACTCTTTCCAGCAGCCACCTCCATTAGCAGAGACAGTCCAAGAGGAGCCTCCACCGATTTGGGAGGTGAATGGAGTATGGTATACTCAGGACCCTGCCAGGCAGGGAAGTACGGAAGACCGACAGACCTACCAGCGTCCCCCGACCTTTCACAACACCGCATTCACCTCCGCACCACCTCCTTCACAGCAGAGCCCTGGATTCCAGCCACCCCAGCAGTAGGGTCCGCAACCCCAGCAACAGCAGGAGGGCCAGTCTTCCCGTTCTTCTTCCCAGTCTTATCCACTTCCTTCTTCGTCTAGTCCCGTGGATATACAACAACAGATACTCGACGAGCTACGTTCCTACAGGAACGAGATTCATGACTTACGGGTGGATGTCAACCGCCTATCCAGATGGCGAGACGAGCAGACTGCACCCTTTACCTCTATCCCAGCCCAAGTTCAGGCTAACCCTAATAGCCTGAACCGTTCTAGTTCTCAGCAGCACTTTGGTCAAGTATACTATTCAATATATCCTAGATCTGAATATGAGATTCTTTCGTGTGACGAGGCTAACCACATGTCACTCAGGAGCGGAAGGACCGTGACCGTACCTGACCGGGCGAGGGATACGAGGAGGGGCATCTCTGGATCTCTACCTGAGGAGTATTCAGAGGACGAGGAGGAGAGGCATCATATTTCGGAGCCCCATCAGCATCATTCGAGGATTTCTACTCATGGAGCTGAGAGGAGAAGGAGAGCACGTATGCAACATCGGCAGCATGGATACACTTCTGAGTCTATGGAGGACCTTGCATCTCCGGTTGTGGCTGATACTACTCCAGCTTCTATTCCACAACCTGTAGTAGATAGTTTTGATTTCGATCCCATGTTGCATTAAAAAGATTCATGTATGAAGAACTCTGTTTCAGTTAATGCCAAGAATGATCTTTCAGTTCATGATTCAGACTCTTCATCTTTAGTTTCCCTAGCTTCCATCCCTTCCCCCCGTGCTCTTACAACAGGAAAGCGCATCAAAAAGATTCAGAAGGATGACCCAGATATGGCACGGTTTTGTAAAGAGAATATCACAGTCAAGGTGCCATTTGATGAATATGTGGCTAACCATCCTGCATTCCAAAAATACCTTAAGGTGAGATGCACACCTACAAGGGTTAGCAGGAAGAAAGATAACCGAAATATAAAGACACATGTCTTATCGGTAGCCACAACCTATTGTCTCAAGAATCAGAGTTTGCCAAGGAAAAAGAGAGACATGGGTGCTCACTATGTGGAGAGTCGTATTGACGACATTGCGTTTGCACGCACACTCCTAGATAACGGTTCTTCGATTAACTTACTTCCCTTAGCATTATATCAGAAATTGGAGTTGGGACCACTTCGCAAATCTAGAGCTTTACTCCAATTTGCAGATCGTTCAGTGAAGAGACCTAAGGGAGAAGTGAAGAACGTCGTTATCTCAATTGAGGGGCAGAACTATCAGGTTGACTTCACAGTTTTGGACATGGAGACCCCTAATCATTGGAGAGAATCTCAGATCATTCTTGGGCGGCCCTTCCTTAGGACCGCAGGCGCAGCTTTCGATTATGGTACGGGAATGATGAAGTTCCGTTCTCCAGGAGGAGAGGTGAACCTTGAGATGAAGCAAACCAAGTGTTAGCGACCCGATTCAGAGAGTAGCACAGAGTACTCATCTTCAGAGGCAGATTGCAGTATGATTACCACAGTCGGGATTTGGGGACAGATTCCTTCAGGACAGAGCGAGTCCCTTTCATCTGGAAAGGGTATAGTGGATGATGCAGTTTGCCAGGTGTTGTCTGATCTTGTGGGAGATGCATCAACCTATTCCCATGATGATACAGAGATCCATCTGGATCTATCAGTTCCATCCCCTTCGGAATGATCATGGGATATAAATGATGAGTCAGACGCGGCTTTGGCCGAACTACCGTGTTTCTTTGGCGATCCGACTCCCTTTACTTCTGAGATGGTGGCGAGTACTACTCAGCTTAGTCCACCTTCATGCAGCACGGAACCAGATTCAGATTCAGTTCAGCCAGATCTGCTTGATGATACCACATTGCCAGAACTGAAATCACTACCTCCTACACTCAAGTATGCCTTTCTTGCGGGACCCAAAGAGAGATATCCTGTCATCATTAGCTCAGACTTGACTTTAGAACAGGAGTCTAGGTTGTTAGAGGTCTTAGAGAGGAACCGCAAAGCAATAGGCTGGACAGTGTCGGATCTCGTGGGCATCAATCCCGCTCTCTGCTCGCACCACATTTTTACTGAGGATAATGTAAGACCTTCCCGTGAGTTCCAAAGGAGACTTAACCCCAATCTACGGGAAGTGGTGAAGAAAGAGATTGAGAAATGGTGCAAGGCAGGGATTATATACCCTATTTCTGACTCCAAGTGGGTGGCCCCACTTCATGTTGTCCCGAAGAAGTCGGGAATTCAGATGGTCACCAACGAGGAGGGGGTAGAGATCGCGACACGAGTACCTACGTCGTGGCGTGTCTGTGTTGACTACAGGCGCCTGAATGCTGCGACCAAGAAAGATCACTTTCCCTTGCCTTTTATTGATCAGATCTTGGAGAGACTTGCAGGGAAAGAGTTCTTCTATTTTCTTGATGGGTACTCTGGCTACAACCAGGTGGCCATAGCCCCTGAGGACCAGGAAAAGACCACATTGACATGTCCATTCGGTACTTATGCTTTCAGGCGCATGCCATTCGGGCTCTGCAATGCCCCGGGCACATTTCAGCGGTGCATGATAGCCATATTTGCCGAGATGGTGGGAGATTTCCTGGAAGTGTTCATGGATGACTTCTCGGTCCATGGTGATTCTTTTGATACATGTTTAGTGCACTTGGACCGAGTCCTCACGAGGTGTAGAGAGGTGAATCTGGTACTCTCCTGGGAGAAGAGCCACTTTATGGTGACGGAGGGTATCGTGTTGGGGCATGTCATCTCCAAAAGGGGAATGGAGGTTGATCCTGCCAAGGTGGAGGTGATCAAGAAACTCGATCCACCTACCAACGTGATGTCAGTGCGGTCATTCTTAGGGCTTGTTGGATTCTATAGAAGATTCATTCATGATTTTTCAAAGATCGCCCGCCCATTGACTGAGCTCTTAGGGAAAGACACGGAGTTCATTGTAGATCACAGGTGTCTAGAAGCCTTTGAGCTCTTGAAGAGGAAGATTTGTGCCTCGCCTATCCTACAAGCTCCTGACTGGTCTCTCCCCTTTGAAATCATGACTGACGCTTCAGATTTTGCTATAGGAGCTGTGTTAGGACAACGACGAGAGGGGATTCCGTTTGCGATTCATTATGCGAGCAAAGTTTTAGATCCTACACAGAAAAACTATACAGTGACTGAAAAGGAAATGCTCGCGGTAGTATGGGCCCTCGAGAAGTCCAGATCATATATTTTGGGCTCTAAGGTGACAATTTATACAGATCACACAACCATTCGATACTTAATGGAAAAGAAGGACGCGAAGGCGCGTCTTCTTAGGTGGATTTTACTCCTCCAGGAATTTGATTTGGAGATAAAAGATAAACCTGGAGTGAAGAATGTTGTGGCTGATCATCTTTCTCGGATTGAACTTAAGGATTCTCCTGATTATGAGCGGATTAGAGAGACCTTCCCAAATGAGTCAATTTGTGTTATTGACTCACTCCCGTGGTATGCCAACATGGTGAACTATCTTGTCTCCAAGCAGGTTCCCCATGGTTGGATTAGGAGCAGTATTGACCGACTGAAGTCGGATTCGAGGAGATACCACTGGGACGATCCTTTCCTTTTCTTCGAAGGACCGGATTGTGTTTGGAGAAGGTGTATTCCTCAGGAGGAATACCAGAGTGTCCTCACATATTGTCATTCACTTGAGGCTGGAGGACACCATTCGGGAAAGAGAACCGCTCACAAAGTACTTCAATGTGGATTGTATTGGCCGACCTTGTTTAGAGATGCTATTGATTTTGTACGGTCGTGCCTGATCTGTCAAAGGATGGGAGGGACAGTTGGACAGAGAGATGAGATGCCCATGCAACTGATGATTATTTGTTATGTTTTTGATGCATGTGGCATAGATTTTATGGGTCCCTTTCCCAACAGCCAAGGACATGAGTACATATTGTTGGCGGTTGATTATTTATCCAGGTGGGTGGAGGCTATCCCAACCCAAACCGCAGACAGCAAGACTGTCTGTAAGTTTGTGAGAGATCATATTATTGCTAGGTTCGGGGTGCCAAAAGTTTTGATATCTGATGGGGGTAGCCATTTTGTGAACCGAGATATGAGATCTTTAGCTAAGGACTATGGATTTGAGCATAGAGTTACTAGTACTTACCACCCACAGTCCAACGGCATGGCAGAGGTTTCGAACAGAGAGGTGAAGAGTATTTTGCAGAAATTGGTTCGTCCTGATAGGAAAAACTGGTCCCAGCTCTTGGACCAAGTTCTGTGGGCCTATAGGACAGCCTACAAGACACCACTGGGTACTTCACCATTTAGAATGATCTATGGCAAGCCATGCCACTTGCCCGAGAGTTGATCCATAAATACGAATGGGCAATTAAGAAGATTAACTGGAGTTGTCACCTAGGGAAGCTTTGTCGAGACTTGAACTTGAACGAGCTTGTGGAAATCCGAAACAGGGCATATGACAACAGTTTGATTTATAAGGACAAAGTAAAGAGATGGCATGATCATCACATTAGGTGCAAAGACTTTGTCCCTGGACAAAAGGTATGGTTGTTCAATGCTATGTTGAAGATGTTCCATGGGGAAGCTCAAATCTAAATGGACGGGACCCTTTGTTGTTAAGAAAGTGCACGAGAATGGAAGTGTAGAGATAGCTGATCTCACAGATGGTGCACAATCTCATGTGGTGAATGGACAACTGTTGAAGCATTTGGTTGATTCGAAAGAGCAGTTAGTCCAAGTCGAGGTCATCAACTTCATACAGAGTGAGCACAGAGCAGATACATCTTATTGCTCGTCATGAAGATGCATCATCAAGATTCAACATCTTAGAAGATTCAATCACTCTTGTACATTCTCCCCTCTTTGTATATTCTCCAGATCACATCGGTTCTCACACTTACTCATGTCCTATACTTGGGCTTACCAAGAGCCTAAGTATAGGGGGAGCCGATGCTCGTTGTGTGTACATACTCATCCATTTCTCCTCTTGACCTCGTCCGCCCCATTTTTTCTCTTCTTCTACACTTAGGATGTCCAGAGCTTAAGTATAGGGGGGGGGCAGATCGACTTCTATACTGTTTATTATTTTAGCCATCCTACGCTTAGCACGAGCTATATCTTTTTCTCGCTTCTTGTGCCATGAGGACATAGCACATGCTAAGTATAGGGGGGTATGTATATATTACATATATACTTTACCCTTAGCTCGTACTTTCACATATTTTTGTATATATTATACAATAATTATGGGGTGGGTAAAAAAAACTTTTTCAAAAAAAATCTCTTAAAAAAACGTTTCAAAAAAAATGTTTTTTTGTTCTCTTTTCTTATTTGCTCTAAAAAAATTTCAAAAAAATGTGTCCTTTCTTATTTATCTATATTTTTCAAAAAAAAGATAAAGAAAAAAAACCTTTAAAAAAACTTTAAAAAAATCCTCTTTAAAAAAAGTCCTTTCTTATCTACCTATCTTTCAAAAAAAAACTCTTGAAAAAAAAGAGAGCAAAAACTTTTCTAACAAAAAAAACTTCTTTGCCGTTGTTTGTCAAAAAAAAACTTTTTGAAAAAAAAACTTTTTGTAAAACTTAAAAAAATTCATAAAAAAACACTAAAAAAACTAACTAATAAGTTGGTTTAACCCCTGACACATTCACTTTCACACAAGACTAGTGATGTTCAAGAACACTTGGTTTATGAGCTCTTGAGATTTTGAGTTAACCAGCCTTAGTCATTAGGGTCTTGGACTTAATTATTCACATTTCCCTAGTTTGAAAGATTTGTGTGCTATATTGCATGCTTAGTCTCTACCTTAAGAATATGATCAGCACCTCACATACACGACTGCAGTTATGATGAGATGAGTTGAAATTTCACTTGAGGATCTGGGATGAGGGATTTGAGTTTGGACTTGATTTGATGATGCTCGAGGATGGGATAAAATCAATGAAGGCTTCATGAAACCTGAGTGTCAGCATCTTTAGCCAGTATGAGAACATGGTTCTTGTACCATCTCTTGACATCTACCTATGTGTCAGGGTGTGATAAAATAAAAAATTGTTGATCAGTGTGCGCCAACTCTTGGTAAAAGCAATGGAGCTAGCCAAAAATACTACAAAGCAATGAAATGTCAAAGAAAAAGCTCTCATTCCATACTAAGTCAAATATCAAAGAGCTTCCACCAAAGGCGAGCGCTCCCAACCATTTCAAAAGTGTCCACTTGGAGCACTGCTATTAGGACCAGGAGTCGGTCTTGCACCAAAAAAGGGCTCTGCATCGTAAATGCTACAAGTCTGGGTGTAGAAGGTATAATAGATACTCAAAAAAGACACACCCCGGTGTACTCCCAGGAAAACAAGTGCAGACGGCTCCAACTTCTCTTGACGGACGTACTGACCAACACCAAAAAAATGCGTTGATAAGGCACTTGAGAGGATCCTTGTTCCAATGAGAGGGAGAGAAGAAATGACACAATCCTATACCATCCATCAACTGGCCTTCCATCTACATTTTTAAGTCTGACAACTAAAGAGACGGTGGATTGGATGCAAGAAATGATTTATTCCCTAGTGTTGAGGATCGGGTCCTTAGGAGAGTCTCTTGGACTGGAACCTTGGGTGACGTTGTGACTCTACTCTTGTAACTGTGGTCAACACTTAAAGTCATATCCCTACTATATATGTATACAAAGAGAGTCTGATGATTAGGGAAATTGGATACCTTTTGACTAGAGCTTGGTTCAGCTTAGAATTTTAGGATTTCTAAAACCGAGAGTTCTTGAACAGATCAAGTCTTGTTTTCACATGCACAGTCAGGGGTTAACCCAACTTATTCATTCTTTATTTGCTCGAGGACTAGCAAAGTTTAAGTATAGGAGGGGTGATGAATCCACGATTCATCATCTCAATATATTAATCTTAGCAAAATACCTGAGTAAAAATGAAAAATGTCAATAAAATCAATAAATTAACAAAATGACTCTTGTAAATAAAACTCATTAATTATTATATATTAGATTGTACAAAATAAATTAACAATAAAAAGCCGCAAAATCAAAGGAGTTTTTCACATGTAAATAGCCCAAAACTTCATGTGTTTTTAATAATTTCATTTCAACTCCTTTTTGGCCAATTCTTTCTCCAATGTGTTCATAACAATGTATATAAAAATACAAAAATACAAAACAAAATTTACTTCAAATAAATACTCCTAGATCCCAAAGAGAAAAAAAGCCGTAAAGACCAACTTCCAAGCCAAATCCCCGCTCCGTATGAACTCCAAATTCACCAAACTCACTTTTAAAGTTCAAGTTAGAAAATTATCTATCCAACGGAAGTGGTTTCATTAAAATCGGAGCTCATTTGCAAAAGTTGGGTTTTGGGACCTAGATGTACATTGTATATAATGTATATATTCATTCCTTCTATATTTTTTATTTTATCTTTTATAATTACTAAAAATAAAAAAATATCATGATTGTGTTGTATTTTAATTGTAGTATTTTATTGTATTTTTCTGTTGTAAATATCTCTTATTAAAAAGACAAAAAAATACATATTAGAAAAGTAAAAAAATGTGTACATGTTGTTTGTCTTCCCTTGTAAATTCTCCACTATTTATTTTCTTCTTTTTTTATTCTATTGTAATTAAAGTAGCCTACTTTATTTCATTTATTTATTTATTATACATTCTCTACAATAATCATCATTCAACTCATTCTACCACCAACCTCCATTCAACCCCACCATTTTTCTAACTTCTAATTCAACTCCACCACTTTATTAAGGAAAAAATGGGGCTGCCCCCTGGGGGCAGCGAACATGGCTGCCCCGCCCCATTTTTCGGTCTCTTTTTTATTTTTTTTTGAAAAATAAAACCATGTATATTCATCCATATATCCCTCCTATATGCCATTCGAATTTCGTCAGAAACAGAGACTCCTACGGCCTCCATCTCGATGATATCGATTTAAAAAATCCTGTTACCGTTAAAAAAATTCCTGTCCGGATGGAGGCCGTAGGAGTCTCTGTTTCTGACGAAATTCGAATGGTATATAGGAGGGATATAGGGATGAATGTACATGGTGTTATTTTTCAAAAAAAATAAAAAAAATTACCCAAATAAGGCGGGGGCAGCCACATATGACCCTTTTATTAACCTCCATCCCACTCCATCTTAATTATAACTTCCATTTTTCCATCTCTTTATATACATTCCATCCTCCTCAATTTGCACTTGATCCATCTTTATGTGAGGAGAGCTTAGTTCCCAGAGTTGAATCGGTGATAGCGACGCAACTGCGGTCGAGCGACGACAGCCCTCCCTCCGGTGAGATCCGTTGGCTTTTTGGCCAACATCGCAGCCGCAACCGCACGCTGCTCGAGCTCATCGCACGCCGACTATTTGAGCGAAGATCGTGCTCTCGTGAGCACTCCATAGGCGACCACGTTCATCGTAGGTAAATTTTCTCTTCATTTCATCATCATGTTATTTTCTCATTTTTTTAATCACATCACATTACCATCCACTTGCTTCCATTTGTTTAGTTCATCTTCATCACCATCATCCCACCATTTTATTATTGTTTATCATATTCCCTGCTTAATCAAAATAAAAAAAATTAAAAATTAAAAAAATAAAAAAAACACATATCACAGCACTAAAAAATATCAAAAAAAAAAAAAATAAAAAAGACAACCGCAGCAGCGGTGGGAGCATCCACCGCCGCTGCACCCCATCTCCCTCAGCCGACGTCACCTTCCTCCAAGGGCAGGCGGCGCCGCCCGCTGCCCTCCCCCCCTTCAGCGCGACGCCCGCTGCTCCGCGCCACTCCCTCCGCCGCCGCTCGTAGCCGCGGCCCCGCTGCTTGCCACTCCCTCCGCCGTGCCTTGAAGACCGCAGGTGGCTTCCTCCAGCAGCGCCGCCTAGGCCGCCCCTTCCACCTCACCGCCGACCCCCGCTGGCCGCCACCCTCCACCACGGCTGCCGCGCCGCCCTCTCCACCGTCCAAGCCGCCGCCATCCGCCAATTCCTTTGGGTTCATCCCCTGCAAAGAACGAAGGAAGAAGGTAAAGTTTTCTTATTTTTTTATTGCAAAAATTATGTAAATTTTGTATATAGTTTTTGTAATTACGAAATGGTCCCAGTACATATTCTGCATTGCAATTTCAGCTTTTGTTTTTGCACAAAGACCCCAGTGTTTGACTTCAATTTGGACATTTGTTATGCATCTTTATATTCAATGAAAAATGCTTTTATGTTGAGCAACTAATTTTCTACATTGTGGGTATTTATTTGTATTTTTGTGAGATATGGGTAATTAACTAAAATTGTTCAACTGAAATTTTGCATAGTTTACCCATTCTGTACCATTACATTTATATCTCACACATGGTTGCTCTAAAAATTCCACAAAAATTAAAGATGATGCCTTGATATGTGATTAACTTACTATCCAAATTTCATCTAAAATGGAGATGTCTTGTGCCTGATATAAATTACAGAGTGTTTTTAGTATTTGATTTTTAATTAAATCCACGTATACCCTTTTTGCGAAATTACAACTCTACTGGATTGCTTATCTAAATATCTTTCTGTGATAATTCGCACTCTGATTAATTTGATAATATGGATTTATTAGAAATTATTTACTCACTGTCACTCTGATTTCATTTAAAAATCCGTAAAAAAATTCATATATTATCAAAAATTTCAAAAATATTACTGTAGTCTCTTTGCATCATGTTTTAGTTCCAGTAATTTTTTCAAGATTTTTGCTTACTGTTTGTGTGAGAAATTACGAAAAAACCCATAAAAAGTGCGTATTTTTCCTTGTTGCATTTTATCCCCTAAAATTCTAAAAAAATGTGTTTTGCATTCATTACTGGATTAAGATTCTAGGAAAAATACGAATTGCTAAATTGGACTTCTTTTCCATTAAAATTAATTTGGCCTTGTTTGTGTTTTCTAAGTGTCATAATTCACCCGCATTTGCATTTGCATTTGTTCTTGCATTAAAAAAATCTAAAAAAATACCGCTTGGAAATCTAAAATCTTCATTTTCAAATTAAACCCAAGTTGTTCCTTTGCTTCCCTGTGTTCGACCCCGGACTTTCCCGGGATATAAATTAAGCCGAGACACTCTTTACGGAGATCCTTCTCTCGGTTCTTACCGAATCGCTAAGTACACGTACCACATTGAACACGAATTATTTATCGTATTTAGCGACTCGTCACCCGTCTCACTCCTTATGAAGCCTCTCTTTGAGATGGTTCATTCTCATCCACCCCTCTTCTTTCCATCCAGTTCCAACTACGAAACCAGACCCCTGACTGACTTCCTAGCCTCTTCTTATTTATCTCAGCGGAAACCTCTTTGAGACGGTTCTCCCTCAATCATCTTTCTTCCCTCAACCCACCCCGAATCTGAAGTCAAAACTTCGACTGACCCCTTCACTTTTCGCACTTCTCACCTACCCTACACTCTCACACCCCATCTCAACTGGGCTCACTCACCATATTCTTGAGAGCTTGCTAGAATCAAAGAACCATTCGGAGAACAAGCCATTGGTGAAATAGATGACTGGCAGGATTACTTACCCCCACAAGATTCATTTCCTATTCACATGAATGATGGGTCATGTCAACGAATCACATATACACATTCTGACTTGACATTAGGGTATAAAATGGTTGAATAAACAAATAGAATGGAGAGGCATGCACCTTATGATTTTCTAGACTTGATTGACCTTAGTGATCAAGCTCACATTGACCAACCTTCATACCACACATTCAGAGAGCCTACACATGTAGGGGATTGGACTCATGAGCTTGAACTACAAGACCCCTATTTTTTAATCCATTATATGAGGCTCCAACCAAAGTCTGTCATACGTATGGTATATACTATGTATATACTAAACACATCATTACATGCCGAAGCCTATGTATGTTCAGTACGAGACCAAATCTCATCAATATCCTCCAGTTGAGCAGAATTCTCCCATGATTTGTCATGAGAACATTTTGGAGGATGCCATTTCCAGACTTACCGAGAAAATGAATTATTTGGTAATAAGTTGAGAAATGACACTGAAATATTGAACTCAATTACTGCCAGCTTGGGTATGAAAGTGGAAAAGGAAATAAGCAGATTTGATATTGAAAACCTAGCAGACACTAGGGAACCCACACTCTGTACATCTGGAGTCAATTTAACCTCCTTATTCTACTAATTACTTACTTCCAATCTAGATTCTGAACATTCTCTTACTCCTCCTTTACCTATCAAAAACACCAAAAATTGAAAATCCCGAAAAGACAAAAAATTAAAAAAACTAAAATGAGTATGATTAAAAAATGGATCTTGCCCCTTAGGGAAGCCATTGCCAAGCAACTGATTCTTAAGATTCCCTTAATAAATGCCATAGAATACTTTCTTGAACTCAAGAGGTTTGTGAAGAGTAATTGATGCCCAAGAGGTTGGGAAATAACAAAACACGGACACAGAGACACCCAGTAGAACACCTCCTTGGTGATGGCGGGAAAGACAAAGAGCCATTAAAGAGGTTGCATATGGTTGAATATGAAATAAAACACACCATCTTTACACATGCGATAATTTATGATGACTCATATGTGAACATCCTCCTAGTCTCTGTATTTGACAAGCTCAAACATGGACCACTTAGGAAGTCCAGAGTGATCGTTTAGCTAGCTGATCGATCCATCAAATGATCGGGAGGAACCATTTCAGTCATCATTACTTTTTGAGGTGCTCCACTCATAGTAGACTTTATGATCATTGATATTGAGCACTGAGGAGAGTTCACCCATTCTCCCATTATTTTTAGGAAGGCATTTAGCCTTGGCTAAGGCGACAATAGATTATGTGACTCAGAAAATTGATTTTCCAGCATTGGGGACATACCGACAGCATGTGACCTTTGACGACGTACTCCATCCCAATGAACCTACATAGCCGTTGACAATTGTGACCATGGAGACGTAGATGAGTCCCATCTCTCTCGAGAGACCAACTGTTGGACCGAACTTTGATTCAGCCAAACCTCCATGAAGAATCAACCTACTACAGCTCCTATGAGCAACCGATATGCATGAGCATATTAAAATTTAGACCATATATATCATGATTATTTGAGTGGTCTGATTTTTATGTATATCGTAGTTCATGAAATACTTGAACCATTCCATAAGTCCACTCTTATGCCTAAGAAAAACTAACCAAAACTTCAAAACATCAAAAGGTGACATCTTCATCCCCAACATAAATCATAAGGCCACCAAGAAAGAACTCACAATGCCTACTCAAATTGAGGGAACTCCCCCAAGACGTGTCATGACCTCACAGGAGTGGGTCGATGAATACACCGATTCATCTAATGAGGAACCCATAAACACCACTCCTTCCAGACTATTTACTCATGATAAGGAGAGGAACTCTAACCTTCCTCTTCCTGATACTTCATACAAAAAAGCCGACTGAGAAAGCCACCTTTGACCTTAGAAACCAGGTGACTTTTGAAGTTTTCTCGTCAAGTTCCTCATATGGTCATGAATTGGTATATCAATTAAGAGAAATCAGTGCATATATTATGGAAGGACACTTAACATTAGTTGACAATTGTTGGAGCTCCCACCATACACTAATACTATATGAAGGATGACTTTGATGATGGTTGGGAATCCGCTTCTTCTTCATCACTTCAATCCTCTCCACCTCCATATTCCCTTCTGCCTCATTCATGCATAAAGGTATGTTACAAACCTTCTCGAGGCTTGTACATTCTTATTCCATCTTGTATAGTTTTCTTCTTTTTGACCCATCCCTCTCCCATGATTCGCATCGCTCACCTAGGTCCCATATCATTCGCATTTTGTGTTAGGATGACCATATCCTAAGCATAGGGGGAGAGTGACCCAAGTCGTTCATTTTCTTTTCATTTATTTCTCTATATATTCCCCAACCTCGTCGATTCTCACACATCTCCTTTTTTCTATACTTAGGCTGACTAGCTTAAGTATATGGGGGACCAATGCATGCACCGTATATTCATCCATTTCCCCTCTTTACCCCGACTGCCCCATTTTTGCTCTTTACTACACATAGGCTGCCTAGATCCTAAGTATAGGGGGCATGTCAACTTCCATACTTCTATTCTTTTTCACTCTCTTACGCTTAGCACGAGCTATGTCTTTCTCGATTTTTGTGCTCTGAGGACATAACACACGTTAAGTATAGGGGGTGTGTATATATTACATATATACTTACCCATAGCTTGTACTTTCACATATTTTTGTATATATATTATTCAATAAATACGGGAAGGGTAATGTTTGGTAAAAGATTTTTTTATAAATTTGTATAATGTATATATTGTATACAATCTGTAAGATATGAATAATGTGTAAATCTTGTAAAATTCATGCATATATTACTCTCTGTGTAAAACTTGTATAATCTTGTAAATTCCTATAAATAATTCTCTTCTGTAAAATTGTTGTAAAATATTAGGTATAACACACACAAAAACACATACAAAAAACCTTTGGTCTAATAAAAAGGGCTTCTATCCACTCTTGTATGTCATCCTGGCATTCATTAAAAAAAGAAAAGAAAACAGGGAAATCATTTTGCACTTCATCCACTTGCATTTCATATCATCTGCATTTCATTTTCATATGCAAAGTGGAAAGTTAGTGGATTTTGAACCGAGTTATGAATAGAGATTGAGGATGGACTTGATTTGACCTTAACTAACTTAAATTTTAGAGGAACTTCATTGAGAAGTAGGATTTTAGAAACTTCATGTCTCAGACTTAATTCTCCAAGTTCACCAGACAATGTCTAGACTTAACTCTTAGTGTCTAACCCGATCACCTCTTTCTTAGTAGACTCTTGGATAAGGAATTATTCTAATCTCTACACTATGCACTTAGCTGAACATAGACGATGAGTTGGAATACCTTGTGTTTCTTTCTTTGGTAGCGTGGACATCGAAAGACCAGAGTACCGGGTTGAAATAAAGATTCGGATGAGGGCTGGATTGCTAGCACAAATTTTTCTAAACCCCAAAGCATGGGTAAACCAAAAGATTCTACATCAGTCAGGGCACAAAAGATCCTAGCAGAGCAACCACAATTCCTACCAAAAAGAAGCTAATGCAAAATTTTTTTTTCAAACTTCAGATAATCAATAGTTCTAGTGGAGAGTTGCTTACACTAGCCAAGATTCATACGATCCAAGCTAGTCGCTCTCCACTTCTTTTCCCCTTCTTCTATACTTCTTTCCCCACTCATTGTGAACGATCACACTCCTGAACTTAGAAGGAAATACCTGGCTCCCGGAGGATGAGTTACCAGAGAAAGGGATTGCATGTTAGTCTGACATCTTGGATGGGAAGAGCTAACACTCTTCAAACACTAGAGACATTATTCAGTGTTCATGTGGGATGCTTAGGGAGGGGGTTGATCTAAGATGACTTCTCAGTCAGGTCTGGTATATTGACTTGTGCAAACTTGGAGGTTGTTATTATTAAAACCCAAATTCTCATAAGGAGTTTCGCCACATTATTAATACAAAGGTCGAGTCCAGATCCACTTTCACCTATTTTTCATGACCTTTATATGGAACCCAACATCATTTCACTTCTGCATTTCATTTTAGTTGCTCGGGAACGAGCATGGTTTAAATATAGGGTGTTGATTAACATGTGAGTCATCACTCTAAAAGTTTTAAAAAAAGAGCCATGTTCCCAAGTAATTAGCTTTATCATTCATGCATGCATATATAAGGTTTGCATTTTAGCATGCATAATTGCATTAATAAGAAGCCAAAATTCTCTGGTACATTCTCACGTGTATATTACCAGATTTTCTCCTATTTTTAATTATTTTTCACTAACTCAAAATTAGATAAAATTAACTCTATAGTGTATATATTACTAAAATTATTAAAAGAAAAATACCAAAAATGCTAACTTGTATAATTTCTAATAAAACTTAAACCAAAGTTTTGAGACTAAAATCCGTAAAAGTGAATATCTCTCTCATATAGTCTCCTATGAACCCCTTACTCACTTTTGCATTGATGTACATTCAGTTGTCTATAAAATAGGACCGAATTCAAAAGAATTGGAGTCCATAAATGAAACTTGGGTTTTGGAGCCTCATTGTATATTGTACGTATTGTCTAATTAGACCGTATTATTTTATGTAAAAAAAAACTCTTTCCAGTTTGTGTATTTTGCATTAATTTTATCTTATTTATGTTCTAATAAAACCTGTAAAAATCCAAAAAAAATTGAAGTAAAAATCAAAGTAAATAAATCTACCCGAGTCTATATATATAGTCTGTACATATATCCCATTTATTTTATTTCCTTATTTTCTTAATTACTAAAATCCAAAAAATAGATTATTACGTACATATTTATTTTATACTTACTTTGATTTTATTCTGATTTCTATTATTTAAAAATTACAAAAATTACAAGATAAAAAATCAATATTTTATGTCTATAGACTACCACCAAAAATATTTTTTTACATATAATCTCTCTTGGTTTTGGGTCCTTTAAGAAAGTTATAAATCTCATCGAGATGAACAATGTTCATGTAGACCATGTTTTGATTTGACTTTGTTTTCTATTTATTTTTTATTTTTCTTGTAATTTAGTTTTGAATTTTTTGGGAGTAACATGTGGTTTCTCCGGGAGCCACCACGTGTCACCCCCATTTTTTATTTTCTTTATATTTATTTTATTATTTTTTAATTTAGTATTTTAATAATAATAATTATTTTTGAGACCTTATTAGAATCAAAGAACCATTCGAAGAACAAGCCATTGGTGAAATAGATGACTGGCAGAATTACTTACCCCCACAAGCTTCATTTCCTATTCACATGAATGATGGGACATGTCAACGAATCACATATACACACCCTGACTTGACATTAGGTTATAAAATGGTTGAACAAACAAATCGATTGGAGAGGTCTGCACCTTAGCTTTTTTCGACTTGATTGACCTTAGTGGTCAAACTCACATTGACCAACCTTCATACCACACATTCGGAGAGCCTACACATGTAGGGGATTGGACTCATGAGCTCAAACTACAAGCCCCTAATTTTTTAATCCATTATATGAGGCTCCGACCAATATCAATCATACCTATTGTACATACTATGGTATAAAATAAACACATCATTACATGTCAAAGCCTATGTATGTTCAGTATGAGACTCTAAAATCTCAGCAATCCAGTTGAGCAGAATTCTCCCATAATTTGTCATGAGAACATTTTGGAGGATGACATTTCCAGACTTATCGAGGAAATGAATCATTTGGTAACAAGTTGAGAAATGCCATTGAAATATTGAACTAAATTACTGCCAGCTTGGGTATGAAAGCGGAAAGGGAAATAAGCGGATTTGATATTGAAAACCCATCAGACACTAGGGAACCCACACACTCTGTACACATGGAGTCAAATTTACCTCCCTATTCTACTAACTAATTGCCTTCCAATCTAGATTCTGACCATTCTCTTACTCCTCCTTACCTATCAAAAACACCAAAAAATTGAAAATCCCAAAAAGACCAAAAAATTGAAAAACCAGGAAATCTCATAAAAACTAAAATGAATATGATTAAAAAAATAGATCTTGCCCCTTAGGGAATTAATTACTAAGCAATTGATTCTTAAGCTTCCCTTAATAAAGGCCATAGAATACTTTCTTGAACTCAAGAGGTTTGTGAAGAGTAATTGATGCGCAAGAGATCGGGAAATAATAGAACACAGACACAGAGACACCTAGTGTCTATGAACACCTCCTTGGTGATGGCGGGAAAGACAAAATGCCATAGAGTGAAGAGGTTGCATAGGGTTGAATATGAAATATAATACACCATCTTTACACATGCGATAATTGATGATGACTCATATATGAACATCCTCCCGGCCTCTGTATTTGACAAGCTCAAACATGGACCACTTAGGAAGTCCAGAGTGATTATTTAGCTAACTGATCGATCCATCAAACGATCGAGAGGAACCAATTCAGTCATCATTTCTTTTCGAGGTACTCTACTCATAGTAGACTTTATGATCATTGATATTGAGCACTGAGGAGAGTTCACCCATGCTCCCATTATTTTTGGGAAGCCATTTAGCCATGGCTAAGGCGACAATAGATTGTGTGACTCGGAAAATTGATTTTCCAGCATTGGGGACATACTAACGACATGTGACCTTTGACGACATACTCCATCCCAATGAAACCCAAAAAGCCGTTGACAATTGTGACCATCGAGAGGTAGATGAGTCCCACCTCTCCCAAGAGACCAACTGTTGGACCGACCTTTGATTCTTACCACACCTCCATGAAGAACCAACCTGCTACAACTCCTATGAGCGACCAATGTGCATGAGCATATTAAAATTTAGACCATAATTATCATGATTATTTGAGTGGTCTGATTTTTGAGTATATCGTAGTTCATGAAATACTTGAACCATTCCAGGAGTCGACACTTATGCCTAAGGAAAACTCCTTAAGTACCAAAACTTCAAAACATCAAAAGGTGAGATCTTCTTCCCCAACCATAAATTGTAAGGCCACCAGGAAGTCACAATGCCTACTCAAATTGAGGGAACTCCCCCGAGACGTGTCATGACCTCACATGAGTGGGTCGATGAATATAGTGATTCATCTAATGAGGAACCCATAAACTCCACATCTTCCAGACTATTTGCTCATGATAAGGAAAGGAACTCTAACCTTCCTTCTCCTGATACTTCATACAAAAAAACCGACCGATAAAGTCACCTTTGACCTTAGAAACCAAGTGACTTTTGAAGATTCCTCGTCAAGTTCCTCATATGGTCCTGAATTGGTATATCAGTTAAGAGCAATCAATGCATCTATTATCAAAGGACACTTAACTTTAGTTGACAATTATTGGAGTGATCCCACCGTACACTAATACTATATGAAGGATGACTCTGATGATGGTTGGGAATCCGCTTCTTCTTCATCACTTCAATCCACTCCACCTCCATATTCCCTTCTGTCTCGTTCACGCATAAAGGTTTGTTACAAACCTTCTTGAGGCTTGTACATTCTTATTCCATCTTGTACACTTTTCTTCTTTTTAAATCATCCCTCTCCCATGATTTGCATCACTCACCCCTGTCCCATATCATTTGCATTTTGTGTTAGGATGACCAAATCCTAAGCATAGGGGGAGAGTGAGTTGTTCCTTTTCTTTTCATTTATTTCTCTATATATTCCCCAAACTCATCCGTTCTCACACAACTCCTTTTTCTATACTTAGGCTGACTAGAGCATAAGGATGGGGGGACCAATGCATGCACACTATATTCATTCATTTATCCTATTGACCTCGACTGCGCCATTTTTGCTCTTTACTACACATTGGCTTACTAGAGCCTAAGTATAGGGGGCATGTAAACTTCCATACTTCTAATCTTTTTCACTCTCTTACGCTTAGCACGAGCTATGTCTTTTCCTCGCTTTTTGTGCTCTGAGGCCATAGCACACGTTAAGTATAGGGTGTATGTATATATTACATATATACTTACCCATAGCTTGTACTTTCACATATTTTTGTTATTCAATAAATACGGGAAGGGTAATGTTTGGTAAAAGATTTGTTTTTGTAAATTTGTATAATGTATATATTGTATACAATCCGTAAGATATGAATAATGTGTAAATCTTGTAAAATCCATGCATATAATACTCTCTATTCCAAACTTGTATTAGCTTGTAAATTCCTATAAATAATTCTCTTTTTTAAAATTGTTGTAAAATAGGAGGTATAACACACACAAAAACACATAAAAAAACTTTGTTCTAATAAAAGGGCTTCTTATTCACTCTTGCATATCATCCTTGCATTCATTAAAAAAAGAAAAGAAAAAATGAATATCATTTTGCACTTCATCCACTTGCCTTTCATATCATATGCATTTCATTTCCATATGCAAATTGGAAAGTTAGTGGATTCTGAACCGATTTATGAATAGAAATCGAGGATGTACTTGATTTGACCTTAACTAACTTAAATTTTAGAGGAACTTCATTGAGAAGTAGGATTTTAGAAACTTCAGGTCTTAGACTTAATTCTACAAGTTCACAAGACAATGTCTAGACTTGTCTCTTAGTGTCTAACCCGATCACCTCTTTCTTAGTAGACTCTCGGATAAGGAATTATTCTGTTCTCTACACTATGTACTTATCTCAACAAAGATAAGGAGTTGGAATACCTTGTGTTTCTTTCTTTGGTAGCATGGACATCGAAAGACTAGAGTACTGGGTTGAAATAAAGCTTCAGATGAGGGATGGATTGCTAGCACTAATTTTCAAGACCCCAAAACATGGGTGGACCAAAAGATTCTACATTAGTCGGGGCACAAAAAATCTTAGCAGAGCAATCACAATTCTTACCAAAAAAGAAGCTAATGCTAAAAAATATTTTCAAGCTTTAGATAGTCTACAGTTCTAGTGGAGAGTTGGTCACACTGGCCAAGAGTTAGACGAGATTTGTCCAAGCTAGTCACTCTCCACTTCTTTTCCCCTTCTTCTATACTTCTTTCCCCATTCATTGTGAAAGATGACACTCCTGAACTTAGAAGGAAATACCTGACTCCTATAGGATGAGTTACTGGAGAAAGGTATTGCATGTTTGTCCGACATCTTGGATGGGAAGAGCTAACACTCTTCAAACACCAGAGAAAATTATTCAGTGTTCACGTGAGATGCTTTGGGATGGGGTTGATCTAAGATGACTTCTCAGTCAGGTCTGGTATATTGACTTGTGCAACTTCAAGGTTGTTGTTATTAAAACCCAAATTGTCATAAGGAGTTCCGCCACATTATTAATACAAAGGTCGAGTCCATATCCATTTCACCTATTTTTCATGACCTTTATATGGAACCCAACATCATTTCACTTCTGCATTTCATTTTAGTTGCTCAGGGACGAGCATGGTTTAAGTATAGGTTGTTGATTCATATGCGATTCATCACTCTAAAAGTTATAAAAAAGCTATGTTCCCAAGTAATTATCTACATTTCTTAATCAATTCTGCATTATTACCATTCATACCCTCATATATAAGGTTTGCATTTTAGCTTGCATAATTACGTTAAATAAGATGCCAAAATACTCTTGTACATTCTCTCGTATATATTACCAAATTTTCTCCTATTTTTACTTATTTTTAAATAACTCATAATTAGATAAAATTAACTCTATAGTGTATGTATTACTAAAATTAATAAAATAAAATACCAAAAATGCTGACTTGTATACTTCCTAATAAAACTTAAACCAAAGTTTTGAGACTAAAATCCGTAAAAGTAAATATCTCTCTCATACATTCTCCTATGAACCCCTTACTTACTTTTGCATTAATGTACATTCAATTGTCTACAAAACAAGACCAAATTCAAAAGAATGGAAGTTCATATACGAAACTTGGGTTTTGGAGCCTCATTGTATATTGTACGTATTGTCTAATTAGACCGTATTATTTTTTGTACAAAAAACTCTTTTCGATTTATGTATTTTGCATTGATTTTCTTTTATTTATGTTCTAATAAAACATGTAAAAATACAAATAAAATTGAAGCAAAAGTCAAAGAAAATAAATCAACATGAGTCTGTATATATAGTATGTACATATGTCCCATTTAGTTTATTTCCTTATTTTCTTAATTACTAAAATCCAAAAAATTAATTATTATGTAAATATTTATTTTATACTTACTTTGATTTTATTTTGATTTTTTATTATTTAAAAATTACAAATTTCAAAATAAGGAAATTGGTATTTTATGTCTATAGAGTGCCACCCAAAAATATTTTTTTACATATGATCTCTCTTGGTTTTGGATCCTTCACGAAAGTTATAAATCTCATAGAGATGAACAATGTTCATGTTGATCATTTTTGATTTGACTTTGTTTTCTATTTATTTTTTATTTTTCTTTTAATTTAATTTTTGGTTTTTTTGGTAATAAAGTATGGTAGATCCATGAGCCACCATGTATCACCCCTCATTTTTTATTTTCTTTTTATTTATTTTATTATTTTAATATTTTAATAATATTTATTTATTTATATTTTTACGTTTGCTTTTATTTCTATTTTTAATTTTTTATCGCCACATGGTTGCTCCCTTGCAGGCCACATGGCCCTCACTGCCTCTCCCCCTTGCGACCTGCCCATCCACCTGTCTTCCCTGCTTGATGAAACCACCACCACCCCATGTGGTGGCCCTTCTCACCTAACCATGCCTACAAATACCTTGGATCACCTCCTGCATCGACCCACCCCTCCGCCCGGCATCTCCACCTTTGCGAGAACCACTCACCCACAACTCCTACACCTCCCTCTCACATTTCTATCTCCCATTTTAACGCAATCGACACCCCCTAACCCAGCATTGACCAACCACCTATAAAAGGGTTCGTTTCACCACCCGTGCCGATCATGCACCACTAAGGGGGGAAAACAAGCATCTCGTCACTCACTAGTACTTTTGCCATGGTGAGATCCAAGGAGGTGACAGACCCTTGTCGCGGTTCTTCTCAAAGAAACTGCACAACTTCAAAAAGCCACACTGTTGAGCCATTATCTGAGGATCGCCTTTGCGCATCTTTTCTCACAAGGAGTACAATCATCCCAATCATGTTTCATTGATCGCCTCTTCATTGTGCTCCCCCACCGATGCCTCACATATCCTCTACTCTACTCACTACTCGGATCACCTTCGATCTTTTCAACACCTCAGCCTATCGACATCCCTGATCATTACCTACCCCTCATCTCTTCCCCATCAACCACTGCCCTCAACAATGCATGAGGGTTGCTCTTCCTCACATCTCGACCCTTGTCACCACATGTGGAACCCTTGTGCTGCCATGTATCTCCATCGAGCACCGCTTGTCTAAGTCGTACCCGCTCTACTAACATCTGCTCCACTACGCACCTTGCCTTGACTCGCTCACTCTACTTCAATCGACTTCCAGCCACCAATTCCACCGCTACTTCATGCCTGCATCTCAGGTCCACTCACCGACAACCACCTCGACCCTATTGCTCAGCCACCTTGACTTTCACTCCAGCTGTCTTCTCAGCCTTTGCCATTGATAGTAGCCACTGACATCATTCCTCCTGCCACTCAAGCCCCTCTACATGCGTTACACATGAGTAGAGGCAAAATTATATTAAGACCCTCCAGTTTCCAGTAAATTCCTTAAGCATCCTCACCTCCAGACTGCATGTGCACGGCACATGCCCCCTAAGCATTTTGTGCCAAACCCTCTCGAGTCTTGGTAATTACCATTTTAATCATTGTCGGAATTTTTTATTGATTTTATTTTGCTTGTTTACATTGAGAACCCTCACTTTGTGTCTTCATTTGAATAATCATTTTGCATCCATTTTCACAAAAATTAAAATAAATATATTGTAATTTTTAAAATCTCTTTGGTAAAAAATTGCATATTTTTCCCATCTGTATGTGATTAGTTCATTTTAAATTGATTCTAGCTAAAAAATTCCTAAAAATTTATAGTAGGTTGAATTAAGTGTGTTTTACATTGTGCCCAAAAATCATGTCATCTGTAGATATATCGAGTCTATAATAAATTAAGTGGTGATTTTAGTAATTAATTTCTAGTAGGTTGTATAACCAATATTTTTAGGAGTTATTATTTTTTCTAGATACCTCTCATATAGAGTATCTAGGATAATTTTATTTTTGAGAAATAAATAGGTTTTCTATTTAATAAAATTAATTTATGAAAAATTACCCTCTTGAACAATTAATTCATAATAAATTCATTTTGCATCAGAAAATTCTAAAAAATCACTGTACATTATTTTCCATATTGTTACATTGTGCCTAAGTTTTAGGATGTTTTGACTTTATTTGATTGGAAAATGCATTTTAGTGTCTAAACTTACCAAAATTGTATATCATATAAAAAGATTAAAAAATGCATCTCTGAAAACCTAGCATTTATATCATATGTTAATTGACCTGTGGAGAAAGTGGCCTCCTTGAGGTCGGGCTTGCCCAAGTAAAATAAATATGACTTCTAGCCATAATTGAATATTAAATAAAGTGGTCTTTTTTTTATCCAAATTGCTTTCCTACAATGAACACATTGAAATGTTACTTCCACGTAATTAGTGAGGGTGATTCAAGGTTCATCATTTCCCTAGATAGCAGAACAATATGCGATTTTCTGAAAGATATCAACATATCATGGTTTGGGATCCCAAAGATTCTGATTTTCGATGGAGGCAGCCACTTCATCAATAACTAGGTGATGAAACTAATGAAGGTGTATGATATCGATCACCGAGTTTCATCTCCTTATCATCTGCAATCAAAGGGCTTGGTAGAACTATCAAACATATAAATTAAGATGATCATTCAAAGCTTATGAAGCCGGACAAAAAGAATTGGTCACACCTCTTGGTCTCAGTTTTATGGGCATACAGAACAATCTACAAGTCTCCATTCGACATGTCTCCTTACCATTTTGTATATGGGAAGCTATGCCATATGCAAGCCATGTCATTTACCCATGGAATTGATTCACATACCACTTTGGGCAGTGAATATCTATAATATCTACTCATAGAAGGGTCGAAAGCAGAGAAAACTGGATCTGAACAGACTCCTGGAATTTAGAGATTACGCGTACGACAACATCGTGATGCACAAAGAGAAGGTCAAATACTGGCATGATATACAAATATGAAGAATGATCTTCTAACCTAGATTGAAAGTGTGGCTGTTTGATGCAAAGTGGAAGATATTTTCAGAAAAATTAAAGAGCTAATGGATAGGGCAGTACAAAGCCAAGATTATACGTGACAACATAAGTGTTTTGATATGGAAAGTGTCAGCTAATGCATGACCCTTCATAGTCAATGATCAGTTGCTGAAACCATACTTAGAGCATGATACATTCCTGCCATCATGAACACTGTACAACTAAATTTTAATGAAGAATACATCACTTCAAAAGCTTCAGTGGAGTCGAACAATTCTCCTCAAATAATCATTGATTGATTTTCTTATTTTCTTCTTTTTGTTTTCATTCTTTTAATTCTTTCTTCCAAGTTGTACTCACCCCCTTCATTTGTGTTATACTTAGGATATGCTTCACTCGAAGTATAGGGGTGAGCGCCCTTGGTTATTCATTATTCTTTCTCTCGCTTGTTCACCAATTTTTGACATTGTGTCTATACGTAGGGATATTATACCCTAAGTATAGGTGAACTAGCCAAGTACTATGAGTTCGTAAATTCTATATGCTTGATCATCTCCATTTTGTATACAATCATCTATACTTAGGATCATTTAGTACTAAGTATAGGAGGATGATGACTTCTCATTCTTTAGTCGTTGTAGTGTAGGATTTTTTATACTTAGCACGAGTTATGTCTTCCTTTTTCTCTCTGACATATGAGGATGGAGCTCTAGCAAAGTATAGAAGGGTTGTATATACATTGCATATAATTTATCCATAACTCGTACTTTAATATTTTTGAATAAAATGGCTAATATACTGTATGAATAAGAATATATAATCAATCAAATATAAAGAAAATACTATAAATATGTATAAAAAATTTCAATTTTTTTTGTAAATATGATTATTAAATAGGTTTAAAATGGTTTTGCAAAATGATTTCAAAAATAGTTGGAAAATTGCTTGAAAAATCTTGTGAAAACTGCTTGGAAAACTTTTGTGAAATGTTTTCAAACTATTGTAAAAATATTTATCAAATTTTTGCAAAAATATTTTTATTTATTTGAATAAATGTTTTGAAATTTACCTTGCAAATGAATTGAAAAATGGTTGTAAAAATACTTTTCAAAATATATACATACTGTTTGAAAAATCTTTGCAAAATGGTTTTCAAACTTTATAAATGTTTGAATTTTTTTGTATTTTTTTTGCAAAATAAAGTTTTGAAATTATTTGTTAAAATATTTTCAATTTATTTTTGAGGAATTTGTACATAATTATGAAGAATAATAACCCGGGCACAATTTTGTATTTACTTAATCATTGTAGAAAAGTCTATAAATAATAATTAACTTAATTTCTTTAAATAACCTAGTGTAAGTTCTTCAACTCATTCTTGTAAATATGGATGCACTCCCATGTAAATATCTGCACATAATTCTTCCACTAACTATTATTCATAAAACCTAAAAATTTAAAAACTTCAAAACCATAAAAAATGCAAAATGTTTTTAAAAATCCCATAAAAAGTTGAAAATTAGAAAATTTCTTCACAAAAAGATTTTCTTGCATTGTATATACCATTTACAATTTTAGAAATGATCTAGACAACTGAGCAAGTCTAAAATAAAATCTAAAGATTGGAGCTTGATCTAAACCTTAAAGAACTGGTCACCTTAACTTTATTCTTTAGGTTCCATGAGTCTAGGTTCATTATTCAATTCAATGTATCTAACTAGAACTCTTCCTATCATCCGTACGACTCTTAAAAGCGTGTCTTGACTAGAAACCTCGCACTTAACACTTGTCTCAAGCTAGACGGATTGTTGAAAATCTTAGAGTCTAAGTCAGGATGATGTTTGACCGCTTTCTCAAGGGTGGCTCAAGAACCATTCTTGGGGATTGCCCAAATACTCTAACCCACTTCTTCCGGTAGCCATGATATCTAAAGACTAGCGAGTGGAATGAGACAATGCTTCAGATGAGGAATGGCTTGCTAGCGCTACTTTTTCCAAGACCCAAAAATATGGGCAAGCCGAAAGACTCTATATCCGACGTGGCACAAATAGAATGCAGAGCAATGCAATGTTAAAGAAAAATCCAAAAAATCCTACACCAAGAATTTCACAATAAAATTTAGCTTCAGAAAAAAACATGCTTCTTGGTGAATATTCAGTTACATTAATCGATCATCACAAGGAAACAAAGACAACAATGGTTCATTCCCACTTATTTCCCCATTTCTTCTAGCTTCTCCCCGTTTCGATTGTGAAGCCAGTAGCACCTGACCTTAGAAGGGAATATCTGTCTCCACGAGGACAAGCTACCAGAGGAGCAGACTCTTTAATGGTTCAAGTATTTGTCTGGGAAGATCTAAAAAATTCACACATATGGTTGTATCATTTCAAAGTAGCAAGAGTATACGACTGAGGGGATAATTCTGATCAAAGTATGAATTAAACTGGATGATAGGATTATGGAACCTAACGTATGTTGTGTCACACTTCCTAACACTAATCTGGTTCCGAAAAAACCAATGATCCAAAGGTCTTAACTTAGCTCCAAACATTTATTTTATTAAGACAAGTTTAAAAGTTTAATTGTTCCATGTTCTTTCTTTTTCTTTTCTTTATTCTCCTTTTCTACACTTATTGCATAAGTGTTTGCTAGGGACTAGCATAGGCAAGTATAGTCGGGTGACGAGTCTTCGATTCATCACCTTTATACTTTCATTTAGGCCTTAAATCCATAGATAACCCATCGACCTCCCCCTCGTCAAACCCATCCGTCGATTGCACACGAAGAGGACCCCAGTAGTGACAGCCTAGAGCCCTGCTCAACTCCGGCAAGATCCAAGCTTTTCAAACTCGTCACCGTCCATGACGATCCTCCTCTGCCGCTACTGCTCTGCTCCGACCTTCTTCGCCATCGAGCTACGATATTTCATCAACTCCAGCCACTACGCTCCCGCGCTTCGCCGTATCTCCATCGAAGCTTCTTCGCCCACCGATGACTCGCCTCCTCTGCGCTTCGACTCTAACTGCTCTTGTTCACCTCTCGGAGTTCTCATCTTCGACATCTTCATCAACTCCACTACCAACATCATCGACCACCACCGATCTCTTCTACCTAAGCTCCATCAACTTCATCCGCAACACCACTTGAGAACTACACCTCCAAATCGATGAAGCCACGCTCCTCCGGCTGCTGCCCCGACCCCTCATCAAGAAGCTCCTCTCCTACACACTCCATCTCCAAGGTATGCCACAGTATTACCACCATGGGATCCACACCACCTCCAAGAGCATCGCTCACCACCACCTTCAGTAGGAGCAGTCCTCCGCCAGTTGCCAGCAGCCATCCTCCACCACAGGCCGCCACCAACGACTGTGCTCGGCCTCGAGTCCCGAAAAGCCATGCTTCAGCCAGAGGACCCAGCCATCTCCACCGGGCACGCGGACCAAGACCCCCGCATACGTGATACTCACGTGCATTACGTAACTTACATCGATACCCCCGCTGATCCACCTAATTCCTGGACTACCCCCCATACGTAATACTCACATGGAGGCGGGAAAATTTGCATACGAGCCCCTCAACTTCTGCTTAAGTCCAGATCCAACCCCACCACTGATGAATACCTATTCATCACTCTTTATTCTTATATTTTAGCTACAAAAACCTTTGCAAATACATGTATATTTATTCATGTAAATACAAATAATTACTAAAAGCATGCACTGTATAAAGTTTAATAATTAGCACGTTTTTGTGCAAAAATAAAAGAATAAAGAGACACAAGAAAAAGAGGGAAATATTTAGAATAAATATTCAGCAACCTAATCCCAAGGGAGGGTTCAGCATGGGCCTGACCGCATAAAAGCCAAAGTAGAGGGAGATAGGGGCTCGTGTGTGTAAATACACCTGCAAATACAACAAAAATATTTTCCTCCAAAAATAGAATAAAAGTGGCTTGTATATTTTGTATATATTTATAAATACAAAATCCAAACAAACATTGAAAAAAATCAAAAAGGAAAATAAAAACATTCACATGTAGATAGTCCCCTTATCTATATTTATTTCACCCTATAAATAAATAAAATAAATTTCCATAAAATTTGTATATATTTTATCTTTTATGTTGTAAATAAATAAAATAAAAAAAACAAAAAAAAAAAACAAAATAAAAAGAACAAAATTTAAAACCAAAAAGAATATTGTAAATATACCATGTACATAGATGTATATATCTATTTATTTCACCTTTGTATATAAATAATAAAAATAAAATAAAAATACCTCTTTATTCCTAATTTTATGCTATAAATAAAATATAAAATAGGAATAAAAATACACAAAAATAACTAATTAAAAATCAAAAAAATAGAAAAAATTAAAACAAATATTTTTCATATTTTAAGTTTTTTATAATTAAAAATCAAAAAAATCAAAAAAATTAAAATAACTATTTTTAATTTAATTTCCAAATCATTTCCAGGTGGCTGATTCTCATTGGTCCACGGGGATGTTGATCGCCCGGTCAACTCCCCCCTGTGGACCACTTACCACGGGTTCTAGACGCCCGACCCGATTTGTCCACATTTTAACGTCCAGACCTGATCATGTCTCACCCAAACCTAGGGTCCTAATTGTCCTTGCCAGATCCGACACCCTCGCCGGGATGCCCGCATCGGGGTCCGCGCTCTGAGCTGCCCTACCCGATCGTTTTTAGCCGGACCCATGGCAGTATAAATCTCAAGCTCCGCCTCCCATTTCCGCATCTTTGGCTTGTCATTTCTCCACCCAGTGACCTCCATCATCCTCGCGAGAGTGACAGCTCGCCACCGGTGGTGTAGCAGCGAGGCAGGAGTGTGAAGACCTTAGATCCGGCGTCTTCGCGCCGCCGTGCTCCGCCTGAAGGTAGAGCTCGAGCCTCGGGCCTCGACGACCCGTGAGGCAACGACCCAGAGCTTCCAGAGCTCATGCCCAGTCGATTCGTCCACCCAGGTAGCCTTAGTTTCCTTGCCTTTTCTTTAATTTTGAGTTTGCCCAAAATCACCCGATCGCCGTTCACCTTCGATTCCGGCCACCTCCGCCTTAGTCTCGATCATCGGACCACCCCATCACGTCCGCCTTCTCCCCGCGCATGTTCTCCGCCCATCCACTCAACCCAGCTTGCACAGGAGCTGGGGTCTCGAGCTCCTCCACCGTCGCATCGCCGGAGCTCGACCATCTCACCGCACCGCTCATATCCACCACCGCTTACAGGGTCGAGGCAACTTGTCCTCGACCCGCGAGTCTATTTCCCATCTTTGCAGGTCCCAGGAAGCCCATCTGAGGGCTTCAACATCCAGGTGCAGCAGCTTGACCTCCGCCGGACTCGCCTGAGCTCCTCAGAGCTCCGTCGAGCCATCGGAGGGTACCAGTCGACGCAGGAAGCCAAGGAGCTTCTTCTCCGATCATCAGTGGCCCGCGAGGAGGCAGGGAGCGCACGCAGCGAGCCCGAAGGTTGTCGGCCATCAGTTCTTCCTCGACCTCCAGTTACCGTAGGATCCCCTTCCAGCTCCAGTTTGCATCCCCGTCGTCCATCTGAGGAGCCACCAGCAGCGTTAGATCTTTGGAAGAGCGATCCAGACCATTGGCTCAGCGAGGCTTAGCCACAGCGCCTTCCCTGTCGTCCGATCCACCACGTGGCGAGGTCCCAGCCGTCGATCAAAGCCGAGGGATCCTTGCGTTGGGCGCCACCATTCCTCCACTGTCCGATCCACCACGTGGCAGCCATCCGTCCCTCGCATTAATAAAGGGGTAATTGCTGTTAGGCCCCCCTGTTTGCTTTATTTCGTGTTTGGTCCTGTAAATATCGTAGTCAGTTGTTTTATTTTGGGTACTTTTGCATTGAGGACCTGGTACTTAGTTTATTTACATGTATGCCCCTGCCTGTAGTGGATCACGTGCGTCGACACATGTTTATTTGGGTTATTTGCATGTTTAGCCTTGTTGTTCTAGGGTGTTACTGAATGAATGAAATCTTTTAGTTAATTGCATATATTGAAATTTGTGGGTATTTTACACTGAGGCCCTCGGACTTTTAATACCTGTTATTAAATAGTCCGGAACCTTAGTTTATTTGCAATTAGGCCCCTGTGTGCCCAAGACACGCGCCTAGCGCGTGACTTCTTGGAAATTTTGCACCATACCCCCTGGAACTTCTTCTATTTGCATACAGGTCCCTGTGCACTGTACTCTCCCTTTTATTGTCAATAAAATAGAAAATTAACTCCAAATTCGATGAAAATTGACACATGGCTCCTGCCACGATGTAAAATTTTCTAGAATTTTTGGAGACATTTTTGGGTTCATTTGATATTTTTAAAAAGTCAAAAACAAGCTTTTTCTTTACTGTCTGAATTGAAAATTCACAAAAAAATATTAAAATACCTCTAAAATTCACAAAAAATTAGACAGTAGTTGTTTTACCTTTTTTGATTTTCTGACCAATTTTGGTCATTTTTGGATATAGAAAACCCTTAAAAATTACAAAACACTAAAAACCCTATAAAAGTTCTAATAATTAATTAAAAATCCAAAAACAATAATTCCAGTACCCAAATTTTCCTTAGACTTTCTAGTTTTTAGGAAAATTACCTTCAGATCTTGATAGGGCCGTTATCTATTTTATATTGGCCCTCCAAATCTGACTGGACATTACCTTCATATTTCTTCCTTGTTTGATTTTTAGAAAATTCAATAAAAATCAGAAAATTACCAAAAATTAACCAAAAACAGTAAAGAATATAAAAATCATAAAAATATTTTTATTTGAATTTTTGATTGATTTTTGAGTGCCTTAATAATTGCTTGAATTTGGTTGCTTTATTGCCTTCTTTATTTTTTTAATTCATTTAAAAATCCACAAAAATATAAAGACCCCAAAAATCCACCAAAAATACCTTTTTAGACTACTTCGTTGGCCGCAAGGCCATCACGTGCTCCTTGTGTTCGACCCAGGTTGCTATACCAGGTTAATATAATAGCGAGACCGCTTCTTGTGCTTGATTGATTTTTATTCGATTTTGGTGGTCTATTTTTCTCGATCGACTACGCTTGGTTACTTGGGTCACAACGACCCTTGATTACCTTTTACCCGAGTGATCAGGTGCGTCATCAACCACCCAAGGGTCACATTCCTGGCATGTGACCATGTGGGAATTTTGCAGAAACTCCCATAGGAGTTGTGGTAATTACACTTAAGTCCCTCTATGCATATTTTTATTTATTGTAATTGCAGTGATAGCCTTGGTTCTCCCTTGATTTTAAACCTCTACATTGCATTATTTTTATTATTAAAAAATAACATGATTTTCTTCAAATAATTCTCTACATTATGGCATATATTTGACATTTTTTGTGATATGTGGTTAATTAATAGTTAATTGTTTTGTAGAAATTGCATATTTTGCCCATTCCGTGCTTGAAAACTCATAACTAATTGACCATTGCTATGAAAATTGTCGAAAATTCAAGAATTGTAGAATTAGTTGTATTCTATATCGTACCAAAAAAGAATTGCATTTGCATGCATTGTTTATCTTATAAAAATCATTTTGCATATCAATATTTAGTTTTATTAGGTATTAAATCTAGTATTTTTGAGGTTTTGGATTTTTGTGAGATCCATCATCTAGTGAGATCTTGTATAATTTTATCCCTTGAAAATAATTAGGTTTAATATTTATTATAATTAATTACTGAAATTCATTGTGTTTGCATTCATAAATTCATAAAATATTTATCTTGCATTCAAAAATTCCAAAAAAATTACAATGCACTCATTTCAACATAACATTCATCTTGGCCAAGTTTCATATTTTTTGGGGATTAATCTTTACATTTTAGTTCCTAAAATTGGTCAAATTTGCATTTTGCATCCCAAAATTGCATTAAAAATAACAAAAAAACACCGTCTCAAAAACCGTGCACGAACGTTGATAGAAAAATTTATAAGTTGTTCCTTTGCCTCCTTGAGTTCGACCTTGGGACTTGCCCAAGTAAAATAAACAAAATCCACGCAATTGAAAATTGAATTAATTAATTGTGGTTATTTCTTGACCGATTCTGATTGCCCTTTTATAACGAAACGACATTCATAAATAAACATACGATAATTCCTGACAATTAACTAGGGCATATTTTGGACTTGTCAGATGGCGCCATTACCGGGGAGGCAAACGACTTAGATTTTTTCTAATTTTTTGTTCGGTTTTCTTTGTTCGGGTAGTTTTACCCCTGAATTTTTCATTGTCAATTTTCCATAATTTTTTCTCTGCATTTATTTTATTTTCAACATTTATTTTATTATTTTATTATTTTTAAGTCACTCTCTTACATTCTCTCTCTTATTTTTCTTGCGAGGTACCTGACGAACGTGGAGCGGTTTCTCACAGAATTGAAGCGTCTTCACCAACGCCTGAAAAGCCACATTAAAAATTAAGATAAAGTCGATTCATGAGAGAATGTTAAGTCTAGGATTTAATTTTCTACACTTTTAATTTTTATAATTAGTTTCTCATTTTATAGCGGTGTCCGTTTGGACTCTCACGTGTATAACAAGACCTTGGACCTTTTCTGTGGAGTGTCGTGGCCTGTTTCACTCTCGGTGAGGGAGGGGCCCGACTTGAGTGGTGCTTAGGATAGACCTACATATACGACTATTAGAGCTTCTATAATTTTTGATTGTGCTCGTAGAACGTAGGACCACACTTCACTTTAATCTAGATGCACCTTAGATCGTTCAACTTAGACAAAAACTTATAATCAATTCTCCCCAACCAATAGAACTTTCTGCTAGGTGTGATTTTTATCGACTTGCAGTCATTTAGAATAATCTTTCAATTCTTGTATTTCATCCCACATGGAGATTACGAGGAATCACTGTAAGTCTTCTAATTGAGCATACATCATCATTTTTTACGTGCATCGGCTTTTCCTGAATTTCTCTCTCCTGATTTGTCACATAATTTTAAAGGAAATTGAGACTGGACTGTAGACGTGTACTTGTGATAACCTAATTTTTCAGTGATCGCCTAATTAAAATTGGGACTGCTAAATATAACCGATTTGAAATAGCTCATAAAATCAAGAATTCTTGCGGGAGAGCAACCCCGTCCTTGGGTTTATTTATTTTTTTCTGAATGAGCGAGAGACGACACTTAAGACCAAGTTTGCAAAAATCGGCCGACTAGGCCGACTAGTCGGTCCGATTAGTCGAGTCGGCCTACTGACCGACCCGATTTAGGAGAGTCGGTCATTAGTCGGGTGGACCGACTAGTCGGCCCGACTAGTCGGGCTAGTCGGCCGATTAGTCGGCTGATTTCTGCAACAAAGATATGCGTACCCGAATCCGAGGACGATCCGAATGAATCAAAAATGGGAGTTTAGGTTACTGTCTGACAGTAACCTAAACTCCCCACCCGATATTCCCCTCGCGCGTCCCTCGTGGTTACTATCTCGACGCCGCCTGCTCTCCACGTCGCCTCCTCCCGACACCGCTCGCCGCCCGGAGGTCGCGCGTCGCTCGGTGGTCCCTGCACGACCACTCCTTCCTCGCCGTTCGGTCTCCCAGCTCTCCTGTACCTCGCCATCCGACCGCTGGTCCGGTTAGGGTTTTTTTTGCTATTTTTTTCGAAATTTATGCTCAAATATATTATAAATTCAAGTTGTGAGTTCATGTTCTAAATTCAAGAGCCTCCATTGATTGTTGTTCTATGTTATAAGTTTATTGATTAAATTCAAAGGATTAGTCTAATTTCTATGATTGTTGTTGTTTGGTTATTGATTCAAAGGATTAGTCTAAGTTCTATGATTGTTGTTGTTTGGTTATAAATTCAAAGGATTAGTCTAAGTTCTATGATTGTTGTTGTTTGGTTATAAATTCAAAAGATTAGTCAAAGTTCTATGATTGTTGTTGTTTGGTTATTGATTAAATTGAGATGACAATGGCCAATATTGAATTGACTTGCTACTTTTTTCCTGCAATTATTTCTTTTTTAGCTCTTATAAAATTGAAAATTGCTAAATCTATGCATATTTATGATTGAGTATATATATATAGATTAATATATTAATAATAATTTATATATTTAAAATATTAAAAATTCAAAACCGACTTTTGCCCGACTAATTCCGACTAGTCGCCCGACTGCCGACTAATCCTTAGTAGGTGACCCCGCCGACTGCATACCGACTACCGCTTTCTGCAACCTTGCTTAAGACTAGAGCCCAAATCCCAATTTTCATATTGACTACTGATTCTAAAAATGATTAGCTACTTCTTAGTGTGGATCTACGGGTAGACGGTAAACGGTCCAGATTTCCTTAGCAGAGTGGATGGTTTAAAGGACATTACGTAAGGCTCCATCCTTAAGTAACACGGTTAGCTGTTTTACGGTCCGTACTTACACCTATACTAGTTGAAAGTAGGTACAACTAGTTGTAAGAATTCGGGATAGTCTTTAAGAAAATCTTCGGCACCTAACAGCTCGCTAATTATTTTCCAAGATTGTCTTATCATCAACTATAATTGAAAAGATAAATACCGAACTCTTGTGGTTTCATTGTGCTAGTTGCTGAACCCGAAGTTTGATTTGTGTTTTCTTTGGTGTGTGAGAACCAATTTTAAAGATCAAAGACCGCACACTTGTGCCATCACTCTCCTTGATAAAAATATTTCCTTGTGTATATCATGTGCACTTAACTAAGATCCATTATTTCAACCAATCAGCCTCCTTTGACAAATACATGACAATGGTCCGAGTACCATCTGACCTATATTATGAAAATGAATTTGTCTCAGTCATGACCAAATCGATTAAGTCCTCTTCTTTCAATAATCCTCCAACATTTGCAGGAGAATTTCATTCTCGGATGAATTCAACCCCATCAATAAATTACAAGCCATTCTACTCGAATCATCCGGTCAAGGTCACCACAGCCTCATATTGTTCACCTCAACCACCTGAGAAACTACCATCCTGGACTGAACCATCTTATTCCATGTTTCGCTAAACTTAATGAACCATTTCAAGAACAAATCACTTTTGAGACTCATGATTGGTAGAGAGACCAAACCCGAGCACACCAGATGGAGAAGCTCGCATCTAATGATCATCAGTGTTGGATTAACCGAGATGACCAAATCCCTATTGATCGACCCGAATAGCACTCCTTCGATCATCCTACACATATAGAGGACAACCGTGATAATATCGACACTTATGAACCATGTATGATTCCATTGTATGGGGATACAATCAATCATGATCATGGAAGTGGACTATACTCAAATCAGCATTGCATTCTTGAGTCATGACATGTTGAGTATGAGACCTACAGATTCCCGCAAAATCCTTCCACTGAGCAGACTCCTTCCATAATTTTTGAAGAGAAATTTTCAAGAAATAATAATCATATATTGGATAATCCAAGGGAATCTCCTCTCAGCTCATACAGGAAAATGGAAGATGAAATGACTGGATCTCAAAAACAAGAACATGCATCGATTGCTCCCATGATTGATCATGAAAAGATTTTTGAGGATGATATTTAGAGGATAAATAAGAGATTTGAATTAATGGATGATAGATTTAGAAAGTTTGTCGACCGACTCATTTCACTCTCTGGTAGCTCGGATATAAAAATGGATGAGGAAAAGATTGGATCTCATGTCAAAAATTCCGAGGATATTCAAAAACCTAGAGAATATGTTCACCCTAGGGATAACTCTAACAGTGACACTTCTGCATATTACTCCCCTAGGGATGGCTCCACTTCTTACCCTGACTCTTATCCCTCATCATCTATAAAAAACACCACATCCACACACCAAACAGAAAATACCAAAAAAATTGAAATATTTTAACAACCAAAAAATTGAAAATCTCAAAAATATATAAAAATTGAAACCGAAGAAGATCTGAAGAATTTGGATCCTGCTTTACGGGTAGCACTAGAGAAAAGATTGATTTTTGAACTTTCCTTTATACATGCCATTGAATACTTCCCCGACCTAAAAGGATTTGTGATGAATAAAGTAATGATGAAAAAGTTGGGCATGATAAGAACAAAGACTGAAAGACACATCTTGTCAACGACCAACTCCTTGGTGTTGAGGTGAAAAACCAAGAGCCGCATAGTGAAGCGGTTACCCAGATTTGATTGTGGAATCAAAGACACAATTTTTACCCATGCTCGTATTGATGATGACTCACCAATTAATATCCTCATGACCTCCATAGTTAACGAGATCAAACTTGGACCTAACAGGAAGATATGAAAGATTGTTCAACTAGCTCATTGCTCGATAAAGAGACCAAGAGTAACCATTTCTACCATCATTACATTCCAAGGTGCTCCGATTAAAATAGACTTCACGATCATTGATATTGAGCATCAAGGAGAATTCACCCAGTCTCCAATCATTCTCGGAAAGCCATTCTTAGCATTAGCTAAGGCAATTATTGAATGTGAGACTCGAGAAATCAACTTTACAACATTGGGAGCACTTTGATCTCAAAAGTCTTTGAGGAACCACGATTTTCTGAGGCAACTCATGAAGTCGTCAACAGCCGTAAACACCAAGTGGTAGAAGTGCCCTACCCCGTTGCTACATCTGAGATAGCGGTTGTTGATGAGATTATTGGTTTAGAGACTCTTCCCCCTGTTCCATTTCTTGCTTCTCTCACCATGGGAAATGACTCTGATTATGATCCTGAGACTTATGCATGGGCACATCCCGAGTCAATCGAGATATCCTTTGACCACATTGATCAAATTAATCCAACTCCAGAATGCTCCAACATCAAGTTAACTGAGAACAAACATGCAGAGACTCTCCCCACTGTTCCATTTCCCACTGCTCTCACCATAGAAAAATGTTTCTTATATGATCATGAGACATATGCATGGGCTCACCCTGAGCCGACCTTCTCTGACTACCTTGAACAAATCAATCCAACTCAGGAGTGCACCAACATCAAGAAAATTAAGAACAAACATGCAGGATGAACACCGACGAAGGAGAAGATTTTTAATGGTTATTCATTTGGAGACTCAAGTGACAACACCTCACTCCCAGGACCAACACCTTCACGAAACAAAATTACTGCTCCTGCATCTAAAAAGAAAGTTGCATTTGACCTTTCAGAAGAGGAATTGTCTGATGATCCCTTGACAGGTCCGGAAAAGGTAATCTACATGAGTGAGTGATGATGAGACTTTCGTGATCCGGGTAAAGGAGAAAATACGGATCGGTGTGACCCAAACCTCGAAGCTCAATCAACAAGAAATCAAAACCACAAAATCAAAGAAATCAATCAATAAAGTCGAATAGCGGTCTCGCTATTTTATTTAACCTGGTATAGCGACCGGGGTCAAACTCAAGGAGCACAGATTGGCTAAGAGCCTACGAAGTAGTCAGAAATCAAAATAAAGAGAAGAAATTTTTTTGGTGGATTTTATGGGTTTTAATTTTTTTTTGTGATTTTTAATTATGAAGAAAATATAGAACAAAGCCAAAAAATCACAATCAACTAATTATTTAACAACATAAATCAAGTCAAAAAATTGAGATAAAAAATATTTTTGGATTTTATATTTTTTCAAGTGGTTTTGGTGATTTTCTCAGATATTTATAATTTTTAGTTTGTTTTATAAAAATGAAAGAAAGCTAAAAATGGAAGCTATTGTGCAACCAGATTTGAAAGTCTATTCAAAAATATAAAAATAGCCTCTAAAAATCTAGCAATAATTTTATGAAAACTACATAAAATCCTAACTATAGTAGAAGAAATTGCATTTTTTTGATTTTTTTATTTTTTAATGATTTTTATGAATTTTTTAGGGTTTTTCAATTTTTAAGGTTTTTATACGGCCAAATGCAGCAAAAATTGGACAGAAGCAAGAACACACAAAAATAGAAATTTGTTTAGAATTTTTGGAGAGTTTTTCATATTTTTAGTTGATTTTTAAATTGAAACAATTGCAAAAATGGGGGTTTTTAAATTTTTAAAAATAGAAAATCAAAACAAAAATGTCCCAAAAAATCAATGAAAGTTTTATACAGTGGCAGGGACCATGTATCCAAATTTCAAGAGATTTGGAGTTGATTTGCTATTTTATTCAACCAATACAACATGCATAACACATGGACCTAAGTGCAAAAAAGGAAGTTTCAGGGCTTAATTATAACACGTGAAAATTGTAGGGAGCTCAATTTAATTTCCACTTTAAATTCAGCACATGTCCAAATCCATCACGCACATGGGTATAAATGCAAATATTAAAACTAAAACATCAAAGCATAACATGCATTAAACCCAAGATCTGTACATGCAAATGTCCGAGAAAATCACGTGACGAAGCACGTGCAACACAAATAGGGGGACTAAATGCAAATTCTAGAAGTCTAAGGTCCAAAGTGCAATTTATCCAAATTAAAAACAACTACAAACAGGACTAAGAAATAAATGCATAAAGTGAAGGGCCTAAGTGCAAATTACCCTATTATTAAGGATCCGACGACTGAAGGAGGTCCATTCATGATCAGACGACTCTTGATGGCTGGTACCCCTTCGACGATCGATGCTCCAGATCAGATCCTCAGATGGATCAGATGGTAAGGACCCTCGGATGATGGATAGTGGAGATCAGAACTGGCATGAGGGCTCGATCAGACGGCAGAGGAGGGCTCTGGATGAACAGTTCACCGACGGACTTCGTCTGGGCAATACGCGCGGTGGGGAGCTCCTCTGAGGCTGCTGGGATAGGGAAAAGAGAGCTGATGACGTTCCGCAGTGGCATGGATGCTCCCATGAGGCTGGGGGATACGACGAAGAAGAACCTGGAGCACTGTGCTTCAATGGTTGAACCTCCAGATGAGGTCCATTTGCCTTCGAATCTGCACAGAAAGAAAGCTAGGTCGAGGGCAAAATGCCTTGACTCGGTTACGAGCGAAATGGGTGGACTGGTGAGGCGGAGCGAGACTCTCCAGCGAGGCAACGACGGAGGGGAGTCGGGGTCCTGTTCTGTGGCGAATCAGGAGGAACGAAGGGGTGAAGAACGTGGAAAGAGGTCTAGCGGAGGTTATAGGGTAGTCGATCGGGCAAATGGGTGATCAGAACGTGCGGGATGATCAGGTGAAGGTCAGTGGTCGGAAATCGAAGAATGGAAAATCCGACGAAGTTATGGGCTAGCGAATCTACCCGATGGATGAAAGCGTCTATGCTGGAGGTGCTGGTCCTCCTGCGATCTTTGCCTCGATGGAGCGACGTCTCCAGAGGCTAGAGCTCGCCGGTGGCGGAGCACGGTGACGTGACTCGCCGGATCTGAGGCTAGAGCTCCTCAGTCCTCGCTGCAACAATCCCTCAACCTAGCTATCACTCAAGGAGAGGGAATGGAGGTCCCTGGAGCCGAAGGCAATGGCCGGAGATGAGTGAAATGAAGGCTGGGGGTGAAGCTTTATACGACAAAGGGTCTGAGAAGATGGGAGTGGAGCGCACGGATCGAGGAGCGGACCTCTAAATGTCGGGCATAAATCACAGGTAACTCCTCGATAATCTGAGCCCTGGATCAAAGCGAATGGTGGGAGGATCGCTGTGGAAAAATTCGGAGAAGATCGGGTTGACACAAGGATTTGCGAAAAGTGTGGTCGGGGGGGGAGGGGGGGGGGAGTTGACCGACGTCAACAATCCCCCGTGGCCCAATAACAAAATTCCAGGGCTGGAATTATTTAGAAAATTATTTAAAAATCGAAAATGATTTTATTTTAAAATATTTACAAAATTAAAAATGTTTATTATTTTTCAAACTATTTTTTAGTGATTTTTATTTTTTATGAAAAATAAATTAATGTATGTACATATATTATATTATATACAGGTATAAAATACCTATGTATTTTATATTTTTATTTTTATTAGTTTATATTTGTACAATTACCCCAATTTTATATTTTATTTATTTACAACATAACATTTGGGATATAAAATAATTTTTCTTTTATTTTTATTGTTTATTTACAAGGGTAAAATAAATAGATATAGGTACATATATACATGGTATGTACAATGTGAAGAGAGAGAGAAACTATTTTATTTTTGTTTTTATTTTTTTTTCTCATTTTTATTTATTTTTAGAAATATATACAAATTAATAAAAACCCATTTTTATTTTTGTTTTTAATAAAACAAAATATATATATGAAGGAGGAATATGTATAAGGTGAATGACCCTATCTCCCTCTACTTGTTTTATTTTGCGGTCAGGCCAATGGTTGGCCCTCCCTTGGGTTCGTGTCACTCGATACTTATTCCAAACATTTCCTTCGTTTTCTTTATTTCTTTTTTCTTTTATTTTTGCACAAAAACATGCTAATTATTGATATTTCCACAAAGCATGCAATTTGGTAATTTATTGTATTTACAATCATATACATGGTGTTTTGCAAATATTTTTAGCTTAAATAAAAGAATAAAGAGTGATGAATGAGGATTCATCACCCCCTATTCTTTACTTTTTCTAGTCCCTTAGCAAACACTTATTTGAAAAAGAAGTGAAAAAGAGAAAGAAAAAGAAGGGAAATCAAGGTTGATTATTAAACTTTCCTTCATTAAATTGAAATGTGGAGCTCAGTCAGACCTTTGGATTATTAATTTGTCGGAACCTTATTTGGACTTAAGCTTATAACTCAATAGCCTCCAAGTTCCACTAATCTATGGTCAAGACTCCTCAATAATCCAGATCAGAACAAGTCTACATATACAAACTCTAATGACCATGAATCTTTCCTTGTACTGTGTAAGTGATATGTAGCTCCCCACCTCAGAAATGACAAAGCGACAACCCCCTTTGACCAAGTAACTCTAATGCCTCAATCTAGCAACTCTTTCCTCGAGGAGCGGGGTATTCCCTTCTAAGTTCAAGTAGAACCGACTCAAGAAGAGGGGGAAGAAGAGAATGTACCATGACCAGTGTAGCCATGTATCCCTGGGAGCCCAACCAATATAGCTGAGTCTCCCGCTGCAAGCTTCATGAGATGGTCATGTGTAACATAAGCTTTGCTTTATTTGGCTAGATACACTCCGGTGGGTATTTTATTTTCAATTAGACCCACCACTTTTTTGGAGCTTTTCTATCTTTGCACAATTTTTTTGATGTGCATATGTACAATATATCTACATGGTGCAACATATATACATAAGGAGTTTTTCCTCTTGAGCCAGTAGACTATCCCTCTTTTGAAGCTTTATTGCAACCCACAACTCCTGTCGTTAGACTTCATCACCACCAGGCCAAGTTGAGACACACTTCCTTCACTATAAGAAGAAGAGAGGTTCCGCCTAGAAGCACTACCCTCATATGCTACCCCAAGCCAAAGGAAACTGCCTCCTCACCACCTCATCCGTGGAGAGCTATGTGTAAAGTGTTGGTGCAAGTAAAGCCATTGTCTCTGAGAGTCATGTGTGCGTTGTTAAGTGTTCTACTTAGGCTCATCAAGATGACATATGCTCATTGCCTAGTGGACTCAAAGAATTAAGTCCCAAATGGACCTGAAAATTCTTAATCCTAAGCACTATAAGGTTCCTCTTAGAATTAGGTGGATTAAGGTCTTAACCAAGCTCCATTTTTCAATTTAATTCCAGGCCAGTTTAAATGCCAACTATGATTTGAAAAAACTGTACAAATATTTACAAATATGCAATTTTTAAAAGATTTTTGAAAATGTGCAAAATTTTTGGAAAATGTTTGAAAACATGGATGTATGCATGAATGCGAAGTTTTGCAAACTATTTACACACATTTACACAAGGTTTTTGCAAACATTTTGTTTTTCAAACATTTTACAAAAATTTTGTACTATATACATAATTTTTATATCAAAATATTTACAAACTATTTACACAAATCATTTTTACAATCATTTGTACAAAAATAATTTTATAAATAGCTATGTATGTGCAAGAAGAATTTTATGTACAAGGAAAAATTTTTAAATTTTTAAATTTTATGGATTTTATGGATGGATTTTTAGCCATTTTATTTATTAACACACTCACACAAAGTACGAGTTATGGCTAAAGTATATATGAAATATATACAACACCCCTATACTTAGCTCGAACGATGTCCTCAGAGAGGTAGCATGATCTAGATATGGTTTGAGCTGTTGCCCATTGACAAGAAAGGTAGCATCAGAAGACAACTCAGATATATCAATACTCCCATTGTCATGTACCTTTCAAACCAGATAGGGTCCCTTCCATTTGCTCTGTAGCTTCCCTGGAAATAAACGAAGCCTAGCATCAAACAACTATACTCTCTGTCCTGGCTCAAACTGCTTGTGGCTGATATGAGAATCATGCCACTCCTTGACTCTATCTTTATACTGTACGCTGCTCGAAAAGGATGTATCACGAAGCTCCTCTAGGGTTGTTAACTCTGCCCTCCTCTGATCTCCTACACTCACTGGATCCAAACGTATATCAGTGACTGCCCAAAGTGACCTATGTCTCAGCTCAACAGGTAAATGGCAGGGCTTGCCATAAACGAGGCGAAAGGGAGATGTACCCAAAGGCATCTTGAAGGACATCCTATATGCGCACAAGATCGAGTCCAAAAGTTGTGACCAATCCTTTCGGTCAGGGCGGACGACCTTCTGCAATATAGTCTTGATCTCCCTGTTCGATACTTCAGCAAGACCATTGGTCTGAGGGTGGTACGGTGTGGCTACTCGATGGTCTATGCTGAACTCGCTAGCAAGGGCCTTTACCTTGTCGTTGACGAAATGAGACCCCCCCGTCATAAATCAACACTCGAGGTATCCCGAACCGTTAAATGATATTCTTCCTCAAAAATCGGCATACAGTCCTAGCATTTACGGTTCGGGCGGGGATGGCCTCAACCCAATGACTCACATAATCAACGACCAACAGAATGTACTCGAATCCCTGACTCTTAGGGAATGGACCCATGAAATCGATGCCCATGCATCAAAAACCTCACAGAAGTGAATGGGCTGCATTGGCATCATATCACGCTGTCCACAAGTGCCCATCCTCTGACAGTCAATACATCTCTTCATGAACTCATCAGAGTCCTTGAAGAGAGTAGGCCACCATAGGCCGGATTGGAGCACCTTTTGTGCCGTTCTCCTCCCAGAGTGATGTCCTCCTGCCTCAAGCTTATGGCAGTAAGTGAGGATGCTATGGTGCTCCTCTTGAGGAATGCACCGACACCAGACTCTATCCCCTCCTTCATGATAAAGGACGGGATCCTCCCAATGGTAGAACTTGGCCTTAGCAAGGAAGGTCTCAAGTCACTGCCTGGGCCAATCTTGTGGAACTTTCTTGGCAACAAGACAGTTCACAATATCGGCGTACCACGAGAGAGAGGCGATAGCAAGGATCGCCTCATCTGGGAAGGTCTCACAAATAGGCTCGATCTGCTCAGAATCCTCAAGAAACTCCAATCGGGAGAGATGATCCACCACCACATTATTGACTCCAAGCTTATCCTTAATCTCTATGTCAAACTCCTGGAGTAGAAGGATCCATCTGGTTAATCTGGCTTTGGCATCCTTCTTTGCCATGAGGTACCATGTGGCTTTATGATTAGTGTACATGGTCACTTTAGATCCAAGGATGTACGATCTGAATTATCTAGGGAGAATACTATGTCTAGCATCTCCTTCTCAGTGACGGTGTAGTTCTACTGAGCGGCATCCAAAGTTTGGTTAGCGTAGTGAATAGCAAAGGGGACTCCATCCCTCCTCTGTCCCAGCACGACCCCTACGGTAAAATCGGAGGCATCCGTCATGATCTCGAATGGGAGGGACCAATCAGGCGGCTGAAGGATAGGATCCTCTACAACTAGACTCTTGAGAGTCTCAAATGACGCTAGACACTTATCATCAACAAGGAACTCAGTGTCTTTCGTCAGCACATCAGTCAACGGTTGGGCAATCCTGTTGAAATCATGCATGAATTGTCGGTAGAAATCGACGTGCCCTAAAAAAGACCGTAACTACCGCAAGTTGGACGATGCATTGAGTTTTCTAATGATATCCAGCTTGGCCGGATCAACCTCCATGCCCTTGTTGGAGATGATATGGCCAAGCACCGTCCCTTGAGTCACCATGAAGTGACCCTTCTCCCATGAAAGCATAAGATGGACCTCAATGCATCGTTGGAGGATGCGGTCTAGGCAGTCAAGACAAGAATCAAACCCGTCGCCGTAGACCGAAAAGTCATCCATGAAGACCTCCAATAAATCCCCCAGCATGTCCGAAAAGATGGACAACATGCACCTCTGAAATGCCGCCGTAGCATTGCACAATCCAAAAAGCATCCGTCTGAAAGCATATGTCCCAAAGGGACAGGTGAAGGTGGTCTTGTCTTGATCCTCGGGCGCAATGGCCACCTGATTATACCCGAAGTACCAGTCCAAAAAGCAGTAGTGGATTTTCCCTGCTAGCCTCTCTATAATCTGATTAATAAAAGGCAACAGGAAATGATCCTTCTTGGTGGCCTGGTTCAATCGTCTGTAGTCCACACAGACCTGCCAAGAAGTGGGCACCCGAGTAGCAATCTCCTCTCCAGACCCACTAACAACTGTGGTGATGCCCGTCTTCTTAGGCACAACATGTAGCGGACTGACCCTTTTGGAGTCGGAGATGGGGTATAGATAAAATCGACGCTCCACCATTTTGAGATCTCCTTCATAACAACATCTCGAAGGTTCGGGTTCAGCCGCCGCTAGAACTCACGCGACAGCTTCGCGTCCTCCTCGAGATAGATATGGTGGGAGCACAGGGCCGGACTTATCCCATGGAGATCGGCTACACTCCATTCTATCACCTTGCGGTTCTTTTGAATAACTCCCATCAGACGGGATTCTTGCTCTCCAGTCAAATCCACTGAGATAATGACCGGGTGCATCTCATGCTCGCCCGCAAGGAACCTATACTTCAGCGATGATGGTAATGGCTTCAACTCTGGACAACATGGTATTGGAGGATCTGGCCTCTGAAATGTCTGAGTGAATGCTACCAAATCTACATGGGAGAATGAGAACTCTCGCTGACAATCTGAATCTGGCAAAGGCTGCTCTGCTGGAGTGTCTCTGCTCTATATGGAATCAACCTCCTCTCTATCTATAGGCTCTATGGAAGTCAGACATGGTATCAAATCATCAAACTCCTCCCAATCTATATATGACTCCGAGGGATCTGTATTAGAATCACAAGAAAAATCTGCCTCACGATCGAGAATAGGCTCTGCTACCTGAGATGTATCCTGGACCAGGAATGTTCTCTCCAAGCTTTCCTCTGCTTGCATTTGCGCATCAGCGAACTCTGAAGGTGAGAGGACGGCCTGTGCTGCTGGATCTGCCCAAACTGCCTCGTCATCTGTAATCACAAAATCACATTCCTGGTGGATGTCTCGCCCTGCCTCTGTCATATGCTCTGAATTTGATTGTGGCCCTAAGCAAGCTGAATCTCTGGCTCTAGTCTCCTCGACCATCTCTATCCACCCTCGACGCGAAAGTATACCTTCCCGCTATCATGGTCCGATACTGCCTTGGTTGTGGCCAAGAATGTGGGTCCTAAAATAATGGGGGTATCTGTCACGGACTTAGGGATCTCCATGTCCAACACAACGAAGTCCACGAGGAATTTCAGGCCCTAAATCGTGATGACAACGTCCTTCAGCAACCCCTTCGACCTCTTGATAGATCGATCAACAAACTGAAGGACCGTCCTGCTCTGTCGTAGAGGGACCAACTCGAATCGGTCGAGTAGGGCTGTTGGAAGTAGGTTGATCGAAGAACCGTTATCTAATAGAGTACGGTCGAACCTCTGTTCATGAATGTGGCATTTGACATACGGGGCTCCTGCATCTGGCCTCTTGGCCGGCAGACGGTTCTGGATCGCAAAGCATGTGGCACGAGTGAGCACATGGATCTCTGACTGGTGGTTCCTCCTCTTCCTCCTAAGTGTAGTCCTGTCTCTGAGGGATCTCTGGAAGAGAGGTATGTGCTCCAAGGCCTCCTGTAGAGTCAGCTGTATATGAAATTGGTTCATCATCTGTTGGCTGAACTCTAACTGGTGATACTTTTTCTGATTTTCTTTTTTTTGCCCCTTAGCCAAGTAGAGTGCTTGGGGAAAGGGGACTGTTGGGTCCTTCTCAGATGAAGGACTAGGATCGGGTCTGGAATGCTAAGGGAAAGCAGAATCCACACATACATCATCAATACACAGGTGGATTCGAAAATAATAAACCCTTTCCTTTATTCACATAAGTGTCCTGAGATACATGAACTGAAGGGAAAACAACAAGACTGACAGAACTGGAAATGGTGACCTCAACACCACCCTCGACATCTGGAATCGCGACATCAGTACCGTGCTCTGGCTCAGCAACTGGTATGGTGGCATCAGTACCACCTCCTCCATCTGGTGAAGCGACAGTCTCAGTACCATCGGCTGGATCAACGTTCGTGGTGGCGTCAGTGCCACCGTCATCATCATGCTCATGAGCGGCATCATCACCGTTCTCCTCCTCGTCTGGCGCTCCTGAAGTGGCATGGGGTCGTCGCTCAGACGAGGCACCGCCTGCTGGCATCCTACTGCTCCTAAGTGTAACAAAATCAACATCAAACATGTATGCAATAACATCACCAAGTGAAGCACTAGGAGTGGTAATCTCAGTGAACTCTACCTGCTCAGACTTCCTCTTAAGGTTGTTCGGATTGGGCTTGATCTGTGCAGGAATGGCGGACTTACCTCTCACAATCTCTCTCATCTCCTACCAAAACTCATCCATCTCCCGTCGGAATGTGGCCTACTGCTCGGACATGAGGCGGGCTAAGTCATCCAGGGCGGGGTTCTCATAGGCGGGCCCATGAGAATATGACGGGTGGCCTCTTTGAAATTGAGGCTGTTGGTGTCGAGGAGAGAGAGAGGGGTACTGCGAGTGATACCTCTGCTGCGGCTGTTGCTGCCTCCAAGGCTATCTCTGCTGATAGGGACGAGGACCGTGCTGCTGGTGTGTTGGGAACTGGGGCTACTGGTGCTGCTCACGCTGCTGGCTGTACTGGCCACCCTGAACTGGAGGCTGCTGCTGAGAACTGGTACCTTCGGTCGTCCAACGGAATCCGGGATGGTCTCATCGGATCCAAGGATGGGGTCGGTCATACCATATCCCGTTGACATCCATCAACAGCTCCTGCTCGTAAGAGGGTGGGGGAGTACTGCAAGGGGATGGTCCGGCTGATACACCACCATCTGGCTGTCCTGAGATGGTGGTGACTATACGTACTGCTACTGCTGCAGCTGGTAGGGCTCCACCTGAACAAGGTGAACTTGTCGGTACTGGGCGAAGGGCTGAGCCGAACTGCTGCTGCCGGTATTTGCCCGTGACCTGAGACGGGGATGAGAATATGTCTGTGACTCCTGTAGACACATGATCTGTGTCTTCACATCACCCAGTGTCTGTACCATCTGATCGATCTGCGTCATGCCCTGGCACTGCTTCTTCTCTATCAACTCGATCCGGTCTAGCTTCTCGCTGATGGTACCCATGTCGGCGGCTGTCGACTCTGCATGTGTTACTGCCACTGACAATTAGACGAAGCAATTCTACACGTGAAGAACAATAGCCAGGTAACCAAGCTAAGCCCGGAGTCCAATCTTGGGAGCCACTTGGTGTCTGCCACAATGGATCCTGCACGCGCTGTATGTGACTCCTCACGGCATGTGGACTCTAGCCTAATTAAGCCGACTTTTTCTTTGTGATTTAATTAATAAGGTCCAATTAACGATATATAGGTGCATGCAGATAATTAGGGTTGGGCCTTAATTAATTACGTCACAATCAAAATAAAATCCTAAGGCTAAGGCTAAATCTTCGAAAATCTGATAAGTAGTATAAAATGTGATAAAACTCAAAACCGGCGAAAACAGCGGTGAGGTCCCCGAGCACACTAGTTCTCGGCGAAACAGACCCCGACAATCTCCACAAAAGTCTGAGTGTCCTGTTGGTCCTGTATCATTACAATAATATAGTTTGCAGGAAAATAAACTAACTACATCTAATCTACGCTCCCGAACTCCTGCTCGCCTCCCTCGCGCTCTCCTGCGGCTCTATGCAGAAAAGAGCTGCCTCTGACTCCCACGGTTGCGTCAACTTCCCGAAGAAAGCCGCCTCAGTCCTTAGGCCCTCGCAAGAAAAGGAAATAGAAGTGTGTCAGACATAAGTTATTATAAAGATATGAAGACAAAATGAGATGAAAAATATATATACAAATATAGACAGAAAAGCCGCAAAAACAACAAAAAGAAAAACGACTACTAAGCCGTGCTCCCCGACAACGATGCCATTCTGATGACGAGACTTTGTGATCTAGGTAAAGTGAAAATGCAGGTTGTTGTGACCCGAACCTCGAAGGTCAATCAACAAGAAATCAAGACCACAAAAATCAAAGAAATCAATCAATAAAGTCGAATAGCGGTCTCGCTATTTTATTTAACCTAGTATAGCGACCAAGGTCGAACTCAAGGAGCACGGATTGGCTAAGAGCCTACGAAGTAGTCAGAAATCAAAATAAAGAGAAGAAAATATTTTTTGTGGATTTTATGGGTTTTTAAATTTTTTATGGTTTTTAATTATGAAGAAAATATAAAACAAAGCCAAAAAGTCACAATAAACTAATTATTTAACAACATAAATCAAGTAAGAAAATTGAGATAAAAATATTTTTGGATTTTATAAATTTTCAAGTATTTTTGGTGATTTTTTTCAGATTTTTATAATTTTTAGTTTGTTTTATAAAAATGAAAGAAAGCGAAAAAATGGAAGCTACTGTGCATCCATATTTGAAAGGCTATTCAAAAATATAAAAATAGTCTCTGAAAATCTAGCAACAATTTTATGAAAAACTACAATAAAATCCTAACTCTAGAAGAAGAAATTGCATTTTTTAATTTTTTTCTGAATTGTTAATGATTTTTATGAGTTTTTTTAGGGTTTTTCAATTTTTAAGGTTTTTATAAGGCCAAATGCAGCAAAACTTGGAGTGAAGCAAGAACACACAAAAACAAGCAAAGCACATTTTTTTAGAATTTTTGGAGAGTTTTTAATATTTTTAGTTGATTTTTTAATTGGAACACTAGCAAAAATGAGGGTTTTTGAATTTTAAAAATAGAAAATCAAAACAAAAATGTCCCAAAAAATCTTTGAAATTTTTACATAGTAGTAGGGGCCACGTGTCCAAATTTCAAGAGATTTGGAGTTGACTTGCTATTTTATTCAACCAATACAACATGCACAACATAGAGGGACCTAAGTGCAAAGAAAGTAAGTTTCTGGGGCTAAATTATAACACGCGCGAAAAATGTAGGGGGCTCAATGTAATATACACTTTAAATTCAACACATGTTCAAATCCATCACGCACAGGGGTATAAATGCAAATATGAAAACTAAAACTTCAAAGCATAACATGCATTAAACCCAAGCCCTGTACATGCAAATGTCCCAGAAAGTCACGTGACAAAGCATGTGCAACACAAACAGAGGGACTAAAATGCAAATTCTAGAAGTCTAAGGTCCAAAGTGAAATTTATCCAAAATAAAAACAAGTACAGACCATGTTTACAGGACTAAGAAATAAATGCATAAAGTGAAAGGGCCTAAGTACAAATTACCCTTATTATTAAAGATCCGACGGCTGAAGGAGGTCCACTCATGATTGGACGGCTGTGGACGGCTGGTACCCCTTCGACGATCGACACTCTAGATCAGATCCTCAGATGGATGAGACGGTCAAGACCCTCGGATGATGGATGGTGGAGATCAGAACTAGCATGAGGGCTCGATCAGACAGCGGAGTAGGGATCTGGATGAACAGGTCACCGGCGAACTTCGTTCGGGCAATACGCGCGATGGGGAGCTCCTTCGAGGCTGCAAGGATAGGGAAAAGAGAGCTGATGGCGTTCCGCAGCGGCTGGGATGCTCCGATGAGGCCGGGGGATCCTGGAGGACCCCAACGACGAAGAAAAACCTGGAGCACTATGCTTCAATGGTAGAACCTCCAGATGAGGTCCATTTGCCTTTGAACCTGCACAGAAAGAAAGCTGAGTCGAGGGCAAAATGCCTCGACCTGGTTACGGGCGAAAGGGGTGGACGGGTCAGGCGGAGCGGGACTCTCCGGCGAGGCGATGTCGGAGGGGAGTCGGGGTCCTGTTCAGGGGCGAATCAGGAGGAACAAAGGGGTGAAGAACGTGGAGAGAGGTGTAGAGGAGGTGATAGGGTAGTCGGTCGGGAAAATGGGTGATCGGAACGTGCGGGATGATCGGGTGAAGGTCGACGGTCGAAAATCGAAGAATGGAAAATCCGACGAAGCTAGGGGCTTGCGAATCTACTTGATGGATGAAAGCGTCTATGCTGGAGGTGCTGGTCCTCCTGGGATCTTCGCCTTGATGGGGCGACGTCTCCAGAGGATGTAGCGACGTCTCCAGGGGCTAGAGTTCGCAGGTGACAGAGCACGACGATGTGACTCGCCGGATCTGAGGCTAGAGCTCCTCGGTCCTCGCTGCAAAAATCTCTAATCCTAGCTGTCACTCAAGGAGAGGGAATGAAAGTCCCTGGAGTCAAAGGCAATGGCCGGAGATGAGTGAAATGGCGGCTGGGGATGAAGCTTTATATGGCAAAGGATCCGAGAAGATGGGAGGGGAATGCGTGGATCGAGGAGCGGACCCCTAAGGGGAATGTCGAGCGAGAATAACGGGTAACTCCTCGACAATCGGAGCCCTGGATCAAAGTGAATGGTGGGCGGATCGCTGTGGAAAAATTCAGAGAAGATCGGGTCGGCACAAGGATCCGCGAAGAGTGTGGTCCGGGTGGGAGTTGACCGGGGGTCAACAATCCCCCGTGGACCAATCACAAAATTTCGGGGATGGAATTATTTAGAAAATTATTTAAAAATAAAAAATGATTTTATTTTAAAATATGTACAAAATGAAAAATGTTTATTATTTTTCAAATTATTTTTAGTGATTTTTAATTTTTTTGAAAAATAAATTAATATATGTGCATATATTATATTATATACAGGTATAAAATACCTATGTATTTTATATTTTTATTTTTATTAGTTTATTTTTGTACAATTACCCCAATTTTATATTTTATTTATTTAAAACATAAAATTTGGGATATAAAATTATTTTTATTTTATTTTTATTATTTACTTACAAGGGTAAAATAAATAGATATAGGTATATATATATACATGGTATGTACAATGTGAAGAGAGAGAAATTATTTTATTTTTGTTTTTATTTTCTTTTTCTCATTTTTATTTTATTTTTAGAAATATATACAAATTAATAAAAACCCATTTTTAATTTTGTTTTTAATAATATATATATATATATATATATATATATATATATATGAAGGAGGAATATGTATAAGGTGAATGACCCTATCTCTCTCTACTTGTTTTATTTTGTGGTCAGGCCAAAGCTTGGCCCTCCCTTGGGTTCGCGTCACTCGATATTTATTCTATACATCTCCTTCTTTTTCTTTATTCCTTTATTCTTTTATTTTTGCACAAAAATAGGCTAATTATTGATATTTACACAAAGCATGCAATTTGGTAAATTATTGTTTTTACAATCATATACATGGTGTTTTGCAAAGATTTTTAGCTAAAATAAAAGAATAAAGAGTTATGAATGAGGATTCATCACCGAGGTCTGTTTGGCAGTCTTAAAACCTTATCTTTGCAAGGATCCAAATTTCGATTCTCATTGGACTGATCCTATTCCTCACTATTATTCATCAAAAGCCGATTCTCCTGGTCTCATTGAATATACTAGAATACTTTCTTATGAGCTGACTGAGACTGGTGCTTCAGAGTATTCATCCAAGGACAAATCGCTTGATCCCAAGAATGAACGAATTCTGAGAAAACAACTGAAGCAACTAAAGAACAAGAATATCTGGTGTACCTTCACTTTCAAATACTATTCCTCTGAGGATAACTCCGATGATGGTTATCTTTCATCTGACTCATACGCGTCATCTACTATCCAACATGATTCTGAGGATAACACTGATAATGATTAGGAATCATATGCTTCATCTCCTTATAATTACGATCTCCCACCACAAGCTCACAAAAAGATCAGTTGAAAACCGCCTTAATCATCGGCTACCCACTCTCCCTCCGGACCACATCAATCTCCTTGTACATCTTCTTCCTCTACTTAGGTCAAGGTCTAAGTATGGGGGAAACCGATGCCATCTGTACGTACCATTCTCCGCATGTCACGATTGCCTCATTTCCACACTTCTTTTATACTTAGGCTGACCAGAGCCTAAGTATAGGGGGAACCGATGCTCATCTGTATATACTCTCCTCATTCACGTACACTGACTGCCTCGTTTTTGTTCTTCTTCTATACTTATACGGTCCACAACCTAAGTATTGGGGGGTGGGCTGACTTCTATTGTTTATAATTCTTTTTCATTTTCTTACACTTAGCCCGAGCTATGTCTTCTTTTCGCTTCATGTGCTATGGGGACATAACACTCGCTAAGTAAAGGGGGTGTGTATATATACTTCATATATGTTTTACCCATAGCTCGTACTTTTGCGTACGTATGTGCAACCAAAAAAATGGCTTCTTATTCATTTTTTTGGCCAAAAAAACAACAAAAAATCTTTGCATAAAATTTTTTCTCTCAAAAAAAAAATAAAAAGGAAAAAATCACAAAAAAATCACAAAAATACGTGCATTTCACACACTTGTACTTCATCCAACATTACATGCATTTGCATTTATGAAAAGTCCTTGGGTTCTGAACCGAGTTATGAGCAGAAACTGAGAGTGGTCTGGACTTAACCTTAATCCACCTAATTTTCAGAGGAACTTCACCGAGAAATAGAATTTTAGAAACTTCAGGTCTATGACTTATTCTTCGAGTTCAACATGACAATGTGCAGAGTTTGACTCTTAGTGTCTAACCTGGTCTCTTCATTTGGGTACGACTCTGGTGTTAGCAATGTGAGCCCCGGGCGAACCATTTCTACAATAAATGTTATTGTAATGAATAAATTATCAATGAAAGTTATTGATTATTTTTCACTCCCTTTCTGAGATTAATGAATGAATGCACTATAGGGTCCCTCTGTACAATAAGGGTTATGTACCATGGCCAACTTGATGATCATACAGCTGTTGATTCATTGGATGGATCATAGAGGCTGATGCTTGGATGAATATCTAAGGAGTTAGATAGAGGACTAATCAAGCATCATCAAATGATCATTAAGTGATGATCTCCAGTCTGAGTAGGAGATGGCAATCCTATCTCATATGACTGATATCTGACTGACCTCTTGATGCAGGTCCTCTGCATGGGAATAGTGATTCAGAGGTGTCAGGTTAGTTAAGTCAGTGGGTTGACTTGACAAGATCGAGATAACCAAAGACCTACGTTAAATACTGTCACAACATAGGCATGCATCCTCTGACTAGAGACAGATGTATTGCTATATGTCTGAGTATGTACATTTGGCAGACCAATAGGTTGATGACCTAATCAAGGTCTATATACCGGCGAGCTGGTGTGCATGTAAGGACATATGAGTAATACGATCTCTCAAAGGGATCATACAGGTTCACCTGTGAACCGGGAGACATGAGCTTACTCATGAGGTATTGGGACTGAACAAATTCCATGCATGGTCGTCGTGCTTTGGAAGCATGACATGAATTTGAAGGTAAGATATATGCTTTGTGAAAGCATATGATCTATACCAAATCCCAAATGACCAAGATTGAGAAACTTAATGATCTAACCCTGAAGATGACAGTGAAAAAATGATCTTTATCTTCAGGATGATCATGAGTCTTCCAGTATGTAGGATGTGCAGGTATTGGGAATACCTGAAGGGTGATTTGATCATATGTAGGATCAAGCATCAGTGGGAGGTCCATAGGATCTGGATTTGAGATATGATCTCAACATCCAAGTCACTATACGTGGAACAATACAATCGCCCTGTCCTTATCTCCAAGTATTTGAGGAGAAATAGCATTGTTCTTAAATGGTTTAAGAACAATTCCCTAAGCAAAGAGAATTTGATAATTAAAAGTGTTTTAGTTATCATGATGTATGAGAAATTATCCTATATGATTAAATGTGATTTAATTAGTTTGGATAAGAATAATGTGGATAGAGATATCCAATTATTCATAATATATTATAAATGTGATTTATAATGTATTAGAGAGAGTTAATTATAATTTATATGTGTTGATTAATTATGATGTGTATTGGATGCACATTATGTAATTAATTGACAATATGAATTACATGTTGTTTTGGGTTGTGAATATGATTCACAATTTTTCCATGGCAAGATTGCAATATTCTCAAAGATAATTGTGAATTATTTTTGAAGAATAAAACCCAATAAATTTGTTGCAAATAAATAAGAGAGATTTCATGGAGATATGCAATCTCATGAATTTCCATGAGATTGCAATTTCCATGCAATCTCATGGACGGCACACCATTCCTATATGGAATGGGTGTGCGCCCACTTGGAAGGCACATGGAGATGAAATCTCCATGTGTCTTCTCTCCTTATTTGTTGGGTTGATTTAGGAATGAATTATATTTTATTTTGTCAAATATATTTTAACCTAAATTTGTTGTTTTTGACAACAACAATCTTAGCCATTGGATAAACATAAATCAATCTCATCCATTGATTTTATGTGTCCCATGGATTGAGATCCATGGATCCCAAAACCCTATTAATAGAGAGGCATGCTTGGCTCTCTCTTTACACATGCTATTGTAGCAAAAACTCTCTCTCTCTTTCTCTTAGAAGACAGCCCCCTCTCTCCCTCTCTTCTTGGTGGCCGTCCACCTTGGTGGAAAGAATCGTCGACGCCCGCGCCATAATGCTGCCGCTTCGACTCTCTGCGGTTCTTTGTCTTCTTGGAGTGCTTCACTCACGAAGGAGACGTTTGATCTCGTGCGACGAGATCAGGAGCAACCGCGCTTGGATCAACTTGGATTGCGAGGACACCGCGACTCATCTCCGCGCTCGCAAGCCGTTACTCCGACGATCGGACTTGAGACAGGAGGTCTCTTTTCGTAGAGACTTGATCAACCACGCTTCAATAGGTATTGCATTATACTTGCTGTGGTTATAGATGAAACGATTTGAGAATGGTTCTCGGATCATGTGGTTTCATCGGTTTAAAAAATTTTAAATTCCGCTGCACCGAACAACTAGTACGACTAGTCGTTCTTCGTCGTATTCGATACGACGATCACGCTTCCGTGATGCGCTTGAGGATTTCTCCATATCCTTCAAGTGGTATCAGAGCCAGGTTGACGGTTTCGAATATGATTCGAAAAACTGAGGACGACTTGGGTTCGTTTAGGTCGCGAAAGTTTTCATCGCATTTGATTTCGCAGATCTGTTTAGTAAATAAATTAGGCACTGTTAAATTGTTTAAACACGAATTTAATACTTGGATTTTGTTCCCCATTAAATAAAGAAACCATAGAAACTGAGTTTGCGTAAATTGGATTTCGTATGCTCTAGTTATGGTTGTTTTAATGGACATGTATGCACTGTTGCGGGAACAGTAGATTTTAACATGATTAAAGAGTTAATTACTGTTATCATCTACCTCGAAATGCGTGCAAATCTACTTAGGTTCTGTTCTAAATCAAGTTAGCAATATATGAAAATTGAGTTTGCTTAATTTGGATTTAAATTGATTGAGATATGTCAATTTTAGTGAATAGGGGTCATTACTGAAATTGCATTCCTAATCTAGAACCAAGTGATTGTCAATTAGAGAAATTAAATTGTTAATTTCGTGAAATAATCTTGAAAATATTTGTGAAATATTGAAACATGATTATTTGCCTAATTGACTTGGACCCAACCAATTAATTGATTAAGATGTGATCTAAATCATAATTGGAAACCACAATCTTTCAAACTTGATGCTTGAATAGGATTTGGGAATTTGTCTAGCAAATTTCCTTATAATAAAAAATGTTTTGATTATTACTATATGGTACAATTTCGGTTGAAAAACCGATGATCATCTCAAGTACAAATTAATCAATTTGGCATTATCCTTTCCCGAGGCGGATGTGGTGCCTAGTCGGAGAGCATTGGGGTTGCGGGTTGCAACGTATGTGGTCCGTCCCACTCTCGTCGGTACTGGCCATGACAGCGGGTAGGGCCGGGATAATGTCCGAGGGATTAAGATGTATTTTTCTAATTATTAAAATTCGAATTAATACGTATTTTGAGATATTACCATATATGTATTCAAGTAAAATAATCGAGTTTGATTGATTGAATTGGATTGATAATTAATTTAATATGATTAAATTGATTATGTCCAATTGAAATACTCTAATATGATTAGAGTTATTAATTCCCTTGGAAGAATTAATTATGTGAATGTGATTCATAATAATTAATTAAAATTTGAATATGATATGGAGGATCACATAAGTGACATCCATGGTCTCCCGTCAAGGCGAAGAGTTCCGTCGCCAGACATCGTATGAAGGAGACGCATGTACGAAGTGACAGCTCCTGCATACAATCCGTTTGGATCGGGCTCGTCGCTTCTCGAAAGAGTAAGGACGTATGCGTAGTGACCCCAATATCGGGTCCTCATATTATTGGGGCGATTGGATTGCGCATAGCGAGTTGTATTCCTGTTGACGGTTGGTTCAATTAATAACGGGTCAACATCGCCTTAGGGGTGGTGGGCCCGGGTATTAAAGACCGAATTGGGAAATGCAAGTTGGACTTGCAATGCGGAATGTGTTCCCGCTTCTCTTTATTGGAGTCATAGGTTCTCATATTATTGGGATATGACAAAGATAAGGAGGAGATCCCAGTTCTTGCTTGAGATATATTGGTAAGTATATCTCTTACTTTGAAAGTAAATAAGGGAATAAACTTTCAAGGTTGACATAGCAAGAACAATTTGATTTAAAATGCCTTAATCAAATATTGTAAATTTGAATATATAATTTTTATATTCTAATATAGTGCATTCTTAATTTCAGAAAATGAAGTCTTTGAACCCACTTAGTAGGCTTCTAGAGGTCAACCAATTGATCAGCCCAAATTACTCGGATTGGATCCGAAATTTGGAGCTTGTTCTCTCTGCTGAGCGCATAAGTTATGTGCTATCCGAGGACAAGCATGAGAACCCTAAGTCCAAGGAAGAAAAAGCATTTAATGACAAGTATGATGAAGATCATGTCTTGGATAGGTGCTATATCCTAGGTTCTCTCTCCAATGTTCTGCAGAAGTAACATGTGGAGATGAATACCTGTCAGGAAATAATGCAGAATCTTAAGGATATGTTTGGTGACATTAACCGCACTCAGCGGTACAATGTTATGAAAGACCTCATTCGCTGTAGAATGCAGGAAGGGACTTCGGTCCGTGAACATGTACTCAAAATGTTTGGGTACTTGTCGGAGCTGGAGACTCTTGGGGCAACGATGGATGCAGACATGCAAGCTGACTTCATTCTGCTGTCATTGCCCAAGTCTTTCAATAACTTTGTGGTGTCATTCCACATGAATAAATTGGAATTGACAAGTGCTGCTCTCCTTGCTGCATTAAAGTCCGCAGAGGACGTGATGAAGAAGGATGGTCCCAGTGGCAGTGCAATGGTTGCACAGGTCAAAGGGAAGCGCGGTCGGAAGCATGGTTCTCGGAAGGGCCCAGCCCAGAAGAGAAAGAAGAAGGGACAAAGTGTTGCCTCTTCTTCCAATGCATCCACTCTCATGGCGTCGAAGAAAACCGACGTCTGTCACCACTGCAAGAAGCCGGGGCACTGGAAGCGTAACTGCCCAGATTACCTGAAGTCCTCAGACAAAGGTAAAGCTCTAGCAGGTATGAAATCTACTTTCATCATTGAAACTAGCTTTCTCGTCGGACGAGAAGGAAGTTGGGTTGTAGATTCTGGTGCTTCTGTTCATGTATGCAATTTGTTGCATTTGTTTCAGGAAACTAGAAGTCTTGAAGAAGGGGAGATAGTCATCCAGATGGGATCTGATGCAAGTGTTGCAGCAGTCGCCGTCGGGACATGTCGACTATCATTATCTAGTGGAAGAGTCCTAGTACTTAAAGAGTGTCTTTATGTACCTGAAGTTAGAAGGAATATGATATCTGTATCTAAGCTAGTTAGAAGTGGATATTCGTTCCTGTTCTGTAATAAATTAGTCATAAATCATTATGAGAAATATATTGCAGAAGGTGTTTTAACTTCTGGAGGACTCTATGAATTGTGCATTAATGAGAATGTCATGAATGTTACAACCACTAATAAAAACCCTAAGAGATCCAGGGAGAATAAAAATCATTCAAATATGATTTGGCATCAAAGGCTTGGTTATTTGTCTGTTGATAGGATCAACAGATTGATAAAGGATGGACCTTTAGATTTCCTAAAGGTTCAATCTTTGCCTACCCGCGAACATTGTATTCGAGGTAAAATGACTAGGATGCCTTTCCGTAACAAGGTTACAAGATGCGAAGGTATTATTGACCTAATACATACCGATGTATGTGGTCCCTTCAGTACCGCGACTCGAAATGGATACCGATATTATTTGACATTTATCGATGACCATTCGCGATACGGGTTTATCTTCCTATTACTTCACAAGTCTGAAACCTTTGAAAAGTTCAAAGAATTCAAGGCTTTGGTTGAGAACCAAACCGATAGGAAGATTAAACGGATTCGATCTGATCGAGGTGGCGAGTACCTATCAGATGAATTCAAGGAATACCTTAAGGAGAATGGAATTGTTTCAAATCTCACTCCTCCTGGAACTCCCCAACTTAATGGTGTTGCTGAAAGACGCAACAGGACCATCATGGACATGGTCCGTTCAATGATGAGCAAAGCACATTTACCTCTTAGTTTCTGGGGATATGCAGTAGAGACTGCAATATATATCCTAAATAAGATTCCTAGCAAATCTGTACCTAAGACTCCTCATGAGCTATGGTATGGAACCAAACCTAGTGTCAATCACTTAAGGGTTTGGGGTTGCTTGGTCCATGCGAAGAACGTGGACGCAAGTAAGCTGGAATCTCGCACTCGTGAGTGTTACTTCATTGGGTATGTTAAAGATGGTATTGGATACCAGCTTTATGACCCTGAGACCCAAAAGGTTTTTGTCTCTAGAGATGTAAAGTTTCTGGAGGATGATTTCCTTAAAGGTCAAGATAAAAGTGAAGTAGAGGAACTCATTGAATCCCAAGAGGATTCTGAGCTCCCCAGACCAGAAACTAAAGAAGTAAATAAAGATGAAACACCCATACCTCTTCGAAGGAGTTCGAGGGTGGTTGCACCACCTGAAAGGTATGGATTCCATGTGTCAGGTGAAACTGACATTGATCCTACTTCATTTGATGAAGCATTCGCGGATCAAGACATGGATAGATGGATGCTAGCAAAGAAGTCAGAATTGACTCCATGCATAAGAATGGTGTATGGACCCTAGAGGATCCACCTAAAGGGGTAAAACCCATTGGGTGTAAATGGATCTTCAAGAGAAAGAGGGGACCTGATGGGAAAGTAGAGACTTTCAAGGCACGGCTCGTAGCCAAGGGCTACACACAGAGAGAAGGCATCGACTACGATGAGACATTCTCTCCTGTGGCTATGCTTAAATCCATCCGGACATTGCTAGCTATAGCTGCATATCTTGACTACGACATTTGGCAGATGGACGTCAAGACGGCTTTCCTCAATGGATACCTCGAGGAGGATATCTACATGGAGCAGCCCCAGGGCTTCATGACTGAGGATGGTAAAGTATGCAAGCTGAAGAAATCCATCTATGGGCTCAAGCAAGCTTCTCGTAGTTGGAACATCAGATTTGACGAAACCATAAAGAGTTATGATTTTGTGCAGAATCCTGATGAACCTTGTGTATACAAGAAGCTTAGTGGGAGCGCCGTTGTGTTCATCGTGCTTTATGTAGATGACATCCTTATCATTGGGAATGATACAGGGATGATGACCAGTGTAAAGATTTGGCTGTCCCATACCTTTGAGATGAAAGATCTTGGAGAAGCCTCTTATATCTTAGGCCTGAAGCTGTTCAGAAACCGAGAAAAGAGGATTTTGGGATTGTCACAACATGGATACATTAAGAAGATTCTTGAACGATTCCGTATGGATAGTTCTAAGAAAGGATTCCTACCCTTAAGACATGGCATCCACCTGTCTAAAGGAATGGCTCCTCAAACTGTTGAGGAAAAGAAGGCCATGGCTGGATGTCCTTATGCATCAGCCGTAGGAAGCTTAATGTATCCCATGATGTGTACTAGGCCAGATATCTTCCATGCAGTGGGAGTGGTAAGTTGTTACCAATCCTGCTATGGAGAACAACACTGGAATGCAGTAAAGAACATATTCAAATATCTAAGACGGACGCAAGATTACATCTTGGTCTATGGAGATGGTGATCTCCAAGTCTTGGGATATACAAATTCTGACTTCCAATCGGATGTAGATGATCGAAAGTCGACATCGGGGTTCGTGTTCTTATTGAATGGTGGTGCTGTGAGCTGGAGAAGCAAGAAGCAGGACACTACTGCAGATTCAACAACAGAAGCCGAATACATTGCCGCATCGGATGCTGCAAAGGAGGCGGTGTGGTTGCGCAAGTTCGTCCTGGAGCTTGGCATAGTTTCCTCTGATACTCCCATCCCGTTACTCTGCGATAACACGGGAGCCATTGCCCAGGCAAAGGAACCCAGATGGCATCAAAAGAGCAAGCACGTGGAAAGGAAATACCACATCATTCGGGAGATACAAAAGCATGGTGACATCATCATCACCAAGGTGGCCTCTGCCGACAACGTTGCTGATCCTTTTACCAAACCTCTGACACAGAAGGTTTTCGACCAGCATGTAATGAGTATGGGTTTAAAGATTGTACTTGAATGGTTCTAAGGGCTAGTGGGAGATTGTTAGCAATGTGAGCCCCGGGCGAACCATTTCTACAATAAATGTTATTGTAATGAATAAATTATCAATGAAAGTTATTGATTATTTTTCACTCCCTTTCTGAGATTAATGAATGAATGCACTATAGGGTCCCTCTGTACAATAAGGGTTATGTACCATGGCCAACTTGATGATCATACAGCTGTTGATTCATTGGATGGATCATAGAGGCTGATGCTTGGATGAATATCTAAGGAGTTAGATAGAGGACTAATCAAGCATCATCAAATGATCATTAAGTGATGATCTCCAGTCTGAGTAGGAGATGGCAATCCTATCTCATATGACTGATATCTGACTGACCTCTTGATGCAGGTCCTCTGCATGGGAATAGTGATTCAGAGGTGTCAGGTTAGTTAAGTAAATGGGTTGACTTGACGATATCGAGATAACCAAAGACCTACGTTGAATACTGTCACAACATAGGCATGCATCCTCTTACTAGAGACAGATGTATTGCTATATGTCTGAGTATGTACATTTGGCAGACCAATAGGTTGATGACCTAATCAAGGTCTATATACCGGCGAGCTGGTGTGCATGTAAGGACATATGAGTAATACGATCTCTCAAAGGGATCATACAGGTTCACCTGTGAACCGGGAGACATGAGCTCACTCATGAGGTATTGGGACTGAACAAATTCCATGCATGGTCGTCGTGCTTTGGAAGCATGACATGAATTTGAAGGTAAGATATATGCTTTGTGAAAGCATATGATCTATACCAAATCCCAAATGACCAAGATTGAGAAACTTAATGATCTAACCCTGAAGATGACAGTGAAAAAGTGATCTTTATCTTCAGGATGATCATGAGTCTTCCAGTATGTAGGATGTGCAGGTATTGGGAATACCTGAAGGGTGATTTGATCATATACGATTGTATAACCATGACGCTTCCATTCCGAGGGAGTGATGAAACAGGTTTGGATTTTAGTGACTCCTCTCATTAGAAAAGTGACCTAATCTTAGTCCATGAACTGGACATTGATCTGAATGAGATTCAGATGCAATGAGAAGATTAAGTCTACGGTCTTGATTTGATCAAGCATCAGTGGGAGGTCCATAGGATCTGGATTTGAGATATGATCTCAACATCCAAGTCACTATACGTGGAACAATACAATCGCCCTGTCCTTATCTCCAAGTATCTGAGGAGAAATAGCATTGTTCTTAAATGGTTTAAGAACAATTCCATAAGATCTAAGCAAAGAGAATTTGATAATTAAAAGTGTTTTAGTTATCATGATGTATGAGAAATTATCCAATATGATTAAATGTGATTTAATTAGTTTGGATAAGAAAAATGTGGATAGAGATATCCAATTATTCATAATATATTATAAATGTGATTTATAATGTATTAGAGAGAGTTAATTATAATTTATATGTATTGATTAATTATGATGTGTATTGGATGCACATTGTGTAATTAATTGACAATATGAATTACATGTTGTTTTGGGTTGTGAATATGATTTACAATTTTTCCATGGCAAGATTGCAATATTCTCAAAGATAATTGTGAATTATTTTTGAAGAATAAAACCCAATAAATTTGTTGCAAATAAATAAGAGAGATTTCATGGAGATATGCAATCTCATGGATTTCCATGAGATTGCAATCTCCATGCAATCTCATGGACGACACACCATTCCTATATGGAATGGGTGTGCGCCCACTTGGAAGGCACATGGAGATGAAATCTCCATGTGTCTTCTCTCATTATTTGTTGGGTTGATTTAGGAATGAATTATATTTGATTTTGTCAAATATATTTTAACCTAAATTTGTTGTTTTTGACAACAACAATCTTAGCCATTGGATAAACATAAATCAATCTCATCCATTGATTTTATGTGTCCCGTGGATTGAGATCCATGGATCCCAAAACCCTATAAATAGAGAGGCATGCTTGGCTCTCTCTTTACACATGCTATTGTAGCAAAAACTCTCTCTCTCTTTCTCTTACACGACAGCCCTCTCTCTCCCTCTCTTCTTGGTGGCCGTCCACCTTGGTGGAAAGAATCGTCGACGCCCGCGCCGTCGTGCTGCCGCTTCGACTCTCTGCGGTTCTTTGTCTTCTTGGAGTGCTTCACTCACGAAAGAGACGTTTGATCTCGTGCGACGAGATCAGGAGCAACCACGCTTAGATCAACTTGGATTGCGAGGAGACCGCATCTCCGCGCTCACAAGCCGTTACTCCGACGATCGGACTTGAGACAGGAGGTCTCTTTTCGTAGAGACTTGATCAACCACGCTTCAAGAGGTATTGCATTATACTTGCTGTGGTTATAGATGAAACGATTTGAGAATGGTTCTCGGATCATGTGGTTTCATCGGTTTAAAAAATTTTAAATTCCGCTGCACCGAACAACTAGTACGACTAGTCGTTCTTCGTCGTATTCGATACGACGATCACGCTTTCGTGATGCGCTTGAGGATTTCTCCATATCCTTCATCTGGAATAGGGAATTAATTTGTACTCTCGCACTATGCACTTAGTGTAACTCAGACAGGGTGTTGGAAGACTGTGTGAGTTTCTTTTCCGGTAGCGTGGAAATCTATAGACCGGAGTACGGGTTGAAATAAAGCTTCAAAAAATGGATGGACTGCTGGGCACAATTTTTTAAGACCCCAAAAAAATGTACAGAAAAAAAGATTCCCCATTCATAGGGGCAAAATAAGATCCAAGCAGAGCTAACAAAATCCAAACACAAAGAAGCCTACTACCAAATAAATATTTGAACAAAAAGGTCCAAGCTTCAAGAAACAATGCAGATCTTGGTGGGACTTGGCTATACTGGCCAGCTTCACAAGGAGAGGTGACTACACTGGTTACGTTCTAGTTCTTTTCTCCTTCTTCTAACTTCTCCTCCTTTTCGATTGCGAACACAACACGACAGACCTTAGAAGGAAATACCTGTCTCCCCGAGGACGAGTTATTGGAAAGGAGGTTTGCATGGTAGTCTGACATTCTAGATGGGACAAGGTAAAACTTTTCACATACGTGAGTCGATTGTTCGATGTTCATGGGGTATGCTTTGGGAAGAGGATTGATCTAAGATGACTTCTGAGTCGAAAGTGACAATGATGTGTAGAACTTGACGGATGTTGATTTTGAAATTCTAAGCCTCACAGAAGTTCTGCCACACTAATAATCCAAAAGTTAGGTCTAGTTCCATTTTCACCTTCTGCTCATGGTCTTGGTATGGAACCCAATCTCATTTCACCTCATTGCATTGCTTTTGATGCTCAGGGACGAGCATGGTTTAAGAATAGGGGGATGATGAATCTCAGATTCATCACTCTAAAAATGACGAATTAAGCTCAAATCCCTAAAATTCACTGGCATTTCTTCATTTATCCTGCATAATTAGCTTTCATGCAAGTTTTGATAAGAATGAAATTTTATCACTTATTATTGCATAAAATAAGAAGCCAAAAATCACAGTCCAACTGACCTGTAAATATCCTAATTTCCCTGATTTTTAACTAATTAAAGCTAAATCCAATTGACCTGAAACCACCTCCATTGTGTACATGTTGCTAACAAGAATAAACAAAAAATACAAAAAATCACTAACCCAAATAAGTGGACCAAAACCCAAACCCTAGTTTTAGGATTTTCGAACTAAAACTTCGATATCTCCCTCATCCAATGTCCGATTTGATCCCACTCACTTTTGAACTAATGTACATTCAATTACCTTCAAAACAAGACCAAGTTCACGTGAATAGGAGCTCATATGTGAAAGTTGGGTTTTGGTCCTCTTTTGTACATTTTGTATTTTAGCGGTTTTTGACCTACTATTTTATGTAAATAATTAACATATTTTATTTTATGTATTTTTCATTTGTCTTCTTTGATGAAAGTTTTATTAAAGTGCACAAAAATTCAAATCCAAACTGATCTTGAAATCAAAGAAAGTAAGTCCGAGTCTTCACTAACTGTTTGTACAAAAATTGACTTTTTCACATTCTATTTAATTTCTTCTTTTTCTTACTTAATAAAAATACAAAAAAATCAGATTTATGTGTAAATAATTATCTCTGATTTTATCATATTTTTTCCGATTTTTATCTGGTTTAAAAATGACAAAAAATTAGAAAACCAAAAAATCAAGGTATTCTATGTACATTGGATACCCCAAAATATCATTTTCTGCAAATGATCAATTTTGGTTTTGATCTCTTCATAAAAGTTGTAGATCTCATCGAGACAAGCAACATTCATGAAGAAAATTTTTCAATTCGAGGTCCTTTGCTATTTCTTTTCTATTTTTTTTATTTTTTTCCGATTTTTGTGGGGCTGACATGTGGCAGCTCGTGGAGCCGCTACATGTCACCCATTTTTAGGCTTTTAATTTCATTTTTATAGAAAATACCGCTCGTGCCTCCTGCATACATGCCCTGCACGTGCTCCGCCGACCCCTCCTCCCGCTGCCACGTGGCTGTAGCATGGTTGTCTAACCTGGGCCAATCAGACGGCTCCTGTACCTTGTCTCCTTCTTCCCCCTTTCCCAATCTGGGAGGCCTGCTGCCTCCTCCACCAGAATCCCTCCATCGCCAATCCTCCCTTCCGTCACGACCGTCCTCCACATTCCAGATATGGCTGCAAATTCTCTTACCTTCAAATCTTGCATATTCCCTGATCTCCCTCAATCGCCATCACCCTTCTCGTCAACCCCAATCAAATCCCATCACCGATCAACCTCGCCATCTCCTCTCCTACTTGCCATCCTTGACCAACTCCTCTCACCCTATTTAACCCATCGACCTCTCCCTCGTCAAACCCATCCACCGATTGCACATGAAGAGGGCCCCAGTGGTGACAGCCTGGAGCCCCGCTGCTGCTACTGCTCTGCTCCGACCTTCTTCACCATAGAGCTACGATGTTTCATGAACTCCAGCCACTACGCTCCCCCGCTCCTCCGTATCTCCACCGAAGCTTCTCCGCCCACTTACGACTCGCCTCCTCTGCACTTCGACTCCAGCTGCTCTAGTTCACCTCAGGAGCTCCAACGACTTCATCCTCAACACCACTTGGGAACTACACCTCTAAATCAACAAAGCCATGCTCCTCCAGCTTCTGCCCAACCCCTCATCAATAAGCTCCTCTCCTACGTGCTCCATCTCCAGGGTCTGCCGCAGTACTACCACCAGAGGATCCACATCACCTCCAGGAGCATCGCTCACCACCACCTTCAGTAGGAGCAGTCCTCTGCCAGTTGTCAGCGGCCATCCTCCACCACAGGACGCCACCAGCGACCGTGCTCGGCCTCGAGTCCCGCAAAGCCATGCTTCATCCAGAGGACCCGACCATCTCCATCGGGAATGCGGTCTGAGACCCCCACGTACGTGATACTCACATACACTGGAAGGACTTACATCGATACCCCCGCTGATCCGCCTAATTCTCGGAATACCCCCCGCACGTGATACTCACGTGGAGGCGAGAAAATTTGCATACGAGCCCCTCAACCTATGCTTAAGTCTAGATCCAGCCTCGCCGCCCAAGGGTCACGTTCCTGACACGTAACTGCATGGGAATTTCGTAGAAACTACCTTATGAGTTGTGGTAATTACACTTAATTCCCTCTACGCATATTTCTATTTACTATAATTGCCGTGATACCCCTGTATTCTCCCTTTATTTTAAACCTCTACATTGCATTATTTTTATTATTAAAAAATAGCATGACGTTCTTCAATTATTTCTCTATATTATGGTATATATTGACATTTTTGTGATCTGTGATTAACTTATAATTAATTGTTTTGTTGAATTGCCCGTTTTGTGCTTGAAAATTCATAACTAACTAACCATTGCTCTGAAAATTACCGAAAATTCAAGAATTGTAGAATTATTTGTATTTCACGTCGTGCCCAAAAAGAATTGCATTTGCATGTATAGTCTATCTTATAAAATCATTTTGCATATTTCAATATTTAATTTTAGTAGGTATTAAATCTAGTATTTCTGAGGTTTTGGATTTTTCTAAGATCCACCACATAGTGATAGATCTTGGATAATTTTATCCCTTGAAAATAATTATGTTTAGTATTTATTATAATTAATTATTGAAACTCATTGTGTTTGCATTCATAAATTCATAAAATATTTATATTGCATTCAAAAATTCCAAAAAAATTATCGTGCATTCATTTCAATATAAATTTCATCTTGGCCATGTTTCATATTTTCGGGCATCGTTTGATTGATCTTTACATTTTAGTCCATAACATTGGCCAAATTTTCACTTTGCATCCCAAAATTGCATTAAAAATAATAAAAAAATACCACCTCGAGCTTTCCGGATTGAAGGTAGGGCTTGCTTTCCCTCAACTCTCGTCATTTTATATTGATTGACTTTGACTTAAGCTATTGATTTCATATTTCATTAATATATTATCAATTTCTTTTTCTTTCAAAAAGAAGAAATAAGAAATCGCTTTTTCGACCTTTATTCTATTGACGAAAAGCCTCTCTCTCCGATGAGTATAGTTCGTGGGACGTACTGTTAACTAACCGGATTCGGCCCTGAGATTAGACTGGAGATTAGACTAGCACAAACTTTGATAGACAAATTTCTAAGTTGTTCCTTTGCCTCCTTGAGTTTGACCTTGGGACTTGCCCAAGTAAAATAAACAAAACCACGTAATTGAAAATTGAATTATTAATTGTAGTTATTTCTTGACTGACTCCGATTGCCCGCCTACGACAAAACGACATTCATAAATAAACATATAATAATTCTCGACAATTAACTAGGGCATATTTTGGACTCGTCAGATTGTTAACAGATGGGTGGAAGCTATCCCCTCCCGAGCTGCTGACGTAAAATAATGTGCAGGTTCCTTCGGGAGAACATCATTTCACGGTACAAAATTTCGAAAGTTCTGATATTAGTCTTGGGTAGACATTTCATAAACATAGAGGTTAAGAAGATGACCAAAGAATACAACATTAAACATCGTGTCACTGCAATGTACCATCCACAGTCAAATGGCTAAGGGAAAAGTTCAAATGAGGAAATTAAGACCATTCTACAGAATCTTGTACGACCAGATAGGTTGAATTTGTCCCAACTCTTGGACTCAGTTCTTTGGGCTTTTCGTACATCGTACAAGTCTCTACTTGGCATGTCTTCCTACTGCCTTGTCTATCGCAAGGCGTGTAACTTACCCATAGAATTAATTCACAAATATTTTATGGGCATTAAACTTGTGTAATTTGGATTATAAGAAAGAGAGACACATAAAAGTTGATCTGAACCCGTTGCTTGAATTTAGAGACTATGCATATGACAATTGCCTTATAAGCAATGAGAAAGTGAACAAATAGTATGATAGACACATACGAAGGAAGACTTTTGAGCCTTGACGGAAGGTGTGGTTGTTTGACGAGTGGTTAAAAATCTTTCCTAGCAAACTAAAGAGCAAATGGACAGGATCGTATATCATCCGTACTGTACCTGATAATGGAAGCCTCTTGATGTCAAAACCATCATCTGATACACAACCCTTCATGGTAAATAGACCATTTATGAAGCCATACATAGAACCAGATACATTCTTGTCCGTTGTAGATTCTATTCAAGTTGTATATCAATATGAGGTGACAGCCTCCATATCCGTTGAGTCAGACAAAGCAAACAAAATATTTTTGAATGATCTTTCTTTTTCTTCATTTCTTATTTTCATTTTCTTTTTCTTCCAAAAAGGTGTCACCCCTTTCATCATTGTTATACTTAGGATGTACCTTCTCCTAAGTATAGGGGGTGATTACCCCGAGTTGCTCATTCTTTGATCCCCCACCTGTCCCCTCAACTTTTGACATTCTGTATAGACATAGAGTTATTTTACCCTAAGTATAGGTGGGGATAGGTCGAGCCGATGGTTTCGTACATTCCTACCCTTGACCCTCCCTACCTTGTGTATAGTCTACCATACATAGGATTATTTCATCCTAAGTATATGAAGGATAGTCAACTTCTCATTCGTTCATTCTTTATTCAGTCATAGTATTGTTTTTCTATACTTAGCACGAGTCATGTCTTCTCTTTTTTTCTCTGATCTATAAGGGCATATCTCAAGCTAAGTATAGGTGGTCGTATATACTTCAACCATAACTGATACTTTCGTATTTTCAATATGTATGACAAAATACAATTAATTAAACGTAAAATATAATTTTATAAAATTTGTCAAAATTCTTTGCATACACCAATTAATAAATCGGGTAAAAATGTTTTGCAACTATTTGAAAAATGGTTTGAAAATTTCTTTGAAAAATATTTTGAAAACTATTTGGATTTTTTTTGTAAAACATTTTCAACCTGTAGAAATGTTTGTTGGTAGAAATTTCTTTTCTTTGTGTGAAATATTTTTTTTTGAAAATCTATTTGCAGATGTTTGGAAAATGGTTGCAAAAATAGTTTATAAAATCTATACATACTATTTAAAAAATCTTTGCAAAATGATTTTCAAATTTTGTAAAATATTTGTAAAAATTATTTGTTAAATTAGTTTGCAAAAAAAGTTTTCAAAATGTAAGAAAAAATCTTTTCAAATTATTTTTAGAATTATATTCACAATTCTAACAAATAAAGATTCTATACAAACCTCGTATATATGAGCTTGTATAAATTCCTATAACCCAATTTTTGTGAATAAAAATAAGCACTACTATGTAAATATCTATGCGAATTTCTTTTTATTTTAGAAACTTTTTTGTTTTGAAAATTACCTAAAAATTTGCAAAATTAAAAGTCCCAAAAACATTTGCAAAAAACCTTTTAAAAAATTGCATACAAAATTTTAAAAACCTTTTTCAAAAATCAATAGAAATTTTAAAACCAAAAAATTTATTCATAAAAATATTTTCTTGCATTGTGCACAACTTTTGCATTTTTTGAAATATTATAGACAATTGAATGAGACCAAATAAAGTTAGAATATTAGAGCTTGGAATAGATCTTAATACACTTAATTTCGGAGGAACCCATTGAGGTTTGGAATTGGAGATACTTCTGGTCGCCTTGACTTGATTCCTTAAGTTCCATAAGACTATGTTCACGAGTCAATTAAATATTCTAAATAGAATCATTGATATCATCCGTGAGACTTAGAAACAATGACTTGATTGGAAACCCAACACCTAGTACTTAGCTCAACTCAGATGGGTTGTTAAAAAATCTTGGAGTCTAAGTCATGACGATGCAAGGTCGCTTTGTCAAGGGTGGCTTAGGAACCATTCATGGGGATTGTAGACATTGGTACTATAACCCACTTCTTTTGGTAACAATGATATCTAAAGACTAGAGATGGATTGAGACAATGCTTTAGATGAATAATGGTCTATCAACACAACCTTTCCAAGACCCTAAAAAATGGGCGGAACAAAAGATGCTATATCCACCGGGGCATAATCAAGAATACATAAGCTGAACAAAGTCAAAGAAAATACCTAAAGAAACCTATACCAAAAGTTCTCTCAGAAATTTGAGCTTTAGAAAAATCCTGCTTCTTGGTGAAGAATCGATTACACTGGTTGACTTCAAAAGGAAATGAAGACTACATTAGTCCATTCCCACTTCTTTTCCCATTCTTCTATCTTATCCACATTCAGTTGTAAAGACTGAGAGCATCTGGCCTTATAAGGGAATATCCGTCTCCACGAGGATGAGTTACCAGAAGAGCAGACACCTTGACAGTTCAACGATTTTATCTGGGGAGAGCTGAACAATTTCACAGACATGGTTCTATCACTTCAAGGTAGCAAGAGTATGCGACTAAGAGGATGGTTCTAACCTGGCTGTGAATTAGACTGGATAATAGGAGAACCTAAGGATTGTTGTGTCACACTTCCTGACTTCCTAGTGGTTCCGAACATACCATTAATCGAAAGGCCTTCTTTGAGCTCCAAACTTTGATTTTATTAAGACAAGTTTAAAAGTCGACAATTATTCCAAGTTATTTTTTTCTTTTCCCTATTTTTTCTGCACTTATAGGCGTAAGAATTTTCTAGGGACTTGTAAAGGCAAGTATAGGGGGCGATGAATTTCCATTTCATCATCTTTACTCTTTCATTTTGGCATTTAAACCCTAGCTAAATGCATGTAAATATCATTATTTTGCATAAATTGACTTTCCTTATATTTATTGTATAAATATTGTAAAAAATACATTGTTTAAAACCAAAATAAAATAACAGAGAAAATAAAATAAAAAATGCCAAGGGTATTTTATGACCTTAAACCTTGAGACCTAGGCATCTTAATGACTGGTTAGACAAGGAATAAAATAGGGGGAGATAATTGCCAAAAACATCAATAAAACCCTAATTTGTACCCTTCAATAATTCAATTTTGGGATCCATTTTATTTTATATTATTTAAGCCTCAAATAAAGGAACTTTGTAAATAAAGTTGTTTATTAAAATACATAGAAAAATACAAAATTTATTTCGCCGAAAAAGGATACACAATATGCATTTTATACTCTGAAAAAATTCCAAAACTCAAATTTCCCATACCCATATCTTCTCCATAGGAACTAAAAATGTACCAAAAATCACCTTTAATTGTATATAACTTTTAATAAGCTACTTAAAGAATGTGGTTTCATTTAATTTGGAGTTGAGATGCAAAAGTTAGGTTTTGGACCCCTATTATATAATATACCTGAATAAAATATTTATTTTATTTATTCTTTATATTTTCATTATTCTATATTTTTATAACTTGGTAAATATTATTTATAATATATGTACATATTTAGAGTAAAATAAAATCACTAAATACACTAAAATAAAATAGATATAAAAATATATAGATGAATACACTACACTTATACCTTTATAATAAGTATACATATTTATTTAGGAGTAAAAATTTAAAAATATATTTATATGTCTTTAAATAAGTTATAAATATATAAAATATGTATATAAAACAATAAAACTTAAAATACAAAATAAAAGTAAAGTATGCAAAACATATGTAAAATATACCTCTAAATGAACCCTTAAAATGTATCTTTTAATAAATTAGTTGTAAAAATAAATAGAAATAAGATTAAAATACTACATAAAATAACAAATAATTTTTATGTATTAATCAAAATTTTAATAAATAATCTACTATTTTATTTTCATTTATTTTTAATTTTTATTTCATTTTTGTCCTTATGCTATCACGTAGACCAACCTAAGGCGGACCTTAGTTAACCCAACAATCAACTGGGCCTCCTCTGACACTTGGTCCCTGTAGCATCACTGACCTCCTGAGTTCATCAATTTCCCCCATGATCCCTTTCATCATTTTGAGGTTGCCTTTTCTTGACTTTTGATCCTTGGTCCTCACACTTTCACACCTAGGATTTATCTTGATTAATGGATCATCACCTCAGGAAGATGCCTTCATCAAAGACCCTATATATAATGTCACCTCGGACCTCCCTTAGCCCCTTGATCACTCTTCCACCGACTAAAGTCCTGACGGTAGCCCTAGATCAAGTCCTGGAAATAGCAGTACTCCCTCCGGTCGCTCAACACGTAGTTTAGTGTTGAATCAAGGCGATCTGAAGCATCACCACCTTCTCTGCCCGAGGCTCTACTTCAGGCAGCCCAGATCTGGTAAACTTCTTCCCTTCTCGCTCATTTGGTCCATTAGATATCAATAGGCTAGATTCACATTTTATTCATTTTAATTAAGTCATTGTTAGTGTAAAATCCAAATCATTCATTGATAGAGCTTTGGCTCTGCCACTTGATTCCGACTACTCTAGTCTACAAACAATGACCAAATCACCTTCCTCAGCTCCCCCTTCATCTGCTAAATTCCCACACACCTCCATTCACCCTAGTCTAGCTCAGCTCAAGAGATCTGGGCCCTCTTCATCCTTTGCTGAAGTCCATCATCCGAGCCATTAACCCCTCGCATCCGCTACCTGAAGCTTCCCTGAGCTTCGCCCTTTTGCCACTAATACTCTCCTATAGAAAATAAAGAAAAAACTTTGCCTTGTATGGGACATCAAGGTGAGTTTTACAGCACTAGGTCTTGAACTATGCCAGACATCACCATAGCGCCTCGAGCCATTTTGAGCCTTCCAGCTGTTGAAGGAAGCCCTCGGGAACATTTTGAGCAGCTCTACAGCAAGTAGGAGGATCGAAGAACCGAGCTCTAGCTGATCAAAGCTCAGAGGAACCCAGGTTCTTCCTCGTTCCTCTAAGCTATCTTCTAGCCATCAGATCAGCCTCCTTCGTCTAGGCGTGCAACCACCATCTGATTGGAGAGACCATCACTGTTGATCTCCCTTGTGAGATCTTATCTTGAACATTGGTGCCCAACCATCATCATGAGAGGAAAAGCCGATGCGTGTCAAGTAAATCAATCAGTGACGTACGATCTAGAGTTTTTCGGGGGTAATTTATACATCATACCCTCAAGTTTTGTGCATTTCTATTTAGTCTTGTAACTTATTTAAGTAATTTAAAAAGTTTGTAAAACATGCAAGGAACCCATGTTTTCATTTGCATATTGCATCCAAGTCCTTGCCATGTCACCTCATGTGTCCTCCCATTAAGGTGGTCATTTTGCATGTAACCCCTTATCAGTTTTTGTATTTCCATTTAGTCTATAAAATTTGAATATCAGTTATAAAACTTTGGGTTATTTTCATATTCAACCCTACCCTTATTTTTAATATACCCTTTCTAGTCCATTTATTTTTGTCCTTGTATTTTTAGTTTATTAAAAATATCATTCTTGCTCTAAAAAATTGTAAAAGAGGGTTAATTGCTTGCTAGTATATCGGTTCATGCTACAATTTTTATTTTGCATTTTAGGCATTTTACCTATTTATTAAAAGCCAAAAAGACCATGTTTCAAATCCCACTCTTGTAGGGGTTGCGTTAGGTAGTCAACAACCAACGTAAAAAATAGTCGAATCTTTCAACATGGATTTGAGTAAGAATCCATGTAGTTGATCCTACTTATAATAGTATAAGGATTAGTACATTTTTATCAAAAATAAAAAGAACATTTTTCTCTTGCTTGACTTAAAAATTCCAAAAAAATATAAAAACATAGTTAAAAATTTTAACAAAATCTATTTTATTTAAAATTATTTTTAGAGATCGAGACCAAAAACCACTAAAAATATAAAAAGAAAAAGGATAAAAATTAAAAGTTCCTAAATCCTTAAAAAAATAAAAAATCACCCAAAAAATCCAAAACAATTGCATTCTATTTTGTACTTTTATTTATATATATTTATATATATTGAAATTGATTCGAAGTATTTATGATTTTTTTATCTATTTTTAAACCTCAATTCAATTCGACCTTTTTATTTTATCCTTGTTTTGAGATATTTTGGACTTTAAAATATATAAGAATTAAAAAAATATCTAAAAAATCACAACAATAGTAGAAAAATATAATAAACACAAAAACATTTTATACTGCAATTTTTGATTCTTTTTAGAGGTATTTATAAATATATTACGTAGCATTGTCCATATAATTATATATAAATGTATATTATATATTTTAAAAGAAAATTAAAAATCATATAAAAAGAAAATAAAAATTTATTAAATTAAAACCCACAAAAATTCTAAATGCCCTAAAAAGTCCAAAATCATCTACTATCTTTCTTTGCCAATTTTTGATTATCTATCCTCTATTAATTCCTGTGTTCGATCCCTACTGTACTTGTCCACTATACAATCTATTATTGGGTATACTAAATTTTGATTCACACTACTTGCATTGATTTTCCTATACATTGTGTGGGTTAATTGTTGGTTAGACGTGATTGTTGAGAGGTCGTCACAACGACTGATTCCTCGCCTTGTGAGGCTCATTTTAACCCCCTCGATTTATGCATTTTTTAAGTATATGTATAGTCAAATAAGCAAGCTTGAGCTTCAAAGTCAAATGTATGTGAGCTTGCAGCCTGGTGACTTGGCTACATTGGTAAAGCATCCTAGGATAGGTAGCTACACTGGCTACCATCCATTCTTCTCTCTAGCTCCTCTTCACGAGTTGGTTGCATTTGAACATAGAAAGGAATACCCCACTTCTCGAGGAAAGAGTTGTTGGAGTGGGGAATTAGGGTCACTGTGTTGGAGAAGACTTACTTTTACCGCTTCAATCGAGGAGAGTTACATATCACATACACTGTACAAGATAGACTCACATTCACAAGAAATTGCATATGACATCGAAGTGTTCTGACCTGGCTATTGAGGAGACTCGGGAAGAGTTTTATGACTCTTAAGGATGTTGCATTTCAAATAAAGTTCTCAGTAAGGTTTCAACTAAACTAGCAATCCAAAGGTCGGACTGAGCTCCAAACTTTGAATTTATGAGAATTGAATGTTTAAATCAATCCAAGTTCTTTCTTTTTCTTTTCTTTATTTTCTTTTCTACACTTATAGGTGTAAGTGTTTGCTAAAGACTTGAAAATGCAAGAATAAAGGGGTGACAAATCTCCATTTCATGGTCAAAAACACAACAAAACCCTAATAATTTATTCTTCAATAATTCATTTTTGGGACCCATTTTTTACTATTTATAACTCGAATAAATAAACTTGGTACATGAAAGTTGTAGATAAAAATATATAGAAAAATACAAAATTTACTTCACATGAAAATAATACAAATTGTACATTACGTACAGAACCAAACTTCCCAGACCCATATCTTCTCTATATGGACTCAAAATGCATCAAAATCGCCTTTAATTGTATATAAATTTTTATTAGCTATGGTAGTTTCACTTAATATGGAGTTAAAATGCAAAAAATAGGTTTTGGACCCCTATTATTTTATATAGCTAAATAAAATATTCATTTTATTTATCCTTTATATTTTCACAATTTTACATTATTATAATCTGTAAATATATTTATAGTATATGTACATAATTAGAATAAAAGAATACCCTTAAAAAGACACTAAAATAAACAAGTATACAAAAAATACATAGATGAATATACTCTACATATACCTATATAATAAATACATCTACTTATTTAAGTATACAAATAACATCAGAAAATACAATAAAATATATTTATGTGTATTTAAATTAGTTACACACATATGAATTATGTATATAAAATTATAATAGAAAATAAAAAAATAAAATATACAATATATAACTAAATATGCCTATAAAAATACTTGTAAATCTTAACTCATAATAAATATCTCCATAAAAATAAATAAAAATAGAAATTAAATACAACAGTTCTGTGCTGAACATTTAATTTTTGGCCCCCATTCAAGAACTAATCCATCTTCCCTCGGCCAAATTATCAACAAGGTTACAACAAGAAGTCCCCTACGGTGTTGGAGCAAAGAAAGGAGGTGTCCCACGCTGACGCTCTGGTGTCGTCCATCTCATTGGCATCAAACCCAAGTTCCAGTTGCACTTCTGCAATTTCTAGGTATATTTAGTTATTGCCTTTCATTTCCGTGTTTTAGTGTAAGTTTTTTAATTATTGTTTTAGCTTATATTAGGTTAACTAAGCTCATCGTAGCTTTAGAGATCTGGCCATTGTCATTCGTCGTGATCTCCTTATTCCGAAAACCCACATTCATCCCACTACCGTCCCTAACTGTTTCTCCATCTCCTCGACCCATCAAATCACCTGAATCACCCCTCATTCAGTCCAACTGTGCTCCCCCTCTACCCGTCGCAGGAGTACATCCGCCTCGCCTCCATCTTTGACCTTTTCACCAAATAATATCCCAAGTACCTTCGTCCGAGCTTCTTCACCCTATCCATACATGTCATCGGTGGAATAGGGGCCATTCGAGGCCCATTCAACTCTAGGTTGAACCTCCAGGTTCCCTGAACTTCTTCGACTCACCAGGACCCCACATCGCTGGGTCCTAGAGCTTCTAAGCACCATCAATAGCTGTGGAAGGCCTGTAGGAGTCTTTTCCCCATATTAAAAGTAGAGGAGGAGATTGGAGGCATGAGATATTGCTTATCCAAGATACATGTAGCTGAATTCTTCATGTGTTCATCCCAGACCCTTTAGGGTCGTCCGGTCAAGGTAAAGAACCCAGGTAGCGTCTACTGTTAGATTTGCAGAGCAGAGCCTCAACCATTAGATATTCGCAGAAGATACGATCCTTGGCATAACAGCTGAACTCTCATCGCGCATCAAGGTGGAAACACATGTCAAGTGGGCGCATCAAAGTCGCACGATCGCATCACAATAGGGGTTAAGTTTATACATATCCCCCACATTTTAGTTATTTTAATTCAGTCTTGTAATATTTTTAAACATATATATTTAAATAATTGCAGGAAGGCCCCTAGATTTATTACATTTAAAATTTGGATCGACACCACCTCTACTCACATGGTCCCCCATGTGAGTTGGGCATTTTGCACTTATATCCCTATGGTTTTAATAATTTTAAATTAGTCAATAAAATTGAAATATCAGTTGTAAACTTTTGGATAATTTGCATATAATCCCCTTGCCTTATATTTTGATTGTAAATATGACCTTTCTAGTTTAAACAATTTTATGCATAGTTGCCTAATTTTTATAATATCATATGTATTTTGAAAATTCTAGAACAATAGGATAAGGTACCTGGATGCATGCTCTTTCATGCTATACAATTAGTTTGAATTTATGCACTTTGTCTATTTATTTAAAATAAAAAAGTGCATGCATCCCTATTTACATTTAAATATCCAAAAAATTTAAAATCTTTTTGAAAAATTCCAAAAATTATATATTGTTTATTATATTAGTTTATATCTCCAGACCAAAGATCCATAAAACTAGAAAAAGAAAACAAATAAAAATTAAAAGCTCCAAAATCCTTATAAAAATTATAATTTTTTTCAAAAATCCAAAAATATTTATTTCTATCTCTTAATTTTTCTTTATATTATATATCATCTAATAAAAATAGTTTTATGGAATTTTGGACTTATTTTTTATTTTAATACCTTAAAACATTCCGCCTATTTATTTACCCCATAATTTGGGATATTTTAACTTTAAAAATACCTTAAAATTAGCAAAATACTTGAAAAATCACAAAAATAGTAGAAAAATATGAAAAGTACAAAAACATATTGTTTTGCAAATTTTGGTTTTTTAGCTATATTTATAATTATAATAGTCCATATTGTATTATATATGCCTATATGTAGTTTGTATTATTAATTACTATTATTAATTCCTTAAAAATATTTTTAATATTTAAAAAATAAAAAAGAATTTACCTCACGGTATTTTTTTGATTATTGTATATTTATTATATATATTTTGTATATAAACCTTATATGATATATACATTATCTTATATATATAATCCTATATATATAATATTTATATAATATTAAAACTAAATAGAAATTAAAAATTAGAAAATTAAAATTCTAAAATATAAAAAAGCAAAAAAATAAATAAAAATGTGTTAAACAAAAAACCCACACAAAAAGTCTAAGAGGACACTTATGTACATAATTCACTTTGACTAGAAATAATCGTTAAGCTAACCATGTTTGCTCTTAGTGGTTTGACTCTACATGCTTACACATTATACTCATTTGTTTGTAGAGTAAAAGAAATTGTACTTCACATTTTTGTTATTCATTGGCAATTCATATGTTGTGGGTACTTGTTTGAATTGGGGATTCATGAGCGGTCGCCTCAGCGACACTCTACGCTTTTCAGAAGGATAATTTTTAAACCCTCACAAATCTTTGTTCAACACAGTCATACATCTTCTTCTATGCTATCATTGTGGAAGCATTTGAAGATGAGACAACATCTTAACTCTTCTTCTTTTTCTTTTGCACCGAACTCTTCCGAGACCCATGCTTTCGACCCCGCTTCCCCTTGACCTGTGCAACCATAACACTACTAGTGAGATTTTCCTTATTCATTACACCTCCTGTAGACTTTAATGAAGACATTAACTCATCATTAGTCAGGTTCAACTTATTCATGTGGTACGATACCACAGTTATTGAAATACATAGGGAGAGACATCAGAATGAAGTCCGACTACATGTCTACATCCATCTTAGCCCCGAGAGTTTCCAATTCTGACTAATAACCAAACATTTTGACTACATGTTTACGAATAGAAGTCCCTTCCTGCACGAATAAGCTCTTTTATAACATTATAATGTTGAGTGCAGTTGATATCACCGAACATCTATTTGAGATTCATCATTATATCATGGCAAGAAAACATTTCCACATGCTGCTTCTGAAGCACATTGGATAATGATCCCATAATATAACACCTAGCCAATGTATTATCTTCATCATATCTTTCATTGAACTTTATTTATTCTTGTATTTGAGGGTTTTTGTGCTTATTCTTGGATGACACATAAGAAATGCGATCAGCGGAAAGAACAAGATCCAAATTATGGATCCAATCTGAGTAATCTGGCCGATCAAATCGTTGAACTCCAGAAGCCTGATGAGTGGATTCATGGATTTCATTGTCTAGAATTAATAATGTACTATATTAGAATATATAAATAATTATATATTGAATTTAAATATTTTATTAAGGATTTTTAATCAAATTAATCTTACCTTTTCAACTTTGAAAGTCCATTCCCTTATTACTTTCAAAGCAAGAGATATACGTACCACTATATTTCTAGCAAGATATGGGATCTCCTTTTTACCATTGTTACATCACAATAATATGAGAAATTATAACTTGGATCAAAATAAATGGGAACTCATTATTCCTTGCAAGTCCAACTTGCATTTCTCAATTTAAATCTTTAACACCTGGGCTCGTCACCCTTAAGATGGTGTTGACCCGTTGTTAATTGAATCAACATCAACGGAAATTTAACTTGCGATGTGGAATCCATTATTTCCCCAATAATGAGTGACCGATATTGGGGTCACTATGCATGCAACCTTACTCTTTCGAGAAGCAAAGAGCCTGATCCATGTGTGCTTATTCATAGGATCTGTCACTTCGAATATGCATCTCCTGCATATAATCAATGGCATTGGAACCCTTCGCCTTGACGAGATACCATGACACCATTTACATGATAATCTCTATCACATTCAAATATTAAATTATTATGAATCATATTCATATAATTCTTCAAACGGAATATCACTCTATTGATAATAGAGTGCTTCTTTTTTAATTGCATCTAATTAATTTAATCATATTAAATTAATTATAAGTCTAATTCAACCAACAAATAATTTAGGATTTTCTTGATATTACTATATAGTATACACCCTCACAAGTATGTATTTGTTTATATTTTAATAATTAGAGTACAACTTGAATTACTCATATTATTATTTCCTCAAAATGGGTATGACTAGTATGCTCAAGTTATGTTGTGAGGGAAAATTCCTTGACATGCAACGAGCTAATTAAGAAACCAAGCTAGCATACTTGGATTAGACACCTTCTCCATTCTGATTGAGAACAACACAAAATAATGCCAATGTACTCGCGGTTTTATCCTCCAACTTTGATGACCGACATTATATTATATAGTAATAATTCAAAAATCTTAGGGATATTAAAATATTTTTGAGATCCTAAATTTCTAATCATATCAAGAAACTATGTTTTGCATGTCAAAGTTGTCCTACAACTATTGTAGGATAAATTGCGGTTTTCATTAGGCATACATTCGATGGACAATGATTTTTAATCATTTATTTTCATAAAAATAAGCATCAAGTTTAATTAAGTAAAATTCATAATTCACGTGATTTCATTGAATGATAAACACATTAACAAGAAGATTTGATGATCCAATCATGATCCAACCCATCTCCACTAAATATGGAATTTCTAGGGCAAACAACGTTGAAATCGTGCGAAATAAATTTGAGTGGTTTAATTGTTTGATTTTATACTTAAGTAAAGTATTTATGAACACATTAAGAAAAAAACTAATTTCTTACAGATTTGTGAATACATGCAAAAACGATTTCGTAGAAAGTACTCTTAGAATTTTAATTCATACACTTTTGGTGCCAACAATTGGATACCGTTTGTGGGACATATTTATACATTCCAAATACATTTTAATACATTTCAAAATAGTTAATAAATAAGGAGGGTTTATCTTAGCAAAATAAGTCCAAACTTGCATCTCATGCAAAATAACGAGACCCCGTGCATCCAAAATACAAAACCTTGTTCACATAGCATTTTGGATCATATCCAAGACCTTTAACAAGGCTATGATACCACTTGAAGGCTATGGTAAAATCCTTAATTGCATAATGAAAGCGTGATGGTCACATCCAATGTGACCTAGAGGGGCAAGTCATACTAGTTTCTCGGGGCAGCGGAATTTTAAAAAAAATCGGAGAGATGAAACTGTATGATTCGAGAACACTTCTTGAATCATTTCATAATAAACACAAACAATATATAATAATACATCTTTAAGGGTGATTGCAATCATTGACTCTAAAGGAAGAGATCTCTCGTCTCAAGTCTGACCTGACTGAGGAGATGCTTGTGAGCGCGTTGATGAGATGCATGTTTCACGCAATCTAAGATGAAGTTCCGAGCAACGAATATCCAGATTTCATCACACAAAATCCAAATTCTTCTTCATGTGTAATGAGCATAAAGTAAGATGGTGATTCACGAATGGTCGAAGCGGCGCTACGATGACATAGCGACGACGGCGATTCTCTCTAAGTCAAGGAGTGGACAGTTACACTTGAGAGTGAGAGACAGAGGGGTGTATCATGAGAATGAGAAAGAGAGAGACTTGCTATGTGTTGTTGTAAAAGAATAGCTAGGGTTGTCTCTCTTTTTTATAATATTTTGGAAGTCCATGGATCACAATCGCAATAAAAAATCAATGGATGAGATAGTTTTGTGTGTCTATTCAATGTCCATGATTTTGTTGCATAAAAATGCAACAAAAATTAATTTAAATTAAATATATTGAATTATTATCACCATAATTTAATTTAACTAAATTAATTTGCATATAAGGATTAGGAAGGAGACTAGTCACCATCCGTTTATGGAGGGGACAACCACCTTGAACTAGTCATGGGTGGTCATCCACCCTCTGTATTAGGAAGGTGGCTCCCTCTCCCAATTATGTGAGATTCAATATCTCACATAATCCTTCATTAATTTGAAACAACTTTTATTGCAAATTAATTACAAATAATTATAAATTATTTTGTGAATATTTCAATCACGCCATTGAAAAGATGTGAATCATATTCATATGTCCAAAATAAAATGTAAATTGTATTTTCAAGTAATTGTTCAATGTGAATCCAATTCACATCAAAATTTAATATATAAATACTATTTTCAATCACTTCTCTCTCTCTAATATATTATAAATCATACTTATAACATATATGATTGATATAGATAGTGATATTCACATTATTTATATACTTGATAATTAAATCTTATTTCTTTATCTTGGATATCCATTCTCATGTATCTAAATACTATGAATCATATTCATATTATTCATAATAATTAAATCACATTTAATTATTAATTTCCCAATGTTGAGATACATTATTCAACAATGGTATTATTCTTGAACTCCATCAAGAATAGCGCGCTTTCTCTGCGGATACTTGGAGATAGTGACAAGGACATTGTACTTTCTATGCATAGTGACTTGTATATTGAGATCACATCTCGAATCCAGATCTCGGGGACCTCTCAAAGATGCTTGATTAAATCGTAAATCTAATCTTCTCATTGCATCTAAATCATATTCAGATCAATGTCCAACATTAGACCAAGATTATATTACTTCTATAGTGAGAGGAGTCACTAAAATCCAAATCTATTTATTCAATCCCTTGAAAGGGAAGCGTCATGGTTATACAATCATTTATGATCACATTACCCTCAATAATTCCTAATACATGTACATCCTGCATTCTAGAAGACCTAAAATACACTTGTAGTTTTAGATCATTTTTAGACTATCTTCTTCTGTGTTTTATCATTAAGTTTTTCATTCAATCATTGGGAGTTGGTATCGATCATATGCTTTCCAAAAGCATATATCATACTTACAAATTCTTATCATGCTTACAAAGCAAGACCACCTTGCATGGGATCTGATCGATTCCAATAACTCATGAGTGAGCTCATGTCTTCTGATTTAGTAGTGAACCTGTGTGATCCCTTTGAGGATCGTATTACTCATATGCCTTCATATGCACACTAGCTCGCCGGTGTCTATATCTTGATTAGGTCATCAACCTATCGGTCTATGAAGTGATCATACTTAGACATATAGCAATACATCAGTCTTAGGTCATAGGATGCATGTCCATATCATGACAGTATATGACATAGGTCTTGGTTATCTCAATCTCATTAATCAACTCTTTGACTAAACTCATCTAACATCTCCGAATCTCTATTACTATGTAGAGGACCTACATCAAGAGGTCGATCAGATATTAGTCTCTAGAGAAGGATTTCCATCTCCTTCTCAGGCTAGAGGTCATCTCTTTATATGTCATCCAAGCACTAGCCTCTATGATTCAACCATTGGATCAACAGATGTATGATTATTAAGATGGTCATGGTACATAACCATAATTATACTAAAGGACCTTATAAGTGCATTCATTCATTTAATCTCAGACTTGGAGTGAAATAAATCAATAGCTTTTATTGATATATTAATTATTACAATAACATTTATTGGAAGAATCGTTCGCCTCAGGCTCACATGGCTAACACCCTAAACTTATTATAAATTGCAAAAAGGTCCTTTGCAGGTCACCTTATGTGGCCACCTACGTGTGGTGCTTGGGCCAATTTCATAGAGGCCCATCTAGGTCCTTATTTTTATTTTTAGTTTTAAAATTATAAAATAAGTGTTATATTTTGGAGAAATTTGCACGTTGAACCCTTGAACAATAATTTTCTTACAAAAATGCCCCTACTAGCATTATATTTTATTTCTTATTTTTTATTTTCATTAATTAGTTCCTTTGACTCAAAATGTATGGGATAATATATGCAGATGCCTTAAATTATGCTTGTTCACGACCATATTTTTATTTCGATATTCAAGCTTTCCATTTTATAAAAATAGAATATGAGCTATTTATCCCCTATTCGTATATAAAAAAACAAAAAAAATTAAAAAACTACTTTTATAAATTCCAATAATAATTGTATATATATTACTATATATTATATCTCTAAACCAAAAATCCCAAAAATATAAAAGAAAATATTAAACTTTTAAAAAATCCTAAAAATTATATAAAAATCATTAAAAAATTTATAAAGTTACAAAAAATAGCTTCTTATTTTTTATTATCATTTATATCATATAATATATTTTAAAAACAGTTTGGAACTTTTGGAACTATTAAGTATTTTCAATACCCTAAAAAAATTCGATTTATTCATATAACTTGATATAGTTAATACATTAAAAATATCAAAAAATTAGCATAAATATAGAAACATTATAAAAACATCAAAATATTATAAAAAAAATATTTTATTTTGTAAATTTTGACTATATTTACATATATTTAGAATTATAAAGCCTTATCTATATTATATATATCATATAATAATTACATACATATTATTATTCTTTATAAATGCCTAATATATATTTAAAACCCTTATAAATAAACAAGATTATTCTTGTTCGTCACGCACCAGAGATAGCCTCTATCAATAATATAAGTCATCTGTCCATTCTCACGGCTCTATCAAATATGATGAAATACATTTTCTTGTATTTATTTATATATATTTAATATATATCCCTATATGTTTATAAGTTCCATATTGTTATTAAAACTATATATAGATAAATATTATATATTAAAAATAAAAAATAAAAAATTAAAAAATACAAAACAATTAAAAACAGAAAAAATAAATATAATTAAAACTCACAAAAAATCAAAAAGCAGAAAAAGTATAAAAACTAATTATTGTTTATTTATATTAATTGATAATAAGTATACCTACCCAAATTGCACCAGTGGTTTGACCCTGCACTTGCATGTTATACACATCTTATTTAGAGGATAATGAATTTCACTCGACATTTATTTATTTATTTATCATATATTGTCGGTTGATTGCTGATGATTGGTTGAGATTTGTTTCGAGTACCATGAGAGCGGTCACTACAACGATTATCAGATTCAACTTGTTGGACTCCATAGGCCCTCTAAGGCCAGGCATTTGGGACCCCTATTAAAAACCTCTCGATCAAATGGCATCATTGCCGGGGAGCAACACAAGATTGGATAATTGCGTATATTATCATCATTTCCTCCTGTTTTTATTTATTTATATTCAAATAATTGTTTTTCTATTCTGATCCATTTATTCTATTGACTTCTTTGTGAAGGCCCACCAATTGAGGAGGAATTATTAGGAAGATCTGAGTAGCCTCTAGAGGCGGAGACCAGCTTTCTTCACTGAGCCGGTAGGAGAGAGCAAGAAGAAGACATGAAATTAAGAAGAGAAACTTAGTGTAGATTTTTATTTTATTTTTGAGAGAGAGATCTTTATTTTAGAATAATTAATTTGAAGTATTACATGGACAAGGAATATGGACATTCAGTCTCTTATGGGCTTATATTACTAAGTGTCTGCTTACAGGATGACCCGCGTGAGTTTTTACACATTTTCTTCGCTTTCTACTTTTTATCCTACCTATTTTCTACTTGTTTTATTTGTTTCCCATGTTTTATGTTTTCTACCTTTATTTTCATTTGTTTTATGTGAAGAGCCCTTAGATTTTTAGGACGTGCTTGACTCTGTAATTCAGGTCCAAAGCTATAATATTTTCATGCACATATAGTATCTACATTTGGACCAAGCTAATAACAATTGATGCTTATGGAGATTTAACGCGATTTCATTTCATGTAGTGTATATTTAAATTTATTGTCTTGCACATGTATGGAGAGAGATGGGAAGCAATGTAAGTATTCTCACTGAGCACACATAATTATACACAATGGTGAGTTCTCCATCATAATGTCACTTTCACGACTTTTCTATCTTCTCTCCTAGTTTTGTATCACTTAGGATGTTGAAAAAAATATAAAAAACCACTAAGCAAATAATTCTGAAAAATACTCATAAAATTGAAAAATCAAAAAATAAAACAAGAGGAATTTTAATAGAACTTTGACCAAAAATAAAATTTGTAACGAACATTCATTGTATTGGGTTCATAAAGTCCACATTGTATCCAGGTACATCCAGACAGAGTGAGGCACGACCCTATGAATATAGAGCCAAAATCCTAGCATGGGAAGTGCTTTGTTATTGACTAGATTCATGAAGTATTAGTGCTTCTATTTTAAGTGGGTGAATAGGGATTCATCTGCTTGTAGATGTAGTCTGAAGTATTGAGCTTAGGCCATCCCCTCACAGGGGTGTCTGTCTCATCATTCCATTTCCGAGTACCCCACCAGGGGGAAGTATTGGTTTCTCACATTGTCTTCCTCCTCTTTTCTTTGGTTGAGTAGTGGATCTAGACCAAATAGAAATGATTCTATTAAAAAATACATGCTACAGGTTACAAAGTAAGTGGGAAGTACGCGATACACTTTTGGCAGTACTTACTCTCTTATATGGCTAGCCTCTAAGGACTTGTTATAAGATTGTATGAAAAATAATAAAACTAAAAAGATGAAAATAGTCGAAATCTTACAGCTTCACTTGATATGAGTTGGTGAATCCATTGCATTGATGATTGTTTTAATTAGTTTAGGTTAAAGATTAGTTCCCCATACTTGCATTGTTTATCATTTCATATGTTTTTCATTTCTTTTATTTTGCTAATTTTGAGCCTTCTCCTATTCTCTTCTTCATTTTATCTAATTGTGTATCAACATATTCCATTCCTCTTCTAATCTATTTCTCTCTTAAGATGTCGACTCATGGATGATTTAGTAAGGACCCTGTCGATACACACATCGTGTCCATGTATTCAGCATCTTTAATAATTCAAGGCAATTCCCAAGAACCTGGTTCAGATTTTGCAAACCAATCTCTAGGCTCCTTGTCTTCTTCTCATTCCTCAATAAATCAGGATCACTCTTGTCCCGACATTCTCCCCTTGTTGATGGAGAACAATTTATCTTCATATCATGTACTCCATTCACATCTATCTAGATTTGACTCTAATTCCAAATTCAACTTTCCATTTGGTGTCAGAGATTATTAATCTGAACGAGATGAATTTGCATGTGTAGATCAAGAGCTGAATCTTGACCCCATGCCGATCAATTACCCTGAGTTTGATTCAAAGATGCTCCTTAGGAAAAAGGGAAGGGACCACAATAGCCAAATCATGGTCCACAACTAGATTGGAATGCAACGAATGCACAGTTTCTTACATTACAGTCAATCCAGTAGCAGCTAATATATCAAGCACTCACCGAGGTCGCCTTCACCGACATGCTTAATGACCTGAGGAGAGAAAGAGATAACTGATGAGGAGAAGGAGGAGGAGAAAATAAAGATGAGCAGGGAGATGGATCCTGTGGAGGATCGAAAGAGGAACCAAGAAGAGAGGCTTACAAACATATGATCAAGGAGATATACAATCCCGGCTCTTGCCAGATTATTGAGCGGATATAGATTCATGTAGTCCAAGGAGACTTTGAGCTGAAGCCTCGGTTCTTTTCTCTTCTTCCCTCCTTCCATGGGATACTAATGAAGAGTCCAATATTCATAAAATAGTCTTCTTGCATCTATCGCACCACTCACTACCCTAACATTCCATTAGGCATAGTCAAAATTATTATCTTTTCATTCAACCTTAAAGACAAGGATTTATAATGGATATATCACTTGGTGAAGGTAGTCACGACCTAGGATGAACTAAAGTCTGCGCTCCTCCACAAATTATATCATGTTGGTCATCTTAGTAAGATGTGAGCAAGGATCAAAAACTTCTCCCATGGACTGCATGAGTCCATTCATGAAGCCTGGGAGAGGTTTAAAGATTTACAAGAGAAGTGCCCCACCACGATATTCCTCGGACCGGCTTGGTCCAACATTTCCTTGGGGTCCTAGCACAAGATATCTAGAGGTGTGTTGACGTTGTGTGTGGATGGTCTCATTTAAACAAGAACGAAGATGTGGTCTGATAGATATTTGAAGAAATGGTTGAGGGAGAGACCGCCTCGTCTTTGCCCCATGCATATCAGAGACAATCACAGATCCACCACAAGTCCTTCAATATGTGGCATCCCTTGAATCGGACAAGTTCGAGATCTCCAACCTTTGCATCATTGTGATCCACCTATCCAAGGTTGATATTATTGAGAAGCAATCATAGTACCTGGAGAAATTATCTGTGATCAAACAAAGAACCCATCATCTAGACAAGCTGTATCAATATACCAAGTAGCTAGAGTTGCTGGTCAGCACCATCAATGCAATTTCTATGAGAAGGACTCTTAATCGCAATAATAGACTTATACGAGTTTAGGGACGCCCTAGGTCTAGCACGTATACTACGTGAAAGCCCTGGACCAAGCATCATCATCGACGTCGCAATAGCTTGTAGCACCCATCATATGTGGATCCATTTTTCCCACTACCACCCCAAATCCAAGAAGTGAATGGCATATGGAATAATGATGTACAATTGCCCTATCCAGACAGACATTAGCATGGCCATTCCTCTGCAATCTGGTCATATCACCAACCATCGGGTAGGAAGTTTGTCCAAAACCAACCTCTACAACATTACTCTCCACCTTATCAGAACACAGGGATACAAAATTATCAATACAAGCAGCTCATGTACCACTAGTACTGGTAGTATTCCAATTATGCGGTTGCTCAACACCAATAGTATCATCTTCCTCAGCATTACAAGCTTTCTCTTCCTCGGTACAATTCAAAATTTTCCCATCAGTAATCTCCACACTATCAATCCCAGCATGGTTAGAATGTTGAACTCGAGGTCATTACAGTGAACCATACTCTCGATTGCTTAGCCCAATTAGTAAAATTCCTACCAGAGATGAGCTAGAACTTGATGACCTCACTACTTCCATAACTCACATTCCATTGCAGGTTGAGATCAACCCTATTAATTTCAAATGAGAGGAGCGGGTAGTTTATAATGTCTCACTTGATCCAACAGAATCGAGTATTTCAAATTTTGTGTTGTCTCTTATAGTTAATCTCAAGAACGACAATACATGCAACCATCTGTCGCATAGAATTAGAAGAATAAAGAAGCATCGGATGAATAGTCTTCTGCATCAGTCAGACAAGTAGGATAACCAAGTGAGGAAGAAGATGATGGAAAGGCAGCACCATCCCACCACCACCATCAGTAAAAAGTACAAAAAATCTGCAAAAATAAATCTCCAAAAAGAAAAATAAGAACTCAAGCTCAGCTGTACCAACCCAGGAAGAGACAACACCAACAGTGACTTGAGCGCATGCCAACGAAGTCGAAGCTCATGTAGATTCATTTTTTGCCTGTTTTGAATGAACACTCTTCTGTTAGCCAACCATCTTATCTGTAAATAATGATGTAATTATGAACAATGCATTTTCTTCTATGAATATTCCTTTTCCAGATACAATCAAAATATCCAAAAAAAATCAAAATAAAAAATAAAATAAAAATGCATTATATGGCCCTAGTATTGTGGAAATGATAAAAATCTTGTTTTGAACACGCCATTAATGAAGGCCATGGAATATATGCCGCAGTTAAGAAAGTCTTGAAAGAGGCATGTACCTCTAAGTGTCAAAGCCATAAGAATAGACTCAACCAAGGAGAAAAGCACATCCTAACCATGGACAGTGTGAACGCTATTAGTGGTCTCCCACAAAAGAAGAAAGATAGGGAGCACCCTTAATCAGGTGTCATATATTTGATCGGATTTTTTAGTGAACTTTTTCTTGATAGTGGTTCCTCTATAAACCTCATAACCTCATGACTGCTTAAAAAATTTGGGTTGCGTTCGCTTAAACCCACAAGTATGATCCTGCGGTTCATAGATTGATCCTACGGTTAGAGGATGTTATTGTGACTATAAAGGATATACGCTTCCCAGTAGACTTTATTATCCTATATTTGGATTAGCCTGCACTGTTGCTCCATACTCCCATTATTCTAGGTCGGTCATTCCTTTAAATGAACGAAGAAATAATTGACTATGGGTCTGGAAAGATTACATTTTGCTCCTATAGTGACAAAGTCCCCATGGATATGATCTGTAAGCCGAAAGTCGCATCTGATGACAACATCTGGATCATGAGTCCAATCCATGATATTTTGCTGGTTATTACTGAGTATAACATTGAGTGGGTTTAATGAAGGATTATCTGAAATGAGAAATTTGCATAAGGGTATATATCTTATATATGCATGTTTTACTTTGATTTAGGATTTTTTATATCAAAGTTGTCTTGCCTTGTCATCAATGGAAGTTCATTCCCTTAATCACATTCAATGTAAGAGATATTCTTACCATTATATCTCTAGCATGATCTGGGATCTCCTTTCCTATCTTTGTCACATCCCAATAATATGAGAACCTGCTAATCCGATAAAAAGAAGCGGTAACACATTCCGCCTTGCAAGTCCAACTTGCATTTCCCAATTCGGTCTTTAACACCCAGGCCCACCACCCCTAAGATGATGTTGACTCGTCATTAATTGAACCAATCGTCAACATGCTTAATACTCGCTATACGCAATCCAATATCGCCCCAATAATACGAGGACCCGATATTGGGGTCACTATGTATACAGCCTTACTCTTTCGAGAAGCGAAGAGCCCGATCCAAATGGCTTGTATGCAGGAGCTGTCACTTCGAACATGCATCTCCGACATACAATCTCTGGCGACGGAACCGTTCGCCTTGACGGGAGACCATGGATGTCACTTATGTGATCCTCCATATCATATTCAAATTCTAATTAATCATCATGAATCACATTCATTATGATCAATTCTTCCAAGGGAAATACACATCTATTCGTAATAGAGTGCTTTTAATTGGATATAATCAATTTAATCACATTAAATTAATTATCAATCCAATTATCAATCAAAAAACTTGATTATTACTTGCATAATAGGTATAATCTCAAAGTACATATTATTCGAATTTTAATAATTAGAAAAATACACTTTGACTTCTCCGGCATTATCGAGTCCCTACCCGCTGTCATGGCCAGTACCGATGAGAGTGGGACGAACCACATACGTTGCAACCCGCTACCCCAATGCTCTCCGACTAGACACCATATTCACCTCAGGAAAGGATAATGCCAGATAGATCATTATGTACTTTGAGATGCTCATCGATTTTTCAACCGAAATTATACCATATAATATACATCAAAACAATTTTGATTATATTATAAGGAGATTTGCTAAACAAATCCCCAAACCTATTCAAACAATAGGGTTTTGCATGTAAAAGTTGTCCTACAACTATTGCAGGATAAACTAGGGTTTTGCATGAAAACAATGTTTGTTGATGATTTCATATCAACCAATTATGATCAAGATTAACTTATCATTTTGGTTAGTGAAATGTCATTCAAGAAAACAATTATGATATTTAAATATTTCACAAATATTTATCAATAATCAAATCAGAAAATTAACAATTAATTTCCATTAACTTATTTCATTGACAATAACATGGTTTTGGATAATCATGCAATTTCCAGCAGTGACCCTCACTAACTAAAAATAACATATCTCATTAATTGTAAATCCAAATTAAGCAAAATCAAATTCCATAGATTGATAACTTGATTTAAAAACTAAAACATATGATAAGCATGCATTTCTAGGCGTTTTAAAACCGTAATTAACATTTTAATTACGTCTCTAATCGCCATCCCTGAAACAATGGATATATGATTAATAAAACAACCATATCATGAGCAAACGGAATCCAAATTGCGTAAACTCAAATCCTACTGTTTCCTTGATTAATGGGGAACATTATACAATTTAAATTTTGTGTTTAAACATTTTAAAAAGGGCATAAATTTTATTACAAGACAGGGCTGCGAAAATTGAAATGCTAAAATCTTCACGAAACCAAATGAGCCAAAATCTTCGTAGGTTCATGGATCTAATCCAAAACCTTCATCAACCTGGATCTTATACCACTTGAAGGATACGGGAAAAACCCTCAAGTGCATCACGGATGCATGATGATCGCATCGAATGCGATCGGGAGCAACTAGTCGTACTAGTCGCTCGAAGCAGCAGAATTAAAAAAAATTTATGTGATGAAACCACATGATCCAAGAACACTTCTCGGATCGTTTCATCCAAACCACAAATAAGTAATAGGATTACCCCTTGAAGCGTGGTTGCGATTGAGTCGCTAAACCAAGAGACCTCCTGTCTCAAGTCCGATCCAACGGAGGAAACGCTTGCAAGCGCGGGGATGAATCGCGCGCTCCTCGCAATCCATGTTGATGATCCAAGCGGCGGATCTCCTGATCTCCTCACACGAGATCCAACATCTTCTTCACGAGCAAGACACATCAAAGGAGATGGAGATCCACGAGTAGATGATCCGGCTGCATAACGATGATGCTGTGTCGATGACGTCTCTCACAATGGCGCCGTTGCCGGGGAGGCGTTAGATTCCTTGGATTTTTCGTTTTTCGTGATTTTATTCTTTCTCTTCTCTGTGTTTTGTTTTTCGTACGATTTTTCGTACGGCTTTTTCGTGCTTTATTTTCTGAGTTTCTTTTTGGTTTCTTTACGGCTTTCTCAGCTTTCTCGATCAATTCTTTTGTGCTAATCATCTTTGCAGGGCCTGCAGGATCAACCGACTTCTTTGGAGGCCGAGCCAGTTGAAAGGGCAGAGGTCAGCTTCTTCTTCACGAGTCAACTGCAGAGGAGCGAAGATTTAGTATCCTTTTATTTGTAAAAGAGAGAGAAAGGGAGAGAGTTGTACTTAATAAAACATTCATTTTTTAGGGGCTTGATTCATCGGATACCGTGTATCCGGTGGATCAGGGCACCCACCGCGGCTTTTTCATCGTTTATCGGTTTTTTGCGGTATTCTAGATGATTGTTTAGGTTTTTACTCTATCTGCTTGTGCCACGTAGCTAGTTTTAGGACTTGCAACCTAGGTGCTTGCTTTAGGGTTTTTAAACAAAAAGACAAAAAAATAGACGTTGTTTGAAAATACCATAAAAATCGCAAAACTAAAATTGGGACTGCTAAAAATATCTGATCAAAAACCATAAATCGATTCAATTGATTTGGGGAGAGTAACCCCCGCACATTATTTTCAGAGTGCGCGAGCGAGAGACGACACTTAATAAATATCCCGAAATCTTTCAAAATACTACTTAGTTCATACACCGAATCACTGCTTTTCAGTGGGTACGCTCGGGTAGCCGGCAACGGTCCGAGTTTACTTAGCAGAGTGGGGGATTTAGAGGACACTGCGTAAGGCTCCGTCCTCAAGTAACGCGGTCCGGAATCGGTTCGTGTACTTGCCACCATACTGGCTGAGAGCAAGTGGTTCTTTGTAAGGACTCGGGACAGTATAGTGGGAGATACATCGGGCACCTATCAGCTCGCACAGCGTACGATAAAATGCAATAATTTGTTTGCTAATTACAACCCTAAAACCGAAAAGATAAAAGACCGAACTCTTACGGTCTTCATCAGGGTTGAGTTGGTGAAAACGGGGTTTGCTTTGTGTTTGCTTGCGGGGCGTGAGTTTCCGCGACTTTCGCATTTATCTCTCTCTTGAATCGTACACGTGCTCTCCCAACTTTTCTCTTGACATCGAAGATGACGTCTCGACGGCTTTTTAGCTCAGACTCTGTGAGCCTTCAACAGTCCACCGTCGAACGTATGTCTTCACAGGCTCGGGATGACTCTCTTTCCGAGCCGGTCCTCTTAGATCTCGAGGCGAGTCAGACCCAGACTCCCTCACCTCGTGGCCAGAAAATTGAGACAGACTCTCGTCTCAATAAATCATCTCCAGCTGAACTATCACTGAGTGCTTACGAGAGCTTTTCTTTTCCAGACGACTTAAAGCCGATGGCTCGCGGTAAAGCACCAGCAGCAGAAGAAAGGGCAGCAGCCGAGGAGCAAGATGACGGAAGATCAGAAGCTACAGATATTACTACTGGGATTCTCGATACACTTCAGCAGATGAATCTACAAATTCGAGAACAATTCCGAGTTCAGACGGAATTACAAGGGCAAATAGCCGCGCTGCGAGCAGGGGCCGGGAACCAGTTACCGCCTGCGGTTCCCGCGACTTTACGGGACGAGTATGACCCGGGCGCAAGAACGCTCCACCATTGGATTCGGCTACCGCCGAATCAAGGGCCATACGAACTCCGACCGTCCTTCATCTCCTTGCTTCCCAAGTACTATGGGAATGCCGCAGAGGAGCCGTTCACGTTTTTGCAGCAGTTTGAGATGATCTGCGGAACGGCTTGTTATCCAGAAGTAACGCAGGAAGCCATACGCCTCAAAGCTTTCCCTTTTGCATTAGTCGATAAGGCCCTTAATTGGCTGAGCCATCTGGGAAGAGAAATCTCCACGTGAGACGACCTGAAGTCCACCTTCCTGCGCAAATATTTTCCTCTAGGAAGGACGAACATGATGAGGAGTCAGATCTCCAACTTTACGCAATTGCCGAACGAATCATTCCATGAGTCATGGGATCGATTCAAGGACCTGACGGAGAGATGTCCGCATCATGAGATACCAATGAAGGTGCTAGTGCAAAATTATTTCGGAGGACTCCAGCCGGAAGTTCAGGGGCTCGTGAGTGACGCATGTGGCGGCAGTTACTTGAACAAGGATGCCGAGTCAGTCTGGGCCATCTTCGAAGGGATGGCTGAGAACTCGAGAGTTGTAGACTCTACTCGGGCATTTCAGAAGCCCCGCAGCCACCACATCACCGAGAGCATCACAAGGTGGCGAATATATCAGATTCTGAATCCAACACCAACATGGGCTTTATTAGCGAGAAGTTGACGTTGGTGGACGTGATTCACAAGCAGGTCCAGGACCTACAGCCGCTGCGAGAGTTGGAGAAACTCTCATCTCTACCTCAGCAGCTGAGTGATCTTTCGAAGAAGGTCTCTGATCTTCAGCTCCAGTACCAATAGAGCCAGACTTCTTCACAGCCAGCACGGAGGATTGCACCCGCTCCACCCACCCGTCAGATACACTACGTTCAGAGCGAGCCCGAGATTCCGCAGATTGATTGGCATGAGGATCAGTCTCATGCCAATCCCGGCCAAATCACCAGCACCGCAGAGATGGAGGTGGAGCCGCAATCCACTTTCGAGATCAACGGGATTTGGTACACTCCGATGCAGCAGCCGAGTATACCGAACCAACAGCTGCAGCAGCTGTACGGTCATCCGCAGCATGGACGTCCGCAATTTCAGCACCGCCAGAGCTTCACGCCACAGCAGTCTCATCCAAATGTCTACCATCAGAGACCGCAACATTCATATCAGCACCCTGCTCAGTTTTCACCGAATTATTCTTTTCAGCAGCCGCAGCAGCCTTCCTCCACACCTCAGCGCTACTCTCAGCCTTCCACCTCTCAGCATTTCACGCCAAGGCAGGAGAGAGGAGCAAGCCAGGGCCATCACACCGAACCGGAGATGTCTTCACAGGCCCAGGCGCTCAACCAGATCATGGATATGCTGAGTACGCTCCAGATCGCGCACAAGACAGAGATGGAGCATGTTAACCGTCGTTTGGACGAGTTAACCGTGCCGAAGACTACTCTCCCAGCCCAGCCTCAGATGAACCTGAATAACAAGAGGAGGCATCCAGACCAGGTAGATACTACAGGTAAGATCTCGTTTCCTGAATTTTTATCTAACTTCATTCGTCTCAGGAGCGGTAGATCACCGCAAACACCTACTGGAGAGGAGGAGAGGGTACCAGAGGAGCACGAGCATGATCCTAATGCCGAGGAGGAGAAACCGCAAGAGGATGAGGACGCAAAATCAAGAGACGGGAGTAATGCCAATAGTTCAGATATGGATACTGGCGACTCAGATGATGATATCACGCCAGATCAGGCAGAAGTCCCGAACAAAAACATTTCTTCCCCTGTTTTAGAGAGTTTTGTAAATAATTATGAGACTCTCGATGTACAAGCTGATTCCAATGAGTTGAATAAAAGTTCTGATTTTCTGAATCCTGACTATATTCCTTTTCCCGATGCTTTATTTGGAAAAGAAAGAAAAAGATCAAAAATAATCCTGAATCTCCACAGATCGAAAAGTTACTCAAAGATCACATCTTTCTGAAGATCCCTCTTCATGATGCCTTAGATCAATTTCCTACGCTCAAGAATCAATTGAAGAACAGATGCACCACGCATAGGAAAAAGAGATCTCGAATAGAAAAGCATGTCTTGACTAAGGCTACATCCTGTGCGATACAGAATAAGCTTCCAAAGAAGAAGAAAGACTCAGGTGCACATTATGTCAGATGCGAGATCGCAAAAGCCGAGTTCGATCGCACTCTATTAGATAACAGTTCCTCGATCAATCTGATACCCGCTTCCTTACTCGAGAAGCTCGAGTTAGGTCCTCTTTACAAATCCCGCGCGATCCTTCAGTTTGCTGATAGATCTGTAAAGAGTCCTAAGGGTATACTTAGGAACGTTATCGTAACCGTGCAGGGTCTGCAATTTCCCGTGGACTTTACGGTCCTAGATATGAATTGCCCTGCACAGTTACACCTTACCCCGATCATTCTCGGGAGACCTTTTCTAGATACCGCAAAGGCTCTCTTCGATTATGATACAGGGAAGGTATCTTTTCGCGCCGAAGGCGAAAAGGTACATATAGAGATGGCGAGAGAATCAAACACCTTCAGTGATGCATCTTCGGATTTTCTGAGTTCTTTAGCCTCCTGTGATTACATGGATGAGGTTCGGCTTGATGACCTCGAAAGATATCAGGTAGAGACCCAAGAATGTTTGACAGAAGACGGGTCCGAGACCTCAGGAGGTAATTCTTCCGATGGGACTTTATATTTCAGTTTGGATGATGATGAGCAAAGGGATCAGACTTTTGATGAAATTAATGCATATCTTTCAGATTCAAAGACTCTACACAATTCCTCCATCTCAGATGAATCAGAAATTTATCTTGCGGACTTATTTTCTTCTTATCATTCTGAGGAGTCGGATGATGTCTCGAACATCTTCTGTAGTCCGACTTTATAGCACATTGAGATGGTGAATAATCAGAATGCAGACACAACACCTATTGACACAGATCCCCATACAGATATAAATGATGTTGCAGCAGATCCAGATACTACCTTGCCAGAACTCAAGACTTTGCCACCAAACATGAAATATGCCTTCCTTGCGGGTCCACATCAACGGTTTCCGGTCATTATCAGCTCTACTTTGACCGATGATCAAGAATCTCGTCTGATGGAGATTCTAGAAAGAAACCGCAAGGCCATTGGGTGGACTGTATCCGATCTCCGCGGGATTAATCCTGCTTTGTGTTCACATCATATCTATCTCGATCATGGCAGCAAACCCTCCAGAGAGTTTCAGCGTAGGCTGAATCCGGTTTTACGAGAAGTTGTCAAGAAAGAGATTACGAAATGGTGCGACGCAGGGTTCATTTATCCCATCTCCAACTCCGAATGGGTTAGCCCATTACATGTTGTCCCGAAGAAGTCGGGAATTCAGATGGTGAAAAAACGAGAGTGGAGAGGAGATTCCAAAGAGAGTAACCACGTCGTGGCGAGTATGTGTTGATTACAGAAAGCTGAACACCGCGACGAAGAAGGACCACTTCCCTTTGCCTTTTATAGACCAAGTTATAGAACGGTTGGCAGGGAAGGGGTACTTCTGTTTCCTTGACGGTTACTCCGGATACAACCAGGTATCAATTGCTCCTGGAGACCAGGAGAAAACCACCTTTACATGTCCGTTCGGCACGTATGCCTTTAGACGGATGCCCTTTGGATTGTGTAATGCTCCTGCGACATTCCAGAGGTGCATGCTTGCTATTTTTGCGGACATGGTCGGTGATTTTCTAGAGGTTTTTATGGATGATTTTTCGGTCTATGGTGAGTCCTTTGATGATTGTTTAGCACACCTAGACCAGGTTCTGAAAAAGTGTTGTGAGGTAGATCTCGTACTGTCCTGGGAAAAGAGCCATTTTATGGTCACTCACGGGATCGTGTTGGGGCACGTCATCTCCCAGCGAGCCATGGAGGTTGACCCTGCCAAGGTGGATGTCATAAAGAAACTCGAGCCACCATCCAACATCAAACAGTTACGGTCATTTCTGGGGCACGTCGGCTTTTACCGACGGTTTATCCAAGACTTCTCCAAGATTGCCCGACCGTTAACTGAATTGTTAGGCAAAGACATCGAGTTTGTCTTAAATGATAAATGTCTCAATGCCTTCCTCACATTGAAAGAGAAAATAATCAGTGCTCCTGTCCTACAGCCGCCTGATTGGTCTCTTCCTTTCGAGATCATGACGGATGCATCAGATTTCGCGGTCGGGGCTGTATTAGGGCAGAGGAGGAATGGACTTCCCGTAGCTATTCACTATGCCAGCAAAACCTTAGATGATGCTCAGAGAAACTACACAGTGACAGAAAAGGAGATGTTGGCAGTAGTGTTTGCACTAGACAAGTTTCGATCATATCTGCTTGGCTCGAAAATCACCGTATACACCGATCATTCAGCTATCAGATTTTTAATGGAAAAGAAGGATGCCAAGGCACGCCTTCTTAGATGGATTCTTTTACTTTAGGAATTCGATTTGGATATCAAGGATAAACCTGGAGTAAAGAATGTGGTAGCTGATCACCTCTCCCGATTACAGTCAGATCATCCTTCAGATGAGTACACGCCAGAGATCGCAGAGAGATTTCCTGACGAAAGCATCTTTGCGGTTACAGAACTTCCGTGGTATGCAGACATAGTGAACTTTCTGGTCACACAGAGAAGTCCTCAAGGTTGGCCGAAGAACAGAGTTGAGAAACTAGTTTCCGAGGCACGATACTATCATTGGGACGATCCGCTTCTTTTTCGTGAAGGACCGGATTGTGTTTACAGGCGATGTATTCCTCAGGAGGAATATAATAGTGTCCTCACTTTGTGTCATTCTCTAGAATCAGGAGGACATCATTCAGGGAAGAGGACAACGCAGAAGGTACTACAGAGCGGATTATGGTGGCCGACTCTTACCAGAGATGCTTGCACATTCGTGAAGAGTTGTCCAGATTGTCAGAGAGCCGTAGGGACAGTCAGTGCCAGAGATGCAATGCCAATGCGACCTGTTATTATCTGCAAGATCTTTGACGCATGGGGTATAGATTTTATGGGACTGTTCCCTTCTAGTAGTGGCTTTGAGTACATTCTTCTTGTTGTAGACTATGTTAGCAGATGGGAGGAGGCTATACCCGCACGAACCGCAGACAGCAAAACCGTTTGCAAGTTCCTAAGGGAACACATCATTTCGCGGTTCGGGATCCCTCGTATTCTTATCTCTGATGGGGGTAGCCATTTTATTAATAAGGAGGTGAAAAAGCTAGTGAAACAATACAGGATCGATCACAGAGTAGCTTCTCCTCACCACCCGCAGACGAATGGCATGGCTGAAGTCTTGAATAGGGAGGTGAAATCAATTCTCCAGAAACTAGTACGACCGGATAGGAAGAACTGGTCACTTCTTCTAGATCAGGTTCTTTGGGCTTATCGTACTGCTTATAAGACTCCCTTAGGTACTTCACCATTCAGGCTAGTTTATGGAAAGCCGTGCCACTTGCCCATAGAGATCATGCACAAATCTGAGTGGGCAATTCGAGAGATACTGATGAATGAACAGAAAGCAGGAGCCAAGAGAAAGATAGATCTGAATGAGCTGGTAGAAATTCGAAATCAAGCATACGAGAACACACTCATCTATAAGGACAAAGTGAAGGAATGGCATGACAGACATATTCGACACAAGAGCTTTGTCCCTGGGCAGAAAGTTTGGTTGTTCAATGTAAGGTTGAGAATTTTTCCCGGCAAATTGAAAAGCAAGTGGGAAGGACCGTACATAGTTAGAACGGTGCACGACAATGGCAGTATTGCGATATCAGATGTGTCACCTGGTGCAGAACCGTTCGTGGTTAACGGGCAGATGCTGAAGCACTTCGTAGAGACTACTGATCATCTGGCCCGTACTGAAGTGATCTATTTTGTACAGGAATCATAATCATTCCTTCATTTCTTCCTGTACAAATTCTTTTGAGCCATTCTGGAGATTCACAACTCTTGTACATTCTTCGTAGACCACAATCGTCCCCGTTTTTGCTCGTCTTCTATGCTTAGGATACCAGATCCTATGTATAGGGGGGAACGATTGCCCGCTGATTTACGTTTTATTTTTTTTATTTTTATTTTTTTGTACTGATTCTTTTGTATAGCCATTCTTTCTCACGAATCACTGGTCCCCAATTTTTGGCTACACTCTTTTCTATACTTAGGATGCCTTATCCTAAGTATAGGGGGGACCGAGTGATTTCGATGATTTCGTATTCTTTTCCTTTTGAACTTTCGTTATGTATCCTTTTTATTCAGTCATCCCGTTTTTGCTCTCCCGTGATACTTACGATGACCTGATCGTAAGTATAAGGGAGGTTGACTGACTTGTACTCGATATCCTTTTTCACCCACTTTTACTTAGCACGAGTTATGTCCTCCTTTTTCTCTTTTGACGCTATGGGGACATAGCTCAAGATAAGTATAGGGGGTGCGTATATATTGTATATATACTTTCGGCCATAACTCGTACTTTTATGTATTTTCTATATCTATAAAATCCATAAAAAGTGGGTACGGGTTAAATTAAAATCCACTCTTTTATTTATAAAATCCTTGTAAATAAGTAAAATATGATTAAAATTTGTATTTAAAACTTGTAATTAAAATATGTATTTAAAATTTGTACTTAAAATTTGTATAATACTTATTTAAAACCCTATTTATTAAAACATGTGTAAAAACTATTCAAACCTTGTAAAATACTTTGTAGATAAAATTTGTAAAATACATTAGATATTTAACTCAAATAAAATATATCTTGTAAAATTTATGAATAAAATTTTGTTTATAAAAATCATAAAATACATAACAAAATAATAAAAAAAATACAAAGTCCTAAAATTCAGAAAAATTACAAAATTCTTAAAATCCATAAAAATGAGTAAAATTCAGAAAATACACTTCACAAAAACATGGTTGCATTTGCATTCGCATTTTTCAGAATAAGTTTGATTTCTGGAAGTAAGGACTGAGTCTAGTCTAAAGGATGGAGCTTGATTACGGCTTTTAACGTTCATTGTAAGGAGCCTGATTAGGAACTGGAATTTAGACTCTTCAGGTCTTTGACTTAAATCTTTGGGTTCCCTAACACCATATTCGGGAAATCAAGTCATCTGAGCTTAAGTAGACCATTTGGAGTCATCCGTATAACTTTACACCAGTGAACCAATCTTGAACACATGCACTCTGCACTTAGCTCGACTTGCATGGAGTTCCGAAGGGCAGTACACCTTGGTAGTGCGTTTCTATCCTTATCTTTACGGCATTGACGTCTAAAGACGGGAGATATTGGGGTTGCGATAGTTGCTTCGGATGAGGGAAGGATCTGCTGACACAATTTTTCTAAGACCTCAAAAAAGGGACAGACTAAAAAGATGCTATATCCGTCGAGGCACAAAAAGATGAATGCAGTGCAAGCAAATTACAAAGTCAAAGCAAAGCAGAAGCCACCAAATAAGACCACAATGGTCCAAGCTTCCACCAAAAATGACCACAATGGTCCAAGCTTCCACCAAAAATGCCTGCACATCTTAGTGGAGACTCAGCTACACCGGTTGGGCTTCACAAGGAGATGCGTATACACTTGTCGCACTCCACTTCTTTTCTCATTCTTCTAACTTCTCCCTATATTCGATTGTGGACATAGCAGAACTGAACTCAGAAGGGAATACCTCCCTCCCCGAGGAAAGAGTAGCGAGATGAGGAAGCCATAGGAGTGTATAGCCGGGATGGACGGTTTCTGCGGTTCTCTAAGCAGGAAGAGCTAAATCAATTCACACACTGTACAAGTTGACTTCAAGGATGATAGAGTTTGCGATATGAATAAGTGAGTCTGAACTAGCCAATGAAGTGATCTTGAGTAAGGATTATGGAACTTGAAGACTGTTGAGGATAAAATCCTAATCCTAGTTAAGGCTCCGACAAAATGCTTGTTTCAGGCCCGATCGAGCTCTGTCCTTTGTCTGTTCTCATGAATTGGTTTAGGAAAACAAATTCATTCTAACTTTCTTTCTTTTTCACTTACTTTTTTAAAATAAGTGTTTGCTAAGGGACTAGCAAAGTTTAAGTATAGGGGGTTGATGAATCCATGATTCATTAACTTTTCTGTTGCATTTTGTCTTAAAACCCTTAACAAATACATGTAAAAACTCACTAATTCTCATACTTTAACAAAACCCCATTCATGTGTAAATATTCACTTTTAACCATTAAACTCATGTAAATAAATAAAGAATCAGAAAAGAAAGACAAAGGCATATGAAATATATGTATATATATGCAATATGACTTAAAATATAAATATAGCTGTAAGATATATTTATAGCCTAACCCCCAAGACCAAGTCAGCATGGATTGGTCGACAAACCAATAAGTAGGGGGAGATAAGGAAAGAAAACCAAATAAAAATAATTTATCACATGTAGATACACCTTTCACTATTTATAAAATAAAATACAAAACTTCAAAGAATTTTAATTATTTCATCTTAACATATTTTTCACCAAATCTTTCTCCTAATTATTCATAAAAATGTAAATAAAAATATAAAAATAAGTTAAAAATACTACCCTGTAAATATGCCAAGAAATCCAGCTTACAAATTGTCAAAATCTCAACTTCCGAACATCTTAACTCCCTCATACGAACTCCAATTTCACTCTACTCACCTTTAAAGTTCATTAAAATAATATTCTCTAATTAATAAAGGGGGTTTCATTGAATTCGGAGTCCGTTTACAAAAAGTCGGTTTTGGGACCAAAAGACAAAGGGGTTTCTGGGCTATTTATTTTATGTAACCCACACTATTTATTATTTTCTTAATTTTATAATTTTTACATTATTTCATGATCTTGTACTTTCACCATAAATTATTTCATAATTTTTGGAGACTATTTATTATTTTTATAAAATCAAACACTTCAAAATATATGTATAATTGACCTATATAGATACTTACTCTATTTATTAAAATATGTAAATTAATTCATAAAAATCCATAAAAATTCGTACAAGTCTTATTTAATACCCTAATAATTAAGAAAATATAAAATTAATTTTTACTTAATTATTTATTAAATTTAAGAACCTATTTATAAATACATATTTATTAATAAAATATTTATATTTTAAATAATATTTATTATTTATTAAAAGTAAGTATATCATAATTTAGGAAATAAATTTATTTAACTTTCTTGTATTTATACCTATTTGAAATAATGTAATTATCTATTTTATATCTAATTTATAAGTATTTATCAGATCTGGGCGAACCAGGTGCTGACAGGGGTCAGCACCTGGAGTCTTCTTCTTCAAGAAAAAGTTGCGCCAACCGGCCAACTTCCTCTCTTTTTCCCGCTCAGCCTTTAACCCCTCCGACCATCCTAAACCTTCAGATCCCTCCTCCTAACAACCCTCTACCTCGCCACCCTTAGATCAGACTTGGAGCCCAAGCCGAATCCCCTATAAAAGCTCTCCAAGTCGCCATGGCTGAATTAACTTTTCCAACCTTCAAAGCTCTAGCTCCAGATTGTACCGACTACCTAACTTCCAAGCCTTGTTCCAACGAACTCGAGCGGTGACAGCGCCAAGGGAGGAGATCGCGAGGAAGAAGGATCGTCGGAGAAGAGTTCCAAGGCGGAGCAACGCCTTGAATCGCTGCCTCGTGCTGCGTGCAGCTCCGAGAAGACCGCTCGTCGAGCAACCATCAGGAGGTCATACACCTCCAGTTCCCAGGTCATTTTCCTTCATCTTTGCAATTTTGTTTCTCGATCATCGTGCCACGATTAGCGTGGCTAATCACGCATTTAGAGAGGTTAATGATCCATCTGTGACGCACAATAAAAAACCCTCTCGACTCACTTTCAATTCGATTCAAATCAATCATCCAATCATCATCTTCTTCGCATTTTGGTTGTTTTGGCTGGAAGTATGTGTTTTTCTTCAAACTTTGGGGCTTGAGATCTTTAATTTGTTGGCCGATTCTATATGAATCGAGCATAGATTTTTGTTATTTGCAGGGTAACCTTCAATCGCGAGCCATTTGTTCAACATCTGGGAGCTTTGATCATCATGAAAATCCATTCCAAAGTTGGACTCTCAGAACATCATCGGCTCCAAATGGTCGAGACAACCATCTTCCTCGACTTGTAACCGCCGCTCGGAGCGCCGCCACCGCCTACCCTACCGCGGGCGAGCTCGAGGGGTGGAGGAGCCACCCCTCTGGCCCCGCCGGAGCGCCAGATTCATCGGAGACCGGCCGGAATAAATTGAAGAAGGAGAGCTCGTCGCCATCAGTTGCAACTGCCCAAGAACAGAGGAAGCACAGGTGCGCGACACGTGGCGCAGCTGTGAACGTCAGATCGGGCGCTTCAACTTCTAATCTCGGACGTCCAAGTTGAAACGGTGGAAATTTTACATCATAAGCCCAGCCAAGTTTCCAGAATCGCAATCCGCCCCCCTAGCTTTTAAATAATTGCATTTAGGTCCCTCCGCAGGGACCTAAGTGTAAAGTTTCTTGCATTTTTCTTTCAGAACAGTCCTCCAGGACCAATTTGCAAACATTTTTAATAAGTTTTCTTGCGCTTATGCCCCTGGGCTGTAGGGGCTGTATCTTGCTCTTGTGACCTCGGATTTCGACGATTCTTGGAGGGTAGTTATACAACTACCCCAACTACTTAGTATAAAGTTTTCGCGGCTTTTCGACGAGTTTTTGACGTATTTTGATTTTCTCGAAAACCGCTTCGTTTTGTTTTGTTTTCTTGTGTAGTTCGAGTACGCGGCTCGAACCTCGTTCACCTATACTATATAATATCACCTATATTCTATCCACCTACTATATAATAAATAAATCTTTTGAAAATTATCCCTTTTTGAAAATTAAATAAAAATTTGAAAAGAATAAAATCAAATAAAAATAATAAAAATAAAAGTCACCAGAAAAAGCGTTTGGACTTAGAGAAGAATTAAAATAAAATTACGAGAAGAGAAATCTAGGGAATATATTCTGCCTCCTTGAGTTCGACCCAGGAACACTTGCCTGGATAAATATTAGTGAACGGTTTTCCGACAGAGAACCGTAATTTGTTTGATAGGTTTTAAAGAATCAAAACTTGTTTCGCGGCTTTTGCTACATCGACCACTTTCTTCATCAAATCAAAAGAAAGCCACGAAACTCAATTCTTTTTTACCGCATCAGACGACCATTTTAAGAGAGAGATAAAGACTTGGCGTGTAGAGAAAATAAGAGAGAGAGAGAGAGAGAGACTCGTAGAGTCGATGCAAGTAGAAGAGCAAGGCATGCCTCTTCTTATATAGGGTTTTGGGAGTCCATGGATCCCAATCCATGGACAACACACAATCAATGGTTGAGATTGATTTGTGTTTCTTTCAATGGCGAAGATGTTATTGTAAAAACACAACAACTAATGATTTAATTTAAATTAATTTCCATTGATAAATCAACAAAATTAAATTGAAATTAAATCATCTTTGATAAGAGAAAAAATAATGAAGAGAATAAACCAATCTCCCCATAAGAGGGGACGACTACTCTTCTCCTCATGGATAGTTGTAGCCATCCACTCCTCTTTGGTGGACTTTGTCTATCTCTTCAAATTATCATGAGATCTCATTATCTCATAATATATATCATCATCTCTTGTTTACAAACCAACCTCTACTGCACTAGCCTCCGCAATACTGGAATAACCAGAGGCAGAATCAGCAGTACCAGCAACCCACATACCACCAATACTTGCCATATCACCAGTACACATGTGCTTCTCATAATAAGTATCCTCCTCTATAATTTCATCAGCAACAACTTCCTCCACCTCACCACAATTCTCAGATTTCCCTACCTTCATAGTATCATTTTCAGTTTGGTTAGTACGTTGAATCATCCAAGGCTGCTCGAGTGAGCCCATCCTTGGAATGCTTGGCCCAACTTGTCAAAGGCCTTGTAGAGATGTCTTAAAAGCTCGACAACCTTACTACCATCAAAACTACAATTCCAACACAGGTTGAGGAGAATCATAATAATTTTAAATGGAAAGAGTAGGTAGTTTGTGATTTCATGTCTAGTACATCATAATCATATATTTCATGTTGTCTAATGTAGCGACTCTTAGGAGCGGACTGACTTTGCATCCATCAGTCACCGCCAAGAGGAAAAATAAAGAATTATCTGAGGATTCATCTTATGCATCATTCGATCCATTAACAGAGTCGAGTGAGGAAGAAGATTATAGAGGAGTAGCACTAGTCATCCAACACCACCACCATCAAGAGAAAAACATATAAAAAAATGGAAAAAAGAAAATTTACAAAAAGAAATGAAAAGCCCAAGCCGAGAAGGACCAACACTGGAGGAGTCTACACCAGCAACGCCTCCAACCTATCCTGATGAAGCAGAGGCTCGTGCACATATATTTTTGCCTCTTTTGAATGATAACCCATCTTTTGTCTAACTGCCTGTAAATAATCCTTTAATTAAGAACGTCAAATTTTCTTATGTGAATATTCCTTTTTAATATTCTATGAAAAATACCAAAAAAGTGAAAATTTTAAAAATTCATTATTCGACCCTAGAGTGATTGAAATTATTGAAAATCTTATTTTGAAAATGCCACTCGTGAAGTTCATGGAATACAATCCAGTAATATAGAAAGGATTGAAACAAGCATGTGCCTTGAAGTATTAGAGCCATACAAATAGATGCAACATAGGAGAGAAGCACATCCTAACCATGGCCAAAGTCAATGTAATTAGTGCCTCCCTCAGAAAAGGAAGAAAATGAAACACACAATACTACATGCTAGATTTTTGACCAAAAATTTGAGTGCACTCTTCTTGATAGCTGGTCATCGATAAACCTCATGCCCTCCTCTCTACTCAAGGAATTTGGGATTGGACCGCTTAAGCCTAGAAGAATGATCTTGCAATTTCTAGATCGATCCGTTAAGTAGCCCAAAGGTATGTTGGCGGACGTTATCGTAACCATGCATGACATGAAATTTCATGTTGACTTTGTAGTACAAGACATGGACTCCCCTGCATCAATACTTAGGAACCCCATCATTCTAGGTCGATTGTTCCTTAGCAAAGCTGATGTGGTTGTTGAATACGGGTTTGGGAAGATTACCATATGCTCATGCACTGAAAAGGTTACATTAGATATAGTCAATGAGGCAAAAGCCACATATAATAAGGAATGCCGGAATTAGTTATAGTGGATTGTTCCATTACTGGTGTTAGAGATTAACATCATTCTTTGAATGACATTGTCCTACTGGAAATCCTCTCTTTAGAGAAGGACCTGGATAGCACAGTCAGTCCATGATTCCTTGCTGTCTGGGAGTCCGAATTCACTAATCAACATGTTTGAAGAAGATTCATGCCAGATTGAACATGAAGAATTCATTGCAGATACGTTCCACACATTTATTTTAGATCCATGAGTGACAGAGGTGGATAGAACCTCATTAATTCAAGCAAATAAAAAATCTACCAGCACAAGATTTTAAGTGACCATGGAGAAAGATCAACAACTACCCGAAATTGAAGTATGAAGTACACATTCCTTGTGGGTGAAGAGCATTTATATCTGATCATCATTTCTAGAAGGCTGACCCCATATCAAGAATTTTTACTTCTCGAGATTCTGAAAAAGAATCACAAGGCACATAGTCGGAAAGTATCAGATCACTGAGGGATAAATCTAGCTCTGTTTTCATAACACATCTATCTTTAAGATGATTGCAAGCCGTCCTGAGAATTTCAAAGAAGACTGAATCCGAACCTACGAGACATAGTGGTGTGAAGCAGGCTTCATTTACTCCATCTCCGATTCCGAACTGGTGATCCCCTTGCATGTAGTTCCCAAGAAATCATGTTTTACAATGGTGAATAATAACTAAGGAGTGGAGATCTTGACGTGAGTACTGAGATCATGGTAGGAGTGTATTGACTACCACCGACTGAATTCAATGACAAAGAAGGACCATTTCCCTCTACCATACATTATTCAAGTTCTTGAGCGACTTGCAGGGAAAGAATACTTCTACTTCTTAGATGGGTACTCCAGGTACAATCAAGTGGTGATCTCGCTTGAAGACCAAGAGAAGACAACTTTCACTTGCATGTTTGACACTTATGCTTTCAAGAGGATGCCCTTTGACCTTTGCAATGCTCTAGCTACTTTCCAAAGGTGCATGCTATCCATATTTGCCAACATGGTCGAGAGTTTTCTTGAAGTATTCACGGATTATTTCTCCATCTATAATTTTGATTCATACCTTATGCACGTAGATAGAGTACTACAGAAATGCCATGAAGTTAATCTTATTCTATCTTAGGAAAAGATCCACTTCATGGTTACTGAATGTATCGTGCTAGGACATGTCATCTCCAATCATAGCATGGAAGTGGACCCGGTCGAGACGAATAACTTTCATGTAGACCACTTTTCTATTTGACTCTGTTTACTATTTATTCTTTTTTCTTTTAAAATAATTTTTAAATTTTTCGAGTGCGACACATGGCAACTCCTGGAGTCGCCACGTGTCACACCATTTTTTATTTTATTTTCGTTCTATTTTATTTATTACTTTATTTTTTATTTTTAATTTTTTTTATTTTTAATTATTTTATTTTTATTTCCATTTATATTTTTATTTTTTCTAGCCATATGGTCACCCCCGTGTGCCAAGTGGCCCCTACTACCTCTCCCCCTTGCGGCCTACCCCTCCGCCCATCTTCCCCAGTCGACGCAATCGCCGCCACCCCCTATAGTGGCCTTGTGACCTAACCACCCCTGCAACCACTTTCGACCACTTCCTGCATCAACCTGCCCCGCTGCCCAGCATCTCCACCTCTGCGAGATACACTCTCCCATGACTACCCCATCCTCATCTTGCCTCTCGATCTCCCATCTTCCCGCAAACATCTCTCACTAACCCAACATCAACTAACCACCCATAAAAGGGCTCGCGCCGCCTCCTACACCGATAATCCACAACTAGGTATGGAAAGCGAGCCGCTCATCGCATGTCAGTACTTCTACCGTAGTGAGATCCAAGAAGATGTTAGATCTTTGTCGTGGTTCTTCTCAGAGCAACCATACATCTTCGATAAGCTGCACCGCTGATCCATGATCTGAGGAGTACCTTTGTGCATCTTCATTCCCTAGTACTACCTTCATCCCTATAATCTTTCATTGATCACCTCTTCACCGTGATCCACCACTGACGCCTCACCTTTCCTCAACTTTGTTCACCACATTAATCACCTTAGATAATTTCAAAACCTCTATCGATAGGCATCTTTGATTATTCCTGCTCCTCGTCTTTACCCCTGTGTCCTCCACACTCGGTCGCGCATGAAGGTCGCTCCACCTTGCATATCGACCCTCGTTGTCGTACGTGGACCCTCACGCTGCCTTGCATAACCATCAAGCACTACTCACCTTAGTAATGCCTGCTCCACCGGTATTTACTCTGTCGTGTGCCCCATCTTAGCCCACTCACTCTGTTTCTACCACCTTCTTTCCATCAGAGTAATCGCCGCTTCACATCTCTGCCTCACAAACATGACCACTCATTGAAGGCCACCTCAACCCCATTGCTTAGCCACCTCGACTTTTGCTCCCGCCATCTCCTTCACATTTGACGTAAACATCAACCGCCAACATCGGTCCACCCTCCGTCACCCCTCCACATGCATAGTACGTGAGAGAGGGTGAAATTGTAGCAAGCCCCTCCAATTTCCAGCAAACTCCATAAACTCCTCTGCCTCCAAACTACCCCTTGGCATTTTGTGTCAAACCCCCCTCGTGTTGGTAATTAACGTTTAGTCCTTGTTTGAAATTTTTTACTCATTTTATTTTGTCTGTATTGCATTGAGAAGCCTCATTTTGTGTCTTCATTTGAACAATCATTTTGCATCTATTTTCAATTTCAAAATTTACACTGTGTAGAAAATTTTATTCCCTATCTTGTGGATTTTTAATTGATTTTTTGTGAGATTTGATAAATTAATTAAAATTGCATTAGTATTAGATTGCATAATTTTCCCATTTGCAAGCGATTAATTCTCTTTAAATTTATTCTAGCTATAAAAATTCTTGAAAATTCAGAATATGTAAAATTAAGTGTGTTTACATTGTGCTCAAAAATCATATCAATTGCACGTATATAGAGACTAAAATAAATTAAGTGGTGATTTTAGTAATTAATTTCTAATATGATGTAGACCCAATATTTTTAGGAGCTATTATTTTTCCTGGATACCCCTCATATAGACATATCTTGGATAATTTTATTGAAATAAACGGGATTTCTATTTATTAAAAGTTATATATGAGAAATCACCCTACATGCATATATAATTCATAATAAATTCATTTCATATAAGAAAATTCCAAAAAATCGTTGTAGCTTCTTTTGCATATTTTCACATTCTGTCCAAGTTTTAGAATGTTTAGACTTCATTTGATTAAAAATTGCATTTATTCCCTAAACTTGTCGCAATTGCATATCATCAAAAAATATAAAAAATGCTTCTATGAAAATCTACTGTCTAGATCATCTATTAACTGACATAAGAAGATAATGGCCTCCCTGAGTTCGACCTTAGGCTGGCTCAAGTAAAATAATTTTGACCACTAACCTTAATTGAATATTACATTTAGTTGTCTCTTTGATTGATCTGAATTGCTTGCCTACAATGAATACATTAAAATGTCATTTCCACATAATTAGTGAGGATGATTCAAGGTTAGATTGAATTTTAAAGAATTTAGAAATTAGGTTTTCCACCCTCGGGTAACCTGAGCCTCGGCCTTTTCTTGTAATTATTACTCTATTTATTTTCAGCATTTTATTTCTTTATTTTATTTTGTATCTTTCTCTCTAACCACCATCTTATTTTTTGTGCGCGGGACCTGACACGATGAAGAAACTACTTAGGTAGTTGAACAACTCACTAGCATTGGAGGATGATTTTATGGAATAAGCCGATTGAAGGAAGCATAAAAAAATTAAGATCGAGTAAAGTCGTGAGAAAGTATAGAGTCCTTAGGATTGTAATTAATTTGTAAAAAATTAAGTAATTGCATTTTTCCAATGGATTTCGTTTGGGATCCCATGTGTGTACCTGGATATTGGACATTTATTTTTTGTAGTGTGTCGAGACCTGTTTCACTCTCATGTTAAGGGTGGTGCTCGAGTGGCTCATAGGTTAGACCTGCCCTTCCACTCTTAGAGCTTTTTATTTAGGTCAAATATCATTTGTTTGTTCTCGTAAAACTTAGATTCACACATTCACATTTAATAATACATACTAAAAGCATTCTACTTAGTCAAATTAAACTCATACTCTTCACGACTAATAGAAGTTCATGCTAGGTTCATTTTCATCGTCTACATTGCATATTAGCATACAAATTTCAATTTTATATTACATCCTGCATGTAGAGCGTGAGGATCACTGTAAGTATTCTGAATTGGTGTCATTGATTTTATCATTTGCATCAACTTTTCTTGACACCCTTCACCATAATTTTACAACTTAGGATAATAGGAAATAATTGATTGTTAGGTGTGTTCTGCTTGGTGGATATAATTCAAAGATAATCAAACTTAAAATCGAGACTGTTAGTATAATTTGATCAAAAGTTGACGAAAATTAACCTTTATTTTCGGGAGAGTGATGAATCTCAAATTCATCACTCTAAATATCATTAATTAAGCTCAAATCCCTAAATATCATTGGCATCTCTTCATTTATTTTGTATAATTAGTATTCATGCTTGTTTTGATAGGAATGCGATTTTATCACTTATTATTGCACAAAATAAGAAGCCAAAAATCCCAACCAAATTGACCTGTAAATAACCTAACTTCCCTGATTTTTAACTAATTCATGCTAACTCCAAAAGACCCGAAACCACCTCCACTATGTACATATCACTAACAAGAATAAATAAAAATACAAAAAAATCACTACCCTAAATAAGTGGACCAAAAACCCCAGCCTTCGTTCTAGGATTTACAGACTAAAACCTTGATATCTTCCCTATCCAGTGTTAGATTTGATCCTACTCACTTTTGAATTAATATACATTCTATTATCTTCAAAACAAGGCCAAGTTCAAATGAATCAGAGCTCGTATGTGAAAGTTGGATTTTGGGCCTCTTTTGTACATTCTGTATTTTAGCGGTTTTTGACCTATTATTTTATGTACAAATAGACTCATTTTATTTTATTCATTTTTCATTTGTCTTCTTTGATAAAAGTTTTATTAAAATACATAAAAATCCAAATCCAAATTGAGCTTGAAATCAAAGAAACTAACTTTGTCTGAGTCTTCACTAACTGTATGTACAAAAATTTTCTTCTTTTTCTAACATAATAAAAAAATATATTAGTGTATAAATATTTCTATTTTATTTTATTATATTTTTATGGATTTTTATTTGGTTTAAAAATGACAAAAAAACTTATAAAACTTTAAAATTAAGGTGTTCTATGTACATGGGATACCCTAAAAATAGCACTTTGCACAAATGATCGATTTTGGTTTTGATGCCTTCATGAAAGTTGTAAATCTCATCAAGACGAGCAACTTTTGTGAAGAGGTTTTTTTCAATTCGAGGTCATTTACTATTTTTTACGTATTTATCAATGTTTTTATTTGTCGATTTTATGGGGCTGACACATGGCAGCTCCTAGAGCCTCCACGTGTAACCATTTTTGGGCTTTTTATTAATTTATTTTTATAAAAAATTAAAAGACTCGTACGTACGGAGCACGTGCGTCCAGCGCACGTGCCCTCCATGTGCTTCGCCCACCCCTCAATTTGATGCCACGTGGTATGACCTGGGCCGCTGACGAGTCGCTAAATACGTGTTTTAATTTGGACACGTTGTAATACGTGTACTTAGCGATTCGGTCAGAACCGAGAGAAGATCTCCGCGAAGATTGTCTCGGCTTTAATTTATATCCCAGGCAAGTCCGGGGTCGAACTCAGGGAGGCAAAGGAACAACTTAGGTTTAAATCAAAAACTTAGGTCTAGATATCTAATGCGGTATTTTTTCGATTTTTCTATGCAAAAACCAAAGCAAATGCAAAATGCGGGTGAATTAAGTACTAAGAAATCACACAACTTAGCCAAATTAATTTTAATGTCAAATTAATCCAATTCAGCCAAATTATATTTTTCCTAGAGTCCTAATCCAGAGATGAATGCAAGGTCTTTTTTTTGGAATTTTAGGGGTTAAAGTGCAACAACTAAAAATCCACACTTTTTAAGGGTTTTTTTCACAATTTTTCATGCAAACAGTAAGTAAAAATCATGAAAAATTTACTGGAACATAAACATGATGCAAGGAAGCTACAGTAATATTTCTGGATTTTTTTGACAAGTTATTAATTTTTTATGGATTTTTTAGTGAAATCAGAGTGACAGTAAGTAAATAATTTCTAATAAATCCACCTTATCAAATTAATCCGAGTGTGAATTATCTAAGAAAGATATTTAGATAAGCAATCCAGGAGAGTTGAAATTTTGCAAAAATGATTTATGTAGATTTAATTGAAAATCAAACACTATATGCACTCTACATATTATTCCAGGCACAAGACAACTCCATTTTGGATGAAATTTGGACAATAAGTTCATCACATATCAAGGCATCATATATATATTTTTTGTGGAATTTCTAGAGCAACTGCTAGAGTACAGATTGGGTAAAATACGCAGAATTTCAATTAACTATTTTTAATTAATTACCCATGACTCACAAAAATACAAATAAACAATTACATGACAGAGGATAAGTTTCTCAACATAATGATATTTTTTATTGAGTAAAATGATGCAACAATGATGTCCAAATTAAGATGCGAATACAGGGATATCTGTGCAATTTCTGAAAACAACATTCACAAGCAAACTATATACAGGACTACTTTGAAATTACAAAAACTATAATTAAAGAAACTGCAATTTTTACATAAAAAATAAACAAATATGACCTTTCTTCTTCACGGGTGTCTTCGCAGGGAGTAGAAGAACCCAAAGACGGGGACGGGCGGCGGCGCGGCTGCGCACGGCCGTACGCGCAGCGGCGTGCGGTCGTTCACAGCGGCGGAGGTGACGGGCTGAGGCGGTGGAGGGTCCGCTCGTGCGTGGCCTCGTGATGGAGAACGGAGAGGGCTGGTGGCGAGGGCCGCCCGCAACGGCGGAAGGCGCGGTCGGCTGGGGCGGCGGCTCCGCGAGGGGACCGTTGCGGTTGGCAGCCAGGGCGTGGCTGAGTCGCAGTGTCACCGCCTTGGGGGGGGGGGCGGCGGCTCATGCCGGCGGTGGGCTGCGAGGTTGCAAGGGGAGCAGCGGCGGCGGCAGTGCTGCTGCTGCTTCCCTTGTCCGTTTTTTTTAATTTTTTTAATTTTTTTTTGATTTTTTTTGATGTAATAAACGACTTTTTTTTTGTTTTGATTGTTTTATAATTTTTTTGTTTTGTTAATTAGAGGATGTACATGATGAAAAAAATGTGATGAAATAAAATGTGGTGGGGTGATGGTAATGTGATAAAGAAGTGATGAAAATAAAGATGATGATGGTGGTGGCAATGAAAGAACCTTTTTTGTTTTAATTTTTTTATTATTTTTTTAAATTTTCTTTAAACAGGAAATATAAACACACACATATGGGGAACAAAATGATATGATGATGATGGTGATGAAGATGAAGATATATAAACAAATGATGGATGTGGGTGGTGATATGATGTACTAAAAAAATTACAAAGATAAAAATAAAAACAAGATGAACTAAAATTACCTACGATGAACGCGGGCGCCTATGGAGAGCTCTCGTGAGTACGGTCTTCGCTCGAACCGTCGGCGTGCGATGAGCTCGAGCAGCGCGCGGTTGCGGCTGCGATGTTGGCCGAAAAGCCAACGGATCTCACCGGAGAGAGAGCTGTCGTCGCTCGACCGCGGTTGTGTCGCTGTCACCGATTCAACTCAGGGAACTAAGCTCTCCTCACATAAAGATGGATCAAGTGCAAATTGAGGAGGATGAAGTGTATATAAAGAAGATGAAATGAGAGGTTATTAAAGTGGTGGGAGGTTATATTATTAATGGAGTTGAATGGGAGGTTTAAAAAATGGTGGAGTTGAATGGAGGTTGGTGGTAAAGAGTTGAATGGTGGTTATTGTAGAGAATGGAAAATAAATAAATAAATGAAATAAAGTTGGCTACTTTAATTACAATAGAATAGAAAAGAAGAAAATAAATAGTGGAGAATTTACAAGGGAAGACAAACAACATGTACACATTTTTTTTACTTTTCTAATATGTATTTTTTTGTCTTTTTAATAAGAGATATTTACAATGGCAAAATACAATAAAATAGTACAATTAAAATACAAAACAATTATGATATTTTTGTATTTTTAGCAATAAGAGAAGATAAAATAAAAAATGAAGAAGGAATGAATATATACATAATATACAATGTACATCTAGGTCCCAAAACCCAACTTTTGCAAATGAGCTCCGATTTTAATGAAACCACTTCCGTTGGATAGATAATTTTCTAACTTGAACTTTAAAAGTGAGTTTGGTGAATTTGGAGTTCATACGGAGCGGTAATTTGGCTTAGAAGTTGGTATTTACGACTTTTTCTCTTTGGGATCTAGGAGCATTTATTTGAGGTAAAATTTGTTTTGTATTTTTGTATTTTTATATACATTGATATGAATACTTTGGAAAAGAATTAGCCAAAAAGGAGTTGAAATGAATTTATTAAAAATACATGAAGTTTTGGGCTATTTACAGGTGAAAAACTCCGTTATTTTTGTGCCTTTTTCTTGTTAAATTATTTTGTACAATATAATATACATTAATTAGTGTGTTTTATTTAGAAAAGTCATTTTGTTAATTTATTGATTTTATGGACATTTTTATGGGATTTTACTCGGGGATTTTGTTAACACCAAGATATTGAGATGATGAATCGTGGATTCATCACCCCCCTATACTTAAACTTTGCTAGTCCTCGAGCAAATAAAGAATGAATAAGTTGGATTAACCCCTGACTGTGCATGTGAATACAAGTCTTGATCTGTTCAAGAACTCTCGATTTTAGAGATCCTAAAATTCTAAGTTGAACCAAGCTCTAGTCAAAAGGTATCCAATTTCCCTAATCATCAGACTCTCTTTGTATACATATATAGTAGGGATATGACTTTAAGTGTTGACCGTAGTTACAAGAGTAGAGTCACAACGTCACCCAAGATTCCAGTCCAAGAGACTCTCCTAAGGACCCGATCCTCAACACTAGGGAATAAATCATTTCTTGCATCCAATCCACCGTCTCTTTAGTTGTCAGACTTAAAAGTGTAGATGGAAGGCCAGCTGATGGAGGGCATAGGATTGTGTCATTTATTCTCTCCCTTTCATTGGAACAAGGATCCTCTCGAGTTCCTTATTACTCAACGCATTTTTTTGTGTTGGTCAGTGCGTCCGTCAAGAGAAGTTGGAGCCGTCTGCACTTGTTTTCCTGGGAGTACACCGGGGTGTGTCTTTTTTGAGTATCTATTATATCTTCTACACCCAGACTTGTAGCATTTACGATGCAGAGCCCTTTTTTGGTGCAAGCCCGACTCCTGGTCCTAATAGCGGTGGTCCAAGTGGACACTTTTGAAATGGTTGGGAGCGCTCGCCTTTGGTGGAAGCTCTTTGATATTTGACTTTGTATGGAATGAGAGCTTTTCTTTGACATTTCATTGATTTGTAGTATTTTTGGCTAGCTCCACTGCTTTTACCAAGAGTTGGCGTACACTTATCAACATTTTTTTATTTTAGCACACCCTGGCACATAGGTAATTGTCAAGAGATAGTACAAGAACCATGTTCTCATACTGGCTAAAAATGCTGACACTCAGGTTTCATGAAGCCTTCATTGATTTTATCTCATCCTCGAGCATCATTAAATCAAGTCCAAACTCAAATCCCCCATCCCAGCTCCTCAGGTGAAATTTCAACTCATCTCATCATAACTGCAGTCGTGTATGTGAGGTGCTGATCATATTCTTAAGGTAGAGACTAAGCATGCAATATAGCACACAAATCTTTCAAAGCAGGGAAATGTGAATAATTAAGTCCAAGACCCTAATGACTAAGGCTGGTTAACTCAAAATCTCAATAGCTCATAAACCAAGTGTTCTTGAACATCACTAGTCTTGTGTGAAGGTGAATTGTGTCAGGGATTAAACCAACTTATTAGTTAGTTTTTTTTAGTGTTTTTTGTGATTTTTTTTAAGTTTTAAAAAAAAAAATTTTCAAAAAGTTTTTTTTGACAAACAAAGGCAAAGAAATTTTTTTTGTTCGAAAAGTTTTGCTCTTTTTTTCAAGAGTTTTTTTTTGAAAGATAGGTAGATAAGAAAGGACTTTTTTTTAAAGAGGATTTTTTTTTTGAAAAGTTTTTTTTTTGAAAAGGTTTTTTTTCTTTATCTTTTTTTTTGAAAAATATAGATAAATCAGAAAGGACACATTTTTTTGAATTTTTTTTAGAGCAAATAAGAAAAGAGAACAAAAAACATTTTTTTTGAAAAGTTTTTTTAAGAGAATTTTTTTTTGAAAAAGTTTTTTTACCCACCCCATAATTATTGTATAATATATACAAAAATACGTGAAAGTACGAGCTATGGGTAAAGTATATATGTAATATATACACGCCCCCCTATACTTAGCATGTGCTATGTCCTCATGGCACAAGAAGCGAGAAAAAGACAGCTCGTGCTAAGCGTAGGATGGCTAAAATAATAAATAGTATAGAAGTCGATCCGCCCCCCTATACTTAGGCTCTAGTCAGCCTAAGTGTAGAAGAAGAGCAAAAATGGGGCGGACGAGGTCAAGAGGAGAAATAGATGAGTATATACACACGGCGGGCTTCGGCTCCCCCTATACTTAGGCTCTTGGTAAGCCTAAGTATAGGACAAAACTAAGAGTAAGAACCGATGTGATCTGGAGAATATACACGGAAGGGAGAATGTACAAGAGGAATGAATCTTCTAAGATGTTGAATCTTGATGCTGCATCTTCATGATGAGTAATATGATGTATCTGCTCTATGCTCGCTCTGCATGAAGTTGATGACCTCGACTTGGACTAACTGCTCTTTTGAATCAACAAAATGCTTCAACAGTTGTCCATTTACCACATGAGATTTTGCACCATCTGTAAGATCAGCTATGTCTACACTTCCATTCCCATGCACTTTCTTAACAACAAAGGGACCCGTCCATTTAGAGTTGAGCTTCCCATGGAACATCTTCAACCTGGCATTGAACAACCATACCTTTTGTCCAGGGACAAAGTCTTTGCACCTAATGTGCTGATCATGCCATCTCTTTACTTTGTTCTTATAAATCAAACTGTTGTCAAATGCCCTGTTTCAGATTTCCACGAGCTCGTTCAAGTTCAAGTCTCGACAAAGCTTCCCTAGGTGACATCTCCAGTTAATCTTCTTAATTGCCTATTCGGATTTATGAATCAATTCTGCGGGCAAATGGCTTGGTTTGCCATAGATCATTCTAAATGGTGAAGTACCCAATGGTGTCTTGTAGGCTGTCCTATAGGCCCACAGAACTTGGTCCAAAAGCTGAGACCAGTTCTTCCTATCGGGACGAACCAATTTCTGCAAAATACTCTTCACCTCTCTGTTCGAAACCTCTGCCATGCCGTTGGACTGTGGGTGGTAAGGACTACTAACTCTATGCTCAAATCCATAGTCCTTAGCTAAAGATCTCATATCTCGGTTCACAAAATGGCTACCCCCATCAGATATCAAAACTTTTGGCACCCCGAACCTAGCAATAATATGATCTCTCACAAACTTACAGACAATCTTGCTGTCTGCGGTTCGGGTTGGGATAGCCTCCACCCACCTGGATAAATAGTCAACCGCCAACAATATGTACTCATGTCCTTGGCTGTTGGGAAAGGGACCCATAAAATCTATGCCCCATGCATCAAAAACATCACAAATAATCATCGGTTGCATGGGCATCTCATCTCTCTGTCCAACTATCCCTCCCATCCCTTGACAGATAGGGCATGACCGTACAAAATCAATAGCATCTCCAAACAAGGTCGGCCAATACAATCCACATTGAAGTAGTTTGTGAGCGGTTCTCTTTCCCGAATGGTGTCCTCCAGCCTCAAGTGAATGACAATATGTGATGACACTCGGTATTCCTCCTGAGGAATACACCTTCTCCAAACACAATACGGTCCTTCGAAGAAAAGGAAAGGATCGTCCCAGTGGTATCTCCTCGAATCCAACTTTAGTCGATCAATGCTGCTCCTAGTCGAACCATGGGGAGCCTGCTTGGAGACAAGACAGTTCACCATGTTGGCATACAACGGAAGTGAGTCAATAACACAAATTGACTCATCTGGGAAGGTCTCTCTAATCCTCTCATAATCAGGAGAATCCTTAAGTTCAATCCGAGAAAGGTGATCAGCCACAACATTCTTCACTCCAGGTTTATCTTTTATCTCCAAATCAAATTCCTGGATGAGTAAAATCCACCTAAGAAGACGCGCCTTCGCGTCTTTCTTTTCCATTAAATATCGAATGGCTGTGTGATCTGTATAAATTGTCACCTTAGAGCCCAAAATATATGATCTGAACTTCTCGAGGGCCCAGACTACCGCGAGCATTTCCTTTTCAATCACTGTATAATTTTTCTGTGTAGGATCTAAAACTTTCTCGCATAATGAATCGCAAACAGAATCCCCTCTCGCCGTTTTCCTAACACAGCTCCTATAGCAAAATCTGAAGCATCAGTCATGATCTCAAAGGGGAGAGACCAGTCAGGAGCTTGTAGGATAGGCGAGGCACAAATCTTCCTCTTCAAGAGCTCAAAGGCCTCCAGACACCTGTGATCTACAATGAACTCCGTGTCTTTCCCTAAGAGCTCAGTCAGTGGGCGGTCGATTTTTGAAAAATCCTGAATGAATCTTCAATAGAATCCAACATGCCCTAAGAATGACCGCACTGACTTCACGTTGGTAGGTGGATCGAGTTTCTTGATCACCTCCACCTTGGCAGGGTCAACCTCCATTCCCCTTTTGGAGATGACATGCCCCAACACGATACCCTCCGTCACCATAAAGTGACTCTTCTCCCAGGAGAGTACCAGATTCACCTCTCTACACCTCGTGAGGACTCGGTCCAAGTGCGCTAAACATGTATCAAAAGAATCACCATGGACTGAGAAGTCGTCCATGAACACTTCCAGGAAATCTCCCACCATCTCGGCAAATATGGCTATCATGCACCGCTGAAATGTGCCCGGGGCATTGCAGAGCCCGAATGGCATGCGCCTGAAGGCATAAGTGCCGAATGGACATGTGAATGTGGTCTTTTCCTGGTCCTCAGGGGCTATGGCCACCTGGTTGTAGCCTGAGTACCCATCAAGAAAACAGAAGAACTCTTTCCCTGCAAGTCTCTCCAAGATCTGATCAATAAAAGGCAAGGGAAAGTGATCTTTCTTGGTCGCGGCATTCAGGCGCCTGTAGTCAACACAGACACGCCACGACGTGGGTACTCGTGTCGCGATCTCTACCCCCTCTTCGTTGGTGACCATCTGAATTCCCGACTTCTTCGGGACAACATGAAGCAGGGCCACCCACTTGGAGTCAGAAATAGGGTATATAAACCCTGATTTGCACCATTTCTCAATTTCTTTCTTCACTACTTACCGTAGATTGGGGTTAAGTCTCCTTTGGAACTCACGGGAAGGTCTTACATTATCCTCAGTAAAAATGTGGTGCGAGCAGAGAGCGGGGTTGATCCCCACGAGATCCGACACTGTCCATCCTATCGCTTTGCGGTTCCTCTCTAAGACTTCTAACAACCTAGACTCCTGTTCCAAAGTCAAGTATGAGCTAATGATGATAGGATATCTCTCTTTGGGTCCCGCAAGAAAGGCATACTTGAGTGTAGGAGGTAGTGATTTCAGTTCTGGCAATGTGGAATCATTAAGCAGATCTGGCTGAACTGAATCTGAATCTGGTTCCGTGCTGCATGAAGGTGGACTAAGCTGAGTAGTACTCGCCACCATCTCAGAAGTAAAGGGAGTCGGATCGCCAAAGAAACGCGGTAGTTCGGCCAAAGCCACGTCCGACTCATCATCTATATCCCATGATCGTTCCGAAGGGGATGGAACTGACAGATCCAGATGGATCTCTGTGTCATCATGGGAATAGGTTGATGCATCTCCCACAAGATCAGACAACACCTGGCAAACTGCGTCATCCACTATACCCTTTCCAGATGAAAGGGACTCGCTCTGTCCTGAAGGAATCTGTCCCCAAATCCCAACTTTGGTAATCATACTGCAATCTGCCTCTGAAGATGAGTACTATGTGCTACTCTCTGAATCGGGTCGCTGACACTTGGTTTGCTTCATCTCAAGGTTCACTTCTCCGCCTGGAGAACGGAACTTCATCATTCCCGTACAATAATCGAAAGCTGCGCCTACGGTCCTAAGGAAGGGTCGCCCAAGAATGATCTGAGATTATCTCCAATGATTGGGGGTCTCCATGTCCAAGACTGTGAAATCAACTTGATAGTTCTGTCCCTCAATCGAGATAACGACGTTTTTCACTTCTCCCTTAGGTCTCTTCACTGAACGATCTGCAAATTGGAGTAAAGCTCTAGATTTGCGAAGTGGTCCCAGCTCCAATTTCTGATATAATGCTAAGGGAAGTAAGTTAATCGAAGAACCGTTATCTAGGAGTGTGCGTGCAAACGCAATGTCGTCAATACGACTCTCCACATAGTGAGCACCCATGTCTCCTTTTTCCTTGGCAAAGTCTGATTCTTGAGACAATAGGTTGTGGCTACCGATAAGACATGTGTCTTTATATTTCGGTTATCTTTCTTCCTGCTAACCCTTGTAGGTGTGCATCTCACCTTAAGGTATTTTTGGAATGCAGGATGGTTAGCCACATATTCATCAAATGGCACCTTGACTGTGTTATTCTCTTTACAAAACCGTGCCATATCGGGGTCATCTTTCTGAATCTTTTTGATGCGCTTTCCTGACGTAAGAGAATGGGGGAAAGGGACGGAAGCTAGAGAAACTGAAGATGAAGAGTCTGAATCATGAACTGAAAGATCATTCTTGGTATTAACTGAAACAGAGTTCTTCATACATGAATCTTTTTGATGCAACATGGGATCGAAATCAAAACTATCTACTACAGGTTGTGGAATAGAAGCTGGAGTAGTATCAGCCACAACCGGAGATGCAAGGTCCTCCGTAGACTCAGAAGTGTATCCATGCTGCCGATGCTGCATACGTGCTCTCCTTCTCCTCTCAGCTCCTTGAGTAGAAATCCTCAAATGATGCTGATGGGGCTCCGAAATATGATGCCTCTCCTCCTCATCCTCTGAATACTCCTCAGGTAGAGCTCCAGAGATGCCCCTCCTCGTATCCCTCGCCCTGTCAGGTACGGTCACGGTCCTTCCGCTCCTGAGTGACATGTGGTTAGCCTCGTCACACGAAAGAATCTCATGTTCAGATCTAGGAGATGCTGAATAGTATACCTGACTAAAATGCTGCTGAGAACTAGATCGGTTCAGGCTATTGGGGTTAGCCTGAACTTGGGCTGGGATCAAGGTAGAAGGTGCAGTCTGCTCGTCTCGCCATCTGGATAGGCGGTTGACATCCACCCGTAAGTCATGAATCTCGTTCCTGTAGGAACGTAGCTCGTCGAGTATCTGCTGTTGTATATCCATGGGTCCAGATGAAGAAGGAAGTGGATAAGACTGGGAAGAAGAACGGGAAGACTGGCCCTGCTGGCCAGAGTACTGCCTCTGTTGCTGCTGGGGTTGCGGACCCTGCTGGCCCGCCTGGTAATGGCCCTGTCGGCCATGCTGCTGGTACTGCTGCCTCTGCTGCTGGGGTGGCTGGAATCCAGGGCTCTGCTGTGAAGGAGGTGGTACGGAGGTGAATGTGGTGTTATGAAAGGTCGGGGGACGCTGGTAGGTCTGTCGGTCTCCCGTACTTCCCTGCCTGGCAGGGTCCTGAGTATACCATACTCCATTCACCTCCCAAACCGGTGGAGGCTCCTCTTGGACTATTTCTGCTAATGGAGGTGGCTGCTGGAAAGAGTGGGTGTAGGATTGGTCCTGCTCCCACGGCTGGGGTTGCCCTGACACCAACTGCTCCTGAACATGGTGAACTCGGTATACGGGAGCAGAGGGTGCAGTCACGGTAGGTATATTTATCTTAGATACCCTATAAGTCAACTCCTCCATTTGTTTTGGGATCTTGGAGACGCTCCGGTCTAACTCATCAATCCTCCCGTCGATCCTCTCTACTACAGTAATCTTGTCAGCAAGGAGTCCCATGCTAGGGATCACATCCTGAGATAGATCAACTACAGCTGATTTTCCCCCTCCAAGAGAGAGTGAACTGGGGGATGGTGTATAGGCCCTGCTGGCCATCTGTGAGCGGCTAGTTTCATCCATCAGCTCGAATACCCTCCAGACGGTATCCGCTCCTCATGATGTATAACTGCCTCCACAGGCACCGCTCACTAAACCCTGCATCTCAGGGTTGAGACCAGTGAAAAATGATTGGACCAAGATGTTATCATTTACTCCATGACAGGGACACTTCTGCAAGATGTCCTTGAATCTTTCCCAAGCATCACAAAAAGCTTCATGGGGTAATTGGGAAAAACTCGTAATGCGCGTCCTCATCATGTTAGTTTTACTCAAAGGGTAGAACTTCTTCAAAAACAGGTCCTTGAACTGGGCATATGTGGTGACGGCGATCCCAAGATTCTTTACCCAGTAATCAGCTTTGCCACCCACGGCAAATGGAAGGGCTTTGAGCCTAATATAATACTGGCTAACATTTTGATGTTTGAGGTTAGCGCAGAAGAGCTCAAACTCCCTTAGGAATGCATATGGTTCCTCAGAAGGATTTCCCATCAAAGTGTGGCAACAGGTTCAGAAAATGTGGCTTCAATTCAAAATCAACCTCGGGCTCGGCCGGACTCAAGTAGTTCCGAATTTGGTATTGTCCAGGGTTATACACCGCATCCATTGGTGGTTGGACCCCAACATTCAAATGTCCTAACTGAGCTCTGAGAAGTGCTTGTTGCTGCTCAGATGCAGCTAATCTGGCAAGTATCATTTTCATTGGGTCTTCATTGTTCTCTTCTTCCTCTTCTTTCTTCTTTGGAGGCATTTTACTTGTGTCTTCTATATGGCCTGAATCAGCAATGTGTTCTTGATTAGAAGAGGAATTATGAATCAAGATATTCTCATCGAGGCGAAGGTCTTCCTCAGTGAGGTGGGAAGAGAGAAAGGGAATGGTTTGAGAGTAACCATCCCGAGAGTGGGTGATCCTGGGCTCAAGAGGGTCATGAGTCCAGGTTGGTCCATGTTGTGCATGGACCTGTGAAGACATACTTCTTGGAGGGTTCAACGGGAAATTCGCAAAGTCCGAATAATTATCCCCCCAATCAGTCATCTTCGATGTCAAAAGAACCGATTTAGAACACGATATTTCAATGAGGTGCTAGTTCTACGGTGCACGTAAATGTGCGGAGTAAACTCACACAATACAAACGCAATTCAAAACCCTCAATTTCACCAACTCAACACGTGATGGCCGTAAGAGTTCGGCCGAATTATCTTTTCAATTTTAGTTGGTGAGCATACAATCTTAGAAAGATTAACGAGCTGTTAGGTGCCCGTATTTTCCTACAGACTGACCCGGTTCTTACGACTAGTGTCGCCTGAAAATAAAGAACCAGTAGTAAGTAAGAAATCCAGACTTGGCTCTATCATAGGGTCGTCTCTCTCTTACTTGCAAGTAAAACAAACAATGAGGGCTTTATGCACCCGAGAACAGGGGTTCTTTTTATTCCAATTTTTTAAATCGACCTGCTCAATTCAGTCCCAATTTTAGAGTTAGGTTATCACTTGAAATTTAGGTGAACACACAAGCACATCTACCGTTCAGTCCCAATTTCCTTTTGACCTTAAGTTATAAAACAAGAGGGGAATCGGAAATCAGAATGCAAATGAGAAACTATGATGCATGCTCAGAAGAAGGTATACTTACAGTGAATCCCAACACTCTCCATGCGTTATGCAGAACAGAATTTGTAAATATTACACTAAATGCATGCAGATCGAGAAAACCGCACCTAAACAGTATACTATTAGCGGGGAAGAATTGATTTAATTTGAGCTAAGTAGTACGTGTTTATGTGCGTCTCATTATGAATCTTATCAGATAAGTGAATCTTCTAAGATATGTGTGGCCTAACTTACGATGGGAACAAACAAATTTGATCGCTAAACTACCGTGTGCCTAATCCTTAATTTCGCCACTCAAGTCGAGCCCCACCCTCACCGGAGAGTGAAACATGTCTCGACATACCACAAATAATGTCCAAGTCTTTTTACACACGCGAGCTCTCAAACAAGAACCGCTATAAATGAGCAACTACCTAAATAATTACAACAATTTACAAAATTTCTCTCGAAGATAAATTAACTCTCTTGCTCTTCAGCAGTCGGCGCGTGTCGCGTCCGTCGACCTCCGATGCACTCCAAGTCCACCGGGCCCTCGCAAGGAAAATTGAGATTTATATTAGAGAGATAAACAACAAGATATATACAAAAATATTGAAGAGAAATAATGGAGAAGAAAATGGATTAATTACAAGTGGTTCGGGGATCAGACTACCCGAGTAAGTGAAAATCTAAGTCCAAATTTTAAAATTAGTCCCTAAGTCGTTTGCCTCCCCGGCAACGGTGCCATCTGACGAGTCGCTAAATACATGTTTTAATTTGGACACGTTGTAATACGTGTACTTAGCGATTCGGTCAGAACCGAGAGAAGATCTCCGTGAAGAGTGTCTCAGCTTTAATTTATATCCCGGGCAAGTCCAGGGTCGAATTCAGGGAGGTAAAGGAACAACTTAGGTTTAATTCAAAAACTTAGGTCTAGATATCCAATGCGGTATTTTTTAGATTTTTCTATGCAAAAACCAAAGCAAATGCAAAATGCGGGTGAATTAAGTACTAAGAAATCACACAACTTAGCCAAATTAATTTTAATGTCAAATTAATCCAATTCAGCCAAATTATATTTTTCCTAGAGTCCTAATCCAGAGATGAATGCAAGGTACTTTTTTTGGAATTTTAGGGGTTAAAATGCAACAACTAAAAATGCACACTTTTTAAGGGTTTTTTCGCAATTTTTTACGCAAACAGTAAGCAAAAATCATGAAAAATTTAATGGAACATAAACATGATGCAAGGAAGCTAAGTAATATTTTTGGATTTTTTTGACAAGTTATGAATTTTTTATGGATTTTTTAGTGAAATCAGAGTGACAGTAAGTAAATAATTTCTAATAAATCCACCTTATCAAATTAATCAGAGTGCGAATTATCTCAGAAAGATATTTAGATAAGCAATACAGGAGAGTTGAAATTTCGCAAAAATGATATATGTAGATTTAATTAAAAATCAAACACTATATTCACTCTACAAATTATTCCAGGCACAAGACAACTCCATTTGGATGAAATTTGGACAGTAAGTTCATCACATATCAAGGCATCATATATATTTTTTGTGGAATTTCTAGAGCAACCGTGTGTGAGACATAAATTTAAGAGTCCAGATTGGGTAAAATACACAGGATATCAATTAACTATTTTTAATTAATTACCCATGACTCACAAAAATACAAATAAACATGACAGAGGATAAGTTGCTCAACATAATGATATTTTTTATTGAGTAAAATGATGCAACAATGATGTCCAAATTAAGATGCGAATACAGGGATATCTGTGCAATTTCAGAAAACAACATTCACAAGCAAACTATATAGAGGGACTACTTTGAAATTACAAAAACTATAATTAAAGAAACTGCAATTTTTACATAAAAAAATAAACAAATATGACCTTTCTTCTTCATGGGTGTCTTCGCAGGGAGTAGAAGAACCCAAAACGGGGACGGGCGGCGGCGCGGCTGCGCAGGGCCGTACACGCAGCGGTGCGCGACCATTCACAGCGGTGGAGGTGACGGGATGAGGCGGTGGAGGGGCCGCTCGCGCGCGGCCTCGCGGTAGAGAACGGAGAGGGCTGGTGGTGAGGGCCGCCCGCAACGGCGGAAGGCGCAGTCGGCTGGGGCGGCGGCTCCGCGAGGGGACCACTGTGGTTGGCAGCCGGGGCGTGGCGGAGTCACGGTGTCGCCGCCTTGGGGGGGGGGGTGGGGGGGCGCGGCGGCTCACGCCGGCGGTGGGCTGCGAGGTTGCAAGGGGAGCAACGGCGGCGGCAGTGCTGCTGATGCTGCTTCCCTTGTCCGTTTTTTTAATTTTTTTTTAATTTTTTTTATTTTTTGATGTAATAAACGACTCTTTTTTTTTGTTTTGATTATTTTATAAATTTTTTTGTTTTGTTAATTAGAGGATGTACATGATGAAAAAATGTGATGAAATAAAATGTGGTGGGGTGATGGTAATGTGATAAAGAAGTGATGAAAATAAAGATGATGATGGTGGTGGCAATGAAAGAACCTTTTTTGTTTTAATTTTTTTATTATTTTTTTTAATTTTCTTTAAACAGGAAATATAAACACAGACATATGGGGAACAAAATGATATGATGATGATGGTGATGAAGATGAAGATATATAAACAAATGATGGATGGTGGGTGGTGATATGATGGACTAAAAAAATTACAAAGATAAAAATAAAAACAAGATGAACTAAAATTACCTACGATGAACGCGGGCGCCTATGGAGTGCTCTCGTGAGAACGGTCTTCGCTCGAATCGTCGACGTGCGATGAGCTCGAGCAGCGCGCGGTTGCAGCTGCGATGTTGGCCGAAAAGCCAACGGATCTCACCGGAGAGAGGGCTGTCGTCGCTCGACCGCGGTTGCATCGCTGTCACCGATTCAACTCAGGGAACTAAGCTCTCCTCACATAAAGATGGATCAAGTGCAAATTGAGGAGGATGAAGTGTATATAAAGAAGATGAAATGAGAGGTTATTAAAGTGGTGGGAGGTTATATTATTAATGGAGTTGAATGGGAGGTTTAAAAAATGGTGGAGTTGAATGGAGGTTGGTGGAAAAGAGTTGAATGGTGGTTATTGTAGAGAATGGAAATTAAATAAATAAATGAAATAAAGTTGGCTACTTTAATTACAATAGAATAAAAAAGAAGAAAATAAATAGTGGAGAATTTACAAGGGAAGACAAACAACATGTACACATTTTTTTACTTTTCTAATATGTATTTTTTTGTCTTTTTAATAAGAGATATTTACAATGGCAAAATAAAATAAAATAGTACAATTAAAATACAAAACAATTATGATATTTTTGTATTTTTAGTAATAAGAAAAGATAAAATAAAAAATGAAGAAGGAATGAATATATACATAATATACAATGTACATCTAGGTCCCAAAACCCAACTTTTGCAAATGAGCTCCGATTTTAATGAAACCACTTCCGTTGGATAGATAATTTTCTAACTTGAACTTTAAAAGTGAGTTTGGTGAATTTGGAGTTCATACGGAGCGGTAATTTGGCTTAAAAGTTGGTCTTTACGGCTTTTTCTCTTTGGGATCTAGGAGCATTTATTTGAGGTAAAATTTATTTTGTATTTTTTTATTTTTATATACATTGATGTGAACACTTTGGAGAAAGAATTAGCCAAAAAGGAGTTGAAATGAATTTATTAAAAATACATGAAATTTTGGGCTATTTACAGGTGAAAAACTCCGTTAGTTTTGTGCCTTTTTATTGTTAAATTATTTTGTACAATATAATATATATTAATTAGTGTGTTTTATTTAGAAGAGTCATTTTGTTAATTTATTGATTTTATGAACATTTTTATGGGATTTTACTCGGGGATTTTGTTAAGATCAAGATATTGATATGATGAATCGTGGATTCATCAGCCGCCGGATCTCGGTCGATCGGATGGTCCCAGGTCCGTCCCCTTCCTCCATTCCCCTTTCCCAATCTGGGAGGCTCCGCTAATCCCTCCGCCACCTCAAGATCCCCCAATTTCGCCACCTCAACCCACGAATCTCATGCTCGGCCGTCCCTCCATGACCGATCCCCTTGTCAATCTCCAATTGATTCTCCTTTCCAAATCCACCACGCATGACCGATGTTTAGCGATTCTTACCATCTCCGGCACCACCACCCTCTTCTATTTAAGCATCGTTGTTGTGCCTCTTGTTCTTCATCCGCCGATAGCGCACCGGACACGCGGAGGTGACAGCTTCTTCGACACCACCTACAGCGAGATCTGACCCTCACAGCTGTTGCAGAGCATCCTCGATGCCTACCCCGCTCTGACACCACTATCGAGCCAATGTCTTCGACTCCACCATCCACCACTCCATCGCCAACAACGTCTTCGTTCCGCTGCGACATTCATCATCAACACTCTAGCTAATCAACGTCGACACTTTGCACTTCATTTCCTACCATTGTACCTCACCGCCGACTGGAACGCCATCCCCTCCGTTGTCAACAACTTCACAAGCCTTTTCCGATTCGCTATCAACAACTCCGTAGAGGGAGCTCCTCCAAGCCCCTTCTGCGCCAGTTACCAACAAAACTCCTGCTCCACTACCCTCGCCTCCAGCGACGAACCAACCAGGAACTCTTTGCCCTCCGCTGTGTCTTCTCCGACCGCAGTTCCACGCAGCAGCAACCGCCAGAAGCTGAAGTCCCTCCACCACGCCTCGCTTCGGCCAGAGCAAACCAAGAGCGACTCCGCCAACAATGCCTTGCCACCGTACGTGCGACCTGAGGCCCCCACGCACGTGAGAGGCACATGCGTCGGGGGAACGACATCCATCCCCAGGGGTCATGTGCATCGCACGTGACCTGCTGGGTAAATTACAGAAAGCACCCCCAGGCTCCCTTTATTCTCAATCGAGTCCAACCATCAGAGGTCACGTGCTTGGCAAGTGACCTGCTGAAACTTTTGCAGAAAAATCCTCTGATATTTAGGTAATTATATTTCAGTCCCCACTGCATTTTATTTAATTATTGTATTATTGCATAAATACCCCTGTTTTTCTCCTTCATTTTGAACCTCTACCTTGCATATTTTTATTATTCAAAAATAACAATTTGTTCTACAATTAATTCTCTACTTCGTATATGTTTGACATTTAGGTGATTGGTGGTTAATTAGTAATTAATTATTTTGTGGAAAATTGCATATTTTGCCCATTTTGTTCTCGAAAATTCATTACTAATTAACCATTGCTATGAAAATTGCTGAAAATTCACAGATTGTAGAATTAGTTGTATTTCACATCGTGCTGCATTTGCAAGCATATTTTTCCTTCTAAAAATAATTTTCCCATTTCGATCTTTAATTTTTAGTAAGTATTGAGTCTCATGTTTTCGAATTTTAGGATTTTTTTGAGATCGATCACCTAGTGATAAATCTTGGATAATTTTATATCTTGGAAATATTTAGGTTTAATATTTATTATAATTAATTAATGAAATTCCTTGTGTTTGCATTCATAAATTCATAAAATATTTATATTTCATCCATAAATTTCAAAAAGTTTTAGTACATTCATTTCATCATAATTAACATCTCAGTCAAGTTTTATATTTTTCAGACATCGTTTGATCGACAATCATTTTCTAGTCCTTAAAATTGGCCTAATTTGCATTTTTTTACATCCCAAATTGCATTAAAAAAATACAAAAATATACCGTCTCAAAAACCATGCGCTAACTCTTGATAGACAACTTTCTAGGTCGTTTCTTTGCCTCCTTGAGTTCGACCTTAGGACTTGCCTAAGTAAAATAAACATAAAACGACGCGATTAAAAATTGACTAAATTATTATGGTTATTTCTTGACTGATTCTGATTTGCCGCCTACTGCGAAACACCGCATTCATAAATAAGCATACGATAATTCATGATAATTAACATAGGGTGATTTCAGACTCGTTAGACGGCTTCGTTGCCGGGAAGGCAAACAACTTAGTTTTTTTATCTATTTTTTCGGTTTTCTTTATTTGTGTAGTCTGAACCCTTAATCTTCACTGTATAAAATTCCATTTTTTCCCAATAATTATTTTTATTTTATTTTTAGCATTTATTCTCTTGTTTTACTTTTATTTATTTTGGAGTCACTCTCTTACATTCTCTCTCTTATTTTTATTACGAGGTACCCGACGTACGTGGAGAGGTTTCTCACAAAAACCGATGTATCCTCACAGATGCTCGAAAAGCCGTAATTAAATTAAGATCGAGTCGAGTCGTGAGAGAGCGTAAAGTCTAGGATTTATTTCAGTCATTTTATTTTTTATAATTAATTGTTCATTTATAGCGGTGTCCGTTTGGCCTCTAGCATGTGTAAAAAGACCTCAAACTTTTTTTATGGTGTGTCGTGGCCTGTTTCACTCTCCCATGAGGGTGGGGCCCGACTTGAGTGGCACTTAGGATAGACCTGCACATATGGCCATTAGAGCTTTTAAGTTTTTGATTGTGCTCGTAGAACCTAGGATCACACTTTTGCACTATCAGTGGATGAAGAACAAGAGGCACATCGGCAGTGCTTAAATAAAAGAGGGGATGGTTCTGAAGATGGTAAGAATCGCTAAAGATCGGTGGCGCGCGATGGATTTGGAAAGGGGAATCGATTGAAGATCGACGAGGGGATCGATGATGGAGGGACGGTCGAGCGTGAGATTCGCAGGCGGAGGCAACGAAATTTGGGCATCGCGAGGCGACAGAGGGATTAACATAGCCACCCAGATTGGGAAAGAGGAACGAAGGAAGGGGACGAACCTGAGACCGTCCGATCGGTCGAGGTCGGGCGGCCCAGGTCACGCCACGTGGCATCAAATTGAGGAAATTCGGACCGTTTACCAGCTACCCGTAGATCCTCACTAAGAATAGCTAATCATTTTTATATAATCAGTAGTTAATATGAAAATCCGGATTTGGGTTCTAACCTTAAGTGTCGTCTCTCTCTCACTCAAACAAATAAATGAATCCAAGGTCGGGGTTGCTCTTACACAAAAATTCTTGATTTAATAGGTTATTTAAAATCAGCTATATTTAGCAGTCCCAATTTTAATTAGGCGATCACTAAAAAATTAAGTGAGCACAAATACACATCTACCGTCTAGTCCCAATTTCCTTTAATATTATGTGACAAAACATGAAGGAGAAATTCAGGAAAAGGTGATGCACGCGGAAAACAATGATGTATGCTCAGATAGAAGACTTACAGTGACTCCTCGTAATCTCCATGTGGGATGCAACACAAGAATTGAAAATTTAGTCTATATGAATGCAAGCCAATGAAAAACCGTACCTAGCAGAAAGTTCTATTAACCGGGAAGAATTGAATTGAATTTGATTAAGTTGAATGAGTCATCTTCGACTCCATCGTCCGCTACTCCATCGCCAGCAGCATCTTCGCTCAACCCCATCGTTCATCATCGACACTCCAACTAACAAACGCCGATACTCTGCACTTCATTTAAAACCATCACACCTAACCACTGACTGGAATGCCATCCCCTCCATCGTCAACAACTTCGCAATTCGTCTCCGATTCGCTATCAACAACTCCATTGAGAGAGCTCCTCCATCAAGACCCCTCCGCGCTAGTTACCAGCATGACTCCTTCTTTACCGCCCTCGCCTCCAATGACGCACCAGTCAGTAGCTCTTCGCCCCTCCGTTGTGTCTTCTCCGACCACAGTTTCGTGCAACAACGACCTCTACCAGCTAAAGCCCCTCCACCGTGCCTTGTTTCGGCCGGAGTAAACCACGAGCGACTCTGTCAACAATGTCTCACTGCCGGGCATGACGGCCGAGGCCCCCACATACATGCGAGGCACGTGTGTCGGGTGGAGAGACAACCATCCCCAGGGGGCAGGGGACCTGCTAGGTAAATTACATAAAGCACTGCCAGGTTCCCTTTATTATCACCCGAGTCCAACCATCAGAGGTCACGTGCTTGGCATGTGACCTGCTGAAACTTTTGCAAAAAAACCTTCTGATGTTTAGATAATCTTATTTCAATCCCCACTGCATTTTATTTAATTATTGTATTATTGCATAGATACCCCTGTATTTCTCCTTCATTTTGAACCTCTACATTGCATATTTTTATTATTCAAAATAACATTTTGTTCTATAACTAATGATCTACATCTTGTCATATGTTTGATATTTAGATGATCTGTGGTTAATTAAAAATTAATTATTTTGTGGAAAATTTCATATTTTTCCCATTCTGTGCTCGAAAATTCATAACTAATTAACCATTGCTCTGAAAATTGTCAAAAATTCACTAATTGTAGAATTAGTTGTATTTCACATTGTGCCCAAAAAGAATTTCATTTGCATGCATATTTTTCTTTTTAAAAATCATTTTCCCCATTTTGATCTTTAATTTTTAGTAAGTATTAAATCTCATATTTTCAAGGTTTAGGATTCTTTTGAGATCGATCACCTAGTGATAGATCTTGGATAATTTTATCGCTTAGAAATATTTAGGTTTAATATTTATTATAATTAATTATTGAAATTCGTTGTGTTTACATTCATAAATTAATATAATATGTATTTTGCACCCTAAATTCCAAAACATTACAGTGCATTCATTTCATCATAATTAACATCTCGGCCAAGTTTTATATTTTTCGGACATCATTTGATTGACAATCATTTTCTAGTCCTTAAAATTGGCCTAATTTGCATTTTTTATATCCCAAATTGCGTTAAAAAATACAAAAATATACCGACCAGAAACTGTGCGCTAACTTTGATAGACAAAAATCTAGGTTGTTCCTTTACCTCCTTGAGTTCGACCTTGGGACTTGCCCTAGTAAAATAAACATAAAACTACGCGACTAAAAATTGACTAAATTATTGTGGTTATTTTTTGACTGATTCCTATTATCCACCTACAACGAAATGAAACATTCATAAATAAACGTACAATATACGATAATTAACATAGGGCGATCTGGGACTCGTTAGAGAGAAACCCTATCATTGTATTCTGGTATTATCTCCAGACATAGAGGATGAGGATGTGCACACTAAGGTTAGAGCTCAAATCCCTGGACTTGTGCCCTAAGTCTCTCAGTTCGACTCTTACAGGTTTGGGAGCTACAAGTGCTTGCCTTCGACTTTAGATAGATGTTATGGTGTATATATTCTCACTATTATCCTTAGAGGAAAGATATAAAACCCTACAACCCAGGCAAATCATCTCTTTAACTGGGATATAGTGAGTGTATGCTGGGTGTCAGGCGACTCACCTTATGTACTTGTTTAAAAAGATTGTTTTATCACTTAACTAAAATAAAAAAGATAACGGTCAGACCTTTGCGACCATCATTGTGTTAAGTTTGTAAAACTAGGATTTGCTCTTGCATTTGTTTTTGTGTCTGTTTGTGTGTGTGTGTATTATCCTTCTGTGTAATTACAGGTTTTCACATGAATCCGCTTTCATTCCTTCTCGAAGATGTTGACTTATCGATTTCTGTACTAAGCATCTTCTCAATCTCACTCCTCCCTCAACCCTCCCTTTGAGATGGTTCATCCTCAACCACCCCACTTCTCTCCTCCTAGTTCCAACTACGAAGTCGGACCCCTGACTGACTTCCTAGCCTCTTCTTTTTTATCTCAAAAGAACCCTCTCTTTGAGAAAGTTCTCCCTCAACCATCATTCTTCCCTCTGCCCCACCACGAATCTAAAGTCAAAACTTAGACTGACTTCTTCTCTTCTTCATACTTCTCACCTACCCCACATTCTTACAACCCTAATATACTTCCATCCTGGGCTGACTCACCATATTCTTGAGAGCTTTATGGAATCAAAGAACAATTCGAAGAGCAAGCCACCAGTGAAACATATGACTGGTAGAATTACTTACTTCCACAAGCTTCATTTCCTATTCACATGAATGATGGGACATGTCAATGAATTATACATACACATCCTAAATTGACCTTAGGGTATAACATGGTGAACAAACAAATCGAATGGAGAGGCGTGTAGCTTATGATTTTCTGGACTTGATTGACCTTAGTGATCAAGCTCACATTGACCAGCCTTCATACCACACATTCCGAGAGCCTACACATGTAGGGGATTGGACTTACGAGCTCGATCTACAAGCTCCTTATATATTAATCTATTATACAAGGCTCCACCCAATATCGTACCTTATGGTATATACTCAACCTAGAATTACATGTTAGAGCTTATGTATGTTGAGTATGAGACTCCAAGATCTCAGCAGTATCTTGCAGTTGAGAAGAATTCTACCATGATTTATCATAAGACTTTTTGAATGATGACATTTCCAGACTTATCGAGAAAAATGAATCATTTGGTAACAAGTTGAGAAATGTCACTAAAATATTGAACACAATTGCTGCTAGCTTATGTATGAAAGTGCAAAAGGAAATAAGCAGATTTTGATATTGAAAACATAATGGACACTAGACATCCCACACACTCTGCATACCTGGATTCAATTCTACATACCTATTCTACTAACCACTTTCCTTCCAATCTAGAGTTTGGCAATTCTCTTACACCTCCTTCACCTATCAAAAACATCGAAAATTTGAAAAATCCCAAAAAGACCAAAAAAATGAAAAACTAGGAAATCTCATAAAAAGTTGAAATTGATTTAAAAAATTTAGATCATGCCCTTTAGGGAAGCCATTACTAAGGAATTAATTCTTGAGCTTCCTGTAATATAGGCCATAGAATGCTTTCTCAAACTCTAGAGATTTGTGAAGAGTAAATTGATGCCCAAGAGGTCAGGCAATAAGAGAACACGGACATAGAGAAATATAGTTTCTATGAATACCTCCGTGTTGATGGAGAGAAAGACAAAGAGCTACAGAGTGAAGCATGGGTAGAATGTGAAAAAAATACACCATCTTAACCCATGTGAGAATCGAAGATGACTCATATGTGAACATCCTCCTAACCTCCGTGTTTGACAAGTTCAAACTCGGACCACTTAGGATGTACATTGTGATCGTTCAACTAGCTGATCGATCCATCAAAAGTAAAAAGGAACCATTTCAGTCATCATTTTTTTTCGAGGTGCTCCACTAGAGTGGATTTTACGATCATTGATATTGAGCACCGAGGAGAGTTCACCAAGTCTCCTATTATTTTTGGGAAGCCTTTCTTAGCTTTGGTTAAGGCGACTATAGATTGTGAGACTTGTGAAAATGATTTTCGAGCAGTTGGGGACATACCGATAGCATGTTACCTTTGATGATACACTCCATCCCAATGTGACCCACATAGTCATTGACAGTCATGACCATCGAGAGGTAGATGAGTCCAACCTCTCTACTGCACCCGAGAGACTGATTGTTGTATCAACCTTCGATTCTCACCACACCTCTATGAAGAACAAACTTGCTACAACTCTTATGAGGAACCAATATACATGAGCATATTTACATTCACATCATGATTATCACAATTATTTTAATTGTCAAATTTTTGCGTTGGTTGTAATTCATGAAATACTTGAACCATTCTAGGAGTCGACTATTATGCCTAAGAAAATCTCTGTTGTCACCAAAACTTCATAACATCAAAAGTGACATCTTCATCCCCAACTACCACTCATACTTCCATCAGGAAAGAACTCACAATGCCTACTCAAACTGAGGAAACTCCCCCGAGACATGTCATGACCCGTCAGGAGTGGTCGATGAATACTGTGATTCATATGATAAGGAAGACAAAAATGCCACACCTTCCAGACCAGTTACTCATGATAGGGAAAGGAACTCTAACCTTCCTCCTCGTGATACTTCATACAAAAACAAACATACTGAGAAAGTCACCTTTGACCTTAGAAACCTGGCAACTTCTGACGATTCCTCATCAAGTTCCTCATATGGTCCTGAAGTGGTACATCAGGTAAGTGGAATCAGTACAGATGTAATCAAAGGAAACTTACCTTTAGTTGACAATAGTTGGAGAGCCCCCACCATACACTACTACTCTTCGAAGAATGACTCTAATGATGGATGGGAATCTGCTTCTTCCTTGTCACTTACATCCGCTCCACCTCCATATTCCCTTCCGCCCTGTTCATGTAAGAAGGTTCGTTACAAACCTTCTCGAGGTTTGTACATTCTTATCCCACCTTGACCATTTTCTTCTTTTTGACTCCTCCCTCTCCAATGAATCGCATCATTCACCCCAGTCCCATATAATTCTCATTTTGTGGCTATACTTAGGATGATGACATCTTAAGTATAAGGGGAGAGTGACTCAAGTTACTCCTTTTATTTTCATTTATTTCTTTATATATATTCTCCAACCCCATCGGTACTCACAATACTACTTTTTCTATAAACAAGCTGACTAGAGTCTAAGTATCGGGGGACCAATGCCCACCCTGTATATTCATCCAATTCTTCTATTGACCTTGATCGCCCCATTTTTGCTCTTTACTACACTTAGGCTAACTAGATCCTAAGTATAAGGGGCATGTCGACTTCTATACCTCTATTCTTTTTCACTCTTTTACGCTTAGCACGAGCTATGTATTTTCCTCGCTTTTTGTTCTCTGAGGACATAGCACATGCTAAGTACATGGGTTTGTATATATTACATATATACTTTACCCATAACACGTACTTTCACGTATTTTTATGTATATATTATTCAATAAGTACAGGATGGGTAAAGTTTGGTAAAAAAATTTGTAAATTTATATAACGTATATATTGTATACGACCTGTAAAATGTGTATAATACGTAAATCTTGTAAAATCCTTATGTATAATACTCTCTGTGTAAAACTTGTATAATCCTGTAAATTCTTGTAAATAATTCCCTTCTATAAAATTGTTGTAAAATAGGAGGTATAACACATAAAAAACATATACAAAAAAACTTTTGTCTAATAAAAAGGTCTTCTTATTCACTCTTGCATATCATCCTTGCATTCATTCAAGAAAAAGAAAAAAAAAGAAAAATCATTTTGCACATCATCTGCTTCTATTTCTTATCATCTGCATTTCATTTCCATATGTAGAGTGGAAAGTTCGTGGATTCTGGATCGAGTTATGAACAGAAATCGAGGATGGACTTGATTTGACCGTAATTCACTTAAATTTCAGAAGAACTTCATTGAAAAGTTGGATTTTAAAAACTCCATGTCATAGACTTAATTCTCCAAGTTCACAAGACAGTGTCTACACTTGACTCTTAGTGTCTAACCCTATCACCTCATTCTGAGTAGACTCTTAGATAAGGAATTATTCTGTTCTCTACATTGTGCACTTAGCTCAACCTAGACGAAGTATTGGAATAACACGTGTTTATTTCTTTGGTAGCGTGGACATCTGAAGACTGGAGTACCAAGATTAAATAAAGCTACGTATGAGGGATGGACTGCTGGTACAAATTTTTCTAAGACCCCAAAATATTGGTGGACCAAAAGATTATATATCCGCGGGTTACAAAAGATCCAAGTAGAGTAACCACAATTCCTACCAAAAAGAAGCTAATGCAAAAAATTATTTTCAAGATTTAGATAGCCTGCAGATCTAGTGGAGACTTGGCTAAACTAGCCAAGCTTCACAGTAGAGTTGAACACACTGGTCACTCTTTACTTCTTTTCCTCTTCTTCTATCCTTATTTCCCCACTTATTGTGAAGTAGCATGTTCCTGAACTTAAAAGGAAATACCTAACTTCCCGAGGATGAGTTACTAGAGGAGGGGATTGTATGGTAGTCCGACATCTTGGATTGGAAGAGCTAACTCTATTCACATACACTAGAGATAATTATTTTGTGTTCATGTGGGATGCTTTGGGAGGGGGTTGATCTAAGATGACTTCTAATTCGATTCTGGTATATTGACTTGTGCAAACTTGGAGGTCGTTGCTATTAAAATCATAATTCTCATAAGGTGTTCTACCACATCATTAATTCAAAGGTCGGGTCGAGCTCCATTTTCACCTATTGTTCATGACCTTTGTATGGAACCCAATGTTATTTCACTTCTACATTTCATTTTAGTTGCTCGGGGATGAGTAAGGTTTAAGTATATGGGGTTGATGAATATGTGATTCATTACTCTAAAATTTAAAAATAGAGCTGCATTCCCCAACAATTAGCTACATTTCTTGAACTATTTTGCATTATTATAATTCATGCACTTGTGAATAAGATTCACATTTTAGCATGCATAATTGCATTAAATTAGAAGCCAAAACTCTCTTGTACGTTCTCACATGTATATTACCAGATTTTCTCCTATTTTTAATTATTTTTGAATAGATTAGAATTAAATGAAATCAACTCTATAGTGTATATATTACAAACATTAATAAAAGAAAAATACTAAAATGCTAAACATTGAGACGAACAATGTTCACATAGAACACATTTTGATTTGACTTTTTTTCTATTTATTTTCTATTTTTCTTTTAATTTAATTTTTGAATTTTCTGGGAGTAACATGTCGTAGCTCCAGGAGCCACCATGTGTCACCCCCATTTTTATTATATTTTTTATTTATTTATTATAAATATAATTATAAATTTTTATAATTTTTTTATTTTTACTTTTATTTCTATTTTACTATTTTTCTCACCACATGGTCATTCCCTCGCGCACCACGTGCCCCACACTGCCTCTCTCCCTTGTGGCTTGCCCCCCAGTATGTTTTCTCCGCTTGATGCAACCACCGCCACCCCCTATGGTGGCCCCTCTGACCTAACCACACCTGTAACCGCCTTCGACCACCTCCTGCATCGACCCACTCCTCTTCCCAACATTTCTACCTCCACGTGACCTTCTCACCCTCAATTCCTATACCTCCCTCTCGCCTCTCTGCCTCCCATCTTCCCGTATCGTCACCTGCTAACCCAGCATCAATGAACCACCAATAAAAGGTTTTGCGCCACCACCTATGATGATTATGCACCACTAGGGAGGGAAAAAGAGCAGCTCGCAGCATGCTACTACTTCTTCCATGGTGAGACCTAAGGTGGCAGATCCTTGTTGTGCTTCTTCTTAAAGCAACCGCACAACTTCGAAAAGCCACACTGTTGAGCCATGATCTGAGGACTGTCTTTGCGAATCTTCTCTCCAGGCACTAACATCATCCCTATCCACTTTCATTGATTACCTCTTTATTGTGCTCCATCATTGATGCCTCACCTTTCCTCAACTATTCTCACCACCCGGATCATCTTTGATCTTTTCAAAACCTCCATCGAACAACATCCCCCAATCATTACCTACTCCTCATGTCTGCCCAAATGACCACCGCACTCGACTGTGCACAAAGGTCTTTGTGCCTTACATCTCGACTCTTGCTGTCGCACATGGAACCCTCATACTGCCATGCATCTCCATCGAGCATCGCTTGCCTCAATCGTTCCTACTCCACTGCCATCAGCTTCAGTGCTCACCTTGCCTTGACATGCTCGCTCTACTTCTACCAACTTCCAGCCACCAGAACCACCGTTGCTTCATGCCTCCACCTCACATTGACATGACCACTTGCTGATGACCATCTCAGCTACGTCATTCAACAACATTAACTTCTGCTATAGTTGTCTCCTCTACCTTCACCGTCAACAACAGTTGTCTGTATCGATCCTCCGACCACTCTAGCTACCCCTCCATGTGCGTGACATGTGGGGGGGGGGCAAAATTGTAGCAAGCCCCTCCAATTTCTAGTAAATTCTACAAGCATCTGCCTACAAATTGCATGTGTGTGGTACGTGCCCCCAGGAATTTTATGTCAAACCCCCCTTGGGTTTTTGTAATTACCCTTTTAGTCATTGTTAGATGTTTTTATTCATTTTATTTTGTTTGTATTGCATTGAGAACCCTCACCTTGTGTCTTCATTTGAACAATCATTTTGCATCTATTTCAATTTAAAAAATTTATACTGTGTAGAAAATTTTATTCTCTATCATGTGGATATTTAATTATATTTTTTGAGTGTGGATCAATTAATTCAAATTCATTTGGTAATAATTTACACATTTTCCCCATCTGCGACTGATTTTAAATTAATTCTAGCTATAAAAAATCCTGAAAAATCATTATAGTAGAATTAATGTGTTTTACATTGTACCCAACAATCATGTCATATGCATGTATATAGAGTCTAGAATATATTAAGTGGTGATTTCAGTAATTAATTTCTAGTATATTATAGACCTAATATTTTGAGGAGCTATTATTTTTCTTAGATACCTCTCAAATATACTATCTATTATAAATTTATTTTCGAGAAATAAATATGTTAACTATTTATTAAAATTATTTTACGAAAAATCACCCTATTGAATAATTAGTTCATAACAAATTCATTTCGCATCAGAAAATTCCAAAAAATCACAATATCTTATTTAGCATATTTTCACATTCTTGCCAAGTTTTAAGATGTTTAGACTTCATGTGATTGAAAATTACATTTTAGACTATAAACTTACTGAAATTGCATATCATCAAAAAAAATTTAAAAAATTCTTCTCTGAAAACCTAGTATTTAGATCATCTACTAATTGACCTAATGAGATAATGGCCTCCTTGAATTCGACCTTGGGCTTTCCCAAGTAAAATAAATCTGACTTCAGCTTTGATTGAAAATTCAATTAAGTGGTCTTTTTTATTGAATAGAATTTCCTACCTACAACGAACCCATTAAAACGTTAATTCCATGTAATTAGCGAGGGTGATTCAAGGTTTATCAGGTACACAAATAGTAGAAAAGTTTGCAATTTTCTGAAAGATAACATCATATCGCATTTTGGGATCCCAAAGATTGTATTTTCAATGGATGCAGCCACTTCATTAATAAAGAGGTGAAGAAATTAATGAATGAGTACGACATATATCACCGAGTCACATCTCCTTATCATCCGCAGTCAACTGGCTTATCTGAACTATGAAACAAAGAAATCAAGACAAACATGTAAAAGCTTGTGAATCCAGATAGAAAGAACTGGTCACAAATCTGTGTCTCAGTTCTATGGGCATATAGAACGACCTACAAGTCTCCCTTCGACATGTCACCCTACCATTTTGTATATGGGAATCCATGCCATATACCTATGGAATTGGTTAACAAATCACTTTAGGTAATGAATATCTATAACCTCTACTTACAAAAAGTCATCAGCAGAGAAAACTGGATCTAAATAGACTCCTGGAGTTCAATGATTATGCGTTCGACAACAACTTGATGTACAAAGCGAAGGTCAAATGCTGGCACGATAACCACATCTGAAGAAACACCTTTGAATCTGGATAGAAAGTGTAATTGTTTGATGCAAAGTTGAAAATATTTCTAGAAAATTAAAGAGCAAATGGACAGGGCAATACAGAGTTAGGATTGTGCGCGACAATGGAAATGTTTTGATTTCCAAAGGGTCAGCTGATGCACAACCTTCTTAGTCAATGGTCAGTTGCTAAAACCCTACTTCGAGCATGATACCTTCCTATCCATCATCAACTCTATATAAGTATTTTTTGATGAAGAATACATTGCTTCAACAACTTCAATGGAGTCGAACAATGCTCCACAAAATATCTTTGATTTATTTTCTTCTTTTCTTCTTTTCATTTTCATTCTTCTAATTCTTTCTTCCATGTTGAACTCACCCCATTCATCTGTGATATACAAAGTATATGCTTCATCCAAAGTATAGGGGTGAGTGCCTATGGTTATTCATTATTTTTCTCTCGCTTGTTCCCCAATTTCTAACATTCTGTCTATACTTAGAGATATTTTACCTGCAATGTAATGGAACAAGCCAAGTACATTGAGTTCATTAATTTTAGATCCTCGATCATCCCCATTTCATATATAGTCTGATATACACAGGATTATTTGATCCTAAGTATAAGGGGGGTGGAGACTTCTCATTCTTTAGTCGTTGTAATATAGGATTTCCTATACTTAGCACAAGTTTTGTCTTCCTTCACCTCTCTGACCTACAAGAACAAAGCTCAGGCTAAGTAAAGAGGGGTCGTATATACCTTGTATATACTTTATCCATAACTCGTACTTCCGTATTTTTGAATAACATGGTAAATATACAATTTGGATATGAATATATAATTAATCAATTGAAAAGAAAACATTGTAAATACGTAAAAATATTTTCAAATTTTTTTGTAAATATGATTAATAAACAATTAAAAATGGTTTTGCAAAATGACTTGAAAAATAGTTCAAAATTGTTTGAAAAATCCTGTGAAAATTTTTTTGAAAACTTTTGTGAAACATTTTCAAATAATTGTAAAAATCTTTTCGAATTTTTGCAAAAATAATTTAATTTATTTGAACATTTTTTTAGAAAATTCACTTCAAAAGAGATTTTGAAAATGGTCGTAAAAATACTTTTGAAATCTATACAGACAGTTTGAAAAATCTTTGCAAAATGGTTTTCAAATTTTTTAAATATTTGAAAATTTGTTTGTAAAAATTATTTTCAAAATAATTTTTTCAAAATAATTTTAATAATATTTTCAAATTATTTTGAGGAATTTGTATATAATTACGAAGAATAAAAATCCGAGCACGATTTTGTATTTACATAATCATTAGACAAAAGCGTGTAAATAACAACTAACTTAATTTCTGCAAATAAGCTACTGCAAGTTCTTCAACTCATTCTTGTAAATATATATGCACTCCCATGTAAATATATGCACATAATTCTTTTATTAACTTTTATTCAAAAACCCTAAAAAATTCAAAAACTTTGAAAACCGTAAAAATTTTTAAAATGTTTTTAAAAATCCCATAAAATTTTAAAATCAAAAAAATTCTCCACGATAAGATCTTATGGCATTATACATAGCATTTTCAGTTTTTAGGAATGATCTAAACAAGTGAACAAGTCAAAAATAAAATCTGAGGATTGGAGCTCAGTCTAAACCTTAATACACTTAATTTTGAGGAACCCATTAAGGACTAGAATTGATATGGTTTCATTCAATTTGGAGTTAAGATGCAAGAGTTGGCTTTTGGGCCCTAAATGTGCAATATACATGTATATAATAATCAACATATTTTCTTTTTATAATTTACACTTTATTATTTTTATAACTTTTTAAATATTATTTAAATACATGTACATAGTAAAATTAGATTAAAACAAATAAAATTCACTAAAATAAATAAGGACTTTAATATACATGTAGACATATTTATAATATGCTTATATAATATGTATACATAATTCTTTAAGTACATAAATAAACATAGAAAAATATAATAAAAATACTTAAATTTGTATAGAAATAAGTTATAAATATATAAAATACCTATAAATAATACAAAACTATAAATACGAAATATAATTAAAATTCACGACTACAAGCATATTTATTTATATGCATACATGTAAATATTAGCATGTTATAATAAAATCCATAAAATAAATAAAAATCATAATTAAATACTACATAAATGTACAAATATTTTTATGTTTTTACAACAAAGTAAATAAATAATTTAATAATTGTAATTGAATTAATAAGGGATTCATGAATCCCTAGTGTCTGGTTCGTCCATGTGGACCAACTAGAGCATACGGATCGTTGACCCTCGGTCAACTATCCAGCCCCTGCTTTATTTTTGTCAGAACTTCATGCAACCCCCTTATTTTTTGTATTTTTGCATGCCTTCCTCCATATCCCTTCTTCCTCAACATTTCACCTTGATTTCCCCCTAACATTTGTCACCCACATTGACTCCAACATCTTCACCAACCCCCCTCACCTCTCTTGCTAACTCCCTCCTAAGGTTGATGGTTCCTCTGGCTATTGATGGATCTGCATTTCATCAACTTTATTCACTTATTTTAGCTTAAAATATCTTCTTAAACACCTATAAATATTAATAAATAAAGGTTTTTATTATTTCATATTCTTTTGTAAATATTGTATTAAAACCATTATTTTTAACCAAAAATAATTAAATAAATAAAAATAAAGAAAATGAAGATTGTATATATGGAATAAATGGAAGCTGACTCTAATCCCGATAGAAGGTCAAGATTGACTTAATCGATAAGGAATAAGACGGGTGAGATAAGGCCTTTTGTAGAAAAAAAAGAAGAACATTAATTCCACTTGTGTAAACATCACTATTCATCATTGCACATACAACATTACTTTTATAGAAATTCTATTTTATTTATCACTTAATCCATCCAAAATAAAAATATTTTATTCCTAAAAATTGTACAAAAAATAAGTTGTAAACAATAAAAATAATTGCAGGAAGATTCATTGTACATTGCATAAATAATGACATTTTCAAAAAAGTCGCAAAGCTAAACATCCCAAACCCATAACTTCTCGAAAAAAGCTTAGAATAAAGAAAACTCACTTTTATTGTACTTTAAATAAAATAAGCTTTAAAATGAAAGTAGTTTCGCTAAAATCAGAGTTAAGATGCAAAATGTGACTTTTTGGAGTGTATTGTATCGTGTCTATACTATATATTGTGTGAATATCCATATTTATTTATTTTATGTATATATTCGATCATAATGTATTTTTAAATAATTTTAAATATTGTATTTTTTCCAAGAAAAATGAAAATAAAAATCACAAAAAAAATAATTCACAAAAATAATTCATTGTACATATTGTATATATACACTATGTACAATTTAAATATACCTATTTATTTAATCAAATTATTTATTTCATAAAAAAATAAAAATATATTTAAAATTCTTGACAAATGTTGTAAATAAATAAAATAGTAAATGATGAATTTCTGATTCTAATTCTTTGTTTTTTATTTTAGCTATATCTTTTAGCAAAAGCATATATAAATAGGTGTAAATACAATAAAATATTACTATTCATATCATTGTTAATACTGCATAATTAACACATATTTTCCAAAAAATAAAAGAATAAAAATAAAATAAAAAAGAAAAAATGTAATTATAAATAAGTTCATAGAGACCCAAACCCCGAGAAGGTCAATCATTGACCTGATCGACGAGAGATAAAGTAGGGGGAGATAGGTTCCTTGTATATTATTCACGATGCATTTTATGTACATATTACTTCCTGTATTTTATTAGTCAATAAAAAGACCTCAAAGCTGATTATTTTCTTAATAATAGTTGTACATAAAAACATTTCCCAAATAACAAAAATACTTGTTGATTAAGTCATTGTACATAATATAAATAAAACCACTCGTAAAAAGCTGCAAAACAAGAACTTAAAAGATCGATTCCGGTTCCATCTAAATTCAAATTCTTTCAAAATCACTTTTATTGGACTATAAATTAAATTATCTTTCAAATGAGGGTGGTTCCTTAAATTTTGGAGTTATAAGGCAAAAGGTGGCTTTTAGAGTTCCTTTTATAGTCATATAGTACCTACACTTCAAAATATGCATATTTAATTATTTTTTTTATTTGTGCATATTGTATTTTAAAACTTGTATATATTCCTAATAATAAAATAAAAATAAAAAATTAGAAAACACAAAAAAAATAAAATCCAAATTTCATTGTACAAAAGCCACATGTGTATATTTTGTATACGAACTTATTTGCTAAATAACTTTCTTTAAATTGTAAAAATCAAATAAAATCATTTTATACTGCTCAAATTAATTTATAAATAAATAAATTATAAAATAAAGTATTTATATGTAAAAAAAATAAAATTAAAATAAAAGGATAAATTATATAGGTATACTATAGATGTTCTTAACACCCTATACTATATATATGATAAAAACATTTTCATAAGAATAATTAAAAATCACAGAAAGATAGTTTACAAAATAACTAACATTGTTTACTTTTACCATGTTTTATTTTAAAATTATTTATCAATTTAATTTGATTTATTTTTTATTTTTGAAAATATGACTTTTTCCATTGGTCCATCTGGGACCATTGACAACAATCAACTGGTTCCCCCTTTAGCCTTTTCCCTTCAGATTGGGTTTTGTTTCGATTTCACCGATTTTTCCTAACCCGATCCGATCGAGTTCTTCTTCAATCAACAGCTCTCATTGGAGGATGCAGATTCCTGATCCATGCCCGATGCAAATCTTAAGGATCCGCATTTCATTTCATCGAAATCTTTCGAATACTCTCAAACATGTACTGCATAAAAAACCTCTTGGAGAAGCTTCTTTTTTATGCATCTTTGGCCACCCCTCCTTATTCTATGAACTCCATCGTTCACCCTTGTGAGTGACAGTGTGTGAGGGCATCGTATAGAGAAATTTTGGAAGTGGAGTAGCCCTAGGTCTGGTGGCTTCAACACCACGCTCCAATGCGAGAGGCTCAGCCTTTGGCGCCATCGAGACAACATGGCCACGACCCTCATAGGTCCATAACCTCCAGCCCAGACGACATCATCCACTTACTTTAGTTCTGTAGACTTTTCGTGTTTTATTGGTTTTCTTAGGTCCATAACAGAGCTGCAATTCCTAACACCATTCGATTTGATCAGAGCACCGTCCCTACATTTCGAGCTTCCCTCCACCTTCACCAGACTTCCCCAAGGTTGAGACTCTCACGTATTTTTAATTTGTAAGAGTCTCATGGTTGGTCACTATTTTCTTATTTTGTCACTATTTGTTTTTTTATAAAATCACAAAAAACTTATAGAAAATACCCAAAAATTACCAAAAATACTCAAAATATATAAAATAAATAAATATTTTTAATTTAATCTTCTTAGATTTTTTAATCCTTTTGAAAAATACCAAAAAATAATTTTGTGTGATTTTATTTTTTTGAATATTCTCCTACTTTGAAAATTTCAAAATTTGAAAAATTTAAAAACACTAAAAAATAATAAAAATCTCTTGATTTTTGAAATCAACTACTTAGTATATAATTGTGCTACTTGAGTTCGACCATGGTCGCTATACCTGGTTAATAAAAATATCAAAGCTACTTGTATTGTTATGTTTGATACATTAGTGGTTTATTTTCCTGATTGGTCGATTTGTTGATTTAGAACAACGACATCTGCTTGATTTAATTCATCTTAATCAGCTAAATTTTCGACCATCAGAATGGCACCATTGTCCGGGAGAACGACTAAGTAATTAGATTTTATTTTTACTTTCATTTTCATCTCTCTTTTGTAATTATTTATGACCATCTTCAGTTTGCTTTTTGTGTGAGATACTACTTGGAGGACAATTCAGTTCGCTTTGGAGGGATCCGCACTTGAGGAGGAGTAGGAGGAGCAAAAGTAGTTATATCAGAGAGAATTTGGCTTCGTTTTATTTTTGCAAAAAATTCTTGTAATAACTTAGACTTTTGGACTCTTCCGGACTTGAACATAATTTGGGGTTTATTTTGTCGAGTGTCAATGCACACGAGGGACCTCATCGGATTTTCATGATTGTTTGCATTTTTTATCTATTTCTCGAGGTTTTAGCCCCTAGACTTAGGTTTTATTATTGTTAAGCTCAGTAGAAACTAAGGTGCAAACACCCTAATAGAATATTTTTTCCCTATAGATCATGATTTAACTTAGTCAAATAAAAGATAATTTAATTTTATTAGAAACCACGCGCCGTGAGAGGTCACATACAACTCTAGTAGGACCCATTGTGGCAAGCATCGAGTGACCTCCAAGACCAGACTCAGGTCTCTTTTCCGATTAATTAGCACCCGTTATTCCCGGTTATAGAAGTTATTGTCTTAGGGCGATTTCCTCTTCCATTATTTAGATTAGTTTTAATTTTGTCTTTGATTTGTGTGCATATCACTTTGCATGTAGACTGTTGGAGCAAGGTACACATTTCTGATTATGCATGCATCACTGACTTCATCGTGCATCAACATTTCCGTCTTCCTACCCCTATTTTATTGGATGTAAATAAAAAGGAAATCAGAAAATTCATTACATGTTTCATTGAAAAAAAATAAAAAAAAGAGAATCAAAAATTGAAAATTGGTACTGCTAATTGAACTTCAGTCATAAAATCAAACAAAATTGATTTACATCATTGATTTGGGGAGAGCGACCCCCTCATTATTTTCAGGTACTCTCCAGATAGAGTGGGTGAGGATGTAGCCCCTAAGGACTAGAGCCAAAATCTCTAGACTTGCACCATATGCTCTTGTACATTAATCATTGATGTACGGTTGAGATGCAATCACTTGTTGTGAAACCCTAAAACTCGAGCAGGGACTTAACTGCAAAATCCTGTTGGATCTGGACTTAATTGCAAATCTGAAATTATTTCAGTATCCAAATTTTTTTTAATATTCCATTACGTAGAACTCGTCGATAGTTTTCTAACGAGCCCAAGAACACGAAAATCCGAGTTCGGGAGCCCAAGTTACGGTCATTTTAGTGAGACTGGGTCTAGTTCAATTTCGGATCCGAACCCGGATCCGAATTCGGGTTCAACCCAATAAAACCATCCCCATCTCCCCCAAATCCCCAAACCCCTTCCCCTTCGACCAGCACCTCTCCCTCACCAATTTTTCTTCGTCGGAGCTCTGTCAGAGCTCACCGAATCGCCTCGGATCGACGATCCAAGACTACTCCCGCGTAGAGATGGTCCAAGGTGTCCCCGTGTGCGGTTCTCATCGCAAACGAAGTGTTGATCGCGTCACTCTTCACCGATGGAGAAACTGAGGTGTGAGTTTTCTTGAGGTACGATGTCCCCTCCTTTTGCTGCGACTTCTACATGATTTTGACCTATATATATATGTGTTCAATTAGAGACTTTTGTTCTTGGAGGTCAACTTGATACTGCTGAAGGTCTTGAGAATCCTGGATGTTGGACTATTGTTGATTGTTGTCCCTGCGTTACCGTAGATATTAAGTGTTCATCCCAAGTGTGGTTTTCTTTACCACATTCAGAATTCATAGCCGAGACAAATGCTATTAAAAAGCATATCAATCATTTCAGGATGTATCAATTACTGAGATTTAGTAAAGGAGAGGTGCTGCAACCTAGTGAATATGAACTTGTATATCTATTTTCTGAAATAGAGGTCAGATATGTAAAGCCGTTAAATCCCTCTTTGTAACTCCTCAAAATAATCTTCGAGTGTTCCTAAACAGGTGCATTATTTTTAGAATATTTGGTGATTTAGACAGAGGTCAGGGTCTAAGATTATCCACCTTCCAAGAGCTTGCTTCCAATGTGATTTTGGAGTCTGGAGTCCTGAATCATCTCCTAGCAGCTCAGAAACTTGACAATATTGATGTAGAAGAGCATTCATGCTGATTACAATGTAATATCTGAGCCTTGCTTGGTATCCATAAATATAAATGATGTTGTAATTACTCAAAGATATGCACCTTTGCATTCTCTATCGCTGGAGGAAATTGTGAAAATGGTGAACGAATATTTGATAGCTGCCACTGCCAAGGACTGCAGGCTTATGATTAGCCGTAGACCCATAACATACCTTTAGAAGGCCGTGAGCAACACCATAATTCTTGAATCAACCAATCTGGAATTTGACTATAAGATATATTGTTTTGGATAATTCCTATGAAGATCATTAGAATTTTATTTCTCTTGACAGTGCACATCGTCTGCTAAATGGCAAAAGCTTCCAGTAGGCATATTCCCGTTACTTTTTATTTGTGAACTAGAATTACGGGTTTTTTTAACAGAACATGCATTGTTATTGATAATGCATAGTAGACATAATAGTGCAAAACAACCTCTTTTGTTTTAGCGTCTCTACACTATGACACATGCTCTTATCCAAGGATTGTGGCGTAAGAGTTGGAAACATAGGTTGGCTTAATTTACAAGAACGGTGGTGTAATTTCAAATAATGTTGGGGTTGTGGGGTAATTTGACAAGATTTAAGGGGTCATGTCCCTTCTGTTTTTATAGAGGTGTTTGGACAAAGCACTGCATGGACAATGATACTTTAACAAATTATCTTTGGAGAATTTATAGGTGGGGTTGTTAGCTTTAAAAAGAAACAACTCTACTTATTGTAATTGGTTTATCTATTCCCCTTGAATTCATGACTATAAACTGTCTAAGATATGTTCTCCAAAATGGCAGCCAACCAGGATGTTGACCATTCCTTTGTCAATAGGTTTCGTCAAGCAAAATTCCAGGCCGCAGTGATCATCCTATAGGTAGTGTAGTAGTTGCCGCCAAGGGAGGGACATGCACCATTGGGGCCCCGGGTAGGAGCCTAGTTGATCGCGATCCCAACTGCTACTGTAGCTGCGATGGTTGGGGGACATGCTGCTTGGCACACCGAGATACTAATCTGACAGTGTTGGCCTCGCACTTGCGTGCTTTAGCCCAGTGCTCGAGCGCGGACCAAGTAGTCATGGTTGGTCAGCTAGTGTTTCGCTTGTCACTTAGAGTTAACACTCGTGTACGGGCCATTGTAGGCCACATTGGTCAGTATTCCGAGTGGGAGCGCTAAGAGGGGAGTTCCGGGAAATATCGTTAATGAAGTTGGTGATGGGACGTGAATCTCCTGTGTATAAGGAGGATCGGATTGTCGCGATGATTCACGGATTGTAATGTAATTTATGAATCGGAAGTACAATTGCGAAGTGGAGCTAAGTGGACGTGTTGGGAACTTAGTTAGGATGCATTGTACCCCACCGCATGCCTACGGAGGCACCCCAATCCTAAGGTATTCTTTTTGCCTTAGAGTCATAGTATGAGGTCTCATCCAGACCAAGACCAAGACTATCCGCGAAGCTTGGTTACTTATATCCACATCTAATAACCATAATAAAAATGTGATTCTTGTGAGATCTAATTACCTAGTTTCTTTCTCTTTTGCACACATTTAAATTATATCTTGCTTGTTGTTGTATAGTTTTATCGAATTCGTATTGGGCAACTTTGCTCATAACGTACCTACGTGTGGATCCGCAGGTCCTCAGCAGTGAGCAGTTTGGAGACATCACTTTTAGTGCAACTTCACTACACTTCTTGTATCACAGTTGGTAGTAGTTTTTATGGTCTTCTTTACTTGTAGTTTCTTTTGAGAGAAATGGCATGTAATGTATAATTGTGGACATCTATATTTATGCTTACATGTAATTTTTGTGGAAATGAAAATGGATAATAGATTGTAATGGAATTGGTGAATGGAAATACACGTGGTTGTGAATAGTGAATGCAATGCGAATATATATATATATATATATATATATATATATATATATATATCCTTTGCATGTTGCTTTTTCTCCTGCTTTTGTGAATGTCAAATATTCGAATGTGGAATTATGTGCATGGGTTGATTTGTCGAGTACCCGGATCTTAGGGGCGTCACACTTGCCTTCGACCCTTAGCAAAAGTAGTCTTATCTAAGTTTGGTGTGTTCCGCCAGTTTAGTCAGGTGCTACATTAGGTGACTACACCCGTGAGTCTATTAAGTAATTGCATTATCACTTAACTATAAAATTGAACAGATAACGACCTAACCTTCACGATCATCATTGCGTTGAGTTGGATAATTTGAGAGTATGTTTTGTGTTTGCTTGTGCTTTGTGTGGGTTGGTTACATTTATATTCTCTTATTCTTTATCAGTCACCTTATGTTTCCATCTTTCTATACACTGTTTTCTTTTCATTTCACCCTCCCTCCCACCCTTCTCTATCCTCTTCTCTCTTGAGTCGTGATGATGGCTCTATGTTCTCTTCAGTCGGATCTTGTGGCTTCATTTTTCCATCCCCATCATCATTGTCCACCATGTTTGGTGTTGGAACTCCGACCAACCTCTTGTTCTTGTTCCTTCCCTCATATACTCTTTCTCTTTCTTCGTTCTCGCCCTTTTTGTTCCCTCCATTCCATTTCCGAGTCTTACTGGGCATGTTGCGCTACGAGTTTATGCCCACAAAGTTCAGACCGTACTGACGCGAGACCCATGCCATCACTTTGCTGAGATGATTGTGCATTTCTCCAATAGTGATCGAAGTGATAAGTTCCGAGCTTCAAACGATTTCTTCTCTAGGATGGCAGGACATTCACTAGGAGATGAGCAGACACTCTTAGGATCTCAGTCAGTTTCTACATTGAGTCCATTCAATCTGGATTTAGAATTCATTCAGACACTACAAATATTTCTGGGGAAGTATACGAGGATATGGAAATGTTAGCAATGTGAGCCCCGGGCGAACCATTCCTACAATAAATGTTATTGTAATAAATGATTTGTCAATAAAAGTTATTGATTATTTTCACTCCCTTTCTGAGATTGAATGAATGAATGCACTATAAGGTCCCTCTGTACAATAAGGGTTATGTACCATGGCCAACTTGATGATCATACAAATGTTGATTCATTGAATGAATCATAGAGGTTGATGCTTGGATGAATATCTAAGGAGTTAGATAAAGGACTCATCAAGCATCATCAAATGATTGTTAAGTGATGATCTCCAACCTGAGTAGGAGATGGCAATCCTTTCCCAAATAGTTGATATCTGACTGACCTCTTGATGCAGGTCCTCTGCATGGGAATAGTGATTCAGAGGTGTCAGATTAGTTGAGTCAATAGGTTGACTTAACGAGATCAAGATAACCAAAGACCTATGTTGAATGTTGTCACAACATAGGCATGCATCCTCTAACCGGAGACAGATGTATTGCTATATGTCTGAGTATGTACATTTGGCAGACCAATAGGTTGATGACCTAACCAAGGTCTATACACCGGCGAGCTGGTGTGCATGTAAGGACATATGAGTAATACGATCTCTCAAAGGGATCATACAGGTTCACTTATGAACCGGGAGACATGAGCTCACTCATGAGGTATTGGGACTGATCAAATTCCATGCATGGTCATCATGCTTTGGAAGCATGACATGAATTTGAAGGTAAGATATATGTTTTGGGAAAGCATATGCTCTATACCAATTCCCAGTGACCAAGATTGAGAAACTTAGTGATCAAACTCTGAAGATGACAATGTAAAAGTGGTCTTTATCTTCAGAATGATCATAGGTCTTTGAGTATGGAGGATGTACAGGTATTGGGAATACCTGAGGGTGATGTGATCATAAACGATTGTATAACCATGACGGTTCCATTCTGAGGGAGTGATGAAACATGTTTGGATTTTAGTGACTCCTCTCATTAGAGAAGTGACTTAATCTTAGTCCATGTACTAGACATTGATATGAATGAGATTCAGATGCAATGAGAAGATTAGGTCTACGGCCTTGATTTGATGAAGCATCTGTGGGAGGTCCATGGGATCTGGATTTGAGATATGATCTCAACATCCAAGTCACTATTCGTGGAACAATACAATCGTCCTGTCCTTATCTCCAAGTATCTGCGGAGAAATCGCATTATTATTGAAAGGGTTCAAGAATAATTCCATATATCTAAGCATTGAATAAATAATGATTAAATGTGATTTAATCATCTTGATGTGTGTAGAAATTATCCAATATAATAAAATGTGATTTAAATATTATGGATAAGAATAATGTGGATAGCAATATCCAATTATTCATAATATATTATAAATGTGATTTATAATGTATTAGAGAGAGAGCTATTTATAATTTATATTTGTTGATTAATTATTACATGTATTGGATACACATTGTGTAATTAATTGAAAATGTAAATTATATGTTGTTTTGGGTTGTGAATATGATTCACAATTTTTCAATGGCAAGATTGCAATATTCTCAAAATTAATTGTGAATTATTTTTGAAGAATAAATCACAATAAAAAGCTGTTGGAAATAATAATAGAGATTTCCATGGAGATATGCAATCTCATGTAATCTCATGAGATTGCCTCCATATGGAATGGAGTGGGAGACACCCAAGTCCTACTTGGAATGGGTGGCCGTCCACCTTGAATATGCATGGGAGATGTAATCTCCATGTATATTCTCTCCTTATTTGGATGATGTAATTTAGGATTGATTTATATTTGATTTTGCTAAATATATTTGATCTAAATTAAATCATAATTTGTTGGCTTCCTCCAACAACAATCTTGACCATTGGATTGGACATAAATCAATCTCATCCATTGATTTTATATGTCCCATGGATTGAGATACATGGATCCCAAAACCCTATAAATAGAGAGGCATACCATGTTCTCTAGGGCTTTGTAATATTAGAGCAAACTCTCTCTCTCTCTCTCTCTCTCTCTCTCTCTCTCTCTCTCTTTCTTCTCACACGCCAACCCTCTCTCCCTCTTCTTGGTGGTCGTCCACCAAACCCTAGAGGAAAGACTCGTCGACGCCTTCGCCACCACGCCGCCGCTTCGATGTTCTTCGGTTCTATATCTTCTTGGAGTGCTACGCTCACGAAGAAGACATTCGATCTCGTACGACGAGATCAGGAGCTAACCGTGCTTGGATCAACTTATTGGATTGTGAGGATCATGCGGTTCATCCCCACACTCGCAAGTCATCTCTCCGACGATCGGACTTGAGACAGGAGGTCTCTTTTCTCAGAGACTCGATAAACCACGCTCGAAGAGGTATTCCTTTATACTTGTTGTGGTTATAGATGAAACGATCTGAGAATCATTCTTGGATCATGTGGTTTCATCGCATGAAATGTTTTTAAATTCCGCTGCAGAGAACAACTAGTACGACTAGTCGTTCTGCATCGTATTCGATACGACGATTACGCTTCTGTGATACTCTTGAGGATAATACTATATCCTTCAAGTGGTATCAGATCCTTAGGTCGAAGGTTTCGAATATGATTCACAAACCTAGGATGACTTGGGTTCGTTAAGGTCGCGAAAGTTTTTTGTCGCTTTTGTTTTTCGCAGATCTGTTTAGTGAATAAATTCGGCCATGTTTACGATGTTTAAACATTGTTTTTGTTCCCCTTTAAATAAGGAAATCATAGGATCTGAGTTTATGTAATTCGGATTCCGTTTGCTCGAGATATGGTTGTTTTAATGAACATGTATGCACTGTTGCGGGAACTGCGAATCTTAACATGATTAAAGAGTTAATTACTGTTTTGATCCGCCTCAAAATGCATGAAATATCACTTGAGTTCTGTCCTAAATCAAGTTAGTAATCTATGAAAATTGAGTTTGTCTAATTTGGATTTAAATTGATTGAGATATGTTAATTTTAGTGAGTAGGGGTCACTGCTGAAATTACAGTCCTAATCAAGAACCATGTGATTGTCAATTAGTGAAATTAATTTTTAAATTCATGAAATAATTATGGAAAATATTTGTGAAATATTGGAAGATGATTATTTTCTTAATTGACCTGGCCTCAATCAATTAAATGATTAGATTTGATCTAAATCATAATTGGAAACACAATCATCAAACTTGATGCTTGAATAGGATTGGGAATTTGTTTAGCAAATTTCCTTATAATAAAAAATGTTTTGATTATTACTATATGGTATAATTTCGGTTGAAAAACCGATGATCATCTCAAGTACAAATTGATATATTTGGCATTATCCTTTCCTGAGGTGGATATGGTGTCTAGTCGGAGAGCATTGGGATTGCGGGTTGCAACGTATGTGGTCCGTCCACTCTCATCGGTACTGGCCATGACAACGGGTAGGGACTCGATAATGCCGGAGAAAATTATGGTGTATTTTCTAATTATTAAAATTCGAATTAATATGTACATATTACCATATATATATATATATATATATTCAAGTAAAATAATCAAGTTTGTTGATTGAATTGGATTGATAATTAATTTAATATGATTAAATTGAATATGTCCAATTGAGACACTCTATTATGAATAGAGTTGTTATTTCCCTTAGAAGAATTAATTATATGAATGTGATTCATGATAATTAATTAAAATTTGAATATGTGGTGGAGGATCATATAAGTGACATCCATGGTCTCCCATCAAGGCGAAGGGTTCCGTCGCCAGGGATTGCATGTGGGAGACGCCTGTCCGAAGTGACAGCTCCTGTATGCAAGTGCATCTGGATCAAACTCTTTGCTTCTCGATAGAGTAAGGTCGTATGCGTAGTGACCCTAATATTGGATCCTCATATTATTGGGGCGATATTGGATTGCGCATAGCGAGTACTATTCCTGTTGATGGTTGGTTCAATTAACAATGGGTCAACATCGCCTTAGGGGTGGTGGGCCCAGGTGTTAAAGACCGAATTGGGAAATGCAAGTTGGACTTGCAAGGCATAATGTGTTCCAGCTTCTCTTTATTGGAGTCACAAATTCTCATATTATTGGGATGTGCCAAAGATAAAGAGGAGATCCCAATTCTTGTTAGAGATATAGCGGTAAGTATATCTCTTACTTTGAAAGTGATTAAGGGAATGAACTTTCAAAGTCGGCAATGCAAGAATAATTTGATTTCAAATACCTTAATCAAATATCATAAATTTGAATATATGTTTATATGTTCTAATATAGTGCATTCTTAATTTCAGAAAAATGAAGTCCTTGAACCCACTAAGCAGGCTTCTTGAGGTCAATCAGTTGACCGGTCCAAATTACTCAGATTGGATCCGTAATTTGGAGCTTGTTCTCTCTGCAGAGCGCATAAGTTATGTGTTCTCTGAGGACATGCATGAAAGCCCAAAATCCAAGGAAGAAAAAGCATACAATGACATGTATGATGAAGATCATGTCTTGGCTAGATGTTATATCCTGGGTTCTCTCTCCAATGTTCTTCAGAAGCAACATGTGGAGATGAGCACATGCCAGGAGATTATGCAAAATCTAAAGGATATGTTTGGTGACATTAACCGCACCCAGCGTTACAATATTATGAAAGAGCTCGTTCGCTGCAAGATGCAGGAAGGAACTTCAGTTCGAGAGCACGTACTCAAAATATTTGAGTACTTGTCTGAACTGGAGACGCTTGGGGCAAATATGGATGCAGACATGCAAGCTGACTTCATTCTGCTGTCTTTGCCCAAGTCTTTCAATAATTTTGTTATTTCATTCCACATGAACAAGTTGGACTTGTCGAAAGCTGGTCTTTTTGCTGCATTAAAGTTTGCAAAAGACGTAATGAAGAAATATGGCCCCTTGGCAGTGCAATGGTTGCACAGGTCAGAGGGAAGCGCGGTCAGAAGCAAGGTTCTCGAAAGAGCCCGACGCAGAAGAGAAAGAAGAAGAGTCAAGGCGTTGGCTTCTCTTCTAGTGCATCCACACTGATAGCGTCGAAGAAATCCGACATTTGTCACCACTGCAAAAGGCTGGGGCACTGGAGGCGTAACTGCCCGAAATACCTAAAGTCATCAGACAAAGGTAAAGGCCCAGCAGGTATGAAATCTACTTTCATCGTTGAAACTAGCTTTCTCATTAGACGAGAAGGGAGTTGGGTTGTAGATTCTGGTGCTTCTGTTCATGTATGCAATTTGTTACATTTGTTTTAGGAAACTAGTAATCTTGAGGAAGGGGAGATAGTCATCCAGATGGGATCTGATGCAAGTGTTGCAGCAGTAGCCGTCGGGACTTGTCGACTATCATTATCTAGTGGTAGAGTCCTCATACTTAAAGAGTGTCTTTATGTACCCGAAGTCAGAAGGAATTTGATATCTGTATCTAAGCTTGTTAGAAGCGGATATTCATTCCTTTTCTGTAATAAATTAGTCATAAATCGTTATGATAAATATATTACGGATGGTATTTTGACTTCTGGTGGACTCTATGAGCTGCGCATTGGTAAATGTATCATGAATGTTACAGCCACTAATAAAAACCCTAAAAGATCCAGAGAGGATGGAAATCTCCCAAATGAGATTTGGCATCAAAGGCTTGGTCATTTATCTGTTGATAGGATCAATAGATTGATAAAGGATGGACCTTTAGATTTTCTACAGGTTCAACCTTTGCCTACTTACAAACATTGCATTCAGGGTAAAATGAGTAGGACACCTTTCCGTAATAAGGTTACTAGATGCGAAGGTATTATTGACCTAATACATACCGATGTATGTGGTTCCTTCAGTACCGTGACTCGAAATGGATATCGATATTATTTGACGTTTATTGATGACCATTCGCGATACGGGTTTGTCTTCCTATTACATCATAAATCTGAAACCTTTGAAAATTTCAAAGAGTTCAAGGCTTTGGTTGAGAACGAAACTGATAGGAATATTAAGCGGATTCGATCTGATCGAGGTGGCGAGTACCTCTCAGATGAATTCAAGGAATACCTTAAGGAGAATAGAATTGTTTCCAATCTCACTCCTCCTGGAACTCCCAAACTTAATGGTGTTGCTAAAAGACGCAACAGGACCATCATGGACATGGTCCGTTCAATGATAAGCAAAGCACATTTACCTCTTAGTTTCTGGGGATATGCAGTAGAGACTGCAATTTATATCCTGAATAAGATTCCTAGCGAATCCGTTCCTAAGACTCCTCATGAGCTCTGGTATGGAACCAAACCTAGTGTTAATAACTTGAGGGTTTGGGGTTGCTTGATCCATGCGAAGAACGTGGACGCAAGAAAGCTAGAATATCGCTCTCGTGAGTGTTACTTCATTGGGTATGTTAAGGATGGTATTCGATACCAGCTTTATGACCCTGAGACCCAAAAGGTTTCTGTTTCTAGAGATGTGAAGTTTCTGGAGAATGATTTCCTCAAAGGTCAAGACAAGAATGAAGTAGAGGAACTCATTGAATCCCCTGAGAATTCTGAGCTTCCTAGATCAGAAACTGAAGAGATAAATAAAGATGAAACACATATACCTCTTCGAAGGAGTTCGAGGGTGGTTGCACCACCTGAAAGGTATGGATTCCATGTGTCAAGTGAGATTTACATTGATCCTACTTCATTAGATGAAGCACTCGCGGATCAAGACATGGATAGATGGATGCTAGCAATGATGTCAGAAATTGACTCCATGCATAAGAATGGTGAATGGACCCTAGAGGATCCACCTAAAGGTGTAAAACCCATTGGGTGTAAATGGATATTCAAGAGAAAGGGGGACCTGATGGGAAAGTAGAGACTTTCAAGGCATGACTCGTAGCCAAGGGCTACACATAGAGAGAAGGCGTCGATTACGATGAGACATTCTCTCCTGTGGCTATGCTTAAATCCATCAGGACACTGCTAGCTATAACTGCATATCTTGACTATGACATCTGGCAGATGGACGTCAAGATAGCTTTCGTCAATGGATACCTTGAGGAGGATATCTACACGGAGCAGCCCCAGGGCTTCATAACTGAGGATGGCAAAGTATGCAAGCTGAAGAAATCCATCTATGGGCTTCAAGAAAGCTTCTCGTAGCTGGAACATCAAGTTTTACGAAACCATAAAGAGTTATGATTTTGTGCAGAATCCTGATGAACCTTGTGTATACAAGAAGCTTAGTGGGAGCGCCATTGTGTTCATCGTGCTTTACGTAGATGACATCCTTATCATTGAGAATGATACAGGGATGATGACCAGTGTGAAGATTTGGCTATCCCATACCTTTGAGATGAAAGATCTTGGAGAAGCCTCTTATATCTTAGGCCTGAAGTTGTTCAGAAACCGAAAAAAGAGGATTTTGGGATTGTCACAACATGGATACATTAATAAGATTCTTGAACGATTCCGTATGGATAGTTCCAAGAAAGGATTCCTACCCTTAAGACATGGTATCCACCTGTCTAAAGGAATGGCTCCTCAAACTGTTGAGGAAAAGAAGACCATGGCTGGATGTCCTTATGCATCAGTTGTAGGAAGCTTAATGTATGCCATGATGTGTACTAGGCTAGATATCTGCCATGCAGTGGGAATGGTAAGTCGTTACCAATCCTGCTATGGAGAAAAACACTGGAATGCAGTAAAGAACATATTCAAATATCTAAGACGGACGCAAGATTATATCTTGGTCTATGGAGATGATGATCTCCAAGTCTTGGGATATACAGATTCTGACTTCCAATCGGATGTAGATGATCGAAACTCGACATCAGGGTTTGTATTCTTGTTGAATGGTGGTGGAGAAGCAAGAAGCAAGACACTACTGCAGATTCAACAACAGAACCGAGTACATTGCCGCATCGGATGCTGCAAAGGAGGCGGTGTGGTTGCGCAAGTTCGTCATGGAGCTTGGCATACTTTCCTCTGATACTCCCATCCCGTTACTCTACGATAACACGGGAGCCATTGTCCAGGCAAAGGAACCCAGATGGCATCAGAAGAGCAAGCACGTGGAAAGGAAATACCACATCATTCGGGAAATACAAAAGCGTGGTTACATCATCATCACCAAGGTGGCCTCTACCGACAACGTTGCTGATCCTCTTACCAAACCTCTGACACAGAAGGTTTTTGACCAGCATGTAATGAGTATGGGTTTAAGGAGTGTACCTGAATGATTCTGAGGGCTAGTGGAAGATTGTTAGCAATGTGAGCCCCGAGCAAACCTGTAACATCCTTAAATTCTAATGACTAAGTAAACCCAACATGATGAACCATTAATGAGCTTATGCTAAATTTAAGATGTTAATTGTGGCTAAGTAAGATTAGAGACTAAGGTTTGGTAGTCATTTATGGATTTCTATTCATGGGTTGGCCTTGGTTGCAATTAAGAGGAGTGGGTGGGGCTATGTTGCAATTTTTCACAAGGGAATAACTCCCCATAGGCGCCCCCTGTACCCCCACTTCGTCTTCTCCATCTTCCCCACTCCAAAAAACCATAACCGACCACTCCTTCTTCTCCACCTTCTCTCCTTGATTCCCCACCTAAATCTCCACCAAATTTGAGTTTCTTGGGCTCAAATTAAAGCTGGGAGGAAGGAGCTTCTTCTCCACCAAGTAATGTTGAATCCAAGGCCAAGCTCGGATCAAAAATCAAGCTCTGAAGGCTGATCAAGTTATTGTTCTTCACCTTGTTCTTATGCTCGGTTGTGAGGTACAAATATACCCCTCTCTTGCTGCCATTAAGCGGATTTAAACCACCTATAATCCCAGATTTTCGGTTGAGATTTGAGTTGGATGATTGTTGTGATCAAATTGGGTTTTATCCATTCTTATGGGCGGTTTTGGTGAAGATGGTAGATCTGGACTTGTCTTTTTAAATCCGAGTTCAAGCATGTTTTGGGGAGTTTCTTTAAGCCCCTTTGAGTGATTTTGATTGTTGTTATATTCTCCATCAATTTGGCTTTAGATTCATGTGCAAATTTCGGATTTGTATGATGATTTTGGGGATTTTGGCTGCTGTTCACATGGACCTGCACCTGAAATTCAGACATGTGTTCTTGTGATTTGCATGCGATTAATGCATGATTTTGTATGATATAAGGGCCATTTCGAGTATCCTTGATGTTTGATCTTGTCTCCATCCTATTGGCCTTTAATACATGGCTTAGAAGTGGATTTGAAGATGAATTGGGAGTGTTTAAACTGCTGCTATATTACAGTTCAACAAATTTCAGAATCTGTAATCTTCCTTGTAATTGGGTTGTGCATGATTTTTGAGATGATCTTAAGAACCATTCTTCGTGGTTTGGATGTTGTATGAATGAGTGTTATAAAACCCATGAGATCCATGCCTTTGGCTTAAGTTTGGTGGTGATTTTGGGAAAGATAGTTGTTGTCCAAGGACTGTTAGCCAAATTTCAGTGTATGCATGTTAGATCCATTAGCATACATCTTTTTGTGGTTTTTAAACGCCAAATCATCGAGTTCTCCTCATACATAATATAAGTGATCATATAGTAACTCAACTCCTTAGAAGAGATGGATTTTGAGTTGAATAGTTGATGGTTTTGGACTGATGGTTCACTGTGATAAGTTGCTGTACACGCAGGCATATTCCTTGCTGAATGTTTGTGGTTTTGAGTGCATAATAGCCACGGTTTTGATATACCTTAACAATGAATTTATAGTAGATCATGTGGTGTTGGAAGCCATGAGTATGCATGAGAACTTGAGAGGGTATTGGGGCCTTGAACTGCTGCTGTGTCTGCTGCTATATTCATACAGTACGCATAAAACTATATGCTGAATATATGCATGTTTGGATTATGTAATGCCCTCTTAATGAACTCCTTATTTTTGGACTTTAAAGATTATATGTTGCTTAAATTGGTAAAGGTGAATCACATGAAGTTGGGTGCGAAATTGAAAGGAATCGGATGCCTTAAATTGCTATGTGTGTTGTTGTGCATATAATAGTGCACACACATTTTTCTACTATTGTGTGATGATTTTTGGAAAGGTAGAGTCCCTCTTAAAACCCATCTTAGAGTTGTGCATTAGTCCTTTATTGATACTTAGGGGGTGGACTCGAATTCCATGATACTGATTAATAAATTGAGAACAAACTTGATGATAAACTTTGGTAACTATGTAGTACATTCATATTTCCATGGGACTAAATGTATGTTGAAGTTGGGATTTTAATAGTAAAGAGACCAAGTGCTGGGTCTTGTGAGCTATAGGTTGATACATACATATATATACATATATATCTATATGTGGGATCACACGTGAAGATAAGACTTTATGGAACTTTCATTATTGGTATGATTGCCTAATATTGTTGGCTGTGGTATTGACTTAAGAAGAATTCAGTAATATATGTAGTAGCCCACAATTAGGATAGAACGTCATGTCACATGTGCACACTAATGAGTACCTGTGAGTTGGGTCAAGTTCCTTGGTGTCCCTTGTGTAAGACTTATCATCTGACTCTAAGTAAGGTAAGGAGTTTAACTCCTCCAATCTATGAACTGATTTCATGTCGCCTTAAAGTAAAAATATTTAAGTAGCTAGATCTTGTAGGTGTTGTGAATCTTGGGGAAAATATGAAAGAAAGATGTTATAAATCTGGTAGTCAAAGATCCTAGGATACGATGTTCATCAGTGAAAGATGAAAGAGAGACTAATAATAGGTCTGTATCCCCGACCTTCGATCGGTTGAGGTTCTTGTAAGAACAAGTTCGGGTTTAGGACCGATAACTTGTAGATATAAAATAAGTCAAAGGAATCATAGACACTGAGAGTGAAAAATGAAAATAAAAGAAATGGTGATGTCACATGTGGCCAGTCGTGGAGATTCATACTCCGACTGTATGAGGGCGCGGTGACCCTCACCTGAGCAGGAGATGAGGTCGCTCAGGCTTGGGTAGCGGAAATTGAGAGCATGGGTCTAGGATCCCAGTCCTTTTCATGTGTTTTCTTCGAGGCGGCTCGGTTTTTACGCTTCTTTGTGATCCATGAGTTGTCTAGACCTTTCCGCTAACCCGTTGGTTTTTCTTTGAGAGCCTAGGTTAGGGGCTCTCTGCTGTTAGTTACGAGCTCGTCTGGTTTTTACGTAGCTCTTCTCCTCCGGGAGTTGGGCAATGAGAGAGGAAGTAGGGTCCGGCAGGCTTACCTCTTCTCTTTCCTGCCTCTAGTGGCGTAGTAGTCGTACTGCCACTGCCTTTTCCGTGGACCACACTTCCACTGGGATTGGCGAGAGCAAACGAATTCCTTCGGGGGTTTCCTCACCGCCGAGATTATTACCTTTCCGCCAGGCTGGTGTCTTGGTGATGGGGTAGTAATCGATAGACACATGACAGTTCACCAATTACCCAGTAAAGATTCCCCATTGAACACTAATAACCCCTTTAATTACCTTTCCGCCAGGCTGGTGTCCTGGTGATGGGGTAATGGTTAGTAGACACTGAGGATTTCACTTACCTTTCCGCCAGGCTGTGACCTCGTGATGGGGTAAGAGATGAGTGACTTTTCCGTTAGGGGACTAGTGACGACAGGTCCATTAGTAGAGGCTAATGAGGGTTGGGTGTTGAGAGAGTTGTGAGTACGATTCCTCTTATACACCTTCGTGAGCGAGCTATCACACGTGTCGACCAAGGATCAATGAAAGTTGAGAGAACAAGCTAGAAGGAGTGTTGGGAACTTAGTTAGGATGCGAGACACCACTGCATGCCTACGGACCCTGAGGCGTACATCATACCTCAGAGTCATAGTGTGAGGTTCAACCTGGACTTTGAAGTCCTATCCGGATGTCGAGGTCCTAACCGGACCAAGATCACAAACTTACTTCTAGGCTTGAGTTGTTGGGTTAGTTCCATTGATCGAGGGAGACACAGTGTGGTAGTGAGCGAGTGTATTTTTGTTAGACTTCAGGAAGCAAGCGAATAATTTAAAAGAATCAATTAACCCACTTTTACTTGCTAGCTTCTTTTGTACACTACAGTTACCTTACGGTTTTCTAGCTGTTCTAGACTGTGCTTACTACTTTTCTTAATAGAACTATGTAGAATTTGTACTCGACAACTTTGTGACAGATACTTGCTTGTTCCCTTTCTACTTGTGGCAGGCAAGGGCCCAGCGACCGAGTAACCGACGTAGTTTGGGTTGTTGTTGTTTCTTTTGATGCTACACTTTCAGAGCATGTATATCCTTTTAGAGCTCATTAGACAGTTGTTAGTTGTGTTCTCTTTTGTAGCCTGATCTTTGGGATATTTACATGTATTTTGAATGTTGTGGAACTTCAGCATGTTATATGAATGAAATGAAAATGAATGGATATCCTTTTTGTTCAGTTCTGGTGTACTACTACTTCCGCTTTTAGTTTTCTTGTGGTTGCTTGCATAGCCAGATTTAAATCTTGTGAATGTCATGTTTAAAAAGCGAAAAATTTCCTCAGGGTTTCGTAACAACGGATTAACTCTAAGCTGATTAAGTAGGCGAATGACGTGTTTGACGGGTAACCTAAGGTCCTCGGGAGGACGGGGTGTCTCAGAACCATTCCTACAATAAATGTTATTGTAATAAATGATTTGTCAATAAAAGTTATTTATTATTTTCACTCCCTTTCTGAAATTGAATGAATGAATGCACTATAAGGTCCCTCTGTACAATAAGGGTTATGTACCATGGCCAACTTGATGATCACACATCTGTTGATTCATTGAATGAATCATAGAGGCGATGCTTGGATGAATATCTAAGAAGTTAGATAGAGGACTCATCAAGCATCGTCAAATGATTGTTAAGTGATGATCTCCAGCCTGAGTAGGAGATGTCAATCCTTTCTCAAATGGCTGATATCTGACTGACCTCTTGATGCAGGTCCTCTGCATGGGAATAGTGATTTGGGGGTGTCAGATTAGTTGAGTCAATGGGTTTACTTAACGAGATTGAGATAACCAAAGACCTATGTTGAATGTTGTCACAACATAGGCATGCATACTCTGACCGGAGACAGATATATTTCCATATGCCTGAGTATGTGCATTTGGCAGAACAATAGGTTGATGACCTAACCAAGGTCTATACACCGGCGAGCTGGTGTGCATGTAACAACATATGAGTAATACGATCTCTCAAAGGGATCATACATGTTCACTTATGAACCAGGAGACATGAGCTCACTCGTGAGGTATTGGGACTGATCAAATTCCATGCATGGTCGTCATGCTTTGGAAGCATGATATGAATTTGAATGTAAGATATATGCTTTGGGAAATCATATGATCTATACCAATTCCCAGTGACCAAGATTGAGAAACTTAATGATCAAACCCTGAAGATGACAGTGTAAAAGTGATTTTTATCTTCAGAATGATCATAGGTCTTCCAGTATGCAGGATGTACAGGTATTGGGAATACCTGAGGGTGATGTGATCATAAACGATTGTATAAGCATGATGCTTCCATTCCGAGGGAGTGATGAAACATGTTCTATTTTAGTGACTCCTCTCATTAGAGAAGTGACTTAATCTTAGTCCATGTACTGGACATTGATCTGAATGAGATTTAGATGCAATGAGAAGATTAGGTCTACGGTCTTGATTTGATCAAGAATCTGTGGGAGGTCCATGGGATCTGGATTTGAGATATGATCTCAACATCCAAGTCACTATACGTGGAACAATACAATCACCCTGTCGTTATCTCCAAGTATCTGCGGAGAAATCACATTATTCTTGAAAGTGTTCAAGAATAATTCCATATATCTATGCATTAAAGAAATAATGATTAAATGTGATTTAATCATCTTGAAGTGTGTAGAAATTATCCAATATAATTAAATGTGATTTAATTATTATAGATAAGAATAATGTGGATAGAAATATCTAATTATTCATAATATATTGTAAATGTGATTTATAATATATTAGAGAGGGAGCTATTTATAATTTATATTTGTTGATTAATTATTATGTGTATTGGGTACACATTGTGTAATTAATTGAAAATGTAAATTATATGTTGTTTTGGGTCGTGAATATAATTCACAATTTTTCAATGGCAAGATTGCAATATTCTCAAAATTAATTGTGAATTATTTTAGAAGAATAAATCACAAAAAAAAGATGTTATAATAATGGAGATTTCCATGGAGATATGCAATCTCATGAAATCTAATGAGATTGCCTCCATATGGAATGGAGTGGGCGGCACCCAAGTCCTACTTCGAATGGGTGGTCGTCCACCTTGAATATGCATGGGAGATGTAATCTCCGTGTATATTCTCTCCTAATTTGGATGATGTAATTTAGGATTGATTTATATTTGATTTTGTCAAATATATTTGATCTAAATTAAATCATAATTTGTTGGCTTTCACCAACAACAATCTTGACCATTGGATTGGACATAAATCAATCTTATCCATTGATTTTATATGTCCCATGGAATGAGATCCATGGATCCCAAAACCCTATAAATAGAGAGGCATACCATGCTCTCTAGGGCTATGCAATATTGGAGCAAACTCTCTCTCTCTCTCTTTCTTCTCACACGCCAACCCTCTCTCCCTCTTCTTGGTGGTCGTCCACCAAATCCTAGAGGAGACACTCGTCGACGCCTTCGCCATCGCATCGCCGCTTCAACGTTCTTCGGTTCTCTGTCTTCCTGGAGTACTACGCTCACGAAGAAGACATTCGATCTCGTACGACGTGATCAGGAGCTAACCGTGCTTGGATCAACTTATTGGATTGCGAGGATCATGCGGTTCATCCCCACGCTCGCAAGTCATCTCTCCGACGATTGGACTTGAGACAAGAGGTCTCTTTTCTTAGAGACTCGATCAACCACGCTTCAAGAGGTATTCCTTTATACTTGTTGTGGTTATAGATGAAACGATCCGAGAATCATTCTTGGATCACGTGGTTTCATCGCATGAATTTTTTTTAAATTCCGTTGCACAGAACCACTAGTAGGACTAGTCATTCTGCGTCGTATTCGATACGACGATTACGCTTCCGTGATGCGCTTGAGGATAATACTATATCCTTCAGGAAATTGTTCCGAACATATTCAGATATCACTTCTGAGGAGCTGACGTTGAAGACCTTGCCATTTTCACTTCAGGGCAGAGTCATGAGTGGGCACAGATGATTGGGAGGGAAATTTGCTACATGGGAAGGTTTATGATTAGAATTTTTACACAGATTCTATCCACACCGTAGAGCAGATTTGATGTGGTATATTATGAGAGATTTTACCTTAGACCCCTAGGATTGTATGATTCATGGCTGATGTTTCTTGACCTCTTGAGGAGATTTTTGGATCACGGAATCTTGAAGACTAACCATGTTCAGATCTTCTATAGGGGGATGACCGCCAAGCAACGGAGACTGATTGATACCTCACGTGGTAGTTCACACCACAATCTCGATATTAGTTCACTTTAGACTATCTTTGGAGAGCTAACTAGCATCTCGTTGACTTCCCACACTTCATGAGATGATTTAGTCGAGACAACACACAAGGGAGATGTAGCACCAGTTACATGTAATCTAATTCATAAGGATTTCGAGATCACACACTAGCTAGTAGATATGTATATGACAAATTTATAAACAATTGACAACGAGGCAGACACCGCGGATTTCCATCTCGAGACACTGACTGATTTTCCATTGGTTTTCCAACCAGAGTTTGAGCTAGTTCTACACTTTTCAGTTTAGAGTCTTGGATACCATATATGCTGGTATTCTAAAAATTAGAGAGGGAGCCCATTCTATTTCATCATCATTCTAGTCATTTAAGTTTCCATCTCGAGATAAGTTAGCTTCTACTCTTCAGTGGATCTTCTCACCTTCAGATGGATATCTTGATCTAGCACAGTAGCTAGAGAATGATGAGGGACACCATTTTGAAATACCAGCCATTAATAGTCCCATAGTTGAGCCTTTAGTCATCCAGTTTGACGAGATTAATACATTTTCTAAGGAACATATGATAGACAGAATTGCCCCAAAATGAGGATCAGTTTCAGACACTTCTAAAGCATTCGCATTGTTGACCAATACTATTTCTTTTTTCTAGATTGTTCCGAGGTAATCTTTAGCTGATGAGGCATTTTAATGTGAGAAATGGGTGCTTGAAAGTGGCGCAGATTCCCAATTAGATTTTGATTCCTCCTTCTTCACTGATGATTTTGCATTACTCCCCAATGGTTATCTACGGAAGAATGCCAAGTACTCTATGTACTCCGTTTCACTTTCTGGGAGTGCATCTGGTTTGTCGGCACAAGACTGAGTCTTTTGATTTTTCTGTTGAGCATGAGTTCGTTTCTTCTCTCCTTGACGACCCTCATGAGGATGGGATGATTTTTGAGATATTCGATGATGTTTCTGATTACTATCAATTATGTTCATCGGATATCAGTTTTCTTAGTAAGTCTCCTGATCGTGATATTCCATATCTTTTTGAGACATTATTTAACGTGAAGAATTCCATGTCTAATGCTTCTTTCTCTACGTTCGATTTCTTCAGCTATGTCCTTCCTCTCCATTTTGATCTCGAGCCGATGATTTCTTTTGTGCTACCGGTGCCTGATTTTAATTTCCCTTCTTCTTACTCGGTAGTAGACACCTACGTGATTGTTTATTTGGGTATCCTCATTTTCATTGTTGACATCATTATTGTTCCCACATCGAGACTACAATGACAGTACGACATTCACATTACAGATGTTGTTCTGAACCTCTATACGGTGTTGTCCTAGCCTTTGCACCTAGCTAGGGGCATAAACTCTAGTGCTTGTTGAGAGTCACCTCAACATTGTCTACTTTGTATATACATGTTTTATCTTGATTTGTTCTTTGTTTCTTCCATTTTGTTGTAAACCTTAGGTCTCGCTTATGATTTTCTCTATACTTAGGATGTACTTTATCCTAAGTATGGGGGGTGTAGATACCGAGTTGTTCATATCATTCTATTTCATTAATCCTGTCATTACGTATACTTAGGGATCCTTCACCCTAAGTATAGGGCGAGTGACGTTGTTCCTTTTATCTCTTATATATTCGTATTAGTTTCTTCTATTCTCTCACTTGTCTCTCATCCGTTGATAGTCATTTCTATACATAGGGATCTTTTACCCTAAGTATGGGGGAGGGGGTATAGGTCGAGTCATTGATTTCATACATTTTATTCCTTGGTATTCCCCTTTGTGTATAGTCTTCTGTACTTAGGATTACTTGATCCAAAGTATAAGGGGGACAACCTACTTCTATTGATTTTGTTCTTTCATTCTTTTGAATCTTTGCAGTATATAATTCTTTTCACTTCTCTATACTGAGCACAAGTTATGTCTTCCTTCATCGCTCTCTGATCACTTTGAGGACATCGTTCGAGCTATGTATAGGGGGTGTCGTATATATTGAATATATACTTTAGCCATAACTCGTACTTTGTGTGTGTTAATAACATGGATATTATTTATAAAATAGGAATAAAGTGTTTTAGAAAATTTCTTCAAAAATGTTTTTAAAAATGTTTTCAAAAAATTATTTGTAAAAAACTTTTGATTATTTTTGTACAAATTTTGTACAAAATATTTTTTTTGCAAAAGATTTGTAAAATTATTTTTTGTATCAAAATTAGGTATACTATACAAAATTTTCTATAAAATTTTGTGAAAATAAAATGATTGCAAAAATAGTTTGAAAAATTGGTTGTAAATGTTTGTAAAAATAGGTTTGAAAATATTTTGCAAAATGTTTGCAAAATTGTTTTGTCATATGGGAAATAATTATGAGGAATGAAAACCACATATATGTGTATAGTAAAAACCGTAATCTAACCCTAAAGTCTTTATATATAAGTATCTCTAATAAAGCCAGATTAAAATCAGTTTGTATATAAAACTTGTAACTTACAACTCTTTGTAAATGTGTTTATATCTTCGTGAAAACTTTTTTTTATTTTCTTTTTTTATTTTCCTAAATAATTAAAAATAAAAATTCCATAAAAATTTGCATATTTTGAATTTTTTCACCAAAAAGAGTTGTTGTAAATATTTGCATATGCATTCTTCGAATCATGGTTGACATTTAAATTATAATGAAATAAAATTGAAGAATGGAGCTTGGTTAAGTTCTTAATCCACTTAACTTCATAGGAACCTTATAGTATTTGGGGTTAAGACTTTTCAGGTCCATAATGACTTAATTTTTTGAGTCCAATGGGCTATATTCGCATGTCATCTTGATTAGCCTACTTAGAACACTTAACACTGCATGCATGACTCTCTGAGACAATGGCTTGACTTGGACATGCACCTTACATGTAGATCAACACAGATGAAGCAGTGAGTAGGCAGAATCCTTGGGATTGGAGTAGCATATGGGGTAGTACAGCTAGCTGAAACCTCCCGTCCACCTCTAGGGAGGGATGTGCACCTCAACCTAGTCTAGTAGCATTGAGGTCTAATGACAAGATGCTTTAGGTTGTAATAATGCTACAAAAGAGGGATAGTCTGTTGGCTTAACAAATAAAAAATCCTTATATATATGATGCACCTTGTAAATATGTTAAAACAATGTGCAAAATACTAAAACTCCAAAGAAGGAGACATGTCTGATTGAAAATAAAATGCCTTCTGGAGTGTATATAGTTGAATAAGCAAAGCATATGTATTTCACCGTCTCTTCTCAAGGAAGCATGCAACTGGAGACTTAGCTACATTGGTTAAGCTCCAAAGGATACGTGGCTACACTGGTCATGGTCCATTCTCTCCTTTTCCCCATTCCTGGTTGTACTTGAACTTAGAAGGGAATACCCCGCTCCTCAAGGAAAGAGTTGTTGGACTGGGGGATTAGAGTTACCTTGTTGAGGGAGGTTGTTTCTTTGTCATTTTTGAGATGGGGATCTACAAATAACTTACATAGTACAAGGAAAGATTCATAGTCATTAGAGTTTGCGTATGTAGACTTGTTCTGACTTGGTTGTTAAGGAGATCGGACCATAGAATTGTGGAACTTGAAGGCTATCAAGACTTAAACCCATTTCCTAATAAGGTTTTGCAACACTAATAATCCAAAAGTCTGATAGAGCTTTATACTCCAATTTGATGAAGATAAGTTTAATAATCAATTCTGATTCTTCCTTTTTCTTTTTCTATCTTTTTTATTCACTTCTTTTTCAAATAAAAGTTTGCTAAGGGACTAGCAAAGGTAAAGTATAGGGGGGTGAAGAATCTATGATTCTCCTTCTTTATCAAAAACATCTATAAATATTTGTAAATACAATAAATTATTAATATGCATGTCATTGTTAATAGTACATAATTAACACATATTTTCCAAAAAATAAAATAATAAAGAGAAAAGAATAAGGAAAGAAGAATGCAATTATGAAATAAGTACAGACAGACCCAAGCTCCTAGAGAAGGTCAATCATTGACCTGATCGACAAGGAATAAAGTAGGGGGAGATAGGGTCCTTGTATGTTCTTCACTCTGCATTCTATGAACATGTTATTTCTATATTTTCATCATCAATAAAAAGACCTCACATACAATTTATTTCTTAATAAATGTTGTACATAGAAACATTTCCTAAATAATAAAAATACCTGTGGAATAAATCATTGCACATATTATAAATAATCCACTCATAAATAGCCACAAAACAAAAACTTAAAAGATAAATTCTAGCTCCATATAAACTCAAATTCTTCCAAAATCATCTTTATTGGTTATAAATTAAATTATCTTTTTAATGAGGTTGGTTCCATAAATTTGGGAGTTATAAGTCAAAAGTTTGCTTTTTTTTGTTCCTTTTATAGTCAGTCATATAGTACCTACTCTTGTAAATATGCATATTTAAATAATTTTATTTATAGTTTTTGCATATTGTATTTTAAATACTTATACATATTCCTAATAATAAAATAAAATTAAAAAATAGAAAACATAAAACAAAATAAAATTAAAATCCAAAGGTTGAGATCAGGAGTTCCCTTGCTTGGACAACTACTTGGATTGCGAGATCCCCACGACTCATCCCCGCGCTCGCAAGCATCTCCTCCAAAGTTTGGACTTGAGACATGAGGCTTCTTCTCTTAGAAGCTCGATCACAACCACACTATAACAAGTATTCCTATATCTACTATGTGGTTAGACGAAACAATAAATAAATGGTTTATGGGTCATGCGGTTTCATCGTTTAAAAAAATTTTAAATTCCGCTGCACCAAGCAACTATTATGACTAGTCTCTCGTGATCGTATATGATACGATCACCACGCTTCCATGATGTGCTTAAGGATCCTTCCGTATCCTTCACGTGTTATCAGAGTCAGGTTAGAGGTCTTGGATATGATCCATGAACCTAGGATGAGTTGGGTTCATTAGTGTTTGCGAAAGTTTTTTTATCGCATTTGTTGACACAACCCTGTTTTGTGATTTTCTCTGATCTATTTAAAAATTTTTAAACACAAAATTATCACTTGGACTATGTTCTTCATTAAACAACGAAAATGTGGAATTTGAGTTTGCGTAATTTGGTTCTGTTTGCTCAAGATATGATCGTTTTAATGACCATATGTCCATTGCTTAGAGGATGGTTGTTAGAGATGTAATTAAGATGTTAATTACTATTCTAAAACATCGATAAATACGTGTTAATCACATGGTTTCTATTATAAATCAAATTATCAATATCTAGAAATTACGTTTGCCTAATTTGGATTTAAAATGAAAGAGATATGCTAATTTTAATTGGTGATGATCACTGCTGAAAATTACATACTCAACTGTGAACTTTGTGATTGTCATTTAAGAATCTTGTGAAATTAATGATTAATTTCCTGAAATAATTATGGATAATATTTGGGAAATATTAGAACAATAATTGTTCCCTTAAATGACATTGCCTGTGAATGATTAGATTAGATCCAGATCACCAATTGGTTACTTGATATACTTTCATCAAACTTGTTACTTGAATAGGTTTTGGGAATTTGTATAGAAAATTTCCTTATAATAAAAATGGTTTCGATTATTACTTGAAAAATCGATGATCAGTACAAAGTGATGGACTGAGCATTATTTTTTCCCGAGGCGGATATGGTGCCTAGTCTGGGAGCATTGGGGTAGCAGGTTGCACCGTGTGTGGTCTGTCCCACTCCTGTCGGTACTGACCTTGACAACGGGCAGGAACTAATGATGCCTGAGAGATCATGATGTATTTTCTAATTATTAAAATTCAAATAATACGTACTTTGAGATAATACCACTAATTCAAGTAACAATCAAGTTTGATGATTGAATTGGATTGATAATTGATTTAATGAGATTAAAAGAATTATATCCAATTGAAACACTCTATTATGAATAGATGTGTGTTTCCCTTGGAAGAATTAATTGCATGAATGTGATTCATGATTAATTGAATTTAAATAAGAGGTGGAGGATCACAGAAGTGACATCCATGGTCTCCTGTCAAGGCGAAGGATTTCCGTGGCCAGGGATTGTATGTAGGAGATGCATGTCCGTAGTGACAACTCCTGTATACAAGTGCATCTAGATCGGGCTCTTTGCTTCTCGAGAGAGTAAGGCTGTATGTGTAGTGACCCCAATATCGAGTCCTCATATTATTGGGGTGATATTGGATTGCGCATAGAGAGCGCTAATCCTGTTGACGGTTGGTTCAATTAACAACGGGTCAACGCCATCATAGGGGTGGTGGGTCCGGGTGTTAAAGATCGATTTGGGAATGCAAGATGGACTTGCAAGGCGAAATATATTCCCGCTTCTTTTTATCTGAGTTACAAGTTCTCATATTATTGGGATGTAACAAAGGTAAAAAGGAGATCTCAAATCTTTCTAGAGATATATTGGTAAGAATGTCTCTTGCTTTGAAAGTGATTAAGGGAATGAACTTTCAAAGTTGAAAAGGCAAGACTAATTTGATTAAAAAATCCTTAATCAAAGAAATTCAAATAAATATATATTTATATGTTCTAATATAGTGTATTCTTAATTTCAGAAAATGAAGTCCTTAAACCCTCTCAACAGGCTTCTGGAGGTCAATCATTTGACCAGACCAAATTATTCGGATTGGATCCATAATTTGGAACTTGTTATCTCGGCTGAGCGCATAAGTTATGTGCTCACAGAGGACAAGCATGAAAGCCCTAAGACGAAGGAAGAAAAGCAATACAATGACAAGTATCATGAAGATCATGTCTTGGCTAGATGCTACATCCTCGGTTCACTCTCCAATGTTCTTCAGAAGCAACATGTGGAGATGAGCACATGCCAAAAGATAATGCAAATCCAAAAGATATGTTTGTTGACATAAACTGCACCTAGAGTTATAATATTATGAAAGAACTTGTTCGCTGCAGAATGCAGGAGGGGACTTCAGTCTGAGAGAATGTACTCAAAATGTTTGGGTACTTATCTGAGCTGGAGATTCTTGGGGCAAATATGGACGCAGACATGCTAGCTGACTTCATTATGCTGTCTTTTCCAAAGTCTTTCAATAATTTTGTAGTTTCGTTCCACATGAACAAGTTGAACTTGTGTAAAGCTGGACTTCTTGTTGCATTAAAGTCTACAAAAGACATAATGAAGAAAGATGGTCCCTCTGGCAGTGCAGTTGTTGCATAAGTCTAAGGGAAGCATGGTCGGAAGCATGGTTCTCGGAAGGGCCCAACTCAGAAGAGAAAGCAGAAGAATCAAGGAGTTAGCTCATCTTCTACTGCTTCCACACTGATGACATCGAAGAAGACCGATGCCTGTCACCATTGCAAGAAGCTGGGGCACTAGAAGCGTAACTATCCAGATTACCTGAAGTTAGTCGACAAAGGTAAAGCCCCTGCAGGTATGAAATCTACATATATCATTGAAACTAGTTTTCTCGTAGGACAATAAGGTAGTTGGGTACTAGATTCTGGTGCTTCTATTCATGTATGCAATTTGTTGCATCTGTTTCAGGAAACTAAGAGTCTTGAAGAACGGGAGATAGTCATCTAGATGAGATCTGATGTAATTGTTGCAGCACTCGCTGTCGGGACCTACAGACTATCATTATCTAGTGGGAGAGTCCTTTTACTTAAAGAGTGTCTTTATGTACCAGAAATTAGAAGGAATCTTATATATGTATCTAAGACTATTAGAAGCGGATATTTATTCCTTTTATGTAATAAATTAGTCATAAAATGTTATGATAAGCATATTGCATATGGTGTTTTAACTTCTGGTGGCCTCTATGAATTATGCATTGACGAAAATATTATGAATGTCACTGCTACTAATAAAAACCCTAAAAGATCCAGGGAGGACAAAATTTGTTCAAATCTGATTTGGCATCAAAGACTTGGTCATTTATCTGTTGATAGGATCAATAGATTGATAAAGGATGAACCATTAGATTTTCTACCCGTTCAATCTTAACCTACCTACAAACACTACATTCAAGGAAAAATGACCACGACACCTTTTCGTAACAAGTTTACGAGATGTGAAGGTATTCTTGACCTGAATACATACTGATGTATGTGGTCCCTTTAGTATCGCAACATGAAATGGATATCGATATAATTTGACATTTATTGATGACCATTTACGATACGGGTTTATCTTCTTACTTCGTCGTAAATCTGAAACCTTTGAAAAGTTCAAAGAGTTCAAGGCTTTGGTTGAGAACTAAACTGATAGGAAGATTAACGGATTCGGTCAGACTGAGGTGGCGAGTACCTCTCAGATGAATTCAAGGAATACCTTAAAGAGAATGGAACTGTATCCAATCTCACTCCTCCTGGAACCCCCAACTTAACGGTGTTGCTGAAAGACGCAACAAGACCATCATGGATATGGTCCGTTCAATGATGAGCAAAGCACATTTACCACTAAGTTTCTGGGGATATGCATCAGAGACTGCAATATGTATCCTAAACAAGATTCCTACCAAATCTGTACCTAAGACTCCTCATGAGCTCTGGTATGGATCCAAACCTAGTGTCAAGCACTTAAGGATTAGGGGATGCTTGGTCCATACAAAGAACGTGGACGCAAGTAAGCTAGAATCTCGCACTAGAGAGTGCTAATTCATTGGGTATATTAAGGATGGTATTGGATACTAGCTTTATGACCCTAAGATTCAAAAGGTTTTCGTCTCTAGAGATGTAAGATTTATGGAGGATGACTTCCTTAAAGGGCAAGACAAAAATTAAGTGGAGGAATTCATTGAGTCCCGTGAAGATTCTGAGCTTCCTGAACCAGAAACTGAAGAGATAAATAAAGATGAATCACACATACCTCTTCGAAGGTGTTCGAGGGTGGTTGCACCACTTGAAAGGTATGGATTCCATGTGTCAGGTGAAACTGGCAATGATCCTGCTTCATTTGATGAAGCACTCACAGATCAAGACAAGAATAGATGGATGCTAGCAATGAATTCTGAAATAGACTCCATGCATAAGAATGGTGTATGGACCCTAGAGGATCCTCCTAAGGGGGTAAAAACCATTGGGTGTAAATGGATCTTCAAGAGAAAAAGGGGACCTGATGGAAAAGTAGAGACTTTCAAGGCACGACTCGTAGCAAAAGGCTACACATAGAGAGAAGGCATCGACTATGATGAGACGTTCTCTCCTGTGTCTATGCTTAAGTCCATCAAGACACTGCTAGCTGTAGCTGCATCTCTTGACTACAACATCTGACAGATGGATGTCAAGACGGCTTTCCTCAATGGATACCTTGAAGAAGATATCTATATGGAGCATCCCCAAGGATTCATAGCCGAGGAAGGAAAGTTACGCAAGCTAAAGAAATCCATCTATGGCTCAAACAAGCTTCTCGTAGCTGGAACATCAGATTTGATGAAACCATGGAGTTATGATTTTGTGCAAAACCCTGATGAACCATGTGTGTACAAGAAGCTTAGTGGGAGTGTCATTGTGTTCATCGTGCTTTATGTAGATGACATCCTTATCATTGGGAATGATACAGGAATGATGACCAATGCTAAGATTTGGCTATCCCATACCTTTGAGATGAAAGATCTTAGAGAAGCCTCTTATATCTTCGGTCTGAAGCTATTCAGAAATATAGAATAGAGGTATTGGGATTATCACAGCATGGGTACATTAAGAAAAACTTGGAACGTTTCCATATAGAGAATTCCAAGAAAGGTTTCCTTCCCTTAAGACATGATATCCACCTATCTAAAGGGATGGCTCCTTAAAGTGTTGAGGAAAAGAAAGCCATGGCTGGATGTCCTTACGCATCGGATGTAGGAAGATTAATGTACGCCATGAATTGTACAAGGCTAGATATCTGCCATGCAGTGGGAGTGGTAAGTCGTTACCAATCCTACTATGGAGAACAACACTAAAATGCAGTAAAGAACATATTTAAATATCTAAGACACACGCAAGATTATATCTTGGTCTATGGAGATGGTGATCTCTAAGTCTCGGGATATATAGATTCTGACTTCCTATCTGATATTGATGATCGAAAGTCAACATCAGGGTTTGTGTTCTTGTTGAACAGTGATGTTGTGAGCTGGAGAAGCAAGAAGTAAGACACTATGGCAGATTCAACAACATAAGCTGAATACATAGCCGCAACGGATGCTGTGAAAGAGGCGGTGTGGTTGTGCAAGTTTATCCTAGAACTTGGTGTAGTTTTCTCTGATACTCCCATCCCGTTACTCTGGGATAACATGGGAGCCATTGCCCAGGCGAAGGAACCCAGATGGCATCAAAAGATCAAGAACGTTACTGATCCTCTTACCAAACCTCATTAAGGAGATTCAAAAGCGTGGTGACATCATCATCACCAAGGTGGCCTCTACAGACAATGTTACTGATCCTCTTACCAAACCTATGACACATAAGGTTTTCGACCAACATGTAATGAATATGGGTTTAAGGAATGTACCTGAATAGTTCTGAGGGCTATTGGGAGATTGTTAGCAATGTGAGCCCAGGGGAACCATTTCTACAATAAATGTTACTGTAATATTTGATATATGAATAAAAGTTATTGATTTATTTCAGTCCCTGTCTACGATTAAATGAATGAATGCACTATAAGGTCCCTTAGTACAATTAGGGTTACCATGGCCATCTTAATAATCATACATTTGTTGATTTAGTAGTTGTATCATAGAGGTTGGTGCATGGATGAATATCTAAGGAGTTAGATTGAGGACTCATCAAGCACTGACAAATGATTGTTAAGATATGATCTCCAGCCTGAGTAGGCGATGGCAATCCTTTCTCATTTAGTTGATATCTAACTAACTCTTGATGCATGTCCTCTACATGGTTATAGAGATTCGAAGGTGTCAGATTAGTTAGGTCAAAAAGTTGACTTAACAAGATCGAGATAACCAAAGTCCTACATTGTATGCTATCGTGATATAGGCACACATCCTCCGACTAAAGACAGATGTGTTACTATATATCTGAGTGTGTACATTTGGTGACCTAACCAAGGTCTATATATCAGCGAGTTTGTGTGCATATAAGGGCATATGAGTAATACGATCTCTCAAATAGATCATACTGGTTCACTTCTGAACCGGAAGACATGATCTCACTCATGAGATATTGGGATCGATAAATTCCATGCATGGTCATATCGCTTATGAAGCTTGACAGAATTTAGAGGTATGATATATGCTTTTCGAAAGCATATGTTCAATACCAAATCCTAATGATCAAATGAGAACCTTAATGATAAAACCCTTAAGGTGATAATCTAAAAGAGATATATAACTTTAGGTTTATTTAAAGGTCTTCCAGTATGCGGGATGTATAGTTATTGGGAATACCTAAGGGTGATGTGATCATAAACGATTGTATAACCATGATGCTTCCATTCTGAGGGAGTGATGAAACAGGTTTGTATTTTAGTGACTCCTCTCAGTAGAGAAGTAACTTGATCTTAGTCCAAGTGTCGGACATTGATCTGAATTAGATTTAGATGCAAAGAGAAGAGTAGGTTTACAGACTTGATTTAATCAAGCATCTATGGGAGGTCCGTGAGATCTAGATTTGAGATGTGATCTCAATATCCAAGTCACTATACATGGAACAATACAACCACCCTATCCTTATCTCCAAGTACCTACGGATAATACATATTATTCTTGGAAGAGTTCCTGAATAATTCCATTGTTGAAAGCATAGAGAAATAGATAATTAAATGTGATTTAATTTTCATGAAGAATGTGAATTTGATTCACATTATATTAGAGAATGAGAATGGTAATCCCATATAATTAAATAAGATTTAATTATTGTAGATAAGTGTAATATGGATAAGAGTATCCATATTATTTATATTATGTTATAAATATGATTTATAATATATTAGAGAGAGTTTGCTATGATTTATATTTGTTGGTTATCTATTGATGTGAATTGGATTCATATTGGATAATTAATTGAAAATATAAATCACCATTTATTTTGGGTTGTGAATTTGATTCACAAATTTCCAATGGCAAGATTGCAATATTCACAAAACAATTATGAATTATTTTTGGTGAATAATTTGCAACAATTGTTGTTGCAAAACATGGAGATAATTAAGTGATATTGGAGATTACATGTAATCTCCACTCCCCTTGATTATAGGGGTGACGGCCATCAATTCCAACAAAGAAAGGGTGGCCATCCACTCTATTTCTTATAGAGGAAGTCTCCTTTTTCCATTATCTCCATGATTAATTGATTTAATTTATGGAATTAAGTTATATTGATATAGATTTAATCTAAATTAAATTAATTGTTGTTGTGTTTTTACAACAAAATCTTGGCCATTGAAAGGAACACAAATCAATCTCATTCATTGATTTTATGTAGTCCATGGATCCCCAAAATACTATATAAGAAGAGGCACCCCATGCTCTTCAAAGTGACAACAAGTTGTGCAACAACTCTCTCCTCTCTCTCTCTCTATCTCATTTGCGCGTGCCCTCTTCCTCCTCTCTATTTGGGTGCCGTCCACCCCAACCCTAGAAGGAAGAAGGCCCTCGTCTTCGCCTTACTGTTGTGTTATCGCTTCGATGACTCTCGGTACTCCATCTTCTTTGGTGCATCTCGCTCATGAAGAAAACATACGATCTTATGTGACGAGATCAGGAGTTCCCTTCCTTGGACAACTACTTGGATTGCAAGATCCCCCCAACTCATCCACACGCTCACAAACGTCTCCTCCGAAGGTCGAACTTGAGATAGGAAGATTCTTCTCTTTGAAACTCGATCGCAACCATGCTACAACAGGTATTCCTATATCTACTATGTGGTTAGACGAAACAATTCATACATGGTTTATGGATCATGTGGCTTCGTTGTTTAAAAAAAATTAAATTCTGCTGCACCCAGCAACTAGTATGACTAGTCGCTCTTGATCGTATATGATATGATCACCACACTTCTGTGATGCGCTCAAGGATCCTTCTGTATCCTTCATGGTCCACTTCCATTCTGGGCAGTCTTACCATATTATTGAGATCTTGTTGGAATCATAGAACATTCGAAGAGCAAGTCACTACGGAGATAGATGACTGGCAGAATTACTTACCACCACAAGTTTCATTTCCTAATCACATGAATGATGGGACAGGTCAACGAATCAGACATACACATCCAGACTTGACCATAGGGTATAACATGGCTGAAAAAAACAAACCAAATGGAGAGGCCTACATCTTATAATTTTCCAGACTTGATCAACCTTAATGATCAAGCTCACATTGGCTAGCCTTCATACCACATATTCGGAGAGCCAACTGATGAATCTCGGATTCATCACTCTAAATCTCATTTATTAAGCTCAAATCCCTCAAAATCAACATCATTTCTGCATCTATTCTGCATAATTAGCATTCATGCATGTTTTCATAAGAATTACATTTTAGCACTAAATTCTGCACAAAATAAAAAGCCAAAAATCCAAGCCAAAAATGACTTGTAAATAGCCTAACTTCCCTAATTTTTAACTCATTCACGCTAACTCCAAATGACACAAACCCACCTCCACTGTGTATATATCACTAACAAGAAAAAATAAAAAATACAATTTCCCGACTAAAAACCTCATATCTTCCTCATCCAGTGTTCGATTTAATCCTACTCACTATTGAACTAATGTACATTCAACTACTAGACCAAGTTCAAGTGAATCACAGCTCATATGTGAAAGTTGGGTTTTGGGCCTCTTTTGTACATATATTTTAGCTGATTTTGACCTGATATTTTTTATACATATTTTATTAATTAATAAAAATCCAAAAAAAATAGATTAATATGTAAATATTTATTCTTGATTTTACCATGTTTTTTCGGATTTTTATCTGTTTTAAAAATGTCATAAAAATTATAAAATACAAAAATCAAGGTATCTATGTACATGGGATACCCCAAAAATATCACTTTGTGTAATTGATCGATTTTGGTTTTGATGTCTTCATGAAAGTTGTAGATCTCATCAAGAAGAGCAATTTATGTAAAGAAACTTTTTCGATCCGAGGTCGTTTACTATTTTTTCAATTTTACAAAATATATATTTCGAATTTTCTGGTGCTGACACGTGGCTGCACTTGGTGCCGCCACGTGTCAGCCATTTTTGGTATTTTCATATATCGATTTTATCAAAAAAATAATAATAAAAATAAAAAAATAAAAATAAAAGGGCACGCACGTGCGTCACACGTGCCTCCCAGGCACGTGCTCCCCACGTGCCCCGTCCCTTTGTCCGCCACGTGGCACTATTCCAGTCGTCCGATCATGGCCGATCGGACAGTGCCTATGCATCTTATTCCTACCCCTGTTTGGAAACGTCGCCGCCTTCCATCTTTGCTCCACCGCCGCATCCAATCGGATCCCCGTATCGCGGCCTTCCCCGATCTCGAACCAAATCCAATCACCGCCGACTCTCGAGTCCTCCGATCTCTCGATACCCCCAATTCCCTCCGCGTCAAATCGTCGAATCCCAATTTCTCCCTAATCGAATCCTCCATCACCAACCTTTCCATCTCTGGCCATACCTCGCCGCCCCCATATTCAACGCGTGAACTCCCGACCATCTCCGCCATCCGTCGTTAATCGCCTCAGATAGTGACAACCTAGCCCACGACGTGATCCGAGGTATCCCGTGCCTCGTCGCAGCACAACCCTTCGAGTCGCTGCCCCGCTCCGGCTTCGCCATCAAGCCTTCCATTCCCCTCAGGTATCTCCCCGCTCCATCGCATCTCTCTCTATCATCATCATTTCCAACATCCGTACCCACCTCTGTCATCTCCGCTTCATCTTCGCCACTACCATCATCAGCTATCATTGTCGACCACCAACTACGACTTCTGCCTTCTCTGTTCGATTGCTACGCCACCGAACGATGTCGACTACGCCTCCGCATCGACCAACGTACAACTTCGACATCCACGACGCCGACAACATCTTCAGCTACTACTCCAGCATCTCTGCACCACATCGGTTCCCCTTCGCCACTTGCTCCGCCTGGCGCCTACTACGACCGGCCTTCGCTGCCACTATCCAAGCCTCACCGGTCTGTGACGTCTCCGCCTCTTCATCGCCAAAAGTCACCTCCACTAACCTGCGTACGACCAGAGCCCCGCCTTCAGCCTCATTATCATCCGCTCCCGCCCATGCTCAAGCCCGAGACCCCTGCCACATGCGCGGCACGTGAGGGCGGGGGACATTAGTTCTCAAGTCATCCCCAGGGGTCACGTGCCAAGCACGTGACCAGCTGGGTCATTTGCAACAAACCCTCCGAATCTCCTCGTATTTGCATCGAAGCTCGCCGAGCAAAGGGCACGTGCCACGCACGTGCCCCTCTGGTGAAATTGCAATATCTACCCCTTGTTCATCAATAATTTCAAATAGCTCCCCCTCTGCATATTTATTTTTATATTTATTTATTGCAATAATACCCATGTGTTCCCCAGTTAGTTTTTACTCTTCTTTACATTATTTTATTAATACAAAATTAGCATTATGTTTATCATTTAATTCTCTACATTTTGGCATATTATGGATATTTTTATGATTAATGGTTAATTAATAATTAAGTATTTTGTGGAAAATTGCATATTTTTCCCAGCTTGTGCTCTGAAATTTGTATTTGATTAACCATTGCTCTAAAATTCCCGAAAAATCACATATTGTAGAATTAATTGTGCTTGACATTATGCCCAAAAAGATTTGCATTTGCATGCATAATTTTCCCTGGAGAAATCATTTTGCATTTTTCAATGTTTGATTTTTAATAGGTATTAGATCTTACATTTTCAAGGTTTAGGATTTTTCTGAGATCAAGCACCTAGTGATAGATCTTAGATAATTTTATTCCTTGAAAATAAGTAGGTTTAATATTTATTATAAATCAATATTGAAATTCATTTTGTTTGCATTTAAAAATTCATAAAAAAATCACATTGCATCCAAAAAGTACAAAAAAATTACAGTTAATTGATTTCATCATATTTTGCATCGTGGCCAAGTTTCATATTTTTTCGGACATCGTTTGGATGTAATTTGCATTTTAGTCCCTAAAATAGGTTGAAATTGCATCTTGCATCTCTTATTTGCATTAAAAAAATTTCAAAAAAAATTTGCCTCGAAAACCGTGCACGAATTTTGATAGACAAAATTGTAGGTTGTTCCTTTGCCTCCTTGTGATCGACCTTGGGACTTACCAAAGTAAAATAAACATAAAACCGCATTGATTAAAATTGAGTAATATTTTATGTGGTTATTTTCTTGACCTATTCCGATTGCCGCCTACAACGCACTACAAATCATTTTAACACGAATGATAAATAAACATATTTAACAAGCGTATTTTCGGACTCGTCAGATGGTGTTGTTGTCGGGGAGGCAAATGACTTAGAATTTTTGTCTTAAATATTTTCATTCGGTTTTTCGCATTCGGGTAGTCTGACCCCCGAATTGTTCATTGTAAATTCCATATATTTTCCTGCATTTATTTTCAGCATTTATTTTTCTTGTCTATTTTATTATTTTTGAGCCACTCTCTTACATTATCTCTCTTATTTTTCTTTCGAGGAACACGGCATACGTGGAGCGGTTTTTCAAGAATCCGAAGCATCTTCACCGACCTCCTAAAAATCCGCAATTAATTTAAGATCGAGTCGAGTCGTGAGAGAGCGTAGAGTCTAGATTTTTAATTCCTGCAGTTTTTAAACTTCTGTAATTAATTGGTTATTTACAACGGTGTCTGTTTGGACTCTCGCGTGTGTAACAAGACCTCTAACTTTTTCTGTGGTGTGTTGTGGCCTGTTTCACTCTCCGGTGAGGGTGGGACCCGACTTGAGTGCCGATTAGAATAGACTTGCACATACGACTCTCTGAGCGTTTTAATTTTTGATTGTGCTCGTAGGATTAAGCCACACTGCACTATTAATTGAGACGCACATAGATCGTTCAATTTAGCCAAAATTTAACTCATTTCTTTCTCGGTAATAGAACTTTCTGCTTAGGTGAGGTCTTTCATCGGTTTGAATTCATTTAGAATAATCTTTCAATTTCTATCTAGCATCCCACATGAAGTTTGCGAGGATTCACTGTAAGTCTTCTAATTGGGCATACATCATTGTTTTCACGTGCATCGGCTTTTCCCGAATTTCTCCCTCCTATTTTGTCACATAAATTTAAAGAAAATTGAGACTGGACGGTAGACATATATTTCTTCTCACTTAATTTCTTTAGTGATCACCTAATTAAAACTGGTACTGCTAAATATAGCCTATTTTAAGAACCCATAAAATCAAGAATTCTTGCTGGAGAGCAACCCCGACATTGTTTGTCTTTACCTTGCAGCGAGAAGAGAGACGCACACTAGGATAGAGCCAAGCCAAGATTTTCATATAGACTACTGATTTTAAAAATGATTAGCTACTTCTCAATGAGGAATACGGGTAGCCGGTAAACGGTCCTGACTTCCTTAGCAGAGTGGGTGGTTTAAAGGACATTGCATAAGGCTCCATCCTTAAGTAACACGGGTAGCCGTTTTACGGTCCGTACTTACACCTATACTGGATGAAAGTAGATGCAACTAGTCGTACGAACTCGGGACAGTCTTTAAGAAAATTTCGGTACCCAATAGGTCATTAAACGGTTTGCAAGATTTGAATTCTCACCAATTAAAAATCAACAAGATAACTAGCCAAACTCTTACGGCCTTCATTGAGTGAGTTGGTGAAACAAAATTTTGAATTGTGTTTGATTTGTGTGTAGAACTTAATTGATCATCGAATACCGCACACTTGTGCCTAGATCATGAACCGTACACCTCTTGTTAATCTTTTGCAATCGAGAATGGAAGATTGTGGTAATTCTTGTTCGGACTCTACGAACCCTTTTCTGACCGCCACAAACTTTCCAGACTCAACGGTTCAGAGGCGCTCTTACTCAGAACCACCTTGGGTTCAAGGACACCTCTCCCTTGAATCCTCCTCTTATGATCCTTTCAAAACTATTGACTCCGATTTTTCACAATATGAAGGTGAAAAGAAGCACTCACAAAAGATGCCTCCAAAGAAGAGCAATCATGAAGATGAACTCAATGAAGATCCAATGCAAATGGTTCTTGCAAGACTAGCCACGTCTGAGTAGCAACAAATTTTAATGAGGGAACAACTAGAACGGTTGAATGCAGAGGGAGAACCACCAATGGAAGCCGCATACAATCCCGGGTAATACAGAGTTAGAAATTACTTGTTGCCACCATGAACTGAAGCCACACTTCTTGAGTCAATTACCACAATTTCATGGTAATGTAAATGAAGAACCATATGAATTTTTCCGTGATTTGGATCTAGTATGTTCTAATCAGAGGCACCCACAAGTCAACCAGGACTACATTCGTCTCACTGCATTACCTTTCGCCTTGAAAGGTAAGGCAAATTACTGAGTGAAAAATTTAGGAGTGACGGTGACCACTTATGATAGGTTCAAAAACCTATTCTTGAAGAAATTCTACCCTTTGAGTCGAACCAATCAAATGAGGACTCGCATCACTAGTTTCTCTCCGATGCCGAATGAACCACTTTATGATGCATGGGATAGATTCAAAGATCTACTGCAGAAATGTCCCTGCCATGACCTAGATAATAACATCCTGGTTCAGTCACTCTATTCTGGCCTTAACTACGAGACTCAGGGTTTAGTCAGCGCTGCCTGTGGAGGCAATTACACATCCCGAGGAGCTGAAACCGTATGGAAAATACTGGAGCATATGGCGGAGACAAGCCGTTCACAAATTGCCAGTAGAGCTTACAGTGATTCCCTGAACAACTTTCAAGCCAAAGGAGAGAAGCAAAGTGTTGTGGAAATAACAGAGGATTTGATTCCCAACATGAACATCATCGCAGATAAATTAATAGTTGTGGATCAAATTAAGAAAAGGATGAACGACATCGACAACCGGATCTCCTAGTTTCCAAAGCAAATGGAGGAGCTAACTGAGAAGGTATCCAAGATAGAGATACCTACAGCACCTACGGCCCCGATCTATCATGTGCATCATGTCCAGGAGCAGCCAGGATCAGGACAACAACAACTGTGGGCTCAGGACCAATCCTGTACCCAACCTTCCCAACAGTCACCTCCACCAGCCGAGACAGTCGAAGAAGCCCCGCCTCTGATATTCGATATAACAGCATTTGGTACACACAGGACAATACCCGACAGGGTAATATGGGGGACCTTAGCAATATCAACGACCACCCACCTTCTATAATGCTGCATTTGCTACAGCTCCACAGCACACTCAGAATAATGCAACATTCCAGCTTTCGAGGCCGTAGCAGCCATACAACCGTCAGAACCCACCTCAGCAACATCATCAGCAATATCAAGCTCCAAATCAAGCATCTCAATCATCCAATCCTCCAGAAGAATCGGTAGATATCCAGAGACAAATGCTGGAGGAAATTCACAGCTTTTGAAATGAGTTGTACGATCTACGGGTAGATGTTAATCGTTTATCTCGTTGGAAGGATGAACGGACAGCTCCAGCCACATCCATTCCCACTCAAGTTCAAGCTAACCCCAATAGCTTGAACAAATCTCAATCATCTCAACACAATGGTCAGGTATACTATTCATATTTTTCCACATCTGAACATGAGATCCTTTCATTTGACAATATCAATGCCATGTCATTCAAGCACGTAAGGACCGTGGTCGTACCTGACTGGGCTAGGGAATTGGACCATGAAGACTCGGAAGATCAACCGGAGGATGCTTCTGAGGATGAAGAAGGACACCTGAAGATCCCAGCACTAGATAAGGGAAAAGCATCTATGGAGTCTGAAGAGGACCTTGAACCTCTAATTGCTGCAAAAATACCTTTGTCACCATTTCAGCAACATGATTATTATCAGAAAACTCATGATTGTAATAAGAACTCCAAATCTAATAAAGATGCTCTTATTTATGATTCTGTCTCTCTTTCTCCTGTCTCAAATGCTTCCATTCCTTTCCCCCATGCTCTTAAGAAAGGAAAACAAAAGAAAAACATTCAGAATGACCCATTGATGGAAAAGTTATGCCAGCAGAATATCACAGTCAAAGTACCCTTTGATCAATATGTGGCCAGTAATCCAACATTTCAGAAGTACTTGAAAATGAAATGCACTCCCACCAGGACTCGTACAAAGAAAACAAATCAGTTTGTGGAGACTCATATCCTCACAGTAGCCACTACTAAATGTGTCAAGAACTAACATTTACCAAGAAAGAAAAGGGATCTGGGTGCTCATTATGTGGAGAGTTGCATTGACGGCATTACGTTCGCACGCACACTTCTCGACAATGGTTCTTCCATCAATCTTCTTCCCTTAGCCTTATATTACATATTGGAGTTAGGTCCTCTTCAGAAATCATTATCTTTACTCCAATTTGCTGATAAATCCACTAAAAGACCAAAGGGAGAAGTGAAACATGTTATCATCATGGTCGAGGGTACATAATACAAAGTGGACTTCATTGTCCTTGATATGGAGACCCCGAACCATTGGAAGGAATCGCAAATCATTCTTAGAAGATCATTCTTACGAACCGCCAAAGCTGTATTCGATTACGGCACTAGAATGATGAAATTCCGCTCTCCAGATGGAGAAATGGATCTGGATATGAAACAAACAAAGTGGCAAAGACCAGATTCTGAATCCACCACTGAAGATGACGAAACATCCGAGTGTAATCTCATCAGCACTATTGGGCCTTGGGACCAACTGCCAGACCTTCAGATTGATAACACCACAGCAGAAGAAGAAACAATGCACTATGCAGTATGCGAACTGTTGTCAGACAAATCTAGACCCCCGGATGCTTATAACCTTGATGACACAGAAATCATTTCGGATTTGTCATTCCCATCTTCTTCGGGAAAATCAAGAAATATCGATGACGAGTCAGACGTGTCTTTGGCCAAATTACCGCACTACTTTTGCGATCCAACTCACATTCCTTCAGGATTAGTGGCTAGCATATTATAAAATGATTCCCCGCCAACCAGCACAGAGCCAGATTTAAAAGACATTCAGCCAGACTTGATTGATGATCTAGATTTGCCAGAGCTGAAACCTCTGCCTTCAACACTAAAGTATGCATTTCTTAATCGACCCAAAGATTAATTCCCTGTGATCATTAGCTCATCATTAACCATGGACCAAGAATCTAGACTACTAGAAGACCTTGAGCGAAATCGAAAAGTCATCGGTTGGACTGTGTCGGATCTTGCAGGAATCAACCCCGCTCTCTGCTCGTACCAAATTTATGCTGAGGATAACGCAAGGCCTTCCCGTGAATTTCAGAGAAGATTAAACTCCAATCTTCGAGAAGTAGTTAAGAAAGAAATAGAGAAATGGCGCAAAGCAGGTTTTAGATACCCCATCTCTGAGTCCAAGTGGGTGGCCCCCCTTCATGTCGTCCCGAAGAAGTCGGGAAGCCAGATGGTCACCAACGAGGAGGGGGTAGAGATCACGACCTGAGTACCCACGTCGTGGCGCGTCTGTGTCGACTACAAGCGTTTGAATGCTGCGACCAAGAAAGATTACTTTCCACTGCCATTTATTGATCAAATCTTGGAGAGACTTGCAGGGAAAGCATTCTTCTGTTTTCTTAATGGGTACTCTGGCTACAATCAAGTAGCTATCGCTCCCGAGGATCAGGAAAAGACCACTTTTACATGTCCCTTCGGTACCTACACATTCAAGCGCATGCCATTCGAGCTTTGTAATTCCCCAGGTACATTTTAGCGGTGCATGATTGCCGTATTTGTCGAAATGGTGGGTGATTTTCTGGAAGTCTTCATGGATGACTTCTCGGCTCATGGTGATTCATTTGATATATGTTTGGCGCACTTGGACTAAGTCCTCAAGAGATGTAGGGAGGTTAATTTGATACTCTCCTGGGAGAAGAGTCACTTTATGGTGATTGAAGGTATCATGTTGGGGCATGTCATCTCCAAAAAGGGAATGGAGGTCGACCCTGCCAAGGTGGATGTGATCAAGAAACTTGAGCCACCAACCAACGTCAAGTCAGTGAGGTCTTTTCTAGGGCATGTCGGATTTTATCGAAGGTTTATCCCTGATTTTTCAAAGATTGCCCACCCACTAACAGAGCTTTTAGGAAAAGACACTGAGTTTATTGTAAATCACAAGTGTCTTCAGGCCTTCAAGCTCCTGAAAAAGAAAATATGTGAATTGACAATATTACATGCTCCCTACTGGTCTCTTCCCTTTGAGATCATGACTGATGCATCGGATTTTGCTGTCGGAGCTGTGCTTGGACAAAGACGGGATGGGATTCCTTATGCGATTTACTACGCGAGCAAAATATTGGATCCTTCACAGAGAAATTATACAGTGATTGAAAAAGAAATGCTCGCGGTTGTTTGGGCCCTTGAAAAATTCAGATCATACATATTGGGCTCCAAGGTGACAATTTTCACATATCACACGGCAATAAGATATCTTATGGATAAGAAAGATGCCAAAGCACAGCTTTTGCGATAGATCTTGTTAATCCAGGAATTTAATTTGGAGATCAGAGATAAACCTGGAATAAAGAATGTTGTTGCTGAGCACCTTTTCTGAATTGAGCGAAATAATTATCTTGACACTGGACCTATTAAGGAGACTTTCCCATACGAATCTGTTTGCGTTATTGATTCAACCCCATGGTATTCCAACATCGTGAACTATCTTGTCTCCAAGAAGGTTCCTTCTAGTTGGACCAAGAGAATGATTGATCGACTAAAGTCGGATTCGAGAAAATACCATTGGGATGATCCTTTCCTTTTCTATGAAGGAGTGGATTGTGTCTGGTGAAGATGTATTCCTCAGGAGGAATACCAGAGTGTTCTCACACATTGTCATTCTTTCGAGGCTGGAGGACACCATTCGAGAAAGAGAACCGCGCACAAGGTACTCCAATGTGGATTTTACTGGCAGACCTTATTCAGAGATGCTAATGAATTTGTACGGTCTTGCCCAATTTGCCAAAGGATGGGAGGGACTGTTGGTTATAGAGATGAAATGCCCATGCAACCAATGATTTTCTGTGATGTTTTCGATGCATGGGGGATTGATTTTATGGTCCCTTTCCCAATAGCAATGGATTTGAGTACATCTTGTTAGTGGTTAATTACTTGTCTAGATGGGTAGAGGCTATTCCAACCCGAACCACAGATAGCAAAACCGTCTGTAAGTTTATCAAGGATAATATCATTGCAAGGTTTGGAATACCAAAATTTTTGATTTCTGATGGAGGTAGCCACTTCGTGAATAAGGAAATGAGATCTTTGGCTAAAGAGTACAAATTTGAGCATAGAATAGCCAACCCATATCATCCACAATCTAATGGCATGGCAGAGGTTTCTAATAGAGAGGTGAAGGGTATTCTTCAAAAGTCGGTTCATCCAGATAGGAAGAACTAGTCAAAACTGTTGGACTAGGTTCTGTGGGCCTATAGGACAGCCTATAAGACTCCACTCGGTACTTCACCTTTTAGGATGATCCATGACAAGCCATGCCATCTACCTGCTGAATTGATTCACAAATCTGAATGGGCGATCAAAAAGTTGAATTGGAGTTGTCACCTTGGGAAATTATGTCGAGACTTAAATTTGAATGAGCTAATTGAAATCCGAAATCGAGCATATGACAACAGTATGATCCATAAGGACAAGGTCAAGAGATGGAATGATAGACACATTCGAGATAAAACCTTTGTCCCTGGGTAGAAAGTGTGGTTGTTTAATGCTTGGTTAAAGATTTTTCATGGGAAACTGAAATCAAAATGGACGGGTCCCTATGTTGTCATCCATGTGCATACCAATGGAAGTGTAGATATTGCCGAACTCAAAGATGATGCACAACCTTTCTCAGTGAATGGACAATTGCTGAAGCCATATATAACATCTCCCAAAGAGCAGATAGTTCAAGTTGAGGTCATCTACTTCACGCAGAGTGAGGACATTGAAGATTTATCAGATTAATCCCACCCTCCCTCCCGACCACATCAATCTCCTTGTATAGCTTCTTCCTCTACTTAGGCCAAGGCCTAAGTATAGGGGGTGACCGATGCCATTTGTATATACCTTTTTTTCCGCATTACACTTCTTCTACCGATCGCTCCATTTCCACCTTTCTCTTATACTTAGGTTGACCAGAACCTAAGTATAGGGGGAACCGACACCCATCTATATATACTCTCCTCATTTACATACCCTGACCACCTCTTTTGTGCTCTTCTTCTACACTTGGATTGTTTACAGTCTAAGTATAGGGGGCAGGACCATTGTATATCGATTTTCCACTCTCTTACGCTTAGCCCGAGCTCTGTCTTCATTACGTTTCTTGTCCTCTGAGGACACAACACTCACTGAGTATAGGGGGTCTGTATATATACTATGTATATATTTTAGCCATATCTCATACTTTCTCGTAAGTCTATATGTACTTACGGGGTGGGTAACTAACTTTAAAAAAAAGAGTTTTGCTACTAGTACTGGCTATGCCCAAATTTTTTGAAAAAATAGCTTCTTATTCATTTTTGCATAAAAAACACAACAAAAATCCCTTGCATAAAAAAAGAAAAAAAAGAAAAAAGAAAAAAATATGTCTGCATTCCACACACCTGCACTTCATCCAACATCACATTCATTTGCATCTGTGAAAAGTCATCGGGCTCTGAACCGAGTTATGAGTCGAAACCAAGAGTGGTCTGGACTTGACCTTAATCCACCTAATTTTTAGAGGAACTTCATCGAGAAATAGGATTTCAGAAACTTCAGGTCGTTGACTTAATTCTTTAAGTTCTACATGACAATGTGCAGAGTGAAGGATATGGTTGTTATCCTCAAGCGCATCACGGAAGCGTGATCGTCGTATCGGATACGACGAGGAACGACTAGTCGTACTAGTTGTTCGGTGCAGCGGAATTTAAAAAATTTTATTCGATGAAACCACATGATCCGAGAACCATTCTCAGATCGTTTCATCTATAACCACAACAAGTATAATGCAATACCTCTTGAAGCGTGGTTGATCAAGTCTCTAAAGAAAGAGACCTCCTGTCTCAAGTCCGATCGTCGGCGAGACCGCTTGCGAGCGCGGGGATGAACCGCATTGTCCTCGCAATCCAAGAAGATGATCCAAGCGTGGTTGCTCCTGATCTCGTCGCACGAGATCAAATGTCTCCTTCGTGAGAGGAACTCTCCAAGAAGACGGAGAACCGAAGAACGTCGAAGCGGCGGCGCGGTGGCGAAGGTGACGACGGTTCTCTCCTCTAGGGTATGGTGGACGGCCACCAACAAGAGAGGGAGAGAGGGCTGGCGTGTATGAAGAAATGAGGGAGAGAGAGCTCCAATATTGCAAGTCCTTAGAGAGCATAGAATGCCTCTCTATTTATAGGGTTTTGGGATCCATGGATCTCAATCCATGGGACACATAAAATCAATGGATGAGATTGATTTGTGTCAATCCAATGGCCAAGATTGTTGTTGTCAAAAGCAACAAATTTAGGTTAAAATATATTTGAAAAAATCAAATATAATTTAGTCCTAAATCAACCCAACAAATAAGGAGAGAATGTGCATGGAGATTTCATCTCCATGCACCTTCCATGTTGGACGGCCACCCATTCCATATAGGAATGGTGTGCCGCCCACTATGGGAGTCCAAGGAGGCAATCTCATGGATTCCCATGAGATTGCATATCTCCTTGATTTTTCTCTCTTATTTATTTGCAACAAATTTGTTGGATTTTATTCTTCAAAAATAATTCACAATTATATTTGAGAATATTGCATTCTTGCCATGGAAAAAATTGTGAATCATATTCACAACCCAAAACAACATATAATTCATATTGTTAATTAATTACACAATGTGTATCCAATACACATAATAATTAATCAACACATATAAATTATAATTAGCTCTCTCTAATACATTATAAATCACATTTATAATATATTATGAATAATTGGATATTTCTATCCACATTATTCTTATCCACATTAATTAAATCACATTTAATTAAATTGGATAATTTCTTCACACATTCAAGATGATTAAATCACATTTAATCATTATTTCTTCATTGCTTAGATCGTATGGATATATTCTTGAACCCTTCAAGAATAATGCAATCTCTCCGCAGATACTTGGAGATAAGGATAGGGCGATTGTATTGTTCCACGTATAGTGACATGGATATTGAGATCATATCTCAAATCCAGATCGCGGGCCTCCCATAGATGCTTGATTAAATCAAGACCGTAAATCTAATCTTCTCATTGTATCTGAATCACATTCAGATCAATGTCCAATACTTGGACCAAGATCAGATCACTTCTCTACTGAGAGGAGTCACTAAAATCCAGACCCGTTTCATCACTCCCTAGGAATGGAAGCGTCATGGTTATACAACCGTTTATGATCAAATCACCCTCAGGTATTCCCAATACCTGTACATCCTGCATATTGGAAGACTCAGATTAAACCCGAAGTATCGGATCAACTTTATACTGTCTACTTCGTGGTTTTATCAGTAAGTTTCTCATTCGATCATTGGGAGTTGGTTTCGATCATACACTTTCCAAAAGTGTATATCATACCTAGGTCTTGATCATATACTAAAAGTATATATCAAACCTATAAATTCAGTCAAGCTTCCAAAGCGAGACGACCATGCTCATGGAATTTGATTCATCCCAATATCTCATGAGTGAGCTCATGTCTTCCGGTTCAGTAACTGAACCTGTATGATCCCTTTGAGAGATCGTATTACTCATATGCCCTTATATGCACACCAGCGCGCCGGTGTATAGACCTTGATTAGGTCATCAACCTATTGGTCTGCCAAATGTACATACTTAAACATATAGCAACACATCTGTCTCCGGTCATAGGATGTGTGCATATATCATGACAGCATACGATATAGGACTTTGGTTATATCGATCTCGTTAAGTCAACTCTTTGACCTAACTAATCTGACACCTCCGAATCTCTATTCCTATGCAGAGGACCTGCATCAAGAGGTCGGTCAGATATCAGCCTTCAGAGATAGGATTGCCATCTCCTACTCAGGCTGGAGATCATCTCTTAATAATCATTTGACGGTGCTTGATGAGTCCTCAATCTAACTCTTTAGATATTCATCCAAGCACCAGCCTCTACGATTCAATAGTTGAATCTACAGCTGTATGATTATTAAGATGGCCGTGGTACATAACCCTAATTGTACTAAGGGACCTATTATACAAATTATTCATTCTTCATTTCAGATCAGGGAATGATATGTGCAATAACATTTATTGCATAATGGCTCGTCGTGGGCTCGCATTTCCAACAATCTCCCACTAGCCCAAAGAGCCATTAATGGGCTAATCATTTAAACTCGCACTCATGTGACAATCATAGGCTATTTAGAAAATAGCTAGGTAAGCTGATCAGTCACTCTGTTCCCGCGAGACTACGCCAAGTCCTTTTACGGCACTTGCATATCCCCAGTAACAGTGCTCGCATCCAATGCGAATGTTGCATCTTATGCAACTAATACTCAATCTTGTTAGTTATAGTGTCCTTGATACTACAACTTAACAATTATCATAACCAGTATTTCCATAATCCTTATAAGAATATCCTTATTTCTGAAAATCTCTATCTCCTAAGGTATCTTTAGTTAAGACCTTTTAGATCACTATCTATAAAGTCTTAAACTTTTGAAGATAAGACTTTGAGATCACTATCTCAAAAAATCTTGTCATCTATGAAGATTTTGTTGTTACTGCAACCAAGTGTTTTATTTCCATAGTAGGACTAGTAACAGTTTACTACTCCCACTGCATGGCAACCATCTGGTTTTTGTACACCTCTAGCATACATCCGGCTTCTCAGAACTGATGCCCAAAGACAAGTAGTTCTAGCATTCACTTCCTCAACTCTTTGAGGTGCTATCCCTTTAGATAGGTCAGTACCATATCTTAAGGGATGGAAGCCATTACTGGAATTTTCCATAAAATGGAATATGTCCAAGATGTACTATAAATGTGACAGTCCCATTATCCTCTTCTCTTTGCTTCTGAACAACTTCAGAACTAAGATCTGAGAGGCATCTTTGAAATCATATTTCAAGTTATGGAACAACCAGATTACAAAACACTAATTATTATCCTTATATCATTTTTAAATGATTAGGATATCATATACATTTAGCACGATGAACACAAAAGCACTCCCACTAAGCTTCATATGGTTCATCAAGATTCTATCTGAAATCATAACATTTATAATTTCATCAAATCTTATGATCCAACTTCAAGAAGCTTATTTGAGTCCATAGATGGATTCCTTAGCTTGCACACCTTGCTTTCCTCAACCATGAAGCCCTGGGGCTACTTCATATGAATATCCTCAAAGAGGTATTCGTAGAGGAATGCAATATTGACTTACATCTTGAAGATGCAATAGTCAAGTTATGTAGCTAAGGTTAGCAATATTCTGATGGTTTTAAGCATGGTCACCGAAGAGCAAGTCTCATTGCAAGCAATGTCTTCTCTTCCAGTGTGTAGCTTATGGCTACGAACCGTGCTTTGAAGATGTCTACCTTCTCAACAGGTTCCCTGTCTCTTGAATATCCATTTACACCTTTACAGGTCTTACCCATATAGGTGGATCCTCGAGGGTCCATATACAACACTTGTATATGAAGTCTACATTAGACTTTTATTGCTATCCATCTATCCATGATATGATCTTTAGAAGCTTCATCACATGAAGTTCGATCATTGCAGATTTCTCTAACACATGGAATCCATCCTCAAACTCATTTGAAGAGGTATAATGTTTCATCTTTAATTGTCCTTTTAGTTTCCAATTTCAGGAGTCTCATTATAAATGAGTTCCTACACTTCATTTTCATCTTGATTCTCAAGAGTCTCAACCTCTCAGAATCACATTCTCGGAGATGAGCTATTTTAAGAATCTCAAGGTCATAAAGTAGGTATCCAATACTATCCTTTATTTTCCTAATGAAGCAGCACTCTCAAGTGCTAGATTCCAACATACATGGAACCTTATTAAGGATATACATTGTAGTCTCTACTACACATATATACCTGGAAACTAAGGGATAATTATGCTAAAATTCAACATTGATAAGATCATGTCACACATGATCCAATTGTATCTACCTATAACTCTTTTGAGTTAAGGTGTGTTAGGAGGATTGAGATAGAAATGATATTCATATCTCCATAAGGTATTCTTCGAATTTATCTAGTAGGTACTTGCTGCCTAGATTAGATCAAATTCATTTTATCTTCCTTCAAACTTTGGTTCTAAACCAAAATTAATGAAATCTTTGAACATTTCAAAAGTTTCTTAGATGAAGAGAAGAAATCTCATATCATACATAATCATCAATAGATATCACATATCCACAATGTTTACTATGATACAGATGATCCGCATACATCAATATGTATGAGATCCTGAATACCTTGGCATCTTACACCATTCCCGAAGAAGGGTGTATTGGACATTTTTACTTTGAATACAATATTAATAAGTATGTAACTTTTGAAATTTTAGACATTCTAAAGTTTCATCTCTTACTGGTCTATTGATCAAATCGATAGACAAATGTCCAAGGCTCGATGCTAGATCATTGTCAAATGATCTTCATCCTCCTATTGATCTTATAAAGGTTTTAATTTCAGTATTTAGAAATATTAATGAACCATTCATTAATTTTTCTAATTTAGTGGAGTCCACCAGATTTTAGATTACTATCTGAAATATCTTGATCATAACTCTTTATGATAGTTCTATCTCAGAATTCATGTTTATTTCCAACATTTAGAAATAAACAATGAGTGTATTCTAATATCTAGGTCACAGAGACATTCTCTAAGACTAAGGGCTCTCCCACTGAAATTAACAAGTCTATTAATCCAGCAGAAATTGTTGCAACAATTGCATCAATATCCATGTGGATAACTATAGACCTTAAGATCAAATTTTCTGGTCTTCTAAAACATATGCAACCTATTGCAAATGTCATCAGAAGATTGAGATACATTCATTAGACTCTATCTTATCAAATAAGAAAGTCAATATCAATGATTTATGTAGATTATTTTGATGCTCCATCTGAATCCTTCTCTAAGGATTCTAGACAGACTTGATAGTCGTACTATCAACACATCAATTTATTGCAGTATTGGCATTCATCCAACTCTTTGGATGTCATATGGAAGTTATAGAAGTCCAGTCAACTCTTTGACTTTCCTTCTTTCTTGGGTCCAACCCATGCTTCCGCTGCGCTCCCTTTATCTATAAGCAACCATTGCTCAAGACAGAGGATCTCTTATTTTAAATTCAAAAGAATTCAAAGTAAGAGTATTTCAACATTTATTTATGCTTCATTAAATTCACACAATATGAATACTATGAAGCTTCATGAATGACTAGAGTATAGACAGTAGAATAATGACACTCATCATCTACATCCATCTAAACTCATAAAACATAGGTTCAGGTAGGTACTCAAACAATTTGAATACATCATCTCTTATAGAGCTACCATTCTGCATGATGCAGAGAACCATGTCACTCATGATTAAATGTCAAGAGCACATATATGTCTGCCAAAATATCTTCATTGATTTTATAAGGATTATTTGACAATTGCGATCATCATCGACATGTTACTTCCAAAGTACATCCAATGAGATCAAGACTATAGAGACATACAAACCCTAGGGTTGTAGTCCTATTATTTAATTGTCATTCCTCATTAGTATGAGGAGACTTGCATATTGCAACCACATACATTATGTGTTCAATTGCAAGTACAATATCTGGATCATGAGTCCAATCCAAGATATTTCACTGGTTACTATTGAGTATTTCATTGAGTGGGTTTTAATGAAGGATTATCTGAAATAAGAAATTTGCATAGATGTATGTATTTATATATACATATTTTACTTTGATTTAGGAATTTTTATATCAAAGTTGTCTTGCCATGTCAACATTGAAAGTTCATTCCCTTAATCACTTTCAATGTAAGAGATATACTTACCATATATCTCAAGCAAGATCTGGGATCTCCTTCCTTATCTTTGTTGCATCCCAATAATATGAGAACCTACAACTCGAATAAAAAGAAGCGGGAACACATTCCGCCTTGCAAGTCCAACTTGCATCTCCCAATTCGGTCTTTAACACCCGGGCCCACCACCCCTAAGGCGATGTTGACCCGTCATTAATTGAACCAACCGTCAACTGGAATACAACTCGCTATGCGCAATCCAATATCGCCCCAATAATATGAGGACCCGATACTGGGGTCACTACGCATACGTCCTTACTCTTTCGAGAAGCGACGAGTCCGATCCAGATGCGCTTGCATACAGGAGCTGTCACTTCGGACAGGCGTCTCCCACATGCAATCCCTGGCGACGGAACCCTCCGCCTTGACGGGAGACCATGGATGTCACTTATGTGATCTTCCATATCATATTCAAATTTTAATTAAGTATCGTGAATTACATTCACATAATTAATTCATCCAAGGGAATTATTAGCTCTAATCATATTAGAGTATTTCAATTGGACATAATCAATTTAATCATATTAAATTAATTATCAATCCAATTCAATCAATCAAACTTGATTATTTTACTTGAATACATATATGGTAATATCTCAAAATACGTATTAATTCGAATTTTAATAATTAGAAAAATACATCTTAATCCCTCGGACATTATCCCGGCCATACCCGTTGTCATGGCCAGTACCGACGAGAGTGGGACGGACCACATACGTTGCAACCCGCAACCCCAATGCTCTCCGACTAGGCACCATATCCGCCTCGGGAAAGGATAATGCCAAATTGATTAATGTGTACTTGAGATGATCATCGGTTCTTCAACCGAAATTGTACCATATAGTAATAATCAAAACATTTTTGATTATAAGGAAATTTGCTAGACAAATTCCCAAATCCTATTCAAGCATCAAGTTTGAAAGATTGTGGTTTCCAATTATGATTTAGATCACATCTCAATCAATTATTGGTTAAGGCAATGTCATTTAAGGGAATAATTATCATCAAATATTTCACAAATATTTATGCACAATTATTCTAGGAAATTAAACAATTTAATTTCACTAAATGATTAAATGACAATCACCAATCAAACATTAAGTTTGATGAATGTGTTTCCAATTAAGATTTAGATCAAATCTAATCAATTAATTGGATGAGGCCAAGTCAATTATGTAAATAATTATCTTCAAATATTTCACAAATATTTTTCATGATTATTTCACGAAATTAACAATTAATTTCACTGATTGACAATCACTTGGTTCTTGATTAGGACTGTAATTTCAGCAGTGACCCCTTCTTACTAAAATTAGCATATCTCAATCATATTAAATCCAAATTAGACAAAATCAATTTTCATAGATTGCTAATTTGATTTAGGACAGAATCCAAGTGATGTTACACGCATTTCGAGGCAAGTCTAAACAGTAATTAACATTTTAATCACGTTCAGATCTACAGTTCCCACAATAGTGTATACATGTTCATTAAAACAACCATATCTAGAGCATACGAAATCCGATTTACGTAAACTCAGTTCCTATGGTTTCCTTATTTAATGGGGAACAAAATATAATAAATTCGTGTTTAAACAATTTAAACAGTGCCGAATTTATTTACTAAACAGATCTGCGAAATCAAATGCGATGAAAACTTTCGCGACCTAAGCGAACCCAAGTCGTCCTCGGTTTTTCGAATCATATTCGAAACCGTCGACCTAAGGCTCTGATACCACTTGAAGGATATGGTTGTTATCCTCAAGCGCATCACAGAAGCGTGATCGTCGTATCGGATACGACGAGGAACGACTAGTCGTACTAGTTGTTCGGTGCAGCGGAATTTAAAAAAATTTATTCGATGAAACCACATGATCTGAGAACCATTCTCAGATCGTTTCATCTAAAACCACAACAAGTATAATGCAATACCTCTTGAAGCGTGGTTGATCAAGTCTCTAAAGAAAGAGACCTCCTGTCTCAAGTCCGATCGTCGGCGAGACCGCTTGCGAGCGCGGGGATGAACCGCGTTGTCCTCGCAATCCAAGAAGATGATCCAAGCGTGGTTGCTCCTGATCTCGTCGCACGAGATCAAACGTCTCCTTCGTGAGAGGAACTCTCCAAGAAGACGGAGAACCGAAGAACGTCGAAGCGGCGGCGCGGTAGCGAAGGCGACGACGGTTCTCTCCTCTAGGGTATGGTGGACGGCCACCAACAAGAGAGGGAGAGAGGGCTGGCGTGTATGAAGAAATGAGGGAGAGAGAGCTCCAATATTGCAAGTCCTTAGAGAGCATAGAATGCCTCTCTATTTATAGGGTTTTGGGATCCATGGATCTCAATCCATGGGACACATAAAATCAATGGATGAGATTGATTTGTGTCAATCCAATGGCCAAGATTGTTGTTGTCAAAAGCAACAAATTTAGGTTAAAATATATTTGAAAAAATCAAATATAATTTAGTCCTAAATCAACCCAACAAATAAGGAGAGAATGTGCATGGAGATTTCATCTCCATGCACCTTCCATGTTGGACGGCCACCCATTCCATATAGGAATGGTGTGCCGCCCACTATGGGAGTCCAAGGAGGCAATCTCATGGATTCCCATGAGATTGCATATCTCCTTGATTTTTCTCTCTTATTTATTTGCAACAAATTTGTTGGATTTTATTCTTCAAAAATAATTCACAATTATATTTGAGAATATTGCATTCTTGCCACAACATATAATTCATATTGTTAATTAATTACACAATGTGTATCCAATACACATAATAATTAATCAACACATATAAATTATAACTAGCTCTCTCTAATACATTATAAATCACATTTATAATATATTATGAATAATTGGATATTTCTATTCACATTATTCTTATCCACATTAATTAAATCACATTTAATTAAATTGGATAATTTCTTCACACATTCAAGATGATTAAATCACATTTAATCATTATTTCTTCATTGCTTAGATCGTATGGAATTATTCTTGAACCCTTCAAGAATAATGCAATCTCTCCGCAGATACTTGGAGATAAGGACAGGGCGATTGTATTGTTCCACGTATAGTGACATGGATATTGAGATCATATCTCAAATCCAGATCGCGGGCCTCCCATAGATGCTTGATTAAATCAAGACCGTAAATCTAATCTTCTCATTGTATCTGAATCACATTCAGATCAATGTCCAATACTTGGACCAAGATCAGATCACTTCTCTACTGAGAGGAGTCACTAAAATCCAGACCCGTTTCATCACTCCCTAGGAATGGAAGCGTCATGGTTATACAACCGTTTATGATCAAATCACCCTCAGGTATTCCCAATACCTGTACATCCTGCATACTGGAAGACTCAGATTAAACCCGAAGTATCGGATCAACTTTATACTGTCTACTTCGTGGTTTTATCAGTAAGTTTCTCATTCGATCATTGGGAGTTGGTATCGATCATACACTTTCCAAAAGTGTATATCATACCTAGGTCTTGATCATATACTAAAAGTATATATCAAACCTACAAATTCAGTCAAGCTTCCAAAGCGAGACGACCATGCGCATGGAATTTGATTTATCCCAATATCTCATGAGTGAGCTCATGTCTTCCGGTTCAGTAACTGAACCTGTATGATCCCTTTGAGAGATCGTATTACTCATATGCCCTTATATGCACACCAGCGCGCCGGTGTATAGACCTTGATTAGGTCATCAACCTATTGGTCTGCCAAATGTACATACTTAAACATATAGCAACACATCTGTCTCCGGTCAGAGGATGTGTGCCTATATCATGACAGCATACGATATAGGACTTTGGTTATCTCGATCTCGTTAAGTCAACTCTTTGACCTAACTAATCTGACATCTCCGAATCTCTATTCCTATGCAGAGGACCTGCATCAAGAGGTCGGTCAGATATCAGCCTTCAGAGATAGGATTGCCATCTCCTACTCAGGCTGGAGATCATCTCTTAATAATCATTTGACGGTGCTTGATGAGTCCTCAATCTAACTCTTTAGATATTCATCCAAGCACCAGCCTCTACGATTCAATAGTTGAATCAACAGCTGTATGATTATTAAGATGGCCATGGTACATAACCCTAATTGTACTAAGGGACCTATTATACAAATTATTCATTCTTCATTTCAGATCAGGGAATGATATGTGCAATAACATTTATTGCATAATGGCTCGTCGTGGGCTCGCATTTCCAACACAGAGTTTGGCTCTTAGTGTCTAACCTGGTCTCTTCATTCTGAGTACAACTCTGGAATGAGGAATTAATTTGTACTCTCGCACTATACACTTAGCTCAACTCAGACGGGATGTTGGAAGACTGTGTTAGTTTATTTTCTGGTAGCGTGTAAATCTAAAGACTGGAGTACGGGTTGAAATAAAGCTTCGGAAAAGGGATGGATGGCTGGGCACAACTTTTTCTAAGACCCCAAAATAATGTACGGAAACAAAAGATTGTATATCCGTAGGGGCACAACAAGATCCAAGCAGAACCACCAAAAATTCCAAATACAAAGAAGCAACTACCGAATAAAATCTGACCAAAAAGTTCCAAGCTTCAAGAAACCTGCAGATCTTGGTGGAGACTCGGCTACACTGGCAAGCTTCACAAGGAGAGGTGACTACACTGGCCACCCTCTAGTTCTTTTCTCCTTCTTCTAACTTCTCCCCCAATTCGATTGTGAACACAGCACGACAGACCTTAGAAGGAAATATCTGACTCCCCGAGGACGAGTTACTGGAGAGGAGGTTTGCGCGGTAGTCTAGCATTCTGGGTGGGAAGAGCTAAAACCTTTCACACTCATGAGTCGGTTGTTCAATATTCATACGGTATGCTTTGGGAAGAGGATTGATCTAAGATGACTTCTGAGCCAAAACTATAGCAATGATATGTAGAACTTGAGAGCTGTTGATTTTAAAATTCTAAGTCTCATAGAAGTTCCGCCACATTAATAATCCAAAGGTCGAGTCTAGATTCAATTTCACCTTCAGCTCGTGGTCTTGGTATGGAACCCAATATCATTTCACTTCATGGCATTTCTTTTTGATGCTCAGGGACGAGCATGGTTTATGTAAAGGGGGATGATGAATCTCGAATTCATCACTCTAAATCTTATTTATTAAGCTCAAATCCCTCAAAATCAACAGCATTTCTGCATCTATTCTGCATAATTAGCATTCATGCATGTTTTCATAAGAATTACATTTTAGCACTAAATTCTGCACAAAATAAAAAGCCAAAAATCCAAGCCAAAAATTACCTGTAAATAGCGTAACTTCCCTGATTTTTAACTCATTCATGCTAACTCCAAATGACACATATCCACCTCCACTGTGTATATATCACTAACAAGAATAAATGAAAAATACAAAAAAATAACTAACCCAAATAAGTGGACCAAAAACCAAAACCTTAGTTTCAGATTTCCGGACTAAAACATCATATCTTCCTCATCCAGTGTCTGATTTAATCCTACTCACTTTTGAACTAATGTACATTCAATTACCTTCAAAACAAGATCAAGTTCAAGTGAATCGGAACTCATATGTGAAAGTTGGGTTTTGGACCTCTTTTGTACATATATTTTAGCTTATTTTGACCTGATATTTTATATACATATTTTATTAACTAATAAAAATCCAAAAAAATTAGATTAATGTGTAAATATTTATTATTGATTTTACCATGTTTTTTCTGGATTTTTATCTGTTTTAAAAATGACATAAAAATTATAAAATACAAAAATGAAGGTATTCTATGTACATGGGATACCCCAAAAATATCACTTTGTGCAATTGATCGTGGTTTTGATGTCTTCATGAAAGTTGTAGATCTCATCGAGACGAGCAATTTTCGTGAAGAAACATTCTCGATCCAAGGTCGTTCACTATTTGTTTTTGATTTTATAAAATATATATTTCGAATTTTCTGGTGACGATACGCGGCAACACCTGGTGCCACCATGTGTCAGCCATTTTTGGCGTTTTCATATATTGGTTTTAAAATAATAATAATAATAATAATAATAATAATAAAATGAAAAAAATAAAAGGGTACGCACGTGCGTCGTACGTGCCTCCCAGCCGTATGATCATGGCCAATCGTACGGTGCCTGTGCATCTTCTTCCTACCCCTGTTTGGAATCATCGCTGCCTTCCATCTTTGCTCCACTGTCACATCCAATCGGATCCCCGTATAACAGCCTTCTCCGATCTCGAACCGAATCCAATCACCGCCGACTCTCGAGTCCTCCGATCTCTCGATACCCCCAATTCCCTCCTTGTCAAATCATCGAATCCCAATTCTGCCCTAATCGAATCCTCCATCACCAACCTTTCCATCTCCGGCCATACCTCGCCACCCCTATTTAACGCACGAACTCCCGACCATCTCCGTCATCCGCCATTAATCGCCTCAGGTAGTGACAGCCTAACCCGCGACGTGATCCGAGGTATCCCGTGCCTTGTCGCAGCACTGCCCTTCGAGCCGTTGCCCCACTCAGGCTTCGCCGTCGAGCCTTCCATTCCCCCAGGTATCTCCCCACTACATCGCATCTCTCTCTATCATTATCATTTCCAACATCCGTACCCACCTCCGTCATCTCCGCTTCGTCTTCGCCACTACCATCATCAACTATCCTCGTCAACCACCAACTGTGACTTCCTCCTTCTCCGTTCGACCGCTAGGCCACCGAACTACGTCGACTACGCCTCTGCATCGACCAACGTACAATTTCGACATCCACGACGCCGAAAATATATTCAGCTACTACTCCAACATCTCCGTGCCACATCGGTTCCCCTTCGCCACTTGCTCCTCCTGGCGCCTACTACTACCGGCCTTCGCCGCCACCATCCAAGCCTCACCGATCTGTGACGCCTCTGCCTCTTCATCGCCAACAGTCACCTCCACTAACCAATGCACGATCGGAGCCCCGCCTTCAGACTCATCATCATCCGCTCGTCGGTCAGGCTCAAGCCCGAGACCCCCGCCACGTGCGCGGCACGTGAGGGAGGTGGACGTCAGTGCTCAAGTTATACCCAGGGGTCACGTGCCAAGCACGTGACCAGCTGGGTCATTTGCAACAAACCCCCCGGATCTCTGTTGGACAAGCGAGCCCACGACGAGCCATCATACAGTAAATGTTATTGTGAATATCATTCCCGGATCTGAAATGAAGAATGAATAATTTGCAATAGGTCCCTTAGTACAATTAGGGTTATGTACCATGGCCATCTCGATGATCAGCTGTTGATTCAACTATTGAATCATAGAGGCTGATGCTTGGATGAATATCTAAAGAGTTAGATTTAGGACTCATCAAGCACTGTCAAATGATTGTTAAGAGATGATCTCCAGCTTGAGTAGGAGATGGAAATCCTTTCTCAAATAGGCTAATATCTGACTGACCTCTTGATGCAGGTCCTCTACATAGGAATAGAGATTTGGAGGTGTCAAATTAGTTAGGTCAAAGAGTTGACTTAACGAGATCGAGATAACCAAAGTCATTTATCGTATGCTGTCACGATACAGGCACGCATCCTCTGACCGGAGACAGATGTGTTACTATATGTCTAAGTATGTACATTTGGCAGACCATTAGGTTGATGACCTAACCAAGGTCTATACACCGGCGCGCTGATGTGCATATAAGGGCATATGAGTAACACGATCTCTCAAAGGGATCATACAGGTTCATTTATTGAATCGGAAGGCATGAGCTCACTCATGAGATATTGGGAAGAATCAAATTCCGTACACACGATCATCTCGCTTTGGAAGCTTGACTGAATTTGTAGGTTTTACATATACTTTTGGAAAGTATATGATCAAGACCTACGTATGATATACGCTTTTGGAAAGTGTATGATCGATACCGACTCCCATTGATCGAATGAGAAACTTACTGATAGAATCCTGAAGTAGACAGTGTAAAGTTGATCTAATACTTCGGGTTTATTCTGAGTCTTCCAGTATGCAGGATGTACAGGTATTGGGAATACCTGAGGGTGATGTGATCATAAATGATTGTATAACCATGACTCTTCAATTCCTAGGGAGTGATGAAAAGGGTATGGATTTTAGTGACTCCTCTCGGTAGAGAAGTAATCTGATCTTAGTCCAAATGTTGGACATTGATCTGAATGTGATTCAGATGCAATGAGAAGATTAGATTTGTGGTCTTGATTTAATCAATCATCTATGGGAGGCCCGCAACCTGATTTGAGATACGATCTCAATATCCAAGTCACTATACGTGGAACAATACAATCGCCCCGTCCTTATCTCCAAATATTCGCGGAGAAAGCGCATTATCCTTGAAAGGGTTCAAGATAATTTCATTGTTGATAATATATATCCGAGCATTGAGGAAAATAGATAATTAAATGTGATTTAATTATCATGAGTAATATGAATTTGATTCATAATAAAGAGAGTTATCTAAGATAATTGAATATGATTTAATTATCAAAGATGTGAATAATGTGAATGTGATTCATATTATTTGGGCACATGAGAATAGAGATCCAAGATGATTAAATGTGATTTAATTATCATGGATATGAATAATGTGGATAGCAATATCCATATTAGTCATACATATTATTAATTTTATTTATAATATATAAGAGAGAGCTATTTGTAATTTACATTTGTTAATTAAATGTTGATGTGAATTGGATTCACATTGGACATTAAATTGAAAATGTAATTTACATTTTATTTTGGGTTGTGAATGTGATTCACAAATTTCGCAATGTTCACAAAATAATTATGGATTATTTGTGTGAATACTTCACAAAAATAGTTGTTATAAATAATGAAGATTTTCATAAGATATGAGATCTTATGAATAAGGAAGAGGAGTTCCTCCTTCCTATTTAAGAGGATGGACGGCCTCCTTGATTTGGATTCAAGGAGTGTCGCCACCCCCTATATGGAAGGGAGGCATGCCTCCTTCCTAAATATCCTATATTGATTTGATTTAAATTAATTTATATATTGATGACTTAATCAGTATATATTTAATTTAATTAAATTAATTGTTGTTGTGTTTTTAGGAACAAATCATGACCATTGAAAGAAACGCAATCAATGAGAGCCATTGGATTTGTGTTGTCCCATGGACTAAGATCCATGGATCCAAAAATGTTATAAAAGGAGAGGCACCCCTTTGCTCTTATTGAAAAAATGCTTTAGAAGCACATATCTCTCTCTTTCTCTCTACACGCCTACTCTCTCCTCCTCTCTCGTGGCCGTCCACCATAGATGCCATGGAGAGAGTCTCCATTGCCGCAGCATCGTCGTTATGCTGCATGATGGTTTGCTCATGGACCTCTGTCTACTTCGGTGCGCCTCGCTCGTGAAGAAGACGTCGGATCTCGTGTGTTGAGATCAGGAAATCCACCGCTTGGATCATCAACATGGATTGCGAGAAGCACGCGGTTCATCCCCGCGCTTGCAAGCGTCTCCTCCATCGCATCAGACTTGAGACAGGAGGTCTCTTCGTTTAGAGACTCAATCGCAACCACGCTTCAAGAGGTAATCCTATTACTTGTGTGTGGTTTAGACGAAACGATCCGAGAAGTGTTCTTGATCATGTGGTTTCGTCTCATGAAAATTTTTTAATTTCCGTTGCATAGAACAACTAGTCCGACTAGTCGTTCTTTGTCGTATTCGATACGACGCTCACGCTTCCGTGATGCGCTTGAGGATTTCACCATATCCTTTCAAGTTCTATCAGATCCTTAGGTTGGAAGGTTTTGGATGCGATCCGTAAACCTAGGACGACTTGGGTTCATTAGGGTTTGCGAAAGTTTTTTCTGCATCTCATTTTCGCATCTCTGTTTTGAGATTATTTTCAGCATTATTTAATTTGTTTAAACACTAAAATAATAATTAAATTTTGTTCACCATTAAATAAGAAAATCGTAGGATCTGAGTTTACGTGATTTCGATTCCATTTGCTCAAATTATGCTCATTTTAGTGAACATGTATCCACAGTTTCGGGGACTGCAAATCTCAACGTAATCAAAGAGTTAATTGCGGATTTGAGATGCCTTGAAATGCATGAAAACTATTAGGTTCTGTTGTAAATCAAATTAACAAACTTTAAGAACTTACTTTGCTTAATTTGGATTTAAATTGATTGAGATGTGGTATTTCTAGTAAGTGAGGGTCACTGCTGGAAATACTTTCCTAATCAAGAACCTAGTGATTGTACTTTAATCAATTAGTGAAATTAAATTGTTTAATTTCCTGGAATAATTGTGCATAAATATTTGTGAAATATCTAATGATAATTATTTCCTTAAATGACATTACCTTAACCAATATTTGATTAGATGTGATCTAGATCACTAATTGGTTACATGATCTACATGATCTACATTGCAACAAACATGTTCCTTGAATAGGATTTGGGATTTGTTTAGCAAATCTCATTATAATATTAATCAAAATTTTTTTGATTATTATTATATAGTATAATTTCGGTTGAAGAACCGATGATCATCTCAAGTACAAAGTGATCTATTTTGCATTATCCTTTCCCGAGGTGGATATGGTGTGTAGTCGGAGAGCATTGGGGTAGTGGGTTGCAACGTATGTGGTCCGTCCCACTCTTGTCGGTACTGGCCATGATAACGGGTAGGGTTAGTATAATTCTTAAGAAATCATGATGTATTTCTAATTATTAAAATTCGAAATAATACGTATTTAAGATAATACCATAATTCAAGTAACAATTAAAATGTTTGTTGGATATTAATTGGATCATTAATTTAATATGATTAGATTAATTGGAATCCAGCTAAAATTAAAGCACTCTATTATGAATAGAGATGTCATTTCCCTTGGAAGAATTGATCATAATGAATGTGATTCATAATGTTTAATTAGAATTTGAACGTGATATGGAGGATCACATAAGTGACATCCATGGTCTCCCGTCAAGGCGAAGGGTTCCGTCGCCAGGGATTGTATGTAGGAGACGCCTGTTCGAAGTGACAGCTCCTGTATGCAAGTGCATCTGGATCAGGCTCTTTGCTTCTTGAAAGAGTAAGGCCGCATACGTAGTGACCCCAATATCATATCCTCATATTATTGGGGCGATATTGGATTGCATATAGCGAGTACTATTCCTGTTGACGGTTGGTTCAATTAATGACGGGTCAACATCGCCTTAGGGGTGGTTGGCCCATGTGTTAAAGACCGAAGTGGGATTGCTAGTTGGACTTGCACGGCGGAATGTGTTCCCGCTTCTTTTTATCGGAGTTGCAGATTCTCATATTATTGGGATGTAACAAAGATAAGGAAGGAGAGCCCAGATCTTGCTGAGATATGATGATAAGTATATCTCTTACATTGAAAGTGATTAAGGGAATGAACTTTCAATGTTGACAAAGCAAGACAACTTTGATATAAAAATTTCTAAATCAAAGTAATATATATATATAAATATAAATATATACACTTATGCAAATTTCTTATTTCAGATAATCCTTCATTAAACCCACTCAATAATATACATAATAATAACCAGTAAAATATCATGGATTGGACTCATGATCCAGATATTGTACTTGCAGTTGGACACATAATGTATGTGGTTGCAAAGTGCAAGTTTCCTCCTAATAATGAGGAATGACAATTAAAAATAGATAATAGGACTACAACCCTAGGGTTTGTATGTCTCTAGAGTCTTGATCTCTCATCGGATGTACTTTGGAAGTGACATGTCAATGATGATCGCGATGTCAAATAATCCTTATAAAATCAGTGAAGATATTCTGGCATACATATGCGCTCTTGACATTTATCGTGAATGACATGGTTCAATGCATCATGCAAAATGGTAGCTTCATAAGAGATGATGTATTCAAAATGTTTGAATATCTACCTGAACCAATGTTTTAAGAGTTTAGATGCATGTGGATATGATGAGTGTCATCATTCTACTGTCTATACTCTAGTCATTCATGAAGCTTCATAATATTCATATTGTATGAATTTAATGAAGCATGAATAAATGTTGAAATGCTCTTACATTGAATTCTTTTGAATTTAACATAAGAGATCCTTAGTCTTAAGCAATGGTTGTTTATAGATAAAGGGAGCGCAGTGGAAGCATGGGTTGGACCCAAGTGAGAAGGATAGTCAAAGAGTTGACTGTACTTCTGTGACTTCCATATGACATCCAAAGAGTTGGATGAATGCCAATATTGCAATAAGTTGATGTGTTGATAGTATGACCATCAAGTTTGTCTAGAATCCTTAGAGAATGACTGGGATAGAACATCGGAATAATCTACATAAATCACTGATATTGACTTGCTTATTGAATAAGATAAAGTCTTGTGATTGTATCTCATTCTTCTACAACACATGCAATGGGTTGCATATGTTTTAGAAGACTAGAAAATTTGATCTTAAGGCTTATAGTCATCCACATAGATATTAATGCAATTGTTGCAACAATCTCTATTGGATTGAAAGGCTTCATAATTTCAGTGGGAGATCCCTTAGTCTTAGAGAATGTCGCTATGACCTAGATATTAGAATACACTCATTGTTTATTTCTAAATGTTGGAAATAAACACAAATTCTGTAATAAATCTATCATAAATAGTTATCATGGAGATATTTCAGATAGTAATCTAAAATCTAGTGGACTCCACTAAATTAGAAAATTAATGAATGGTTCATTAAGATTTCTAATACTGAAAATTAATACCTTTATAAGATCAATTGGAGGATGAAGATCATTTGATAATGATCTGGCATCAGGTTTTGGACATATGTCTGTTGATGAGATCAATGGACTAGTGAGAGATGAAACTTTGGATCGTCTAAAGGTTCAAATCTTACATACTTGTGAATATTATATTCAAAAAGGTAAAAATATCCAATACACCCTTCCTTGGGAAAGGTGTAAGATGTCAAGGTATTCAGTATCTCATACATTTGATGTGTGCGGATCATCTATATCACAGTAAACATTATGGATATGTGATATCTGTTGATGATTTTGTATGATATAAGATTTCTTCTCTTCACCAAAGAAACCTTTGAAATGTTCAAAGATTTCATTATTTTGGTTTAGAACCAAAGTTTGAAAGAAGATAAAATGAATTTGATCTAATCTAGGTAGCAAGTACCTTCTAGATAAATTCAAAGAATACCTTATGGAGATATGAATATCATTTCTATCTCAATTCTCCTAATTCACCTTCACTCAATAGAATTATAGGGAAATACAATTGGATCATGTGTGACGTGATTTGATCAATGATGAATTTTAGCATAATTTCCTCTTAGTTTCCAGATATATATGTAGTAGAGACTACATTATATATCCTTAATGAGATTCCATGCAAATAAGCTGGAATTGAACACTAGAGAGTGCTACTTCATTAGGAAAATAAAGGATAGTATTGGATACCTACTTTATGACCTTGATATTCTTAAAGTATCTCCTCTTTGAGAATGTGATTCTTAGAGGTTAAGACTCTTGAGAATCAAGATGAAAATGAAATGTAGGAACTCATTTAATCTTGAGAAGATAATGAGGCTCCTGAAGTTGGAAACTAAAAGGACAATTAAAGATGAAACACTAATACCTCTTTGAATGAGTTTGAGGATGGATTCCATGTGTTAGAGAAATCTGACAATGATCGAACTTCATGCGGTGAAGCTTCTGAAGATCATAGCATGGATAGATGGATGTTAGCAATAAAATTCTGATGTAGACTTCATATACAAGTGTTGTATATGGACCCTCGAGGATCCACCTACATGGGTAAGATCCATAAAGGTGTAAATGGATCTTCAAGAGAAAGAAGTCAATATTGCATTCCTCCATGAATACCTCTCTGAGGATATTCACATGAAGTAGCCCCAGGGCTTCATGGTTGAGGAAAGCAAGGTGTGCAAGCTAAGGAATCCATCTGTGGACTCAAAAATAAGCTTCTTGAAGTTGGACCATAAGATTTGATGAAATTATAAATGTTATGATTTCAGATAAAATCTTGATGAGCCATGTGAAGCATAGTGGGAGTGCCTTCGTGTTCATCGTGCTAAATGTAGATACTATCCTAATCATTTAAATGATATAAGGATAATAATAAGTATTTTATAATCTGGTTTCCATATATTGAAATATGATTTCAAAGATACCTCTTAGATCTTAGTTCTGAAGTTGTTCAGAAGCAAAGAGTAGAGGATATTGGGACTGTCACATTTGTAGTACACCTTGGACATATTCTATTCCTAGAAATTCCAAGAAAGGCTTCCATACCTTAAGATATGGTACTGATCTATCTAAAGGGATAGCACCTTAAAGAGTTGAGGAAGTGAATGCTAGAACTACTTGCACTTGTGCATAAGTTACGAGAAGCTGAGAGCATGCTAGATGTATACAAAAGCCAGATATCTGCCATGCAGTGGGAGTAGCAAAAGGTTGCTAATCCTACGATGGAGAGAAAACACTTTATTGCAGTAATAACAATATCTTCATAGAGGACAAGATTTTTGAGATAGTGATCTCAAAGTCTTATCTTCAAAAACTTAAGACTTTATAGATAGAGATCCAAAAGGTCTTAACTTTGGATACCTTAAGAGATAGTGATCTCCATGAATATGGGTATTCTGATAAGGATTATGGAAATACTTGTTATGATAATTGTTAACCTGTAGTGTCAAGGACACTGTAACTAACAAGATTGAGTATTGGTTGCATAAGATGCAACATTCGTATTAGATGCGAGCACTATTACTGGGGATATGCAAGTGCCATAAAAGGACTCGGCGTAGTCTCGCGGGAACAGAGTGACTGGTCAGCTTACCTAGCTATTTTCTAAATAGCCTATGATTGTCACATGAGTGCGGGTTTAAATGATTAGCCCATTAATGGCTCTTTTGGGCTAGTGGGAGATTGTTGGACATGCGAGCTCACGGCGAGCCATTATGCAATAAATGTTGTTGTGAATATCATTCCCTGATCTGAAATGAAGAATGAATAATTTGCATAACAGGTCCCTTAGTACAATTAGGGTTATGTACCATGGCCATCTTGATGATCATACAGTTGTTGATTCAACTATTGAATCATAGAGGCTGATGCATGGATGAATATCTAAAGAGTTAATTGAGGACTCATCAAGCACCGTCAAATCATTGTTAAGAGATGATCTCTAGCCTGAGTAGGAGATGGCAATCCTTTCTCAAATAGGCTAATATCCGACCGACATCTTGATGCAGGTCCTCTGCATAGGAATAGAGATTCGGAGGTGTCAGATTAGTTAGGTCAAAGAGTTGACTTAACAAGATCGAGATAACCAAAGTCCTATATCGTATGTTGTCACGATACATGCACGCATCCTCTGACCGAAGACAGATGTGTTACTATATGTCTAAGTATGTACATTTGGCAGACCAATAGGTTGATGACCTAACCAAGGTCTATACACCGGCGCGCTGGTGTGCATATAAGGGCATATGAGTAACACGATCTCTCAAAGGGATCATACATGTTCATTTATTGAACCGGGAGGCAAGAGCTCACTCATGAGATATTGGAAAGAATCAAATTCTGTGTGCACGGTCGTCTCGCTTTGGAAGGTTGACTGAATTTGTAGGTTTGATATATACTTTTGGAAAGTATATGATCAATACCTAGGTATGATATACGCTTTTGGAAAGTGTATGATCGATACCGATTGCCAATGGTCGAATGAGAAACTTACTGATAGAACCCTGAAGTAGACAGTATGCATATAAGGGCATATGAGTAACACGATCTCTCAAAGGGATCATACATGTTCATTTATTGAACCGGGAGGCATGAACCCACTCATGAGATATTGGAAAGAATCAAATTCTGTGTGCACGGTCGTCTCGCTTTGGAAGCTTGACTGAATTTGTAGGTTTGATATATACTTTTGGAAAGTATATGATCAATACCTAGGTATGATATACGCTTTTGGAAAGTGTATGATCGATACCGATTCCCAATGATCGAATGAGAAACTTACTGATAGAACCCTGAAGTAGACAGTGTAAAGTTGATCTAATACTTCGGGTTTATTCTGAGTCTTCCAGTATGCAGGATGTACAGGTATTGGGAATACCTGAGGGTGATGTGATAATAAACGATTGTATAACTATGACGCTTCCATTCCTAGGGAGTGATGAAACGGGTATGGATTTTAGTGACTCCTCTCGGTAGAGAAGTAATCTGATCTTAGTCCAAATGTTGGACATTGATCTGAATGTGATTCAGATGCAATGAGAATATTAGGTTTGCGGTCTTGATTTAATCAAGCATCTATGGGAGGCCCGCGATCTGGATTTGAGATACGATCTCAATATCCAAGTCACTATACGTGGAACAATACAATCGCACTGTCCTTATCTCCAAGTATTCGCGGAGAAAGCGCATTATCCTTGAATTGTTGATAATATGTATCCGAGCATTGAGGGAAATAGATAATTAAATGTGATTTAATTATCATGAGTAATATGAATTTGATTCATAATAAAGAGAGTTATCTAAGATAATTGAATATGATTTAATTATCAAAGATGTGAATAATGTGTATGTGATTCATATCATTTGGGCACATGAGAATAGAGATCCAAGATGATTAAATGTGATTAAATTATCATGGATATGCATATAGTGGATAGCAATATCCATATTAGTCATATATATTATGAATTTTATTTATAATATATAAGAGAGAGCTATTTGTAATTTACATTTGTTAATAAAATGTTGATGTGAATTGGATTCACAATGGACATTAAATTGAAAATGTAATTTACATTTTATTTTGGGTTGTGAATTGATGAATCCACGATTCATCATCTTAATATCTTGATCTTAGCAAAATCCCCGAGTAAAATCCCAAATAAATGTCCATAAAATCAATAAATTAACAAAATAACTCTTGTAAATAAAACACACTAATTATTGTATATTAAATTGTACAAAATAAATTACACATAAAAAGCCGCAAAATCAAAGGTGTTTTATACATGTAAATAGCCCAAAACTTTATGTATTTTTAATAATTTCATATCAACTCCTTTTTGGCTAATTCTTTCTCCAACATGTTCATATCAATGTATATAAAAACACAAAAATACAAAATAAATTTTACCTCAAATAAATACTCCTAGATCCCAATGGGAAAAAGCCGTAAAGACCAACTTCCAAGCTAAATTCCCGCTCCGTATGAACTCCAAATTCACCAAACTCACTTTTAAAGTTCAAGTTAGAAAATTATCTATCCAACGGAAGTGGTTTCATTAAAATCGGAGCTCATTTGCAAAAGTTGGGTTTTGGGACCTAGATGTACATTGTATACCTTGTATATATTCATTCTTTCTTTAATTTTTATTATATCTTTCATAATTACTAAAAATACAAAAATATCATGATTGTGTTGTATCTTAATTATATTTTTTTATAGTATTTTTCTGTTGTAAATATCTCTTATTAAAAAGACAAAAAAAAATACAAATTAGAAAAGTAAACAAAAATTGTACATGGTGTTTTGTCTTCTTTTGTAAATTCTCCACTATTTGTCTTCTCTCTTTATTTTATTGTATTTAAAGTAGTATACTTTTATTTTCTTTTATTTAATCACATTCTCTACAATAACTTCCCTTTCTCCAATAACCTCCAAGTCTTCTTTCAACCTCCATTCCACTCCATATTCTTCCACCAACCTCCCATTCAACTCCACCAATAATACAACTTCCCATTCAACACCACCACCATTCTAACCTCCCTTTCTCTTCTCTTTATATTCTTTTGTACATCCTCATTTTTCCCCATCCGCCATTCTAATAGAAAAAGGAGAGAGCTTGGAACGTGGAGTTGGTGACAGCGGCGAAGCGTCTTCCTTAAGCGACGACTTCCTTCAGGCGAGATCCGCGGAGCTCCGCTCTGCGTCACGAGTTTCCCATCGAGCTCACTCAGCCTCTTCGATTTTATTTCGCCAATCGGATCGAGGCGACGACATGAGTCCAGCGTATTTTTACATCACCATCACCATCACTTTCATCATATTACCACCATCTTCCTTATTACCACCTTCACCACATCATCATTTTTTTTCTCTCCATCTTGTGCATCTCTTGATTAACAAAACAAAACAATTAAAAAATTAAAACAAAAAAAAGATTTTCTTTTTATTTACTACAGCAGCCAACTAAAAAATTTTTAAAAAAAATAAAAAAAACAGGAGCAGCAGCGGCTGGGGCCGTCGCCGTCCCATCCCCCATTCAACCTCCAGCGGCCACGGCGCCGCCCCCGCCCGCAGCCGCCTTCCCCTACGTGGCCGCACGCGCGCCGGACTCGCGGCGCCCCGCCTCCAGCCGCTCCTCCAGCGGCGACCCGCCGCGCCACCCTGCCACCGTCCCCCTTGTACATCTCCGCCGCGACTAGTGCCCTCCTCCGCCTCAGCCCGCCGCCGACCAACCCCTCTTTTGGGTTCTTCCACTTCCTTCGTACAGCTCAGGGAAGAAGAAGGTGAATTATTTTATTGTACAAATTACATTTTCTTTATTTATAGTTTTTGTAATTACGAAAGGGTCCCTGTACATATTCTACATTGCAATTTCAGCTTTTGTATTTGCACAAATACACCTGTGTTCTCCTTTTAATTTGGACTTCGTTTATGCATCTTTTTGTTCAATGAAAAATACTTGCATGTTGAGCAACTAATTCTCTACATTGTGGACATTTATTTATATTTTTGTGGTCTTTGGGTAATTAAATTAAATTGTTCAACTGAAATATTGCATATTTTACCCAATCGGTGATCTTAAATTTATATCTCACACATGAAGTTGCTCTAAAAACTCCACAAAAATTATATATGATGCCTTGAAATGTGATAAAGTTACAATCCAAATTTCACGTCCATTGGAATTGTCTTGTGGCTGAAATAAATTGTAGAGTGTTTTTAGTATTTGATTTTTAATTAAATCCACGTATATCCTTTTTGCGAAATTTCAAGTCTCTTGGATTCTACTTGAAAATATCTTTTTGGGATAATTCGCAATCGGATTAACTTGCTATTGTGGATTTATTAGGAATTATTTACTCACTGTCACTCTTTTTTTACTAAAACATCCATAAAAAATTCATATATTGTCAAAAAATTTCAAAAATATTAATGTAGCTTCCTTGCATCATGTTTTAACTCCAGTAAACTTTTCATGATTTTTGCTTACTGTTTGTGTGAGAAATTGCGAAAAAACCCATAAAAAGTGTGCATTTTTCCTTGTTGCATTTTAACCCCTAAAATTCCAAAAAAAAGTATCTTGCATTCATCTCTGGATTAGGACTCTAGGAAAAATATAATTTGGCTGAATTGGATTAATTAGACATTAAAATTAATTTGGCTAAGTTGTGTGATTTCTTAGTACTTAATTCACCCGCATTTTGCATTTGCTTTGGTTTTTGCATAGAAAAATTATAAAAAAAACCGCACTGGAAATCTAAAACCTAATTTTCAAATTAACCCAAAGTTGTTCCTTTGCCTCCCTGTGTTCGACCCCGGACTTGCCCGGGATATAAATTAAGCCGAGACACTCTTCACGGAGATTGTTCTCTCGGTTCTGACCGAATCGTTAAGTACACGTGCTACAACGTGACCAAATTAAACATCGTATTTAGTGACTCGTCAGATGGCGCCATTGCCGGGGAGGCAAACGGCTTAGGGATTAATTTAAAAATTCGGATTTAGATTTTCATTTACTCGGGTAGTCTGACCCCTGAGCCCACTTGTAATTATTCCATTGTCCTTTCAATTATTTTTTTTAATCTTGTATATATCTTGTTGTTTATCTCTCTAATATAAATCTCATTTTCCTTGCGAGGGCCCGGTGGACTTGGAGTACATCGGAGGTCGACGGACGCGACGCGGCCGACTGCTGAAGAGCAAGAAAATCAATTTATCTTCGAGAGAATTTTTATAAATTTTTGTAATTATTGTGTTGTAATAACTTAGGTAATTCGCTCTTTCCAGCGGCTCTTGCTTGAGAGCTCGCGTTTGTATTCGGACTGGACTTTGGACCCGCTCGTGGTCGTGTGGTTGATTGACGTAGAATAGGACTTGCACTCGCGGCTCTTAGAGCATTTTTTATCAGATTATCTTGATTGCTTGTGCTCGTAATATTTAGGACCACACATCACATTTAACGAGACGCACTTAGACCGCTGGGTTATTAATCAAATTTAACTTGTTCATCACTCGCTAATAGAACTGCCTGTCTAGGAACGGTTTTCTCGTTTGCATTCATTTAGTATAAAATTTCAATTCTGCCTTGCATCACGCATGTAGAGCGCGAGGATCACTGTAAGTCTTCTGAACTGGGCATGCATCATTGATTTCATTATTTGCATCGGTTTTTCTCGACTCCCTCCCCTTGGTTTTTGAAACTTAGGTTAAAAGGAAATCGGGACTGATCGTTAGAAGTGCTTTGTTTGGTGGACTAATCAAGTGATAACCAACCTTAAAATCGGGACTGCTAATCAGAGTTGACAAAAAAAACTGATTAAAACTAACACTTGTTTTGGGAGAGCAAAACCCTCATTGTATGCTTGGCTAATTATTATTGTTGAGAGGTGAGGACGCATCCCTAGGATAGTGCCCAAAACCTAATTATTAAGCCTTGCATAATTGGATTTATATCTTGATTTATCACCTAATTAAAACTGAAAAGATAAACGGTCGGACTTTTGCGACCATCACTGTGTTGAGTAGGAACTCAGGGTTTGCTCTTGTGTTTGTTTGTTTTGTGTGTTATTCGGTGCACTTGCACGCTTTCTTCCTCGATCCGCTTCATTCTCCCATTTTCCCTCCAAGATGTCAGAATATTGGTCATCATATCCACGTCATTCTTCTTCGACCATATTTCGATCATCTCCACCCTCTCATTCCTCTTCATACCCACATCCCAACCGCGAAGTCAGAACTTCGACTGACTTCCGCACTTCTTCGTCTTTCTCACCTACCCCACATTCTTACACCCTTGACCCACAACCACCCTAGATTGACTCCCCATATTCTCGTCCGCTTGCTGGAAATAAGGAACAAATCACAGAGCAAGCCACTACTGAGATGAATAATTGGCAGAATCAGTTGCCCCCTCATACCTCATTTTCACCTCGAGTTAGGACCGGACAACATTTGACCTATACACATCCAGACTTAACCTTTGGGTACAACAAGGTTAACCAGACAAATCGAATGGAGAAGCCTGCACTACATGATCTTCCTGACTTGATTGACCTCAGTGATAGAGCCGACATTGACAAACCTTCATATCATCCATTCGGAGAGCCGACATATACAGGGGATTGGAATCATGAGACCGATCTACATACCCCCTGTCTACTGACTCCACCTTATGAGGCTCCGACCAACATCTGCCATACAGATGGGTCATACTCAACCCAGCCTTACACGCCTGAGTCAAGATGTGTTGAGTATAAGATCCCAAGTTCTCAGCAGTATCCTCCAACTGAGCAGACTTCTCTCATGAGGTGTAATGAGAACTTATTGGAGGATGACATTTGTAGACCGATCAAGAGTCCAGGTAGGAATGTGGATCATGGATTTCGCGGATTGAATATTGAAAACCTGGAAGACACCGGATTGACCACACATCATGTACAGCTGGAGTCCCTTCTACCTCCCTCTTCTACTAACCACTTTCTCTCCAAACCAGAGTCTATACATTCTCCTAGTCCTCCTTCACCTACCAAAAAGACCAAAAAAATTGAAAATTCAGAAAATAAAATAAAAATTGAAAAAGGAAAAGATCTAAAAAAATTGGATCCCGCGGTTAGGGAAGCATTGGATAGAAAGTTGATTTTTGAGCTTCCCTTAATAATGGCCATTGAGCACTTTCCCGACCTTAAAAGATTTGTGAGAAGTAAATTAATGCCTAGAAGGTCGGGCAATAAGAGAACAAGGACTGAGATATATATAGTGTCTATGGCCACATCTTCGATGATAGGGAGAAAAACCAAGAGCCGCAGAGTAAAGCGGTTGCCTAGGTTTGATTGTGAAATCAAAGATACCACATTCACCCATGTAAGAATCGATGATGACTTACCAATTAATATCCTCCCGACCTCCGTGTTTGCCAAGCTCAAACTCGGATCTGCCAAGAAGTCAAGAGAGATCATTCAGTTGGCGGATCGGTCTGTTAAACAATCGAGAGGAACCATTTCAATCATCGTTACTTTCCAAGGTGCTCTATTACAGGTGGATTTCACGATCGTTGATATTGAGCACCGAGGAGAGTTCACCCAGTCTCCGATCATTCTTGGGAAGCCGTTCTTAGCCTTGGCTAAGGCAACTATAGATTGTGAGACTCGGGAGATCAATTTCTCTGCATTGGGAGCACTCCGACCTCACCCGATCTTTGAGGACACACGATATTCCAAGGTAACCCATAAAGTTGCAGACAGTCGTGACCTTCGAGAGACAGTTGAGTCCCGTCTCTCTAATACACCTGAGATACCGACTGTCCAGACGACCATTGGTTTAGAGACTCCCTACAACCACACACCGCATACTGCTTGCACCACCACCGCGACAGCTTCTAGAGAGGACTCACGACCAGAAGCTATCATTGAGTCAGACATGACCTTTGTGGATTGCCTTGATCATTTCGATGATCCGACACAAGAACCCAACAATGTCAAGCCAACTGAGAACACTGTGCCTTATCAGAGACGTGTGCTGACCTTGCAGGAGTATTACAATGCATATGGTGACTCATCTGATGATGAACCTCTGGTCAGAACCTTACACACACTACATCCAGGACATACACCAAAGGAGACAACTGGGACCAAATTGACCAATCTTGATAAATTAGTTGCTCCATCCTCTAGTCGGTCATCTGGTAAGAAGAAGAAGAGTATTGATTCCTCGAGGTGTTCCCCCAAACCCCTCAAGGCTTATCAATCTCCTCTTCCTATTGATGCTTCAGGTTCTAGAAAACCGACTAAGAAGGTTACCTTCGATGTTCCAGAGAAGGAACTTTCTGAGGAGTCCTCATCAGGTCCGGATGAGGTGATCTACATGAGTGAGCTTAGTTCGGCTGTTCTGAAGCCATATTTGAGCAAGCAGTCGTGTGTCGACCCTCGTTGGGCGTTCCCCACACCTCACTATTATTCATCTACGAACGATTCTAACAGCGACAAATATGTATACTACCCACCCCCTCGCTCCCGCAAGAAGGTCCGTCACAAACCTTCTTGATCCCTGTACAGATTCACTCCTCTTGTACATTCTCCCTTCTTTGTGTATTCTCCAGATCACATCGGTTCTCACACTTACTCTTGTCCTATACTTAGGCTTACCAAGAGCCTAAGTATAGGGGGAGCCGATGCCCGCCATGTGTACATACTCATCCATTTCTCTTCTTGACCTCGTCCGCCCCATTTTTGCTCTTCTTCTACACTTAGGCTGTCCAGAGCCTAAGTATAGGGGGGCGGATCGACTTCTATTCTGTTTATTATTTTAGCCATCCTACGTTGAGCACGAGCTATGTCTTTTTCTCGCTTCTTGTGCCATGAGGACATAGCACATGCTAAGTATAGGGGGGCGTGTATATATTACATATATACTTTACCCATAGCTCGTACTTTCACGTATTTTTGTATATATTATACAATCATTATGAGGTGGGTAAAAAAACTTTTTTCTAAAAAAAACTCTTTAAAAAAAACAAAACAAACTTTTTCAAAAAAAAGTCTTTTCTTATTTACCTATCTTTTTCAAAAAAAACTTGAAAAAAAACTTGAAAGAAATGATAAAAAAGAAAAAAACTAACTAATAAGTTGGTTTAACCCCTGACACATTCACTTTCACACAAGACTAGTGATGTTCAAGAACACTTGGTTTATGAGCTCTTGAGATTTTGAGTTAATCAGCCTTAGTCATTAGGGTCTTGGACTTAACTATTCACATTTCCCTAGTTTGAAAGATTTGTATGCTATATTGCATGCTTAGTCTCTACCTTAAAGAATATGATCAACACCTCACATACACGACTACAGTTATGATGAGATGAGTTGAAATTTCACTTGAGGATCTGGGATGAGGGATTTGAGTTTGGACTTGATTTGATGATGCTCGAGGATGGGATAAAATCAATGAAGGCTTCATGAAACATGAGTGTCAGCATCATTAGCCAGTATGAGAACATGGTTCTTGTACTATCTCTTGACATCTACCTATGTGCCAGGGTGTGATAAAATAAAAAAATCGTTGATCAGTGTGCGCCAACTCTTGGTAAAAGTAGTGGAGCTAGCCAAAAATACTACAAAGCATTGAAATGTCAAAGAAAAGCTCTCATACCACAAAGTCAATTATCAAAAGAGCTTCCACCAAAGGCGAGCGCTCCCAACCATTTCAAAGTGTCCACTTGGACCACCGCTATTAGGACCAGGAGTCGGGCTTGCACCAAAAAAGGGCTCTGCATCGTAAATGCTACAAGTCTAAGTGTAGAAGGTATAATAGATACTCAAAAAAGGCACACCCCGGTGTATTCCCAGGAAAACAAGTGCAGACGACTCCAACTTCTCTTGACGGACGCACTGATCAACACCAAAAATATGCGTTGAGTAATAAGGTACTCGAGAGGATCCTTGTTCCAATGAGAGGGAGAGAAGAAATGACACAATCCTATGCCCTCCATCAATTGGCCTTCCATCTACACTTTCAAGTCTGACAACTAAAGAGACGGTGGATTGGATGCAAGAAATGGTTTATTCTCTAGTGTTGAGGATCGGGTCTTTAGGAGAGTCTCTTGGACTGGAACCTTGGGTGGCGTTGTGACTCTACTCTTGTAACTGCGGTCAACACTTAAAGTCATATCCCTTATATATATGTATGCAAAGAGAGTCTGATGATTAGGGAAATTGGATACCTTTTGACTAGAGCTTGGTTAAGCTTAGAATTTTAGGATTTCTAAAACTGAGAGTTCTTGAACGGATCAAGTCTTGTATTCACATGCATAACGAGGGGTTAACCAAACTTATTCATTCTTTATTTGCTCGAGGACTAGCAAAGTTTAAGTATAGGGGGTGATGAATCCACGATTCATCATCTTAATATCTTGATCTTAGCAAAATCCCCGAGTAAAATCCCATATAAATGTCCATAAAATCAATAAATTAACAAAATAACTCTTGTAAATAAACACACTAATTATTGTATATTAAATTGTACAAAATAAATTACACATAAAAAGCCGCAAAATCAAAGGAGTTTTATACATGTAAATAGCCCAAAACTTTATGTATTTTTAATAATTTCATATCAACTCCTTTTTGGCTAATTCTTTCTCCAACATGTTCATATCAATGTATATAAAAATACAAAAATACAAAACAAATTTTACCTCAAATAAATACTCCTAGATCCCAATGGGAAAAAGCCGTAAAGACCAACTTCCAAGCTAAATTCCCGCTCCGTATGAACTCCAAATTCACCAAACTCACTTTTAAAGTTCAAGTTAGAAAATTATCTATCCAACGGAAGTGGTTTCATTAAAATCGGAGCTCATTTGAAAAAGTTGGGTTTTGGGACCTAGATGTACATTGTATACCTTGTATATATTCATTCTGTCTTTAATTTTTATTATATCTTTCATAATTACTAAAAATACAAAAATATCATGATTGTATTGTATTTTAATTATATTATTTTATAGTATTTTTCTGTTGTAAATATCTCTTATTAGAAAGACAAAAAAATATAAATTAGAAAAGTAAACAAAAATTGTACATGGTGTTTTGTCTTCTTTTGTAAATTCTCCACTATTTATCTTCTCTCTTTATTTTATTGTATTTAAAGTAGTATACTTTTATTTTCTTTTATTTAATCACATTCTCTACAATAACTTCCCTTTCTCCAATAACCTCCAAGTCTTCTTTCAACCTCCATTCCACTCTATATTCTTCCACCAACCTCCCATTCAACTCCACCAATAATACAACTTCCCATTCAACACCTCCACCATTCTAACCTCCCTTTCTCTTCTCTTTATATTCTTTTGTACATCCTCATTTTTCCCCATCCGCCATTCTAATAGAAAAAGGAGAGAGCTTGGAACGTGGAGTTGGTGACAGCGGCGAAGCGTCTTCCTTAAGCGACGACTTCCTTCAGCGAGATCCGCGGAGCTCCGCTCCGCGTCACGAGTTTCCCATCGAGCTCGCTCAACCTCTTCGATTTTATTTCGCCAATCGGATCGAGGCGATGACATGAGTCCAGCGTAGCTGCTCCGCAAATCCGACGAACTTCAGGTAAGTATTCCTCTTCATTTCTTTCGTTATCTTATTTTATCTCATATTGTGTCCTTTGTTGTGTCTCCATTATTTTTACATCACCATCACCATCACTTTCATCATATTACCACCATCTTCCTTATTACCACCTTCACCACATCATCATTTTTTTCTCTCCATCTTGTGCATCTCTTGATTAACAAAACAAAACAATTAAAAAATTAAAACAAAAAAAAGATTTTCTTTTTATTTACTACAGCAGCCAACTAAAAAATTTTTAAAAAAAATCAAAAAAAAAACAGGAGCAGCAGCGGCTGGGGCCGCCGCCGCCCCATCCCCCATTCAACCTCCAGCGGCCACGGCGCCGCCCCCGCCCGCAGCCGCCTTCCCCTACGTGGCCGCGCGTGCGCCGGACTCGCGGCGCCCCGCCTCCAACCGCTCCTCCAGCGGCGACCCGCCGCGCCCCCCTGCCACTGTCCCCCTTGTGCATCTCTGCCGCGACTAGCGCCCTCCTCTGCCTCAGCCCGCCGCCGACCAACCCTTCTTTTGGGTTCTTCCACTTCCTTCGTACATCTCAGGGAAGAAGAAGGTGAATTATTTTATTGTACAAATTACACTTTCTTTATTTATAGTTTTTGTAATTACGAAAGGGTCCCTGTACATATTCTACATTTCAATTTCAGCTTTTGTATTTGCACAAATACACATGTGTTCTCCTTTTAATTTGGACTTCGTTTATGCATCTTTTTGTTCACTGAAAAATACTTGCATGTTGAGCAACTAATTTTCTACATTGTGGACATTTATTTATATTTTTGTGGTCTTTGGGTAATTAAATTAAAATGTTCAACTGATATATTGCATATTTTACCCAATCGGTGATCTTAAATTTATATCTCACACGAAGTTGCTCTAAAAATTCCACAAAAATTATATATGATGCCTTGAAATGTGATAATACAGTCCAAATTTCACGTCCATTGGAGTTGTCCTGTGCCTGAAATAAATTGTAGAGTGTTTTTAGTATTTGATTTTTAATTAAATCCACGTATATCCTTTTTGCGAAATTTCAAGTCTCCTGGATTCTACTTGAAAATATCTTTTTGAGATAATTCGCAATCGGATTAACTTGCTATTGTGGATTTATTAGGAATTATTTACTCACTGTCACTCTATTTTTACTAAAACATCAATAAAAAATTCATATATTATCAAAAAATTTCAAAAATATTAATGTAGCTTCCTTGCATCATGTTTTAATTCCAGTAAAATTTTCATGATTTTTGCTTACTGTTTGTGTGAGAAATTGCGAAAAAACCCATAAAAAGTGTGCATTTTTCCTTGTTGCATTTTAACCCCTAAAATTCCAAAAAAAAGTATCTTGCATTCATCTCAGGATTAGGACTCTAGGAAAAATATAATTTGGCTGAATTGGATTAATTTGACATTAAAATTAATTTGGCTAAGTTGTGTGATTTCTTAGTACTTAATTCACCCGCATTTTGCATTTGCTTTGGTTTTTGCATAGAAAAATTATAAAAAAACCGCACTGGAAATCTAAAACCTAATTTTCAAATTAACCCAAAGTTGTTCCTTTGCCTCCCTGTGTTCGACCCCGGACTTGCCCGGGATATAAATTAAGCCGAGACACTCTTCACGGAGATTCTTCTCTCGGTTCTGACCGAATCGCTAAGTACACGTGCTACAACGTGACCAAATTAAACATCGTATTTAGCGACTCGTCATGAATGTGATTCACAAATTTCGCAATGTTCACAAAATAATTATGGATTATTTTTGTGAATAATTTACAACAATAGTTGTTGTAAATAATGAAGATTTTCATAAGATATGAGATCTTATGAATAAGGAAGAGGAATGCCTCCTTCCTATTTAAGAGGATGGACGACCTCCTTGAATTGGAATCAAGGAGTGCTGCCACCCCCTATATGGAAGGGAGGCATGCCTCCTTCTAAAATCTCCTATATTGATTTGATTTAAATTAATTTATATATTGATGACTTATTCAATATATATTTAATTTAATTTAATTAATTTTTGTTGTGTTTTTAGCAACAAATCATGACCATTGAAAGAAACACAATCAATGAGAGCCATTGGATTTATGTTGTCCCATGGATTGAGATCCATGGATCCAAAAATGTTATAAAAGGAGAGGCACCCCTTTTCTCTTCTTGAAACAATGCTTTAGAAGCACATCTCTCTCTCTCTCTCTTTCTCTCTACACGCCTACTCTCTCCTCCTCTCTCATGGCCGTCCACCAAGGATGCCATGGAGAGAGTCTCCATTGCCGCAGCATTGTCGTTATGCTGCCCGATGGTTTGCTCATGGAACTCTGTCTACTTCGGTGTGCCTCGCTCATGAAGAAGACGTCAGATCTCGTGTGTTGGGATCAGGAGATCCACCACTTAGATCATCAGCATGGATTGCGAGAAGCACGCGGTTCATCCCCGCACTCGCAAGCGTCTCCTCCGTCGGATTGGACTTGAGACAGGAGGTCTCTTCGTTTAGAGACTCGATCGCAACCACGCTTCAAGAGGTAATCCTATTACTTGTTTGTGGTTTAGACGAAACAATCCGAGAAGTGTTCTTGGATCACGTGTTTTCTTCGCATGAAAATTTTTTAATTTCCGCCGCATAGAACAACTAGTCCGACTAGTCGTTCTTCGTCGTATTTGATACGACGCTCACGCTTCCGTGATGCGCTTGAGGATTTCACCATATCCTTTCAATCTCCTCGTATTTGCATCGAAGCCCGCCGACCAAAGGGCACGTGCCACGTACGTGCCCCTCTGGTAAATTGCAATATCTGTCCCCTGTTCATCGGTAATTTCAAATAGGTCCCCCTCTGCATATTTCTTTTTATATTTATTTATTGCAATTATACCCATTTGTTCCACAGTTATTTTTTACTCTTCTTTACATTATTTTATTAATCCAAAAATAGCATGATGTTTATCATTTAATTCTCTACATTTTGGCATATTGTGGATATTTTTGTGACCGATGGTTAATTAATAATTAATTATTTTGTGGAAAATTGCATATTTTTCCTAGCTTGTGCTCTGAAATTTGTATTTGATTAATCATTGCTCCAAAAATTCTCGAAAATTCACATATTGTAGAATTAATTGTGCTTGACATTGTGCCCAAAAAGATTTGCATTTGCATACATAATTTGCCCTGGAAAAATCATTTTGCATATTTCAGTGTTTGATTTTTAGTAGGTATTAGATCTTACATTTTCAAGGTTTAGGATTTTTCTGAGATCAAGCACCTAGTGATAGATCATAGATAATTTTTTTCCTTGAAAATAAGTAGGTTTAATATTTATTATATTTAAATATTGAAATTCATTTTGTTTGCATTTAAAAATTCATAAAAAATCATATTGCGTCCAAAAATTCCAAAAAAATTACAGTGTATTCATTTCATCATATTTTGCATCGTGGCCAATTTCATATTTTTTTCAAACATCGTTTAAACGTAATTTTCATTTTAGTCCCTAAAGTAGGTCGAAATTGCATCTTGCATCTCTTATTTGCATTAAAAAAATTTAAAGAAAAACCACCACGAAAACCGTGCACGAATTTTGATAGACATAATTCTAGATTGTTCCTTTGCCTCCTTGTGATCGACCTTGGGACTTGCCCAAGTAAAATAAACATAAAACCACATTGATTAAAATTGACTAATATTTTGTGTGGTTATTTTCTTGACCGATTCCGATTGCCGCCTACAACGCACTACAAATCATTTTAACATGAACGATAAATAAACATCTTTAACAAGCGCATTTTTGGACTCGTCACCTACACATGTAGGGGATTGGACTCATGACTTGATCTACAAGCCCCTTATATATTGAATCCATTATATGAGGCCTCAACCAATATTTGCCATACTTATAGTCTATACTCAACCCAACACTACATGTCAGAGTCTATATATGTTGAGTATGAGACTCCAAGATCTCAACAATATTCTCCAATTGAGCAGAATTCTCCCATGATTTGTCACGAGAACTTTTTGGAGGATGACATTTCTAGACTTATCAAGAAAAAAATTAATCATCTGGTAACAAGTTGAGAAATGCCACTAAAGTATTAAACTCAATTGGTGCTAGCTTGGGTACAAAAATAGAAAAGGAAATAAGCAGATTTGATACTGAAAAACTCGGCGGACATTAGGGAGTCCACACACTTTGTACAGCTGTAGTCAATTATACCTCCCTCTTTTACTGACCACTTTCCTTCTAATATATAGTCTGGCCATTCTTTTACTCCTCCTTCACCAATTAAAAACACCAAAAAAATTGAAAATTTCAAAACAAATCAAGAAAAGTAGAAAAACCAGATAATCTAATAAATATTCAAAATGAATATGATTTTAAAAAAATTATACCATGCCCTTAGAGAGGCCATTGCTAAGGAACTGATTCTTAAGCTTCCCTTAATAAAGGCCATACCTTCCTGAAATTAAAAGATTTGTGAAGAGTAAATTGATGCTCAAGAGGTCGGACAATAAGAGAACATAGACATAGAGACACATAGTGTCTATGGACACCTCCTTGGTGATAGGGAGAAAGATCACAAAGAGTCGTAGAGGGAAGCGGTTGCATAGGGTTGAATGAGAAATCAAAGACACCATCGTTACCCATGCGAGAATCGATGATGACTCATATGTTAGCATCCTCCCGACCTCCATGTTCGACAAGCTCAAACTTGGACCACTTATGAAGTCCAAAGTGATCGTTCATCTGGCTGGTCTATCCATAAAATGGTCGAGAGCAACCATTTCAGTCATTATTACTTTTCAAGGTGCTCCACTCAGAGTGGACTTTATGGAAATTGATATTTAGCACCGAGGAGAGTTCACCCAACCTCCTATTATTTTAGGAAGCTATTCTTAGCCTTGACTAAGGCAACTATAGATTGTAAGACTCGGTAAATTGATTTTCCAACATTGAGGCATATCGACAACATGTGACATTTTACGAAACACTCCTTCCCAATGCGGCCCACATAGCCATTGATAGTCGTGTCCATAGAAAGGTATATGGATCCCACTCTCTCCTAGACCCAAGAAACTGATTGTTGTACTAACCTTCGATTATCACCACACCTCCATGAAGAATAAACCTGTTATAGCTCTTTTGAGGAACCAATATGCATGAGAATATTTAAACTCATACCATGATTATCACGATTATTAGAGTGGTCAAATTTTTGAGTTGGTAGCTGACTCTTATGCCTAAGGAAATATCCATTGTCACCAAAACTTTAGAACATCAAAATGTGACATCTTTATCCATAGCCATTACTCACACTGCCACCAGGAAAGAACTCACAATGCCTACTCAAATTGAGGAAACTCCCCAGAGATGGGTCACAACTCTACAGGAGTGGGTTTATGAATATGGTGATTCATCTGATGAGCAACCCATAAATTCTACACCTTCCAGACTGATACTCATGATAGGTATATGAACTCTAACCTTCCTCCTCCAAGGACTTCATATAGAAACAAATAGACTAAGAAACTCACTTTTGACCTTAGAAACTAGGTGACTTCTAAAAATTCCTTGTCAAGTTCCTCATTTGGTTCTGAAGTTGTACATCAAGTAAGTGAAATCAGTATAGTTGTTCTCAAAGGGTATCTACCTTTAGTTGACAATAGTTGGAGAGCCTCCACCATACACTACTACTCTTCATAGGATGACTTTGACGATGGTTGGGATTCCTCTACTTCTTTGCCACTTCTATCCACTTCACCTCCATATTCCCTTCCACCTCATTCACACAAGAAGGCTCGTTACAAACCTTCGTGAGGAATGTACATTATTATTACATCTTCTACACTTTTCTTCTTTTTGACCCCTCCATCTCACGTGATTCGCATCACTCGCCCTGCTCTCATAACGTTCTAATTTTATGGCTATACTTAGGATGACCAGATCCTAAGTATAGGGGGAGAGTGACCCGAGTCTCTCCTTCTTTTATTTTCAATTATTTCTCTATAAATCTCGAACCCCATCAATTCTCACACTACTCCTTTTTCTATACATAGGCAGACTAGAGCCTAAGTATAGGGGGCACCAATGCCTTCCTGTATATTCATCCATTTCTCTTCTTGACCACTACCTCCCCATTTTTTCTCTTTACTACACTCAATCTGAACAGAACCTTGGGGTGGGTCGACTTATATACTTCTATTTTTTTCACTCTCTTATGCTTAGCATGAGCTATGTCTTTTCCTCGCTTTTTGTGCTCTGAGGATATAACACACGCTAAGTATAGGCAGTGTGTATATATTACATATATACTTTACCTGGATCGTACTTTATATATTTTTGTGTGTGTGTGTGTATATATATATATATATGTTATTCAATAAATACGAAACGGGTAAAGTTTAGTAAAAAAAAATTTTGTAAATTTGTATAATGTATATATTGTATACATTCTCTAAAACATGTATAATGTTTAAATTTTGTAAAATCTTTGTGTATTATACTATCTATGTAAAACTTGTGTAATCTTGTAAATTTGTGTGAATAATTCTCTTTTGTAAAATTATTGTAAATTAGGGGGTATAACAAAAAATACACAAAAAACTTTTATGTAACAAAAAGGGCTTCCTATTCACTCTTGCATATCATCCCTGCATTCATTCAAAAAAAGAAAAATTATTTTCCCTTCATCCACTTGCATTTCATATCATCTGCATTTCATTTGCGTGTGCAAAGTGGAAAGTTAGTGGATTTTGAACTGAGTTATGAATAGAAATCGAGGATGGACTTGATTTGACCTTAATTCACTTAAGTTTCAGAGGAACATCATTAAGAAGTAGGATTTTAGAAACTTTAGGTCTTAAACTTAATTCTCCAAGTTCACATGACAATGTATAGACATGATGCTTAGTGTCTAAATTGATTGCCTCATTCTGAGTTGACTCTTGGATAAGGACTTATTTTGTACTTTACATTGCTCACTTAGCCCAACTCAAACGAGGTGTTGGAAGACCATGTGTTTCTTTTTTGTTAGTGTAGGCATCTAAAGACCGGAGTACCATGTTGAAATAAAGCTTAGGATGAGGGATAGACTCCTAGCACATTTTTTTTCTAAAACCCCAAAACATGGGTGGACCAAAAGATTCTATATCCATTGGGGCACAAAAGATCCATTCAGAGCAGTCACAAATTCTAAAAAAAGAAGCTAATGCAAAAAGATATATTTTCAAGCTTTAGATAGCATGAAAATCTAGTGGAGACATGGATACACTGGCCAAGCTTCACAGAAGAGTTGACTACACTTCTCACTCTCCACTTCTTTTCTCATTCTTTTATTCTTCTTTCCCTACTTGTGAACTAGCACGTTCCTGAAATTAGAAGGAAATACCTGACTCCTCGAAGATGAGTTACTGGAGGAGGGGATTTTATGGTATTCCGACATCTTGGATGGGAAGATCTAACACCCTTCACACACTAGAGACAGTTATTCGGTGTTCATGTGGAACGCTTTGCGAGGGGGTTTATCTAAGATGACTTCTGAGTCGGATCTGGGATATTAACTTGTGAAAACCTGGAGTTTGTTTTTATTAAAACCATAATTCTCATAAGGAGTTATACCCCATTATTAATCCAAAGATCAAGTCAAAATCCATTTTCACTTTTTTGTCCATGATCTTGTAATGGAACCCAATATCATTTCAATTCTGCATTTCATTTTAGTTGCTCGAGGACGAGTAAGGTCTAAGTATAGGGGTTGATGAATCTATGATTCATCACTAAAAAGTTGAAAATAGAGCTTTGTTCATAAGTAATTAGCTATATTTCTTCATATATTTTGCATTATTATCATTCATGCACTTGTATATAAGATTCGCATTTTAGCATGCATAAATTCTCTTGTATATTTTCACTTGTATATTACCATATTTTGTCATATTTTTAATTATTTTTCACTAACTCGTAAACAAATAAAATCTATAGCATATATACCACTAACATTAATAAAAGAAAAACACCGAAAAATACCAACTTGTATATTTTCCTAGTAAAACCCAATCCTTAGTTTTGGGACTAAAAGCTGCAAAAGTGAATATCTCTCTCATAAAGTGTCCTATGAACTCCTGCTCACTTTGAATTAATGTACATTCAATTATACAAAACAAGATCAAATATAAAAGAATTGACGTTCATATGTGAAACTTGGCTTTTGGAGCCTCATTGTATATTGTATTGTATGTATTGTCTAAATTAACCCTAGTATTTTATGTATAAAAAACTCCTTTTGATTTATTTCTTTTACATTTATTTTCTTTGATTTATGTTTGAATAAAACATGCAAAAATCAAAATAAAAATTGAAGCAAAAATCAAAGAAAATAAATCAATCTCAGTATGTATATATAGTCTGTACATATGTCCTCTTTATTTTATTTCCTTATTTGCTTAATTACTAAAAATTCAAAAATAGATTATTGTGTAAATTTTTATTTTATATTTTCAATGATTTTATTTTGATTTTTTATATGAAAATTTGGTGTTTTATGTCTATGAACTACCACTAAAAATGTTTTTTGTACAAATGGTCTCTTTTGATTTTAGATCCCTCAAGAAAGTTGTAGATCCAGTCAAGGAGAAAAACTTCTATGTAGATACTTTTTTATTTGACTTTATTTTCTATTTATTTTTTATTTATATTATCATTTGATTTTTGAATTTTCCGAGAGCGACACGTGGCCGCTCTTAGAGCCACCACGTGTCACTCCTATTTTTATTTTATTTTATTTTTATTTTATTATATTATTTATTATATTATTTTATTATTATTATTTGTTTTATTTTTAAATTTTTATTTTTATTTTATTCTTTTTTAATTTTTTTCTCATAATGTGGCCACACCCCCACGCACCGCGTGACCCCTACTACCTCTCCCCCTTGCAACATGCCTCTCTGCCCGTCTTCCATGCTCGTCGAAACCACCACAACCCCCCGTAGTGGCACTTCTGACCTAACCACCCTTTCAACTGCCTCCGACGACCTCCTGCATCGACCCACCCCTCTGCCCAGCATCTTCACCACCGTGAGACTTGCTCGCCCACAACTCCCACTCCTCCCACTTGCCTCTCAATATCCCATCTTCCCACAATTGTCACTCGCTAATTTAACATTTACCAACCACATAAAAGGGCCCATGCCACCACTCGAGCCAATCATCCACCATTGGGGAGGGAAAACAAGTAGCTAGTCCCATGCCAGTACTTCTGCCATTGTGAGATCTAAGGAGGTGACAAATCCTTACCATGGTTCTTCTCAGAGCAACTGCACAGCTCTAGCAAGCTGCACCGTTGGGCCATGATCTGGGGAGCACCTTTACACATCTTCTCTCCCAAGCACTACCTTGATCCCTATCATCTTTCTCCCATCGCCTCTTCACTTTACCCCACTACTGATGCCTCACCTTTCCTCTTCTCACCAACTAAATCACCTTTAATTTTTTCAACACCTCTGTTGATTGACATACTCGATCATTACCTACTCTTCATATCCACCTCAATGACCACTATGCTTGACCATTCATGAGGGTTACTCCTCCATTCATCTCGACCCTTTCCGTCACATGTGGAACCCTCGCACTACCTTCCATTGGCATCGAGCATCGCTCACCTCAGCCGTACCTGCTCTACCAACATCTATTCCGCCATGCACCCCACCTCGTCCTGCTCGCTCTACTTTCCCTTCCTTCTGTCCACTAGAGCTACAACTGCTTCACACCTCTACCTTGTGTTGACATGACTACCTACCCACCGATGACCACCTCGGCCCCGTCGCTCAATCACCTCGACTTTTTCTCTAGTTGTCTCCTCTGCCTTCATGATCTATAGCAACTGCCTGCATTAATCTGCCCACCTCATCAGCTATCCCTGCACATACGCAGCATGTGAGTGAGCAGCAAGGCCTTCCAGTTTCCAACAAATTCCACAAGCACCTCTGCCTCCAGACTGCAATGCACCCCTTGGGTGTTTTGCGCCAAATCCCCCTCAATTTTGGGAATTACCCTTTCAGTCCTTGCTAGCAATTTTTCATTCATTTTTTTTCTTTATTGCAATGAGAAACCTCACTTTGTGACTTTATTTGAACAATCACTTTTCTTCTATTTTAAATTTAAAAAAATGCATTCTGTAGAAAATTTATTCCTATCTTATGGATATTTAATTGAATTTTTATGAGCTTGGATTAATTGTTTTGATATTAAGTTGCATTTTTATCCCAACTACAAGTGACTAATTCTCTTTAAATTGATTCTAGCTATAAGAATTCCTAAAATTTCATAGTATGTGGGATTAAGTGTGTTTTACTTTATGCCTAAACATCATGTAATTTGCATGCATACCGAGACATGAATAAATTAAGCAGTAATTTTAGTAATTGATTTCTAATAGGTTGTAGATCTAATATTTTTAGGAGCTATTATTTTTCCTAGATATCTCTTACATAAACCAATCTAGGATAATTTTATTTTTGAGAAATAAATAGATTTGTTCTTTATTAAAATTAATTTACAAAAAAATCACCATGCCTGCATATTTAATTCATAATAAATTTATTTCACATCAGAAAATTCCAAAAAAATAACAGTAACTTATTTTGTATATTTTCACATTTTGGCCAAATCTTAGTATTTTTGAACTTCATTTGATTGAAAATTGCATTTTAGTCCCTAAACTTGCCTAAATTCCATAACATAAAAAAATAAAAAAAAGTTTCTCTAAAAGCCCAGTATTTAGATCATTTATTAATTGACCTAAGGAGATAGTGGCCTCCCTAAGTTCGACTTTGGGCTTACCTAAGTAAAATAAATCAAGCTGCTAGGATTAATTGAATATTAAGTTAAGTAGTCTTTTTGATTGATCTGAATTGCTTGCCTACAAGGAACACATTAAAACATTTATTACACTTAATTAGAAAGAGAGATTAAGAGTTCATTATGGCTACAGATTGTAGAACAATCTGCAATTTTCTGAAAGATAACATCATATCGTGGTTTTGGATTCCAAAGATTGTGATTTTTGATGGAGGCAGCCACTTCATCAATAAAGAGGTAAAGAAATTAACAAGGAGTATGACATCGATCAATGAGTCGCATCTCCTTATCATTCATTGTCAAAAGGCTTGGAAGATCTATCAAACAAAGAAATCAAGATGATCCTACAGAAGCTTTTGAAGCTGGACAGAAAGAACTGTTCACAACTCCTGGGCTCAGTTCTATGGGCACATTGAATGGCCTACAAGTCTCCCTTGGGTATGCCACCCTACCATCTTGTATATGGGAAGCCATGCCACCTGCTCATGGAGTTGATTCACAAGTCATTTTGGGCGGTGAATATCTACAACCTCTACTCACAGAAAGGTGGTCAGCAGAGAAAAGTGGATCTGAACAGATTCCTGGAATTCAGAGATTATGTGTATAACAATAGCTTGATGTACAAAGAGAAGGTAAAATGTTGGCATGACAAGCACATCACAATAAAGACATTTAAATAGGGACATAAAGTATGGTAGTTTGATGTGAAGTTGAAGATATTTCCAGGAAAATTAAAGAGAAAATGGACAGAGCTGTACAGAGTCAGGATTGTACGTGACAACGGAAGTGTTTTGATATCATAATTGTCAACTGGCGCATAAACCTTTGTAGTCAACGGTCAGTTGCTGAAGCTATAACTAGAGCATGATACATTCAATACTATTTTCGACTCTGTACAGATAATTTTTGATGAAGAATACATCGCTTCAACAGCTTCAGTGGAGTCTGACAATTCTCCTCAAAATATCTTTGATTGATTTTCTTCTTTTCTTCGTTTCTTTTTCATTCTTCTAATTCTTTTATCCATGTTGCACTCACCCCATTCATATGTGATATACTTAGGATATGCTTCATCCTTAGTATGGAGGGTGAGAACCCTCGGTTATTCATTATTCTTTCTCTCGCTTGTTCCCAATTTTCGACATTCTCTCTATGCTTGGGGATATATTACCCTACGTATAGGGGGATAAGCTGAGTAAATTGAGTTCCTAAATTCTAGATCCTCGATCATCCCTATTTTGTATACAACTTGCTATACTTAGGATTATTTGGCCCTAAGTATAGGGGGATGACCTACTTCTCATTCTCTAGTCGTTGTAGTATAGGCTTTCCTATACTTAGCATGAGTTATGTCTTCCTTTTTATCTCTAATCTATGAGGACATAGTGTTAGCCATGTAAGCCTGAGGCAAGCCATTACTACAATAAATGTTATTGTAACATTTAATTTATCAATAAATGTTATTGATTTATCCACTGGCTATCTGAAATTAAACGAATGAGTGCACTATAAGGTCCCTCCGTACAATTAGGGTTATGCATCATGGCCATCTTAGTAATCATATAGTTGTTGATTCAATAATTAAATCATAGAGCTTGGTTCTTGGATGAATATCTAAGGATTAGATTGAGGACTCATCAGGCACCGTCAAATGATTTTTAAGAAATGATCTCCACCTTGAGTAGGAGATGGCAATTCTTCTCATTAGGCTGATATTTGACCGACCTCTTAATGAAAGTCTTCTGCATATGAATAGAGATTCGGGGGTGTCAGATTAGTTAGGTCAAATGATTGACTAAACTAGATCGAGATAACCAAAGTCCTATGCCGTATCCTGTCATGATATAGGCACGCATCCTCTGACCGGAGGCAGATGTGTTACTATATGTGTCAGTGTGCACATTCGGCAGACCAATAGGTTGATGACCTAACCAAGGCCTGTACATAGGTGATCGGGTGTGCATATGAGGACGTATGAGTAATACAAAGGGATCATATAGGTTCACTTGTGAATCAGAAAAGGTATTGGGATCGATCAAATTCCATGCATGGACATCATAATTTGGAAGCATGGCATGAATTTGTAGGTATGATATATGCTTTGGGAAAGCATATGATCGATACCAACTCCCAAATGACCAAGATTGAGAAACTAGATGATGAAACCCTAAAGATGACCATGTAAAATTGATCTATATCTTCGGGTTTATCATAGGTCTTCCAGTATGTAGGATGTGCATGTATTAGTAATACTTGAGGGTGATGTGATCATAAATGATTGTATAACCATGATGCTTCCATTATGAGGGAGTAATGAAATAGGTCTAGATTTTAGTGACTCCTCTCAGTAGAGAAGCAACATGATCTTAGTCCAAGTGTTGGACATTGATCTAAATGAAATTCAGATGCAATAAGAAGAATAGATTTGTGGCCTTGATTTAATCAAGCATATATAAGAGGTCCATGGGATCTTTATTTGAGATGTGATCTCAATATCCAAGACACTATATGTGGAACATACAATCGCCCTGTCCTTATCTCCATGTGTCTGTGGAGAAATTTCCAAGAAGGTGGACGGCCACATTATCCCATGTGGATTTGGTGGTCGCCCCACTCCCTTTTAAGGGATAAGCCAATCTCTTCCACCATTATCTCCAAGATTAAATGATTTAATTTTCAAATTAATTATATTGATTTTCCAATACATTAATTTAAATTAAATAAATTGTTGTTGTGTTTTTAACAACATATATCATGGTCATTGGATTAAACACAAATCAACCTCACTCGTTGATTTGGTGTTGAACGGGGATCGGGATCCATGGACTCCCAAAACCCTATAAAAGAAGAGGAACCCCTTGCTCTTATACTACACAATTTTTTCGACAAGATCTCTCTCTATCTCATTGCTCACGCCAACCCTTCTCCCTCTATAATAGTGGTACTCCACTCTTCTCATAGAGAGAAGGTTCTCTTCATTGTCGCATCATCGTTGTGTTGCCGCTTCGACGAGTCTCGGAGCTCCATCTTCTTTGGTGCATATCGTTCGTGAAGAAGGCATTTGATCTAGTGTGATGAGATCGGGAGATCCATTTCTTGGATCGTCGACTTGGATTGCGAGAAGCACACGATTCATCTCTGCGCTCGCAAGCGTCTCCTCCGACGGATTGGACTTGAGACAGGAGGTCTCTTCTCTTGGAGGATTTATCGCAACCACACTACAAGAGGTAATACTTATCTATTGTATGGATAGATGAAACATCCATTAAGTTTTCTTGTATTATGTGGTTTCATCAATTAAATTTTTTTAAAATTCTGATGCATCGAGCAACTAGTTCGACTAATCACTCTCGATCGCATACGATATGATCCACATGCTTCTGTGATGCACTTGAGGATTCTTCCATAATCCTTCAAGTTGTATCTGAGACTTAGGTTGGAAGTTTTGGATACGATCCATAAATCTAAGAAGATTTGGGTTCATTAGGGCTTATGAAAATTTTATCACATTTATTTTTCGCATCCATGTTTTGTGATTATTATTGGCCCTGTATAAAATGTTTAAACTTGAAATCATAACCTTTATAATGTTCCCAAATAACTAAAGAAATCGTGGGATTTGAGTTTGCTTGATTTGGAATCTGATAACTCAAGTTATGATCTTTTTAATGAGCATATATCTACCGTTTCGGGGGCGAATCTAGACGTAATTAAAGGATTAGTTACTATTTAGAAACACCTGGAAATGCATGATAATCACTTTATTTATGTTAAAAGTCAAATTATAAACCTTTGGAAACTTACTTTACTTGATTTGGATTTAAATTAATTGAGATATGATAGTTTTAGTGAGTGAGCGTCACTGCTGAAAATTACATTCCTAATCAAGAACTTTGTGATTGACATTTAAGAAATTAGTTAAATTAATGGTTAATTTACTGTAATTATTATAGATAAATATTTGAGAAATATTTTATGATAATTATTACCTTAAATGACATTACCTTAACCAATAATTGATTAGATATGATCTAGATTACAAATTGGTTACATGATCATCTTCCAATATACAAACTTGCTTGAATATGATTGGCAATTTGTTTAGAAATTTTTCTTATAATCAAAATAGTTTTTTATTTTTATATATGGTATAACTTTGGTTGAAAAACTGATTATCACCTCAATTACATAATGATCAATTTGGTATTATTCTTTCCCGAGGGGGATATGATGTCTACTTGGGGAGCATTGGGGTAGCAGGTTGCACCGTGAGCGATCTATCCCACTCCCGTTGGTACTAGCCGTGATAGTGGATAGGGAAGAGATAATGCTGGAGATATCATGGTGTATTTTCTAATTATTAAAATTCAAATGATAAGTACTTTGAGATTATACCATCCTTTCAAGTAATAATCAAGTTTGTTGATTGAACTGGATTGATAATTGATTTATTATGATTAAATGAATTATATCCAATTAAAAGTCTCTATTATAGAATTGTATTTACCTTGGAAGAAGTAGTTATGCGAATGTGATTCATGATAAGTAATTATAATTTGAATATGAGGCGGAGGATCACATAAGTGACATCCATGGTCTCCCATCAAGGTAAAGGGTCCCGTCATTAGGGACTGTATGTAGGAGACGCATGTCCGAAGTGATATCCCATGCATGCAAGCGCATCTGAATCGAGCTCTTTGCTTCTCGAAAGAGTAAGGTCATATGTGTAGAGACCCTAATATCAGGTCCTCATATTATTGGGACGATATTGGATTGTGCATAGCAAGTTCTAATCTTGTTGACAGTTGGTTCAATTAGCGTCGGGTCAACATCACCTTAGGAGTAGTGGGCTTGGGCGTTAAAGACCGAATTGGGAAATGCAAGTTGGACTTTCAAGGCAGAGTATGTTCCACTTCTTTTTATCCGAGTCAAATGTTCTCATATTATTGGTATTCGATAAAGGTAAAGAGGAGATCCCGGTTCTTGCTAGAGGTATAACAATCAGTATATCTCTTGCTTTGAAAGTGAATTAGGGAATGAACTTTCAAAGTTGAAAAGGCAAGACTATTTTGATTAAAAATTCCTTAATCAAAGAAATACAATTGAATATATTATTATATATTCTAATATACTGCATTCTTAATTTTAGAAAATGAAGTCCATGAACCCTCTTAGCAGGCTCCTGGAGGTCAATCAGTTGACTGGGCCAAGTTATTCGGATTAGATCCGAAAATTGGATCTTATCCTATCCGATGAGCGCATCTCTTATGTGTAAACAAAGGACTAGTACACAGATCCACAGACTTCGGAAGAAAGTTCATATAATGAAAAATATGATGAAGATCAAAATGTGGCAAGATGTTACATTATGGGTTCATTATCCACTGTGCTTCAGAAGCAGCATGTGGAAATGAACACTTGCCAAGAGATCATGCTGAATCTGAAGGAAATGTTCGGTGATGTAAACTGCATACAGTGTTATGATGTAATGAAAGAACTTATTTGCTGCAAGATGCAAGAGGGGACCTCTGTCAAAGAACATATACTCAAAATGTTTGGGTACCTCTCTCAACTGGAAACCCTGGGAGCCTTCATGGATTCTGACATGCAGGCTGACTTCATTCAGTTGTCGCTCTCTAAGTCTTTAAACAACTTTGTGGTAATGTTCCATATGAGAAATGTTGAATTTACTAATGTTGGGCTATGGATTGCATTAAAGTTTGCTGAAGACGTAATGAAGACAGATCGCCCCTCTGCCAGTGCAATGGTGGCACTAGTAAAAGGAAAGCATGGTTGGAGGCAAGTTTCTTAGAAAGGCACGACCCAAAAGAGAAAGAAGAAGAGTAAAGGTGTTGGCCCATCTTGCAATGCATCCACGTTGATAACGTTGAAGAAAACCGTCATATGTCACCACTGCAAGAAGCAGGGGCACTAGAGGCGTAAGTGCCCGGAATATCTAAAGTCTGCTGACAAAGGTAAAGCCTCAACAGGTATGAAATCTACTTTCAATATTGAAACTAGTTTTCTTGTTGGATGAGAAGGAAGTTGGGTTATAGACTCTGGTGCTTTTGTTCATGTATGCAATTTGCTGAATCTTTTCAGGAAACTATGAGTTTAGATTAAGGCTATCATTATCTAGTGGAAGAGTCCTAGTACTTAAAGATTGTTTTTATGTACCTGAAGTTAAGAGGAATTTAAAATATGTATCTAAGCTGGTTAGAAGTGGATATTCATTCCTTTTCTATAATAAACTATTCATGAGTCACTATGATAAGCATATTACGGATGGTGTTTTGACTTCTGGTGGACTCTATGAATTGTGCATTAATGATCATGTCATGAATGGTACCACCACTAATAAAAACCCTAAAAGATCCAAGGAGAATAGAAATTATTAGAATATGATTTGGCATGAAAGGCTTGGTCATTTATCTACTGATAGGATCAATAGACTGATAAAGGATGGAGCCTTAGATTTTCTACAGGTTCAATCTTTGCCTACCTGCAAACATTGTATTCGAGGTAAAATGACTAGGATCCCTTTTCGTAACAAGTTTACACGATGCGAAGGTATTCTTGACCTAATACATATCGATGTATGTGGTCCCTTCAGTACCATGACTTGAAATGGATGTCGATATTATTTGACATTTATTGATGAGCATTCTCTATACAGATTTATTTTCCTGCTACGTCATAAATCCGAAAACTTTGAAAAGTTCAAAGAGTTCAAGGCTTTATTGAGAACCAAATCGATAGTAAGATCAAATGGATTTGATCTAACCGAGGTGGTGAGTACCTCACATTTTCCTTTTAGTTTTTGGGGATATGCAGTAGAGACTATAATATATATCCTAAACAATATTTCTATCAAGTCTGTACCTAAGACTCCTCACGAGCTCTGGTATGGAACCAAACCTAGTGTTAATCACTTGAGAGTCTGGGGTTTCTTGGTCCATACAAAGAATGTGGATGCAAGTAAGCTAGAATCTCACTCTCGTGAGTGTTACTTCATTGGGTATGTTAAAGATGGTATTGGATACTAGCTTTATGACCCTGAGACCCAGAAGGTTTTCATCTCTAGAGATGTGAGATTTTTGGAGGATGACTTCCTTAAATGTCGAGACAAAAATGAAGTAGAGGAACTCATAGAGTACCTTAAGAACTCTAAGCATCCTAAACTAGAAACTGAAGAGATAAATAAAGATGGAGCACTTATACCTCTTCGAAAGAATTCGAGGGCCGTTGCACCACCTGAAATGTATGGATTCCATGTGTCAGGTGAGACTGACAATGATCCTGCTTCATTTGATGAAGCACTCGTGGATCATGACATGGATATATGGATGATAGCAATGAAGTCAGAGATTAATTCCATGCATAAGAATGGTGTGTGGACCCTAGAAGATCCACCTAAAGGGGTAAAACCCATTGGGTGTAAATGGATCTTTAAGAGAAAGAGAGGACCTGATGGGAAAGTAAAGACTTTCAAGATACGAGTTGTAGTCAAAGGCTACACACAGAGAGAAGGCATCAACTACGATGAGACGTTCTCTCCTGTGGCCATTCTTAAGTCCATCAAGATACTACTAGCTATAGATGCATCTCTTGACTACAACATCTAGTAGATGGACGTGAAGACAATTTTCCACAATGGATACCTTGAGGAGGATATCTATATGGAGTAGCTCTAGGGCTTCATAACTGAGGAGGGTAAAGTATGCAAGCCGAAGAAATCCATCTATGGGCTCGAACAAGCTTCTTGTAGCTGGAACATCGGATTTGACGAAACCATAAAGAGTTATGATTTTGTGTATAATCTTGATGAACCTTGTGTGTACAAGAAGCTTAGTGGGAGTCCCATTTTGTTCATTGTGCTTTACGTAGAAGACATTCTTATCATTGGGAATGATACAGGGATGATGATCCGTGTTAAAATTTGGCTATTCCATACCTTCGAGATGAGAGAACTTGGAGAAGCCTATTACATCATGGATATGAAGCTGTTCAGAAATCGGGAAAAAAGGATATTGGGATTAGCACAACATGGGTACATTAAGAAAATTATTGAACGTTTCTATATGAATAGTTTCAAGAAAGGTTTCCTCCCCTTTATACATGGTATCCACCTGTTGATGAATCTGTGATTCATCACTCTTAAAATTGGAAATAGAGCCTTGTTCTGGAGTATTTAGCAGCATATTTTCCTTATCTTGCATAAGTAGCATTCAAGCATGCAATCACAATACAGGCATTTTAGCATTCATACTTGCATCAAAATAAGAAGCCATTTCATCTGTAAAAATCACTTGTAAAATACTTCCAATAATTCACCTAATTATTTGTATCCCCTCTAAGATTAAATAACACCTTCCTTACACTATTAATAACATAAGGAAGAAGGCCAAAAATCCCTATCCTGTAAATCGCCCAATAAAGCCCCAAAACCAGTTGGAGAACCTAGACCTTAGAATGCCTATATCCACATCATACAACCTCCGAATTAGGTCTACTCACTTATAAATTAACATACATCCAGAGACCTTTAAAATGAGACCAATTTCATTTGATTCGGAGATCGTATGCAAAACTTGGGTTTTTGGGCCCCTATGTACACTATTTATATGTATATTTGTACTCTTGTATTCTTGTATCATATTTGACCTCATCTCCATTTTTGGTCAACATGAAACTTGCAGATCTCATCCAGAACTATAACTTTCATGTTTTGAGTTTTTCCAAATTCTGCCTCTTTCTCTCTCTAAATTTGTTTTCTTTCTCAGCCACTCAGAGCTGGGTGCGCCACGCGCCATATCATCTCCATCGTCCGATCACTCGCCTTCTCTCTCGATCTGGATCGTGCATCATCACAAAGCTTCCCAGCCATTCAATCCACCCAAGGATCTCATCTGGACCACTCGTCAGCACCGCGCTCCCCTTTGTGCCACGTGGCGACGCCTCCGCCCTCCGATCTTCGCCAGGAAGCTCTTATCCTGGCCACTCATCTCGCAACGCCTCACGACCCTTCTATCAAACACCTCGACTACATCTCTGCCACACGTTAGCACCTTAACCCACAGGCGCCACTTGGCTACATCTACGCCCTTCGATTTCGATCTGCCGATCTAATCCTCACCTTCCGCTTCTGCCCTTCTTCTCACAGCTGGATCGCTCGATCCAACGGTCGATACTTCATCTCCTACCTCCCGAACACCCCGTGCCCCACGTCACCCACCATGCGCGAGGGTCGCCCCCTTTCTATTTTTGGAGCCACGCCGTCCACCCTCGCCGGCCTCTACCACCTCCCTCATGTAGCCCTATCTCCCCTCATCCTCGTCGAACCCCTAAAACTCCATAACCTCCATCCACCTCGATCCACGATGCCCATCAACTCCACCACCTCGTCACCTGCGCCGTCACCTTCAAGCTATAAATGTGCCTCCCCCGTCGACTGACAGCCCCATACGCCATTACGAGATGTATCCTAGAGCTCAAAGACACCCATTGGTGACAACAATTGAGTGAGAAACCGAGCAAAGATAGGCTTCCACCTTCGGCGAGATCCACAACGTCGCCATGCCGTGTTGCAGCTTCTCTGACGAGCTGCTTGAGCTCAGGTCCCCTACCATCCCTCAAGCGACGACCAAGAGCGCTTCATCGAGCTCCATTCCCTAGGTAGACACCCCCATATACCTCTTGATCTTCTTCTCCTCTTTCTTGGTTTTTCTCCGAATTTATTTTCCTTCCCCATGCCACTTCTCGCTCCGTTGAGCATCCACCGAGTGTCCCCTCGAAGCTCTGATCTTCGCGCCCGCCTTGATCCTCCCCGACGACATGCTCAACCCCACGCCGATGCAAGCTCTGCCACCTTGAGGGAGCACGATCACCGGACCACCTCGTCACCTCTCAGGCCTCTCCCCGCATTTGCAAGCAACCCACGAGCACATTCGCATGCCTTGGTTTTTCCATCGACCCCTGCAGGTGCATCAATTTGAGCTTCATCGAAGCTCCATTTGAGCTTCCCCGCCACCGCTCTCCGGAGACGTTCAGCAGCTCCTGAGACCGCCGGTGGATTCCCTACGCTCCCATGACTCTTTCCAACCACTTGGGAGTCATCGGCGACCTCTACCGATGTCCAGAGGAGGAGGCGGAGCCAGCAAGAGCCCAACCTTCTCCACCGCAGAAGGCAGCGGACCGGTTGAGGAAAACGAGCAGCAGCCATCCGATCTCCTTGATTGGACAATCCCTAGCACGCCACGTCGCCCACGTCCCGCCGCTATAGGATCAGGAGGATCCTACGTATCTGATCGCGCCACGTCACCATCCGCGTTGAGCTTCAGAAACTGTTGGATCGATCTTGATCTGACGGTTCGTCGCATGCCACGCATCATCTTCCAGCAGCCGTTGGATCCTCACTCGATCCAATGGTTAACAACGTGCCACGTAGCCGCTCTGAGCTTCTTCCCCGACCATCAGGCTCGGAGCGCCCGAAGCAAGCCGAGCCTCGATCCGAGCTAAGTCCGAGCCTCCGAGCCTCTACAGTCCACCAAGCCTGGGACCCCACGTGGTTTTCACGTGCAGCCTTGGGTATTTTGCATATATACCCCCCTCATTATAGGTAATTTCATATCAGTCCTTGTCAGCACGTTTAATTTTCATCAATTTTATTTCTTGTAATTACAGTTAGGCCCCTGTCTTTGCATGCATCTTTAGGCATTCATTTTAACTCATTTTCCAAGTTTGAAAATTGCATTGTGTAGCTTAATTTGTCTTCTTTCGTATGTGACACTTGGCATATTTTCGTGAAAGCAGTGGATTTAATTAATTGAAGGAATTTTGTCATATTTTGCCCATTTGTGCCTTTTAATTTGTTGTAATCTCTCTGTGACTCCAAAAACCACCAACAATTCATATTAAACTTAGGATAATTATGTTTACATTGTGTCCATAAATCATCTCATTTGCACGCATCCTGAGTCATGAATAAATCAATTTGTGATTTCCTTAATTAATTTTTAATAGGTCCATTTCACACAGAAATTTAGGTCTATTAATTTTCCTGGATTCTTCACACTTAGATCTATCAAGGATATTTTTTATATCTGAAAACAGTGTGGTTTGGTATTTATTAAAATTAATTAAGTTAAAATCATTGTGCATTCATTTTTAATTCATAGAAAATTCATCTAGTGTCAGAAAAATCTAAAAAAAATATGATAGCTTAATTTCATCATATTTCACCATCTAGCCAAGTTTCATAATTTTTGGAATCAATCTGATCGTCATTATGAATTAACTTGGAAACTGGCCCGATTTTGCATGTGTCTTTTCCTTTCTACATAAAATATATAAAAAAAGACCAAAAAAATGACTTCTTGAAATTCTGACCTTAGAAATCTGCGTTGAATTTACCTAAGGAGAAAGCTGCCTCCCTAAGTTCGACCTTGGGTTTGCCCAAGTAAAATAAATTTGCTGCTCGAAATTAATTTGACTTTAATTGAAAGTGGTTTTTGATCTGCTCTTATTATCCGACTGCAACGAATGACACAACGTTTAATTTGTCCATTAATTTGATTAAATTAACAAGGGTAGTAAGACACCCATCAGAATGGCGTCGTTGGCGGGGAGGCAGGGCTTAGGTTAATTTGTAGTTAATATCTGAGTGTTTTATTTTCCATCCCAGGTAGTCTGACCTCTGGTTTTCTTGTGAATATTTTCTGTCCTTTGCTTTTGTATTTTGGTATCGTTCTCGATTTGACCTCAACTTGTTTTCTTTGTGCGAGGAACGTGAGGAGTCGGAGACGCTTCGAGGAACCTGTACTTTAATTTGTTTGAGTGATTTGAGAGGACTTGTATTTTTCATCTTCTTTATTTTCTACATTATTTCCAGCGGTTCCCGTTTGGGTTATCGCATGTGTAAACATAGTGGAACAACGTCCCCGTCTGTTGTGTGGATTGAATTTTCAGAATAGTCTTGCACTAGCAGCTCCTCGATCCACTCTAGGGTTTGCTTGTGCTAGTAATTTTTAGGACCACACATCACTTAAAAGATGCACTTAGACCGTAGATCTAGTCAAATTTAACATGTGCTTCACTCGCTAATAGAACTGCCTATCTAGGAGCAGATTTTTTCGTCTTCATTTGCATGTAGTATAAAAGCTTTCAATTCTGTTCCGCATCCTACATAAAAAGCGAAGGGATCACTGTAAGTATTCTTCACTCAACATAAGCATCATTGATTTTCATGCATCAGCTTTTCCTGATTTCTCTCTCTCTCTCAGTTTTTCAAACCTAAGTAAAAGGAAATTGGGACTGGATGATAGGCGTGATGTGTGGATGGATTAAAACCAGTGATAACTTAACTTAAATCGGGGTTGCTAACATTATTGATCAACATAAACTCAATAAAATTGGAAATTGTGCTTGCGGGAGATTAACTTCGACCTTGTTTTCAGGCTGAGTGAGGGTACTTGAGTGTGTGTGAACACCTTAAGGAAGAGCCCAAATCCCCGCCTTCCATATCACGTACCAACTAATCCTAGCAAATATCACGAGTTGAATATTTTCAGGTTCACTGACTAGTACCAAGTAACCTCCGCCTGTTGACAGGTAGTCAGGAGTGAACCAGCGGTACTTCACGACAAGTTGCTAGTAACCCCTCTAGGCAAAGTTCCAGCCTTGTCAGCCTCCGCTTGCTTGCAGGTAGATAGGGGCACGGTCTTTGAATCCATCAACTTGGGATAGGAGCGAAGAAAGGAAGGACACATGTATCTTAGGTGACAGGTTAAACAGGGAAGACACATCCGTCTTTGAGTTGACTTCCCTTTAGGCCACGTAACCTTTGCTATTTGTTTGAAAAATTAGAATTAAAATCAACCGGATTAATTGGACTCGGTTTTGGGTCCTTCACCATGTTGAGTGTGAAAATACAGGGTTTGGAGTGAATTGCTTGCTTCATGTAGGAGTAAAATCCTATCTTTACTTAGAGCTCCCAATTCTTCTCGCCAATCCAAGATGACTAACTGGGGGATATCGACTCATTATTCGCCAATCTCTCTTTGAACCCCCCACGAGACTCATCTTCACCGGCCCAAGCGCAACTTGGACCACCCAGAGCTTATGACCCTCTTGAGTTCTGAATCCCTCACACCCAGGGCGGTTACTCTCAAACCAACCCTTTCCTCTCCTCTGAGCTTATCGAGGAATACCATCGCCTCGGTAAGAATCCCTTCCTTGATTTGTCCTCTAACCCAGACCATTTCCATTGTTGGAAATGCGAGCCCACAGCAAGCCATTATGCAATAAATGTTATTGCACATATCATTCCTTTATCTGAAATGAAGAATGAATAATTTGTATAATAGGTCCCTTAGTACAATTATGGTTATGTACCATGGCCATCTTGATGATCATACAGATGTTGATTCAACTATTGAATCATAGAGGCTGGTGCTTGGATGAATATCTAAAGAGTTAGATTGTGGACTCATCAAGCACCGTCAAATGATTGTTAAGAGATGATCTCCAGCCTGAGTAGGAGATGGCAATCCTTATCTCTGAAGGCTGATATCTGATCGACCTCTTGAGGCAGGTCCTCTACATAGGAATAAGAGATTCGGAGGTGTCAGATTAGTTAGGTCAAAGAGTTGACTTAACGAGATCGAGATAACCAATGTCCTATATCGTATGCTGTCATGATATAGGCACGCATCCTCTGACCGGAGACAGATGTATTACTATATGTCTTAGTATGTACATTTGGCAGACCAATAGGTTGATGACCTAACCAAGGTCTAAACACCGGCGCGTTGGAGTGCATATAAGGGCATATGAGTAATACGATCTCTCAAAGGGATCATACAGGTTCAGTTACTGAACCGGAAGGCATGAGCTCACTCATGAGATATTGGGAAGAATCAAATTCCATGCACATGGTCGTCTCGCTTTGGAAGCTTGACTGAATTTGTAGGTTTGATATATACTTTTGGAAAGTATATGATCAAGACCTAGGTATGATATACACTTTTGGAAAGTGTATGATTGATACCAACTCCTAATGATCGAATGAGAAACTTATTGATAAAACTATGAAGTAGACAGTATAAAGTTGATCCAATACTTCGGGTTTAATTTGAGTCTTCCAGTATGCAGGATGTACAGGTATTGGGAATACCTGAGGCTGATGTGATCATAAACGTTTGCATAACCATGACGCTTTCATTCCTAGGGAGTGATGAAACGGGTCTGGATTTTAGTGACTCCTCTCGGTAGAGAAGTGATCTGATCTTGGTCCAAGTGTTGGACATTGATCTGAATGTGATTCAGATGCAATGAGAAGATTAGATTTACGGTCTTGATTTAATCAAGCATCTATGGGAGGCTTGCGATCTGGATTTGAGATATGATCTCAATATCCATGTCACTATACGTGGAACAATACAATCGTCCTTTCCTTATCTCCAAGTATCTACGGAGAGATTGCATTATTATTGAAGGGTTCAAGAATAATTCCATAAGATCTAAGCAATGAAGAAATCATGATTAAATGTGATTTAATCATCTTGATGTATGAAGAAATTATCCAATATAATTAAATGTGATTTAATTAATGTGGATAAGAATAATGTGGATAGAAATATCCAATTATTCATAATATATTATAAATGTGATTTATAATGTATTAGAGAGAGCTGATTATAATTTATATGTGTTGATTAATTATTATGTGTATTGGATACACATTGTGTAATTAATTGACAATGTAAATTACATGTTGTTTTGGGTTGTGAATATCATTCACAATTTTTCCATGGCAAGATTGCAATATTCTCAAATATAATTGTGAATTATTTTTGAAGAATAAAACCCAACAAAAGTTGTTGGAAATAAATAAAGAGATTTCCATGGAGAAATGCAATCTCATGACACGTCATGAGATTGCTCTCCTCATGGAAAGCTTGGGCGGCACCCAATTCCAAATAGGAATGGGTGGCCGTCCATATGGAATGTACATGGAGATGTAATCTCCATGTATATTCTCTCCTTATTTTTTTGGTGTAATTTTGGATTAATTTTTATTTGATTTTGTCAAATATATTTTGATCTAAATTTGTTGGTTTTACCAACAACAATCTTAGCCATTGGATTGACATAAATCAATCTCATCCATTGATTTTGTATGTCACATGGATTGAGATCCATGGATCCCAAAACCCTATAAATAGAGAGGCATACCATGCTCTCTAAGTACATGCAATTTTGGAGCTCTCTCTCTCTTTTCTTCATACGCGACAGCCCTCTCTCCCTCTAATTTTGGTGGTCGTCCATCATACCCTAGAGGAGAGATTCGTCGATGCTCTCGCCACCGCGCCGCCCCTTCAACGTTCTTCGGTTCTCCGTATTCTTGGAGTGCTGCACTCACGAAGGAGACGTTCGATCTCGTGTGACGAGATCAGGAGCAACTACGCTTGGATCAACTTCTTGGATTGCGAGGACAACACGGTTCATCCCCACGCTCGCAAGTGGTCTCACCAACGATCGGACTTGGGACAGGAGGTCTCTTCTCTTAGAGACTCGATCAACCACACTTCAAGAGGTATTGCATTATACTTGTTGTGGTTATAGATGAAATGATCTGAGAATGGTTCTCGGATCATGTGGTTTCATTGAATAAAAATTTTAAATTCCGCTGCACCGAACAACTAGTGCGACTAGTCGTTCTTCGTCGTACCCGATACGACGATCACGCTTCCGTGATGCGCTTGAGGATAATTCAATATCCTTCAAGTGGTATCAGAGCCAGGTCGACGGTTTCGAATATGATTCGAAAAATCGAGGACGACTTGGGTTCGTTAAGGTCGCGAAAGTTTTTATCGCATTTGATTTCGTAGATATGTTTAGTAAATAATTTTGCCCATGTTTAAATTGTTTAAGCACGAATTATTTACTTGGATTTTGTTCCTCACTAAATAAGGAAACCATAGGATCTGAGTTTGCGTAAATCGGATTTCGTATGCTCGAGATATGGTTGTTTTAATGAACATGTATGCACTGTTGCGGGAACTGCAGATCTTAACATGATTAAAGAGTTAATTACTTTTAGATCCGCCTCCAAATGCGTAAAACATCACTTGTCTTCTGTCCTAAATCAAGTTAGCAATCTTTAAAAATTGAGTTTGTCTAATTTGGATTTAAATTGATTGAGATATGTTAATTTTAGTAAGTAGGGGTCACTGCTAAAATTGCAGTCCTAATCTAGAACCAAGTGATTGTCAATTAGTGAAATTAATTGTTAATTTCGTGAAATAATCATGAAAAATATGTGTGAAATATTGGAATATGATTATTTACATAATTGACTTGGCCTCAACCAATTAATTGATTAGATTTGATCTAAATCTTAATTGGAAACTTAATCATCAAACTTGATTCTTGAATAGTAATTTTCATTTAATCAATTAGTGAAATTAAATTGTTTAATTTCCTAGAATAAGTGTGCATAAATATTTGTGAAATATTTGATGATAATTATTCCCTTAAATGACATTGCCTTAACCAATAATTGATTAGATCACTAATTGGTTACACGATCAACATTCCAACAAACATGTTGCTTGAATAGGACTTGGGATTTGTTTAGAAAATCTCATTATAATGTTAATCAAAATTGTTTTGATTATTATTATATGGTATAATTTTGGTTGAAGAACCGATGATCATCTCAAGTACAAATTGATTTATTTTGCATTATCCTTTCCCGAGGTGGATATGGTGTCTAGTCGGAGAGCATTAGGGTTGCGGGTTGCAACGTATGTGGTTCGTCCCACTCTCGTCGGTACTGGGCATAATAGCGGGTAGGGTTATTATAATGCTTAAGAAATCATTATGTATTTCTAATTATTAAAATTCGAAATAATACGTATTTGAGATAATACCATAATTCAAGTAATAATTAAAAAAAAGTTTGTTGGATATTAATTGGATCATTAATTTAATATGATTAGATTAATTGGAATCCAATTAAAATTAAGACACTCTATTATAAGTAGACGTGTTATTTCCCTTGGAAGAATTAATCATAATGAATATGATTCATAATGATTAGTTAAAATTTGAATATGATATGGAGGATCACATAAGTGACATCCATGGTCTCCCGTCAAGGTGGAGGGTTCCATCTCCAGGGATTGTATGTGGGAGATGCCTGTCCGAAGTGACAGCTCCTGTATGCAAGCGCATCTGGATCGGGCTCTTCGCTTCTCGAAAGAGTAGGGACGTATGCGTAGTGACCACAATATCTGGTCCTCATATTATTGGGGCGATATTGGATTGCGCATAGCGAGTTGTATTCCTGTTGACGGTTGGTTCAATTAATGACGGGTCAACATTGTCTTAGGGGTGGTGGGCCCGGGTGTTAAAGACCGAATTGGGAGATGCAAGTTGGACTTACAAGGCGGAATGTGTTCCCGCTTCTTTTTATTGTAGGTTCTCATATTATTGGGATGCAACAAAGATAAGGAAGGAGATCCCAGATCTTGCTTGAGATATAATGTTAAGTATATCTCTTACATTGAAAGTGATTAAGGGAACGAACTTTCAGTGTTGACAAGGCAAGATAACTTTGATATAAAAATTCCTAAATCAAATTAAAATATGTATTAGATATATTTATATATATATTTATGCAAATTTATTATTTCAGATAGTCCTTCATTAAACCCACTCAATGTTATACTTAATAATAACCAGTAAAATATCATGGATTGATCTCATGATACAGATATTGCACTTGCAGTTGGACACATAATATATGTGGTTGCAATGTGCAAGTTTCCTCATAATAATGAGGAATGACAATTAAATGGATAATAGGACTACAACCCTAGGGTTTGTATGTCTCTATAGTCTTGATCTCTCATCGGATGTACTTTGGAAGTGACATGTCGCTGATGATCGCAATTGTCAAATAATCCATATAAAATTAATGAAGATATTCTGGCATACATATGTGCTCTTGACATTTAACATGAATGAGATGGTTCACTACATCATGCAGAATGGTGTCTCTATAAGAGATGATGTATTCAAATTGTTTGAGTACCTACCTGAACCTATGTTTTAAGAGTTTAGATGGATGTAGATGATGATTGTCATTATTCTACTATCTATACTCTAGTCATTCATGAAGCTTCATAGTATTCATATTGTATGAATTTAATGAAGCAAGTATAAATGTTGAAATGATCTTACATTGAATTTTTTTGAATTTAACATAAGAGATCCTTAGTCTTAAGCAATGGTTGCTCATAGATGAAAGGAGCGCAATGGAAGCATGGGTTGGACCCAAGTAAAAAGTGTAGTCAAAGAATTGATTGTACCTCTGTGACTTCCATATGACATCCAAAGAGTTGGATGAATGCCAACACTGCAATAAATTGATGTGTTGATAGTACGACTATCAAGTCTGCCTAGAATCCTTAGAGAAGGACTCGGATGGAGCATCAGAATAATGTACATAAATCATTGATATTGGCTTACTTATTGAATAAGATAAAGTCTAATAATTGTATCTCAATCTTCTAACAACACTTGCAATGAGTTGCATATGTTTTAGAAGACTGGAAAATTTGATCTTAAGGTTTATAGTTATCCAGATGGACATTGATGCAATTGTTGCAACAATTTCCATTGGATCACTAGACTTCATAATTTCAGTGGGAGAGCCCTTAGTCTTATAGAATGTCTCTATGACCTAGACATTAGAATACACTCATTGTTTGTTTCTAAATGTTGGAAATAAACATGAATTCTGGAATGGACCTATCATAAAGAGTTATGATGAAGATATTTCAGAAAGTAATCTAAAATCTAGTGGACTCCACTAAATTAGAAAATTAATGAATGGTTCATTAACATTTCTAAATACTGAAATTAAACCTCAAGATCAATAGGAGGATGAAGATCATTTGACAATGATCGAACATCAAGCCTTGGACATTTGTCTATTGATTTGATCGATAGACTAGTAAGAAATGAAACTTTAGAATGTCTAAAATTTCAAAACTTACATACTTAAGAATATTGTATTCAAAGAAAAATGTCCAATACACCCTTCTTTGGTAAAGGTGTAAGATGTCAAGGTATTCAGGATCTCATACATATTGATGTATGCAGATCATCTATATCATAGTAAACATTATGAATATGTGATATCTGTTGATGATTATGTATGATATAAGATTTATTCCCTTTAGAAACCTTTGAAATGTTTAAAGATTTCATAATTTTGGAAGATGGAAATGAATTTGGTCTAATCTAGGTAATCAGTACCTATTAGATGAATTCATAATATACCTTATGGAGAAAGGAATATTATTCCTATCTCACTCCTCCTAATGAACCTAAACTCAAAAGAGTTGTAGGGAGATACAATTGGATCATGTGTAACATGATTCGATCAATGATGAATTTTTAGCATAAATTCCTCTTAGTATCCAGGTATATATGTAGTAGAGACTACATATAATTCCATGCAAGTAAGCTGGAATTGAGCACTTGAGAGTGCTACTTCATTAGGAAAATAAAGGATGGTATTGGATACCTACTTTATGACCTTGAGATTCTTAAAATATCTCATCTCTGAGAATACGATTCTTAGAGGTTGAGACTCTTGAGAATCAAGATGAAAATGAAGTGTAGGAACTCATTTAATCTTGAGAAGATAATGAGGCTCCTGAAATTGGAAACTAAAAGGACCATTGAAGATGAAACACTAATACCTCTTCAAATGAGTTTGAGGATGGATTCCATGTGTCAGAGAAATCTGACAATGATCGAACTTCATGTGATGAAGCTTCTGAAGATCGTAGCATGGATAGATGGATGTTAGCAATAAAAGTCTAATGTAGACTTCATATACAAGTGTTGTATATGGACCCTCGAGGATCCACCTATATGGGTAAGACCTATAAAGGTGTAAATGGATCTTCAAGAGAAAGGGAACCTGATGAGAAGGTAGAGACCTTCAAAGCACGGTTCGTAGCCATGAGTTACACACCGGAAGAGAAGACATTGCTTGCGATGAGACTTGCTCTTCGGTGACCATGCTTAAAACCATCAGAATATTGCTAACCTTAGCGACACAACTTGACTATTGCATCTTCAAGATGTAAGTCAATATTGCATTCCTCTACAAATACCTCTTTGAGGATATTCACATGAAGTAGCCCCAGGGCTTCATGGTTGAGGAAAGCAAGGTGTGCAACCTAAGGAATCCATCTATGGACTCAAATAAGCTTCTTGAAGTTGGACCATAAGATTTGATGGAATTATAATTGTTATGATTTAAAATAGAATCTTGATGAGCCATGTGAAGCTTAGTGGGAGTGCCTTTGTGTTCATCGTGCTAAATATAGATGGTATCCTAATCATTTAAAATCATATAAGTATAATAATAAGTGTTTTATTATCTGGTTGTTCCATAACTTGAGATATGATCTCAAGGATACCTCTTAGATCTTAGTTCTGAAGATGTTCAGGAGCAAAGAGAAGAGGGTATTGGGACTGTCACATTAATAGTACATCTTGGACATATTCCATTTTATGGAAAATTCCAAGAAAGGCCTCCATCCCTTAAGATATGGTACTGACTTGTCTAAGGGGACAACACCTTAAAGAATTGAGGAAGTGAATGCTAGAACTACTTGCCCTTTGGCATCAGTTCTGAGAAGCCGGGTGTGTACTAGATGTGTACAAAAGCCAGATGGCTGCCATGCAGTAGGAGTAGTAAACTGTTACTGATCCTACTATGGAAATAAAACACTTGGTTGCAGTAATAACAAAATCTTCATAGATGACAAGATTTTTGAGATAGTGATCTCAAAGTATTATCTTCAAAGCTTAAGACTTTATAGATAGAGATCTAAAAGGTCTTAACTGTAGATACCTTAAGAGATAGTGATCTCCAGGAATAAGGGTATTCTGATAAGGATTATGGAAATACTGGTTATCATAATTGTTAAGCCGTAGTGTCAACGACACTATAGTTTTTTAACAAGATTGAGTATTGATTGCATAAGATGCAACATTCGCATTAGATGCGAGCACTGTTACTGGAGATATGCAAGTGCCGTAAAAGGACTTGGCGTAGTCTCGCGGGAACAGAGTGACTGATCAGCTTACCTAGATATTTTCTAAATAGCCTATGATTGTCACATGAGTGCGCGTTTAAATGATTAGCCCATTAATGGCTCTTTGGGCTAGTGGGAGATTGTTGGAAATGTGAGCCCACGGCGAGCCATTATGCAATAAATGTTATTGCACATATCATTCCCTCATCTGAAATGAAGAATGAATAATTTGTATAATAGGTGCCTTAGTACAATTAGGGTTATGTACCATGGCCATCTTGATGATCATACAGCTGTTGATTCAACTATTGAATCATAGAGGCTGGTGCTTGGATGAATATCTAAAGAGTTAGATTGAGGACTCATCAAGCACCGTCAAATGATTGTTAAGAGATGATCTCCAGCCTGAGTAGGAGATGGCAATCCTTATCTCTGAAGGCGGATATCTGACCGACCTCTTGATGCAGGTCCTCTACATAGGAATAAGAGATTCGGAGGTGTCAGATTAGTTAGGTCAAAGAGTTGACTTAACGAGATCGAGATAACCAAAGTCCTATATCGTATGCTGTCATGATATAGGCACGCATCCTCTGACCGGAGACAGATGTGTTACTATATATCTGAGTATGTATATTTGGCAGACCAATAGGTTGATGACCTCACCAAGGTCTATACACCAGCACACTGGTGTGCATATAAGGGCATATGAGTAATACGATCTCTCAAAGGGATCATACAGGTTCAGTTACTGAACCGGAAGGCATGAGCTCACTCATGAGATATTGGGAAGAATCATATTCCATGCGCATGGTCGTCTCGCTTTGGAAGCTTGACTGAATTTGTACGTTTGATATATACTTTTGGAAAGTATATGATCAAGACCTAGGTATGATATACGCTTTTGGAAAGTGTATGATTGATATCAACTCCCAATGATCGAATGAGAAACTTACTGATAAAACCATGAAGTAGACAGTATAAAGTTGATCCAATACTTCAGGTTTAATTTGAGTCTTCCAGTATGCAGGATGTACAGGTATTGGGAATACCTGAGGGTGATGTGATCATAAACGATTGTATAACCATGACGCTTCCATTCCTAGGGAGTGATGAAACGGGTCTGGATTTTACTGACTCCTCTCGGTAGAGAAGTGATCTGATCTTGGTCCAAGTGTTGGACATTGATCTGAATGTGATTTAGATACAATGAGAAGATTAGATTTACGGTCTTGATTTAATCAAGCATCTATGGGAGGCCTGCGATCTGGATTTGAGATATGATCTCAATATCCATGTCACTATACGTGGAACAATACAATCGCCCTGTCCTTATCTCCAAGTATCTGCAGAGAGATTGCATTATTCTTGAAGGGTTCAAGAATAATTCCATAAGATCTAAGCAATGAAGAAATCATGATTAAATGTGATTTAATCATCTTGATGTATGAAGAAATTATCCAATATAATTAAATGTGATTTAATTAATGTGGATAAGAATAATGTGGATAGAAATATCCAATTATTCATAATGTATTATAAATGTGATTTATAATGTATTAGAGAGAGCTAATTATAATTTATATGTGTTGATTAATTATTATGTGTATTGGATACACATTGTGTAATTAATTGACAATGTAAATTACATGTTGTTTTGGGTTGTGAATATCATTCACAATTTTTCCATGGCAAGATTGCAATATTCTCAAATATAATTGTGAATTATTTTTGAAGAATAAAACCCAACAAAAGTTGTTGGAAATAAATAAAGAGATTTCCATGGAGAAATGCAATCTCATGACATGTCATGAGATTGCTCTCCTCATGGAAAGCTTGGGCGGCACCCAATTCCAAATAGGAATGGGTGGCCGTCCATATGGAATGTACATGGAGATGTAATCTCCGTGTATATTCTCTCCTTATTTATTTGGTGTAATTTTGGATTAATTTGTATTTGATTTTATCAAATATATTTTGATCTAAATTTGTTGGTTTTACCAACAACAATCTTAGCCATTGGATTGACATAAATCAATCTCATCCATTGATTTTGTATGTCACATGGATTGAGATCCATGGATCCCAAAACCCTATAAATAGAGAGGCATACCATGCTCTCTAAGTACATGCAATTTTGGAGCTCTCTCTCTCTTTTCTTCATACACGACAGCCCTCTCTCCCTCTAATTTTGGTGGTCGTCCATCATACCCTAGAGGAGAGATTCGTCGATGCTCTCGCCACCACATCATTGCTTCGACGTTCTTCGGTTCTCCGTCTTCTTGGAGTGCTGCACTCACGATGGAGACGTTCGATCTCGTGCGACAAGATCAGGAGCAACTACTCTTGGATCAACTTCTTGGATTGCGAGGACAACACGGTTCATCCCCGCGCTCGCAAGCGGTCTCACCGACGATCGGACTTGAGACAGGAGGTCTCTTCTCTTAGAGACTTGATCAACCACGCTTCAAGAGATATTGCATTATACTTGTTGTAGTTATAGATGAAATGATCTGAGAATGGTTCTCGGATCATGGGGTTTCATTGAATAAAAAATTTAAATTCTGCTGCACCGAACAACTAGTGCGACTAGTCGTTCTTCGTCGTATCTGATACGACGATCACACTTCCGTGATGCGCTTGAGGATAATTCAATATCCTTCATCCATCTCCCAGGACCAGAGGACAAGATTCCACCAAAGTGACCTCCGGATGAGGAAGAACACATATATGCCCCACTCCAAGCAATCCTTACTCGCCTAGACACAACCGAACAACAGAATGCAGATCTCACAGCAAGGATGGGACAGATCATTGCAGTGGGAGGGATCGACCGACCAATGATTGATGCTTATAACCTAGCAGAAAATGAGATGCACAGTTGGTTAGCATCAACAGTTCCCCCCGAAGCGTTCGAGCTCAAGCCTCACTTTCTTAGCATGCTTCTGAAGTTTAATGGAAATGCAAATGAAGAACCATATGCCTTCCTCAGAGACTTCGAATGGGTTTGCAACAACCTTAGTCATCCTAGGGTTGGGCAAGATTACATTCGGCTGAAGGCCACCCCATCTGCCTTAGGAGATAAGGCAGCACATCGGCTGAAGAACCTAGGGGTGATGTGTACAACTTGGATGCAGTTTAAGGACCTTTTCTTGAAAAGTTCTACCCACTCAGTAGGACTAATCAAATGAGAACAAAGATTGCAAGCTTTTCCAAGGGAACCAGCGAACCATTCCATGAAGCTTGGAATAGGTTTAATGACCTCATCCAGAAATGCCCATGCCATGGCATTTCAAAGGCGGTCTTAGTCCAGACATTGTTATGTGTCCTGACCCCGGAGATGCAGGGGCTAGTCAATGCCGCCTGTGGAGGAAGCTATCTGAACAAGAATGAAAATGATGTATGAAAAATCTTGGAGCAGATGGCTGAAACAGGCAGGTCACAGGCCACTTGGGCCTATCAGTTGTCTCCTTACAGCCTCACCAACGAGACAACCCAGCGGACTGTAACGAATCTGACGGACGACCTTATCCCTATCATGGGGATAATCGCGGACAAGTGCAGATTCACAAGAGGGTCACTGACCTTGAGTCTCTCTCGAAATTGTCGAAGCAAGTGGAGGAACTTACTGAGAAGGTAGCTAAGATAAAGCTACATGCCCCTTCTGCACCACCTGTACATGTACACCGAGTCCATCTTGTTCAGGAACAGGCACCGGGGCTTCAGAGTAGCTGGGTAGAGGAGCAGACTTACACTCAGCAGGACCAGCATGCATCCCCACAAGTGGAGACAGGATACGAGGAGCCTCCGCATGTGTTCGATATCAACGGGTTGTGGTACAGCCATGACCCCATCGGCAGACAGTCGGGGATAGGGAATGATCGGTCATACCGATCTTCCCTAGCTTACCAGGAAAACAGCTCTATCCCCGCACCGTGCTTTGTTCAGTCCAGGCCTGAGTAAGGTACCAACCTCAGCAGCAGCAACGCACATCACCGTCCCATCAGCAGCAATAGTATCAGCATGGTCAGCAGGGCCAGTATAGGACCTCATCTTCAGGTCAGCATCAACTAGTCGGGCCCACCGAATTGGAGTCCCTCACCTTGGCAACCCAGACCCTTACTGATAGGGTCTAACAGATACAAAATGACTATCTGGATATGAGAACTGATCTGAATCGTTTTTCTCGTAACCAGGACCAACAGATGGCGCCAAAGACCCCAATTCCCGCCCAGGTTCAAGCCAACCCAAACAGCCGAAACCTAGGCCAAAACCGACCACGAGATCAGGTATACTATTCAGATAATTCTTTATCTGGACATGAGATCCTTTCGTACGATAATGTAAACCATATATCTCTCAGGAGCAGAAGGACCGTGATCGTACCTGATCAGGAATGGGCACCAGCGGAGGAAGCCACCAAGTCTCTACCTAAGGAGAACTTAGAGGGTGAGGAGCAGCAACACCGTCACCACCATCACCGGCAGAAGAAGAGGACTTCTGAGATCTCAAAGAAGCAAGGGAACCGCACCGGTAGGGAGTCCACAGAAACCGATGAAGAGCCTGCACCTCCATCTGAGGAGGATATTCCAACAGTCGCGGAGAAAGCATCACCGATTTTGCAGCAACATTTTCCTTTTCATCATAGTCAGAGTCTGAGTCAATTTCAGAGTCCGAGTCCTGTACAGAACTCAGTTCCCGCTTTGAATGAAAATATTTCAGTTTTAGAATCTGAGTTGGAGTCAATAATCCCTTTCCCCCGAGCTCTTAAGGGTGGAAAGAAGAAAACAAAAAAATCCAAAAAGACGACCTTGAAATGGCAGAGTTTTGTAACAAGCATATCAAGGTCACAATTCCTTTTTACAAGTACGTGGAGATGACACCTGCATTTCAAAAATACCTTAAGGTGAGATGCACACCTACTAGGATTAGCAGGAAGAACAAAAGCCATGTTGAGAAATACGTTCTGTCAGTAGCCACTACTTGTGCAATAAAGAACTCGTTTCCAAGGAAACGAAGAGACATGGGTGCACATTATGTATTGAGTCATGTCGAAGACATTGAGTTTGCATGCACTCTCATAGACAATGGCTCCTCAATTAACTTAATGACTACAACCCTCTACGAGCGGCTTAATCTCAGACCTCTAAGGAAATCGAGAGCCCTCCTTCAGTTTGCTGATAAATCAACCAAGAGATCCCAAGGAGAATTGAGGAATGTTGCCATCAAAGTCGATGGTCAAGAATACATGGTGGACTTTACTGTCCTAGATATGCAAACCCCTCGTAATTAGAGAGATTCACAGATCATCCTAGGTAGGCCCTTCCTCAGAACAGCGGGGGCCTTGTTTGATTACAATATTAGGAAAATACAGTTACAAATTTATGAGAGGTAGTGAAGAAGGAGATAGAGAAATGGTGCAACGCGGGTTTCATTTAACCCATCTCCGACTCTAAATGGGTGGCCCCGATCCATGTTGTCCTAAAAAAGTCAGGAATTCAGACGATCACCAACGGAGATGGAGAGGAGATCGTGACGCGAGTGCCCACGTCGTGGCGCGTCTGTGTGGATTATAGACGCATGAGTGCTGCAATGAAGAAGGATCATTTTCCCCTACCATTCATTGATCAAATCCTAGAGAGACTAGTGGGAGAAGAATTCTTCTACTTCTTGGATGGGTTCTCGGGCTACAATCAAGTAGTCGTAGTTCCAGAGGACCACAAAAAGACCACGTTTACATGCCCCTTTGGTACCTATGCTTTTAGGTACATGCCCTTTAGGTTATGCAATGCTCCAGGTACTTTTTCAAAGGTGCATGATAGTTGTATTCATTGAAATGGTCGGCAAATTCCTAGAAGCCTTCATGGATGACTTCTCGGTCCATGGTGATTCCTTCGATTCCTATCTTAGGAATCTGGACCGAGTCCTCAAACGTTGTTGTGAGGTTAATCTGGTGCTCTCTTGGGAGAAAAGTCACTTCATGGTGACGGAGGGCATTGTGTTGGGGCATGTCATCTCCAAGAGAGGAATGGAGGTTGACCCTGCCAACGTGTATGTGATCAGACGACTCCAGCCACCAACCAACGTTAAACAGTTGCGGTCTTTCCTCAGGCATGTCAGATTTTATCGAAGATTTATCAAGGATTTTTCCAAGATTGCCCGACCGCTAACTGAGCTTTTAGGAAAGGACATGGAGTTTATTGTTGATCACAAATGTCTTGAGGCCTTTAAGCTATTGCAAGGAATGATCATGAACGCCCCTATCCTACAAGCCCCGGATTGGTCTCTACCTTTTGAGATTATGACGGACGCATCAGATTTTGCTGTTGGGGCTGTGTTAGGACAGAGGAGGGATGGTGTCCCATTCGCAATCCACTACGCAAGCAAAGTGCTTGATACCGCTCAGCGTAACTATACAGTTACGGAAAAGAGATTCTTGTGGTAGCCTTGGACAAGTTCAAATCCCATTTAATTGGATCCAAGGTAATCGTGTTCACCGACCACACAACACTACGATACTTGATGGAAAAGAAGGACGCGAAGGTGCGTCTTATTAGGTGGATCTTGCTTATCCAGGAGGTTGATTTAGATATTCGTGATAAACCTGGAAAGAAGAACGTAGTAGCTTATCATCTCTCCCGTCTCGAAGATCTTAATACTTTTGAGGATTCACCGATTTGAGACTCCTTCCCTAACGAGTTGATTTTTGTTGTCGACTCACTTCCATGGTATGCCAATATCATAAACTATCTTGTCTCCAAGAAGATTCCCGATGATTGGCCCAAGAGCCATATTGATCGACTAAAGTCAGATGCGAGACACTACCATTGGGAGGATCCGATCCTTTTCTTTAAAGGACCAGATTGTGTCTGGAGACGTTGTATTCCTCGGGAGGAATACCAGAGTGTCCTTTCTCTATGCCACAGCTTGGAGGTAGGAGGACACCACTCCAGGAAGAAGATCGCATGGAAGGTACTTCAGTGTGGCTTTTACTGGCTGACTCTGTTTCGCGATGCCATCATCTTTGCAAAGTCATGCCCAGTATGCCAGAGAATGGGAGGAACCATTGGTTCTAAGGATGAGATGCCGATGAAGCCTGTCATCATTTGTGATGTCTTTGACGCCTGCGGCATCGACTTCATGGGCCCATTCCCTGTTAGCCATGGATTCGAGTACATCCTTCTTGCGGTAGACTACCTATCCAGGTGGGTGGAGGCTATCCCAACCCGAACCGCAGACAGCAGGACTGTTTGCAAATTCATCAGAGAGCATATCATCTGTAGGTTTGGGATCCCCAAAATGTTGATATCAGACGGTGGTAGCCACTTTGTAAACCGAGAGGTGAAGAAACTCTTGAAAGACTACGGCATCAAACACCGTGTCGCTAGTCCTTACCACCCTCGGACTAATGGTTTGGTTGAGGTGTCGAATAGGGAGGTAAAATCTATATTGCAGAAGCTTGTCTGCCCAGACAGGAAGGATTGATCTCAGATCTTGGATCAAGTCCTATGGGCTTATAGGACAGCTTACAAGACACCGTTAGGAACCTCCCCATTCCGAATGGTATCGGAAAGCCGTGCCATTTGCCTGCAGAGTTAGTACATAAATCAGAATGAGCAATCAAAAAGTTCAACTGGAACACGCACCTTGGACAGAAGTAGAGAGAAATGGATCTGAATGAACTCGTGGAAGTCAGAAACCTGCATACAACAATAGTTTGGTGTACAAGGACAAGGTGAAGCGTTGGCACGATAGATATATCAGACGAAAGACCTTTGTTCCTGGACATAAGGTATGGTTGTCCAATGCAAGGCTGAAATTCTTCCAAGGTAAGTTGAAGTCCAAGTGGACGGGCCCATTCGTTGTCTGAGCGGTGCATGATAGTAGATGTATCGAGATCTCAGATCTCGCAGATGATGCACCGACATTCCTAGTGAATGGAGTTGTTGAAGCGCTTCATCGAATCCAATGAACAGTTAGTCCATATTGAGGAAATTGTATTCATGCATGAGACAGATTCGGCATATACACATCGAGCCACGCATGGGACCTTCCAGCAGTAAGCTCTAGCCATCAGCGGCATCTTGAAAGATTCAGTCCACGATCCTTGTACATATCCATCATTCTTGTACATATTGCCAGCTCCCTCCCGCAATTCTCAAACTCACCCCAACTGCATCTATCTCCATCTACGACTATACTTAGGATAATCAGATCCTAAGTATAAGGGGGAGAGCCAACTGAGTTTGTTCACTGTACATCCTACAGATCACATTGGTCATCATAATCACTTCATTCCTATACTTAGGCTGACCTGAGCCTAAGTATAGGGGGGACCGATGCCCGCCTTGTATATATCTATCCACTTATCCCCTTGACCTCATCCGCCCCAGTTTTGATCTGCTTCTACACTTAGGCCACCAAATCCTAAATATAGGGGGGCAAGACGACTTCTATACATTTTTCTTAGCTCTCTTACGCTTAGCGCGAGCTATGTCTTTTTCCTTGCTTTCCGTGCTCTGAGGACATAGCACACTCTAAGTATAGGGGGCATGTACATATTACATATATACTTTACCCATAGCTCGTACTTTCACGTACTTGTGTATATATTATGCAATAATTACTGGGATGGGTAAAATTGGAGAAAAATTTTTGTAAAATACACTTGTATAATCTGTATAATAATCATAAAACACTTAGGAGGAATACAAAGTGTCCAAGTATATATATATATAATAATAGAAAAATCAAAGGCTTCTTACTTTACTCTTGCATATCTGCATCTGAAAAGAAAAGAAAGAAAAAAGAGTCTTGCATTCCATTCATCTGCATAGCATGACATCTGCATCTCATCTCCATATCTTGCATATGCAAGGTGAAAAGCTAGTGGGTTCTGAACCAAGTTATGAATAGATGTTGAGGATGGATTTGATTTGACCTTAATCCACCTAATTTCAGAGGAACCTTATAGGAACTGGAGTTAAGCTTTCTCAGGTCAAGTGACTTAATTCTTTGAGTCTGCAAGTCTATGTTCACATGTCATCTTGATTAGTCTAAGTAGAATATCTCGTGCACACGCATGATTCTTTTAGACAGTGACCTAACTTGGACAAGTACAATGTACGTAGCTCTTCATTGATGAGGTGGTGAGGAGGTAGAATCTTTGGCTTGGAGTAGCACACGGGTGGAAACATCCGTCCTCCTCTAGAGGGTAGTGCATCTCAACCTAGTCTGGTGGTGTTGACGTCTGAGGACAGGATGTTGTGGGTTGCAATAATGCTTCAAAAGAGGGATAGTCTACCGGCTCATGAGGAAAAACTCCTGATGCACATGCTGCACCTTGTACAATTGAAAAAAAACGCAAAAACTCTAAAAAATCAGACATGCAAGAGAAAATAAAATACATGTCGGAGTATGTATATTAGCAAAGAGTGTGCAGCTAGATGACTTGTCTACACTAGTCAGGCATCCCGGAATAGGTAGCTATACTGGCTACCGTCCATTCTTTCTCCACCCCTCCTCTTGAGCTCGTCGCACTTGAACTTAGAAGGGAATACCCCACGCCTCGAGGAAAGAGTTACTGGACTGGGTAACTAGAGTTACCTTGTTAGAGGAGGTTGTTCTGATCCATTTCTGATGTGAGGAGTTACATTTCACTTACACGGTACAAGTAAGAATCATAGTCATCAGAAATTTGCGTCTGAGGATTTGTTCTGACCTGACCGTTGAGGTGTCTTGAATAGAAGACTTGTGGAACTTGAAGTCTGTTAGGTCTTAAGTTCTGATTCCAATAAGGTTCCGCCACATGATTAATCCAAAGGTCGAGACAAGCCCCATTTTCAACTTTTGTTCATGACCTTGGTATGGAACCCAAAATCATTTCACTCTTGCATTTCATCTAGTTGCTCAGGGACGAGCAAGGTTTAAGTATAGGGGGTTGATGAATCTATGATTCATCACTCTTAAAGTTGAAAATAGAGCCTTGTTATCGAGTATTTAGCAACATATTTCCCTTTATCTTGCATAAGTAGCATTCAAGCATGCAATCACAATACATGCATTTTAGCATTCATAATTGCATCAAAATAAGAAGTCATTTCATCTGTAAAAAGTCACTTGTAAAATACTTCCAACAATTCACCTAATTATCTGTATCCCATCTAAGATCAAATAACACCTTCCTTACATTGTTAATAACATAAGGAAGAAGGCCAAAAATCCCTATCCCGTAAATCGTCCAATAAAGCCCCAAAACCAGTTGGAGAACCTAGACCTTAGAATGCCTATATCCACCTCATACAACCTCTGAATTAGGTCTACTCACTTCCAAATTAACACACATCTAGAGACCTTTAAAATGAGACCAATTTCATTTGATTCGGAGATCGTATGCAAAACTTGAGTTTTTGGGCCCCTATGTATACTATTTGTATGTATATTTGTACTCTTGTATTCTTGTATCATATTTGACCTCATCTCCATTTTTGGTCAACATGAAACTTGTAGATCTCATCGAGATCTACAATTTCATGTTTGAGTTTTTCCAAATTCGGTCTCTTTCTCTCTCTAAATTCGTTTTCTTTCTCAGCAACTCAGAGCTGGCCACGTGGCGCCCTCTGATTGCACCATGCGTCCTGCTTCTTTACGCGCCACGCGCCCTATCTTCTCCGTCGTCCGATCACTCTCCTTCTCTCTCGATCTGGACCTCTCATCATCACAAAGCTTCCCAGCCGTTCGATCCACCCAAAGGATCTCATTTGGACCACTCGTCAGTGCCGCGCTCCCCTTTGCGCCACATGGCGACACCTACGCCCTCCGATCTTCGCCAGGAAGCTTTTATCCTGGCCACTCATCTCGCAACGCCTCACGACCCTTCGATCAAACCCCTAGACTACATCTCCACCACACATTAGCACCTTAACCCACGATCGCCACGTGGCTACATCTACGCCCTTCAATTTTGATCCCCCGATCTAGTCCTCACCTTCCGCTTCCGCGCTTCTTCTGTCTCCTACCTAACGAACGCCCCGTGCCCCACGTCGCCCACCATGTGCGAGGGCCACTCCCTTTCTATTTTGGGAGCCATGCCGTCCACCCTCTTCGGCCTCTACCACCTACCTCGTGTAGCCCTATCTCCCCTCATCCTTTTTGAACCCCTCAAACTCCATAACCTCCATACAACTCGCTCCACGATGCCCACCAACTCCACTACCTCGCCACCTACGGCGTCACCTTCAAGCTATAAATGCACCTCCCCCGTCGTCTGACAGCCCCATCCGCCATTACGAGAGGTATCCTGGAGCTTAGAGCCACCCATTGGTGATAGCAATTGAGTGAGAAATCGAGCGAAGATAGGCTTCCACCTCCGGCAAGATCCACGACGTCGCCACGCCGTGCTGCAGCTTCTCCGACGAGCTGCTTGAGATCGGGTCCCCAACCGTACCTCGAGCGATGACCAGGAGCGCTTCATCGAGCTCCATTCCCCAAGTAGACACCCCCATATACCTATTAATCTTATTCTTCTCTTTCTTGGTTTTCTCCGAATTTATTCGTCTTCCACACGCCACTTCTCGCTCCTCTGAGCATCCACCGAGCTTCCTCTTGAAGCTCTAATCTTCGCTCCCGCCTTGATCCTCTCCGACGACACGCTCAACCCCACGTCGACTCAATCTCTGCCACCTTGGCGGAGCACGATCACCGGACCACCTCATCACCTCTCAGGCCACTCCCCGCATTCACAAGCAACACACGAGCACATTCGCATGCCTTGGTTTTTCCACTGATCCCTGCAAGTGCAACAACTTGGATCGGTCGGAACCTCATCGGAGCTCCATTTGAGCTTCTCTGCCACCGCTCTCCAGAGATGTTGAGCAGCTCCTGAGACTGCCGATGGATTAACTACGCTCCCACGACTCTTCCCAGCCACATGGGAGTCATCGGCGACCTCTACCGACGTCTAGAGGAGGAGGCGCAGACAGAGCTCCTTCGTCGGAGCCCAGCCTTCTTCGCCGCAGGAGGCGGCGGATCGGTTGAGGAAGACAAGCATCAGCCGTCCGATCTCCTTGATCGGACGGTCCGTAGCACGCCATGTCACCCACGTCTTATCGTCGTAGGATCAGGAGGATCCTACGCATCTGATCGTGCCACGTCACCATCCGTGCTAAGCTTCAGAGACCGTTGGATCGATCTTGATCCGATGGTTCGCTGCACGCCACGCATCCTCTTCCAACAGCCATTGGATCGTCTCTCGATCCTGTGGTCAACAACGTGCCACATAGTCGCTCTGAGCCTCTTCCCCGACCATCAGGCTTGGAGCGCCTGAAGCAAGCTGAGCCTTGATCCGAGCCAAGTTCGAGCCTCCAAAGCCTCCCGAGCCTCATCCCGAACCTCCGTAGTCCACCGAGCCTGGGACCCCATGTGGTTTTCACGTGCGGCCTTGGGTATTTTGCAGCGAGGCCCTGGTGGTTTTGATATTTGCATTCCACTCTCTGCTAGGAAATCCCACGTTGGGCGCACGTGTTCTGTGGGTATTTTGCATATATACCCCCCTCATTGTAGTTAATTGCATATCAGTCCCTGTCAGCACGTTTAATTTTCATCAATTTTATTTCTTGTAATTGCAGTTAGGCCCTTGTCTTTGCATGCATCTTTAGGCATTCATTTTAACTCATTTTCCAAGTTTAAAAATTGCATTTTGTAGCTTAATTTGTCTTCTTTCCTATGTGATATTAGCATATTTTCACAAAGCAGTGGATTTTATTATTAATTAATTGATGTAATTTTGTCATATTTTGCCCATTTGTGCCTTTGAATTTGTAGTAATCTCTCTATGACTCCAAAAATCACAAAAATTCGCATTAGACTTAGGATAATTAATTTTACATTGTTTCAAATAATCATCTCATTTGCACGCACCCCGAGGCCTGAATAAATCATTTTGTGATTTCCTTAATTAATTTTTAGTAGGTCCATTTCACATAGAAATTTAGGTCTATTAAATTTTCTGGATTCTTCATGCTTAGATCTATCTAGGATATTTTTTATAAAAATAGTGTCTTTTGTATTTATTAAAATTAATTTAGTTAAAATCACTGTGCATTCATTTTTAATTCTCGGAAAATTCATCTAGTGTCAGAAAAATCTAAAAAAATTAGGATATCTTAATTTTATCACATTTCACCATCTGGACAAGTTTCAAATTTTTTGGAATCAGTCTGACCATCTTTCTGAATTAACTTGGAAACTGGCCCGATTCTGCATGTGCCTTTTCCTTTTTGCATAAAATATACAAAAAAGACAAAAAAAATGAATTCCTGAAAATTTGACCTTAGAAATTTGCGTAGAATTTACCTAAGGAGGCAGCTGCCTCCCTGAGTTCGACCTTGGGCTTGCCCAGGTAAAATAAACTTGCCGCTCAAAATTAATTTGACTTTAATTGAAAGTGGTTTTTGATCTGCTCTTATTATTTGACTGCAACGAATGACACAACGATTAATTTGACCATTAATTTGATTAAATTAACAAGGTTAGTAAGACGTTCGTCTCCTGTCTAAAGGGATGTCTCCTGAAATTGTTGAGGAAAAGAAGGCCATGACTGGATGCCCCTATGCATCAGCCGAAGGAAGCTTAATGTACACCATGATTTGTACTAGGCCAGATATCTGCCATGCAGTGGGAGTGGTAAGTCGTTACCATTCCTGTTATGGAGAACAACACTAGAATGCAGTAAAGAACATTTCAAGTATCTAAGACAAATGCAAGATTACATCTTGGTCTATGGAGATGGTGATATCTAGGTCTTGGGATACACAGATTCAGACTTCCAGATGGACATTGATGATCGAAAGTCGGCATCAGGGTTTGTGTTAATGTTGAACGATGGTTCTATGAGCTAGAGAAGCAAGAAGCAGAACACTACAATAGATTTAACAACAGAAGCCGAATACGCTACCGCATAGGATGATGCAAAGGAGGCGGTGTGGTTGTGCAAGTTTGTCCTGAAACTTAGCGTATTTTCCTCCGATACTCTCATTCAGATTCTCTACGATAACAAGGGAACCATTACCCAGGCAAAGGAACCCAGATGGCATCAAAAGAGCAAGTACGTAGAAAAGGAAATACCACATCATTTAGGAAATTCAGAAGTTTGGTGACCTCATCATCACCAAGGTGGCCTCTACCAACAACGTTGTTAATCCTCTTACCAAACCTTTGATACAGAAGGTTTTCGACCAGCATGTAATGAGTATGGGTTTAAGGATTATACATGAATGATTCTGAGGGCTAGTGGGAGATTATTAGCTATGTGAGCCCAAGGCAAACCATTCCTATAATAAATTTTATTGTAATATTTTATTTATCAATAAATGTTATTGATGTATTCACTTCCTATACGAAATTAAATGAATGAATGCACTATAAGGTCCCTCTATACAATTAGAGTTATGTACCATGGCCATCTTAGTAATCATACAACTATTGATTCAATAATTGAATCATAGAGGATGGTGCTTAGATGGATATCTAAGAAGTTAGACTGAGGAATCATCAAGTACCATCAAATGATTATTAAGAGATGATCTCCATCTTGAGTAGGAGATGGAAATCCTTCTCATTAGGCTGATATTTGATGCAGGTCCTCTACAAGGGAATAAAGATTCGAAGATGTCAAATTAGTTATTATTGAGATAACCAAAGTTCTATGTCGTATACTGTCACGATATAGGCAAGCGTTCTCTTACCGGAGACAGATGTATTACTATAAGTGTGAGTGTTTACATTTGGTAGACAAATAGGTTGATGACCTAACCAAGGTCTATACACCGGTGAGCTGGTGTACATATGAGGTCATATGAGTAATACGATATCTCAGAGGGATCATACAGATTAACTTGTGAACTGGAAGACATGAGATCGCTCATGAGGTATTGGGACCGATCAAATTCCATGCATGGTCGTCATGCTTTGGAAGCATGATATGAATTTGTAGGTATGATATATGCTTTGGGAAAGCATATGATCGATACCAACTCCCAATGACCAAGATTGAGAAACTTGATGATGACACCCTAGAGATGACAGTGTAAAATTGATCTATATCTTCGGGTTTATCATAGGTCTTCTAATATGCAGGATGTACAGGTATTAGGAATACTTGAGGGTGATGTGATCATAAATGATGCTATAACCATGATTCTTACATTTTGAGGGAGTGATGAAACATGTCTGGATTTTAGTGACTCCTATCAGTAGATAAGCAATCTGATCTTGGTCCAAGTGTTGGATGTTGATCTAAATGAGATTCAGATGAAATAAGAGGAATAGATTTACAGCCTTGATTTAATCATGCATATATGAGAGGTCCATGGGATCTGGATTTGAGAGGTAATCTTAATATCCAAGTCAGTATGCTTAGATCCATGTCCTTATCTCCAAGTATCTACGGAGAAAGCGCATTATTCTTGAAAGAGTTCAAGAATAATTCCATTGTTGAAATTATGTCCAAGCATTGTGAAATGAATAATTAAATGTGATTTAATTTTTATGAATAATGTGAATTTGATTCATATAATTTGGATGCATGAGAATGATTATCCAATATAACTAAATGTGATTTAATTATTATGGATATGAATATTGTGGATAGTATTATCTAATTATTCATATATATTACAAACATGATTTACGATATATAGAAGTTAGACTAATAATAATTTAAATTTATTGTTTAATTATTGATGAGGATTGGATTCACATTAGATAATTAATAAAAAATATGATTACATTTTGTTTTGGGTTGTGAATGTGATTCACATAATTCCAATGGCATGATTGCAATCTTCACAAGATAATTGTGAATTATCCTTGTGAGATAATCTTGGAAATTACATGAGATAATGTAATCTCATGACTTGGAATGGGATTGACTCATCCCAAGTCAAGAAGGTGGATGGCCACATTATCCCATGTGGACTTGGTGGTCGCCCCCCTCCCGTTTAAGGGATAAGCCAATCTCTTCCACCATTATCTCCAAGATTAAATGATTTAATTTCGAAATAAATTATATTTATAAATATATTAATTTAAATTAAATCAATTGATGTTTTGTTTTTTACATCATAAATTAAACACAAATTAACCTCACCCGTTGATTTGGTGTTGACCATGGATTGGGATCCATGGACTCCCAAAACCCTATAAAAGAAGAGGCACCCCTTACTTCGATTACAAAATTTTTTCAACAAGGTCTCTCTCTCATTGCTCAAGACAACCCTTCTCCCTTTACAAGAGTGGTCGTCCACTCTTCTCATAGAAATAAGTATCTCTTCGTCGTTGCATCGTCGTTGTGTTGCCGCTTCGATGAGTCTCAGGTATCTATCTTCTTTGGTGAATCTCATTCGTGGAGAAGGCATTTGATCTCATGAGATGAGATCAGGAGATCCATTGCTTGGATCATCGACTTGGATTGCGATAAGCATGCGATTCATCCCCACGCTCGCAAGAATCTCCTCCGACAGATTGGACTTGAAACAGAAGGTCTCTTCTCTTAGAGTCTTGATTGCAACCATGCTACAAGAGGTATTCCTTTATCTATTGTGTGGTTAGATGAAACAATCCAAGAAGTGTTCTTGGATGATGTGATTTCATCAATTAAAAAATTTTAAATTCCATTGCATCGAGCAACTAGTTCGACTAGTCGCTCTCGATAATATACGATACGATCCACATGCTTCCGTGATGTGCTTGAGGATTCCTCCATAATCCTTCACATAGCTCAAGCTAAGTATAAGCGGGTACTGTATACACTATACATTACTCGTACTTACGTGTTTTGAATAATATGGCTAATATACTATACAGATAAGAATATACAACCAATCAACTATAAAGAAAACACTAGAAATATGTATATAAATTTTCGAAAATTCTTTGTAATATATGATTAATAATCGGTATAGAATTGTCTAGAAAAATGACTTGAAAATGGTTGAAATTTTGCTTAAAAATCCTGTAAAAACCATTTGGAAAACTTTTCGGAAACATTTTCAAACCATTATAAAAGTTTTTTTAAAATTTTGAAAAAATATTTTCATTTATTTGAATAAAATATTTGAAAAATCAGTTTGCAAATTGTTTGGAAAATGGTTGTAAAAATATTTTGCAAAATCTATACATACTGTATGAAAAATCTTTGCAAAATGGTTTTCAAATTTTGTTAATGTTTTAAAATTTATTTGTAAAAATTATTTTCAAAATAAAATTTTCAAAATATTTGTTAAAATTATTTTAAAATAAAATTTTCAAAATATTTATTTAAATATTTTCAAATTATCTTTAAGGAATTTGTACATAATTACGAAGAATAATAACCTGAGCACAATTCTGTATATACATAATCATTGTTTAAAAGTCCGTAAATAATAACTAACTTAATTTATGTAAATAACCTAGTGTAAGTTCTTCAACTGTTTCTTGTAAATACAGATGCACTAATGTATAAATATTTACACATAATTCTTTCAATAACTTTTATTCAAAAACATAAAAATTTTAAACTTCAAAAACCAAAAAAAAATATGCAAGATGTTTTTAAAAATCCCATAAAAAGTTCAAAATCAGAAAATTGATTTATAAAAATATTTTCTGGTATTGTACATAGCATTTGCGTCTTTAGGAATGATCTAGACAACTAAATAAGTTTTAAATAAAATCTAAAGATTGGAGCTCGGTTTAAACCTTAATACACTTAATTTCAGAGGAACGCATTAAGGAATGGAATTGAGATGCTTACCTTTACTTAATTCTTTAGGTTCCATGAGACTATGTTCATGAGTCAATTCAATGTATCTAAGTAGAAACCTTCCTATCATCCATATGACTCTTGAGATCGCGGCTTGACTAGAAACCTAGCACTTAACACTTAGCTAAACCCAGATGAATTTTTGAAAAATCTTGGAGTCTAAGTCAGGATGATGCTAAGCCGCTTTGTCAAGGGTGGCTCATGAACCATTCTTGGGGATTGCCAAAATTGGTACTCTAACCCACTTCTTCTAGAAGCCATGATATCTAAATACTAGAGACTGAATTGAGACTATGCTTCTAGTGAGGAGGGGCTTACTGGCGTAACTTTTTCCAAGACCCCAAAACATGGGTGGACCGAAAGACTCTATATATGTTGGGGCACAAATAAGAATGTCAGGAAATGCAATGTCAAAGAAAATTCAAAAGAAGCCTATACAAAAATTCCACAAAAATATTGAGCTTCAAAAAAATCCTACTTCTTGGTGAAGCGTCGGTTACACTAACCGAGCTTCACAAGGAAATGAAGACTACACTAGTTTATTCCCTCTTATTTTTCCATTTTTTTCTAGCTTCTCTCCCATCTCGGTTGTTAAACCAGCACCACCACTTTAGAAAGGAATATCTATCTCCACGAGGATGAGTTACTAGAGGAGAAGACTCTTTGATGGTTCAGTGATTTGTTTGCGAAGAGCTAAAAAATTCACACATATGATTCTATCATTTTAAGGTAGTAAGAGTATGCGATTGAGAGGATGGCTCTGACCAGACTGTGAGTTGAACTTGATGATAGGATTATGGAACCTAAGGGTTGTTGTGTCACACTTCCTAACTGTAATGTAGTTCAAAACAAATCAAGAATCTAAATGTCTTAACTAATCTCCAAACTTTGATTTTATTAAGACAACTTAAAAGATGAAATTTTTTCCAAGTTCTTTCTTTTTGTGTTCTTTATTCTCTTTTTCTGCACTTATTGCACAAGTGCTTGTTGGGGACTAATAAAGGCAAGTACAGGGTGTGATGAATCTCCATTTTATCACATTTATTCTTTCATTTTCCTTAAATCCCTAGATAAATTCATGTATATATCATTAATTTGTGAAAAATAACACTCAATAAATCACAATAAATATTGTACAAAACATTGTATAATATATTGTATTTAGTTCCAAAATAAAAGAATAAAGGAAGAAAAGAAAAGGAATGAAGTGTCAAAGACACTATGTGACCCTAGCCCCAAAAACCCAATCATCATGATGACTTGGTCGACAAGGAAGAAAGTAGGGGGAGATAGGGCGGCTAATTGTACGAAAAATACATTCAAAAACCCAAATTTGATTTGGCAATAATAGACCTTTTGGGACCTATTTGTATCTTAAATTTATACCTCAAATCAATAAACTTTTTGCATGATATGTGTATATAAAAATACAAAGAAATATACAAAACTTATTCTATTTAAAAATAATGCAAAGTGTGTCCGGGACACACAAAATGAAAAGCTGCAAAGAAAATGTTGCAGACATGTATCTTCTCCATACAAACTCAAAATTCATCAAACTCAATTTTATTATTCATAAAATTATATTATCTATATAATGAAGGTGGTTTCATTCAATTTAGAGTTAAGATGCAAAAGTTGCCTTTTGGGCCTTCATTTTGCAGTATACATGTATATAATACAATATATTTATTCTTTATATTTTCATTTTCTTATATTTCTATAAATTTTTAAATATTATTTAAAATACATGTACATAATAAAATTAGAATAAAACAATTAAAAGTACACTAAAATAAATAAGGTGCCTTAATATATAGGTAAACATATTTATAATATACTTATATAATATTTATGCATAATTCTTTAAGTAAATAAATAATATTAGAAAAATATAATAAATATACGTAAATATGTATTTAAATAAGTTATAAATATATAAAATACCAATGATAATAATAAAATATAAAATATAAAATACCAAATAAAATTAAAATACAGAAAATATCGGTATATTTACTTATATACATGCATGTAAATATTAGCATGTTATACATTAACCTGTAAAAATAAATAAAAAATTATAATTAAATAATATATAAAAGTATTTTCAATTTGACCAAAAATTAAATAAATCATTTAATAATTTTAACTCAAATTAATAAGGCATTTATAAATCTGTAATTTCTGGTGGCTATGTGGACCAACCAGAGCGTGCGGACCATTGACCCCGGGTCAATCATCTGACATCCACATTCTTTTTATCAGAACCTCATGCAACCCCCTTCTTCTCTATTTTTGCATACATTCCTCCATACCCCTTCTTCCTTGAGCACTTCACATTCCTCCCCCCCCCCCCCCCCAGACATTTGTGACCCTCGTCGACTCCAGCATCTTCACCAACCTCCATCAACTCACATGTTATCTCTCTCCTAAGGTTAACAGTTCCTCTGCTTATAAATAACGAACCCTCGACTTCCTTTTGATTTTTGATTTATAAATAACGAACCCCAATAGTACACCCCAAGTTGATATGCAAGGTGACAACGAGCCGATCCTTAGACTCGATGGAGAAGGAAGGAGGAGGGAGATCTAGGTTCACCGGAGTTTGTCTCTAATGAGCCTTCTTGCTTAGAGCTCCAGGGCTCATTGAGCTATTAGGGAACTATAGTTTCCTTGCATTTTTTCCCTTAGTGTAATGTAGTCTTTAATTTTATTAAGTAGCATGTAGTTTAGCTTAATTTGAAAAATCAAAATCATCGGAGCACTAGGCTTCATGACCAAATTCGTTGTGAATACATAATTTCCGACCTACCTTTCTGCCTTACTTCATTTCCCTTCACCTGCATTGCATTTCCATGATGTTTTCATCTTGAATCATGTACTGATTTGAGACCTCGGACTCCTCTGCCACCCTCGTTGGAGTCCCATCGCCCAGCTTCCTTCGTACATTTTCAGTTGTAGTAGTGGGAAGAGGAGATCACCCTCGACCCCCTTAACCTTTGGTGCAAGATCGCGATCCAAATAGCCACCAGGAGCACCATCCCGTAGCTCGAACAGGAGCTCTAGGTCACCTGAGCTCCAATGCTCCTCTAACGAGAACCAGACATCCTTGAAGGGTCGTGCTGACGCGCAAAGCTCCCAAGAAGGAGAGGAACTACTCAGCGAATGAAGAGGTGGCCAAAGATGAGCGAAATCAGTGAACAAATATTGCTTGATCTATGTTCTTCTGGTGTTCTTCCAGGCCATCTAGCAACCATCAGATTAGGTAGAGGATCCCAATCTAATATGATCCCTTGAATCAAGTCAATGAAATACGCCACCCAAATTGTTCATCAAGCCACATGGACATCTCCTCTCCCTCCGATCGCACGCGTTTAAGGGGTAAACTACTTAGTAGCCCTTCCACCTTTTTTAATTAATATTCGGTCTTGTAAATATTAGAACACGTTCGAACTTTTATGTAAAATTTTCATAAAAAACCTTGATCACTTAGTTTTCGACTTTTTGGAAATATATTAGCTGATGAATTAGTAGTTGTTGTTCTTGTTTCTTTAGTACCTTCGGTAGTTCCTATACCTTTCATGTTTCTTGGATTATTTACAAGTTGTATTCAAGCTCTTATTTTTGCAACTTTAGCTACGACTTATATAGGTGAATCAATGGAGGATCATCATTGATTAGCTTTCGAAATCCTTTTTTTGTTAAGTTCATCCCAATTTATGATAGTTCAATATAATGATAATAAACTTAGTTGGTAAATATAATAGATGCAAATATAGATGTATATATAATCTAGAGTCATAGCAGAAAAGACGTACGATGTTCTTTAATTGTAAAAAAAATCTTAGGAAAAAGATTTAAAAGATATTTTTCCTAAGATTTTGATTCATTTATTATTACATGTCTGATTGATATTTTATTTCTATTTGTTAGTTATTCGGTCAATTTCAATATTACAATTTCTAATTTAAATAATGATTGTTATCTATTTTCAGCATGATATTAAAAAACAATAGATTAAGTGGGTTAAACTAAGCATATTAATACCTTATTTATATATAGATAATTCTAGATCCCGCGTATGTTTCAAAGAAGAATTCGAAAATTAGGACTCAATGTACTAGATGTCATTATCAGGGAGGTTGATCGTTGAAATGATAATCGATACGAGGGAAGTACAAACTGTAAATTCTTTTTCTAGATCGGAATTCTTAAAAGAGATCTATGAACTCATATGGATCCTTGTCCCTATTTTTATCTTGATATTAGGAATTACAATAGGCGTATTAGTAATTGTGTGGTTAGAAAGAGAAATTCCTGCGAAGATACAACAATGTATTGGACCTGAATATGCTGGCCAATTAGGAATTCTTCAAGCTCTAGCAGATGGAACAAAACTATTTTTTAAAGAGGATATCCTCCCTTATAGAGGAGATATTCGATTATTTAATGTAGGACCGGCTATAGCAGTCATATAAACCCTACCAAGTTATTTAGTAATTCCTTTTTGGATATAATCTTGTTTTATCCGATCTTAGTATAGGTGTTTTTATGGATCGCCATTTCTAGTATTGCTCCTATTGCGCTTCTTATGTCAGGGTATGGGTCGAATAATAAATATTCTTTCTCATGTGGTCTACGAGCTGCTCCTCAATCCATTAGTTATGAAATATCATTAACTCTATGTGTGTTATCAATATCTCTACGTGTGTTTCATTAAAAAATGGGCTTCCTCCCTTTCCTTTATTTCTAATATTTCTAATATAGGAAGAAGATTGAATATATTGAATAAATGTCTTTATTTCTTTATTCATCATTCGGGCGGATAAGTTAAAACAGATAGTTATATGAGTGAAACAAAACAGCTTAGAAATTCGTAATAAGATGACTAAATCTCATTCCCTATGTACAGGAGTAAAGTGGAAGTAAATATAAAAAAGAATAAAATAAACTATTTACCCCAATACTGAGATTGTTTCATTAGTCATCATGTCTTGAAGTCGGTGCAAAAGATCAAGTGTATGGAGTTTATACTACTGTCTTGTATGTATTACCATATCGGGATCAATAAAAAATTCTAAAATAGTAGCAAGCCACAAAGACTTTTTCCAACTTTGCGAAGAGAAGGGCGACAGAAATCCTTCCAACTTGGAATACAACACGAGCTTCGACATGTAGTAAAACTTGCAACACGACTTCTTTCTTCGGACTTCACACTAGTCCCTTGCTTCTTCTCAGTGAGAATGGTTGACATTCTTGGTATGCGCGAGCTCACAATCGTTCCAAGAATCAAGAGATCTTCTTGGAACTGGCCTTTCTGGTAATAGTTTTTCTCAGAGCGCAAGGAAAGTTCCTTATCCCTCAATCTCAACTGAAAGCTAACCAGAGTTCAGCCTCTGCCATAGATGCCATGAAAGCTAGATGCACATAGGGGATCCTCGGTTAGTTAGACCAGCCAACTGGATTTTCTTTTCTAAGCTTATTTGATTTTAGCTTTTGAGTTTCTTTTTTGTGCTAAGATCAAAAGTAGAGCTTAATAGGTAGATTGCCTCGAAGAGGGTGAGACCACATAGATATTATAGGTAGAGTCTCTCTCTTCCTTGTCCCTCACTTGTCTTATATATTGCACATAGGTCCAATTCTAGGTTAGCCGACGTGGTCCCCCACGTGAGTTGGCAATTTGCACCGAACCCCCTCTAGGTTCTTTTTTTTAGTGTTAAATTTTTGTATAATAGTTCAGAACTTTTCGATACTTTGCATGTGCACCTCTACTTTATATTTTATTACAAATATACCTATCCTTGCACACTACAATAAATTTTATGAATTTATTTTTGATTAAATAGCTCATGTATTTGAACAATTATGAAAAAAATTATAGGATATGCTTTGAATGATGCTCATCTATGTATAATTTTTATTTTTAATTTACATTCATTTCATATGTATTAAAATAAAATTAAGAGAAATTTATTCCTTATTTAGATATAAAAATACAAAAAAATATACAAAATTCTAAAATTCTAAAAAATATTATATGTTATATATTACCATACAATATATCAATAGATCAAGCATTACAAAAAATATCAAAAGAAAACTCTAAATTAAAAAAATACTTCTAACCTAAAAAATAGAAATTATTTATTAAAAAAATAGTTTTCTTCTATATATTTTTACTTATAATATATACTACTGATAAAAATAATTTTGAAAAATTTTGAGCTTATTTTATATTTTCAAAACTCAAAACAATTCAGCCTATTTATTACCTCCCTGCTAGATTATTTTGGAAATTAAAATACCTAAAATTGGTAGAAAATGCCAAAAAACCCAAAAATAGAGAAAAAACAATTTATTTTATATTGTTAGCCTATATATATATATATATATATATATATGCAAGCATATATATAATATTTATACAAATTATAACTTATATACTTAATGATATAATTATTAATATTATAAATACTTATAAAAAATTTAATACCTTTAAAAAATAAAAAGGATTGTACTTGTATTTTCCTAATTTTTATACATTTATTATATATATTACTTTTATTATGAATATTGATATATAAATACATACATATATACTTATAAAAACTAAGTAGTTGTTAATTATAAAACCTAAATATACTTTTAATGACCTAAAAAATAAAAAGGATTACACATATATATTGAGAATTTATATATATTATATACTAATAGTATATATAGTATTTGTATTATATAACATATATACTTATATCTACTTATTACATATTAATAAGAAAAAGAAATTAAAAATTAGAAAAATATAAAAAGAAAATTAAAATTAAAATTAAAAAAATTAAAAATATAATATATATTAAATATAATTAAAAACCCATAAAAATTTTAAAACCTAAAATTACATAAAACATTTGTTGTTTCTTTGTAGACAATAAGTATCATATCCTCATAGCTCTCAATGGTTCGACCTATGCACTTATTCACTATACAAATTATTTGTAGGGTATAATAAATTTCACAGGGCACAATAATTGTAGGTTGATTGTTTTCTTATTTGATTGATCACAATCTGAGTACTGCGAGAGTGGCTTACACAACGATCGTCGAACCTGACTTGTCGGGAACCATATGCCCTCCAAGACCGGTCATTAGGATCTTCTGCTTAAACATTTAAAGAGATGCTGAGATTGGATTCTCTCTTCTTCATGATAAGATGCCACATTCATAGACTTGTGTGGGCTCCATGGAACTTCTGAAATACCCATGATGTAAATAGAGTGATTGAGCCCTCTACCATCTCCTCGAAGATCTGTCATATAATGTCTTCATCTTTCTTGAAATACGATCCTCTGCATGCGATATATACGATCCATTGTCTTTCTTGTTGCAAGCCCCTGAAGAAGTTCTGGACCAAGTTGGTTTTTGGAAAATTGTGATGGGGGCGCTTCTCCATAAGATCTTTGAATCTTTCGTACTCCTTGTTAAATGGTTCGTGGGGCATTTGGGAGAAGTTGAAGATCAAGGCTCGCATCTGATTCATATGACCTAGAGGATAGTATTTGTGAAGGACATCTGATTTGAGCTCTTCCCAAGTCATCACCACCTTACCCAACTGATTGATCAAGTACAAGGCCATGCCTTGAAGGTCAAAAGGCAGACGATCATCTTTAGTACCTCCAAAGGGACATTGGAGTAGTGCATGGTGCAATAAATCTTGTTGAACTATTGCAGGTGTACGTAGGACTCCTCATTGGTATTCCCATATAAGATCAGCAGGAGAGGGAGCAATAACTGCTTCAACTCAAAGTGTCTATGGATCGTAAAGATTTTGATCCACTCAGTAACCTAGTTAGCACCAGGGTTGTAGGTTTCTTTTATAGATGGTTTGGGTGGTCCTCCCCTCTCATCTCCTCCTACATGGTTTCCTCTAGGTTGCTCATCCTCATTCATACCATGGTGTTCCTCATCCGCTCCTCCTTGGCTTTCTCTGTCCCTCTCCAGGTCATTAAGCATTTCACTAAAGGCAACTTGGGCAAGAGCTTGATCTCGTCAACTATTGCTAGCATGAATTGAGGCTAGCAATCGTGTGTTGTCTTCATTATGATCCATTGTATCATCTGAACTAAGTCCTTTATCATGTCTCTGTGAAGCCATCTCAAAATCCAAGTGTAACTCAGGCTCCTGATCGGGTGTAAAATCTATATTGGGAAATAGAACGTAATCAATCCTCAGAAAAAAAGGAACAAGTTCGAGATGAGAGTTTGTCTCGAATGAGGATTTACCGGTGACAGGAAAGTGGTGAAAGAAGGAAAATCAGGACAAGAGTCATCTTAATCTTCGAATCGAATGAAGATCGGGGAGTCCAAAGAGAAGTCTGCAAAGTCCAGACTTGGTTCTTGGATATCACTTCGTATTATTGAAGATGTCAGCATCCGAGAATCGATTTTGGTGTTCGTAAAATCTGAACAAAGCCATCTAGGTTGCGACATTTTGAGAGACAAAAGAAGTGATGATGATGGAGTAGAGGAAGATTATGAAGAATTCAAGAGGGGTTGAGGAGAGAAGGCTAAGAAATAAGCAAGTCAAAAAAAGTGAACAAAGAAGTATTAGATAAAAGGGGGTAAAGGCATGATATTTTTGATCTTGAACTATTTCAAACTAATCAAACAAACCTCAAGACAAGTGTAGATTCGCCAACTTAACACAAAGAGACCTAAGAGTTTGGCGATTATCTTGTTAACTTTATTTTTTGTATCAGACAATCTTGTCAAATTTAGTCCTAAGCAGCTAATCCTATAGGCGAGTGAGTACTGACCTTACAACAGTCGTGTACTTTCCACTTTCTTATAACCAGTAACCTATACTTTTTCAAGGTCATTATAATCGGATCTAGACCACTAATCAGTCAAAGAAGTAGAGAAGGAAGCTGATAGGAGAAACCAATACTTCAGTACCGAGTCAGCAAGCAAACAAGGCCCTACTCAGACTTAGAATGATGAGACAGACACCCCCATGAAGGGATGACCTAAGCTCAATACTTCATACTAGGTTTGTAATAAGACAAAGCCTTACTCACCCACGAACGATAGAAGTGCCCATACTTCACGATTACAAGCGATAGACAAGGCAGTACTCAGGATGGGATTTGGATTCTATTCCTTAAGGATCGTGCCTTGCTCAATCTAGAAGGTACATGAATATAATGTGGGTGGTGTGAACACAATACAATGAAGTTTGATTAATCGATTTTGATTAGTCTAAGGTTTTCTTAGCAATCCCTTTTTAAATTTTATGATTTTCACTTTTTTTTGGTATTTTTCATGCAAGAGGATTAACGATTTTATCGATTCTTTACTTAGCCTATGGGAGAAAAATCAGCGGGAGAAAATGGAAAAGCAATGCAATTCAAGAAAACAATGATGCAACTCAGCCAGAAAACTTAAATTTCTTCCTAGCTCTCTCCATGTAGGATGCAAGACACAAAATTAAAACCACACTATATTCAATGCAATGATGAAATCACCCCAAGACATGAGCTTCTATTATCATGAAGAACTTTTTCAATTTAACTAGATCAAAGCATGAAACTATATGCACAAGAATGATATTAGGGATTTGGACCTAATTTAATCGAACATCCACTCCTAGAGTCTAAGGGCTCATTCCATCAGACATACAATAAAAATAAAGCAGAAAATACACATAACGAGAAACACAAAAATAAATGGGAAAATAGACAGGAATAATGGTAGAAGGCAATGAAAATGCCGAAAAACAATCAAGTCCCCCCGGTGAACAATCACAAGATGAAATGGACTTGTGAGAGCCTAAGCGTTCAAGTTTGGGTCATGTATTATTACACATTAATTGAATTAATATCTCTCTCTCTCTCACGCATAAAATTAGACTAAATTTATGATAAGGCAATTCTGCTCAGCTTCTTATATTCTCTACTACTCTCTCCTACCGATTGACAAAGAACCATCGATCTCTAGAGCTCTTGGGTGCATAGAATATCCAAAGAAATCCTCCCTCGATCAGCATGCCCTTATAGAAAATTCAAATAAGAAGATGGTCAGAATATTCTTAAATAAAAATAGAATAAAGAGAGAAATAGATAACAATGTGAATAATGGCAAAAAAGGCTAAGTGTCTACTCTATGCTCTACAAAATGATGCTCCCCAACAATGGTGGCATTTGAAATGCACTGAGATAGGGGTACCTAACGTATGGTCTTGGAGGGTCGGCGGTGTCCAACAAAGTTGGATCCAACAATTGATGTATCGACACCTATCTCGGCTCTCGGTACCCAATCTCGCATGACAATCTCAACAACTAACCCACAATAATGATAAAATAATATAATAAAGTGAGCTGAAATTTATATACCCAACAAAAATACATATAGTGGTATGAGTCGAACCACAAAGAAGTACATGAGGTAGAATAGAAAAATGAATAGACAACCTATGGATTTTTTTATTTTTCAATTTTAAATGTTTTTGTGGGTTTCAATTTTTATATATTTATATATATTTTTTTTCTTTGAAAATTTTAATTCTGAATTTAAAAAAATAACATATATAATAATAAAGATACCTAGACCCAGCTCATTTTTTCAATATTCTTCTATTTTTTTTGAAATGAGGCTTTTGGGTAAATAGATTACCATATATTATAGTGGTGTCATTCCAAATTCAACTTAATTCAAGACTTCTATCATCTTCATCAAGACTACCAAATTTTAAAGATCTCAAAATTGCTGAAATTGACCCCTTCTAGATGAACGTGTTAGGAATGTTTGTTTTAAATGAAACTTCAACACATATTACCCTCAATATATTAAGATAACCCCTCCTAAGGTTTCCTTCAAAAAAACACAACGATAATGAAAAAAAGGTTGGGTTTACTTAGTTACCTACACCCATGGGTGTAGGGTCCCAGCTCCCATATATATTATATAAAAGGAAAAGAAAATAGATGCTTTGGATTTTTAAAATATAACAAATAAACTAAAAAATTCAGAAACAATATATTTTTTGATTTCATGATTTTTCTCTATTTGTTGATTTTTGGATAGTTTTTTATTATTTTTATGGAATTTTAAATAAGGAAGTACCTAAAATAAAGAAAACAGAAAATACAAAAACTTGAAATGAGCTTAGTAAATATCTATCAAATTGGATTGAGTCCAATTTCAATTTTTCAATATACTAGATAATATAAGGAAAATTAAGAAACTTAAAAGACATTTTCTTGATTTTTTGTGAAATTTTATAATTTTATAGGATTTTCTATGAAATTTGATTTTTTGGAGCTTTAATTAAGATTTTACAAAAACATTTGCTTAATATATTAAATATATTTAAATGGACATAAATGAAATTTTGGGATTTTTCAAAATATTTTATAATTTTTATGGGAATTTTTAGTGTTAATCATAAGAAAATACTAAGTTTTTAAATTTTTATAAATAGGAAAATAATTTTAATACCATGAGAAAATGTATGTAATAATATAGAGTCCTAAAAGCTTATGATAATTTCCTATAATTTTAAGATGCTAAATAATATTTTTAATAATTAAAATACAAGTACAAAATAAATTCTTCAATATAGGGATCTAATTGCAATATTTGAGAAGTTTCAGGGTATTTAATAACACTTTAACAAAATTCAAGAGCATCCATGAAATCTTTCACACAATAAAATATATTCCACGCTCGCAAGGGTTAAATACAAATAAGTGAAACAACATGTAAAGCATGCAAATTCTCCAAAATAATTTGTTTTGATTCAAAGTTTCTAGGCCAAATAATAACACAATACTTGGAAGGGGTCCACACAAGGCACGTGAGGTGATGTGGCATTGGACTAAAGAGTAATTAAAATATAGTCGGGGGTCCCAAGTACAAATATTTAAAAACTTATACAACTGCAAATGAAGGTTTATAGACTAAATTATAAATACGAAAAGGCGGAGGGGTTAGGTTGCAAAATACCATTACATGCACATTGATGGATGACAACGATGAATCCTCTTATCAACGTGGCAGACGGAGAACGGTGGACGACAGTTCTTTGGTGGAGGGCAGAGATTAGATCCCACCCTCTAATCTAACGGTGCCGGTGCAATCAATCCAATGGCTGTTGTAAACTTGGGCATGTGTTCTTCATCCTATGATCAGGAGATGGTTTGCAAAAATAAGGGAAAAGTATCTCCTGGTTGAACTTTGATCAAGTCTCCTGCTTGATTCTGTCGGTCCCTCGAGCTACCGAGGTGCTTTATATGATCCTTGGGTGGTTCCACATCTGGTGGATGATTCAAAAAGGTCCAGACCTCGTCGATGGAGTTCTAAGAGGTCAGAGAAGTTCCAGGTGTCTAGTGCTACAAATCAAGATGATTCGACCCCAGATGGGGTCCCTTTGAGTGCTATCCTGCTTTAGAAGCTTCAGGGCTCAAGGACGAAGCTTCGCGACCCACTGGTAAGCAAAACTGTGGTATGGAATGGAAGGTTAACGATGCTTAGATGATGGGTGAAGAAGTATGCCCTATGTAATATCAGGGGTGGATGATGGATCACAATGACAGAGGATGAAAGGGAGAAGATGTGGAGATGATCAGTGGGTTGGTCAATGGTTAGTAATGGGTGGAACACAAGCAAGAGTATGGAGCTCCGGTGAACTACAATTTTAGATTTTAAGCTGAACTCGACTGAATCAAAGGAAGTAAAAGGCAAGACTAAGCTACCACTACCCATAGGAATTGAAAAATCAAAGAAATAAAGATCTCACCTGTTTGGAATGGCTGGGAGCATAATCACCAAGAGAAATCTACAACGATGGTTGAATCTCCTCCTCCTCCTTTCCTCTGCACCGCCAATCAGGAGACTCCACTTCATGTCATGAAGGGCAAGCTCCATCAGTGTTTTTTGGGAAGAGACGATGGATTTAAAGGATTTAATTTTCAAATGGGACGGAGGAGATATTATATACAAGTATGACAGAAAGGCCATCTTCCCCTAGGGTTTTTTATCGAATCGACGGTTGTTTGGCATCAATCCTTGATGCACATGAAATATCAGAGGTAGGTGAAGAAGTCACAAAGAGGAATTAGAGGCAGAAGAGATCTACATCGGGCCAGAAAATTTGGCGAAAATGAAGTAAAAGCGAAGGATGGATTGATCCATAGAGGGGTCGGGCTTGTTGACCTAGGTCAATGGTCGTTGCCTCCTCATTGGTCCACGTCACCCGCAAAGAGACAAAAAATTAAAATGGAGAGAAAATGAGAATAAATTAGAAAACAAATTTATTAAATAAACTTCAAAAATGAAATTTTTTTTCTTATTTTATGTATTATTTTTAGGTGATTTTTATTTATTTTTATCAACTTATTAATTAAATTTTAAATTTACAAGTATATTTATATGTATAAATACCTATGTATTATGTATTTGATATTTATTTCGTATTTTAATTATTATTATTATTATATATACATAATCTATATATTTATAATATATTTAAATACATATTTTTATTTCATTTTTTGATTTTATTTGTATACTTAAACAAATGGATGTATGTATATTATAGATATGGTATACCTATATATCTTATTCTATTATTTAATTTAATGCATTTTTACTGACTTTATTTTATGTTTGTATTTTTAATATGTTTTATATAATATTTACTATTATTTAAAAATAAAAAAGAGTAAAAATATAAATAATAAATAAAATTGGTAAAATGTGTGGGTATTTAATACAATGAGACACAAAAGGCCAAGTATTTTATATTAAATCTATTTTTATTGAAATCACCTTCATTGAAAAATAATTTAATTTAGAGTACAATAAAGGTGAGTTTGGTCAATTTGGAGTTCATATGGAGAAGATATGGATTTGTGAAGTTTTGTTTGTTGCTTTTTCATTTGTGTGTCCCAATTATACTGTGTATACTTTTATATGCAATTATTTTTGTGAATTTTCTATGTATTTTTATATACGTATTTGTATTGAAAATATATTTATTTTAAGTGTGCAAGAGTTTGTAAAAGTTAGTGTAAGTTTCGTTATATATGTAGTGTGTTCGACACCTAAGTTTTCTAGGTGTGCATGTTAATTATTTTTATTTCGTTGCCTTTTCCCCCCACTTCATTCCTAATTGACGAAGTCAATATTGACTTGGTCTCGGGATTTAGGGTCAATCAGTATTACATACTCCTTTATTTTTTTTCTTTTCATTATTCATTTATTTTGTATTTAAACAGAAGTTTCTATGTACTACTTACAGGAAGCAGTCAACGGTCAGTGTGTTAATGTGTACATGCTAAATGCATTTACATGCATTTATTGAAGGATATGGAAAGATCCCTAATCGTATCACAGAATCTTTTGGATCGCTCATATGCGATCGAGAGCGAATAGTCGCACTAGTTTCTCGAGGCAGTGGAATTTTAAAAAAAAATAATCTAATGAAACCACATCATCGAAGAATGCTTCTCGATTCTTTTCATCTAAACCACAAACAAGTTTTAGGGTTACCTCTTGAAGAGTGGTTATGATCAAGTCTCTAAACGAAAAGGCCTCCTGAATCAAGTCCAATCTGATAGAGGAGATGCTTGCGAGCACATTGATGAAACGTGTGCTTCTCGCAATTCATGTTGATGATCCAAGTGGCGAATCTCCTGATCTTGTCACATGAGATCCGGCATCTTCTTCACGAGCACTGAACGAGACAGGGATCCATGAGCAAACAATCTGGCAGTGTAACTACGACGATGCGACGATGGCGACTCTCTCTGGGGCTCCATGGTGGACGTCCACAATGAGAGAGAGGGTGTGTAGACAATGAGACGGAGAGAGCATATGTTGTTGTCTCTTCATTTGTTGTAACTTGAAGATCAAGGGGTGCCTCTTCTTATATAGTATTTTGGGAGTCCATGGATCACAATCCATGGAATACACAAAATCAATGGATGAGATTGATTTGTGCTTCTTTTAATGACCATGATTTTATTGTAAAAATACAACAACAATTAATTTAATTTAGATTAGATATATATTGATAAATCAAACTAAATCAATCCTAAAATTAAATCAATCAAGCATGGAATTATGGAATGGATATTTCTTGTTTCCATAGGAATAGAGTAGACAGTCACCCTTTCCTAATGGGATTGGGTGGTCGCCCACCCTCCCATTAAGGAAGGGTGCAATCTCATGTAGTCTAATAAAATTACATTATTCCATGGAAATCTCCGAGATTTACAACACCACTTTTTGTAAATTATTCTACAAAAAATTCATAATTATTTTGTGAATATTGCCATCTTGCCATCGAAAAAATATGAATCAAATTCACAACTTAAAATAAAATGTGATTTACATTTTCAATTAGTTGTCCAATGTGAATCCAATTCACATCAATAATTAATCAACAACTATAAATCATAATATTCTCTCTTTCTTATATATTATAAATCACATTTACAATATATATGATTAATATGTATAGTACTATCCACATTATTCATATCTATGATAATTAAAATCACATTTAATCATCTTGGATCTCTATTGTCATGTGCCCAAATAATCTGAATCGTATTACATTATTCACATCTTTGATAATTAAATCACATTTAATTATCTTATATAACTCTTCTTATAATATGAATTAAATTCATATTATTCATGATAACTAAATCACATTTAATTATCAATTTTCACAATAGTCAGATGCATGTATCAAGAATGAAATTATCCTTGAACTCTTTCAAGGATAATGTGCTTTCTCGGAAGATACTTGGAGATAAGAAAAGGAAGATTGTATTGTTCGACATATAGTGACTTGGATATTGAGATCACAACTCAAATCCTGATCTTGCGGACCTCCCAAAGATGCTAGACTAAATCAAGGTCGTAGATCTAATCTTCTCATGGCATCTGAATCACATTCAGATCAATGTCCAACATTTGGACCAAGATCAGGTCACTTATCTACTGAGGGGAGTCACTAAAATCTAGACATGTTTCATCAACCCCCAGGAATGGAAGCGTCATGGTTATACAATCGTTTATGATCACATTAATCTCAAGTATTTCTAATACCTATATATCCTGTATACTGGAAGACCAAGAATAAACCTGAAATTTTAGATCTGTTTTAAATGTCTCCTTTAGAGTTTTATCATTAAGTTTCTCATTTGATCACTGGGAATTTGTATCGATCATATACTTTCCAAAAGCATATATCCAACCCGGGTGTTGATCATATACTTTCCAAAAGCATATACCAAACCTACAGATTTAATCAAGCTTCCAAAGCGAGACAACCGTGCACGGCATTTGATTCTTCCCAATATTGTGAGTGAGCTCATGTGTTCCGGTTCAGTAAATGAAACTTTATGATCGCTTTGAGATATCGTATTACTCATATGCCCTTGTATGCACTGCAGCGCGTCGGTGTATAGATATTGGTTAGGTCATCAAGCAATTGGTCTGCCAAATGTACATACTCAGACATATAGTAACACATCAGTCTCTGGTCAGAGGATGTGTGCCTATATCATGACAACATACGATGTAGGTCTTTGGTCATCTCAATCTCGTTAAGACAACTCTTTGACTTAACTTATCTAATGACTCCGAATCTCTATTCATATGCATAGTAACTGCATCAAGAGGTTGGTCATATATCAACCTTTAGAGAAAGGATTGCCATCTTCTTCTCATGTTGAAGATCCTCTCTTAATAATTATTTGATGGTGCTTGGTGAGTCATCAATCTAACGCTTTAGATATTCATCCAGGAACCAACCTCTATGATTCAATAATTGAATCAACAATTGTATGATCATTAAGATGGCCATGGTATATAATCCTAATTGTACTGCGGAACCTATTATCCAAATTAGTTATTCTTCATTTCAGATCAGGGAATGATATTTGCAATAACATTTATTGCATAATGGCTTACCATGGGCTCGCATGTCCAATAATCTCCCATTATCTGAAAGAGCCATTAATGGATTGTTATTTAAACCCTCACTCATGTGACAATCATAGGCTATTTTGAAAAATCGTTAGATAAGCTGATTAGTTACTCTATTTCCGATAAACTACGCCAAGTCCTTTTACGGTACTTGCATATCCCTCAGTAACAGTGCTCGCATCCATTGCGAATATTACATCTTATGCAACCAATACTCAATCTTGTTAGTTATAGTGTCCTTGACACTACAACTCAATAATTATTATAACCAGTATGTAATTTCCATTAAACTTATCAGAATACTCTTATTCTCAAAGATCTCTATCTCCTAATGTATCCACAATTACGATCTTTTACATTTTTATTTATAAAGTCTTAAGTTCTTGAAGAAAGGACTTAGAGATCACTATCTCGAAAGTCTTGTCCTCTTTGAATATATTGTTATTACTCAATCAAGTGTTTTATCTCCATAATATAATTAGTAATTGTTTACTATTCCCACTACATGGCAGACTTCTAGCTTTTGTACACATATAGCATGCACTCGGCTTCTCGTAATCGATGCACAAGGGCAAGCAGTTCTAGCATTCACTTCCTCAACTCTTTGAGGTGCTATACCTTCAGATAAATGATGAATATCCATTTCATCACCTTTATTCTATCATTTTGGCCTTAAAACTCCTAGCTATGAATGCAAATAGCATTAAGTTGTATAAAATAACATTCATTATTTATTGTTTCATTGTATAAATACATTATTTCTAATGCCAAAACTATAGAATAAAAAGAATTAAATAAAAATTAAAATACCAAAGGGATTTTATAATCTGAAACCTCAAGACCAAGTCAAGAATTGAGTTGGTCGACAAGGAATAAAGTAGGTGGAGATAAGGGCCAAAATACAATAAAAGACTAATTATTTTATTCATTCAATAAAGCATTTTTTGCACCTATTTTATTTTTTATTATTTATACATAAAATGAATAAACATTGAACATAAAAGTTGTAGATAATAATGTAAATAAAAATACAAATTGAGTTTGTACAAAAATAATAACAGATTACTTGTTATACAAAAAATAAAAAGCTAAAATGCCAACTTTTCACAGACCATATCTTCCAAATAAAAACTCAAAATATATCAAAATCACTCTAATTGTATATAACTTTTAATAAGCTATTTAATGGTGGTGGTTTCATATTTTTTGGAGTTAAGGTGTGAAAGTTAGATTTTAGACCCTCATTGTATAGTATACCTGAATAAAATATTCAATTTATTCACTCTTTTTTCACAAATTTATATGTTTATAAATTTTTAAAGATTATTTATAACATATGTGCATGTTGAAACAATAATTAAATCAAAAAGAAAACACAAAATAAAATAAGTCCACATAAATATATAGGCAAAATACCTATAATAATACATGTATATAAATAAAATGAGAAATAATTTTTTATTATTTATTCTTTTAAATTTTATACTTTTTTAAATATTATTTATACTATATTAAAAATATAAATCTAAAATAAAACCCAAGAAAATACCTTAAAATAAAAAATGTATATAAAACATAGATGAAATACTTATAAGTACACCTATATAATACATACCCTTATTTATTTAAGTGTACAAAATGTATCATAAAAATATAATAAAAATATATCTATACATCTAAAGAAGTTATAAATATATAAAATAAAAGAATAAAATAATAAAACAAAACATACAAACGAAAAATAAAATAATCTAAAATATTGATGAATATACCTATAAATCTACACCTAAAAATTAACTTATAATAAATAACACCAATAAATAAATAAAAATCTTATTAAAACACTACATAAAATAATAAACATTTTTACTTTATAATAAAAATTTAGTAAAATCATTTACTATAATTAATTAATTAATTTAGAATAAGTTGTGTTATTTTGTCTTTGTAATGCTGACATGGACCAATGATTGCGCTCTGTCTGTTGACCTCCGGTCAACTACCCCTCCAGGCACCTGACTTGTCTGAACTATCATTTCCCCCATTTTCATGCATTTTGCCTGCTTGATCTCTCGATCAAACCTCCCAGATCCCTTCATGGGATTTCATCATTATTTTTCCAGGATCCACGCTGACTCCCTGATTTGCTTGTACATAGTCTCGATCATTGCCAAATGATCGGTCAATAAGGGTGCCCCATCATATAGTTAAATAATAACCTCCTTCTCCTCCTTCAATTTTGGTCATCATCCGAATACTTGAGCCCCAAATCTCGCCCAAAGCGCATATCCAGGTGACAACTGCAGTCCTCTGGGGTTTGGAAGGCTCGTGGAGAAGGGGGTGCATCCAAGGCGGTCGTCTTCGGTGACGCCTCTACTCCCTTATCTCTAGCCAAGTAGAAGTTGCACCATTTATGTTTTTTAGGTCATAATTAGTCCTATGTTTCATTTTATGCTTTTAATTTCATGATTAGCTAGCTAATCACCCTAGGTTTGTGAGGCCATCCTCGTCGGAGCTCTTAAGCTCCGACCGTCGTTTCATCTTTAACCGCTCATTCTTTGCCTCGTCAACCACCCTCACTCTCTTCCCCTATGTTTCTACTTCATCCCACGCACTTCACTTGCCCATATCACCCCCTTATCTGGCTCATCGAATCCCCTCCTTCTTCACTCGTTGGGGATCCGTCATCCAACCAATCCACATTCCCAACCCCCCCCCCCCCCCCGGCTTAGCCGAGGCACTTCGCCCTTAACCTTGTTTATTTTCAGTGCAGGTCAGAAGTTCAACAAAGCCCTCCAGGGCTCAGATTGACTTGACCTGAAGATTCCCAGGTCCCCCATCTTCCTCGAGCCCACTAGGTCTCTTCTTAGTGTTTTGGACCTTCTTGCAACAATCAGTGGTTGCGTACGACCTCACCGGGCATGTAGAACCACAAAAGATCAGATAAGAATGTTGGTAGAGGAAGCAATCGATGAATGAAGCTCAGGGAAGACGAGTTCTTCCCTGATCTTCTTAAGGAGTAGTCACCATCCGATCAAGGGAGGAACCCCAGATCAACCAGCAGTTGTCTGATCTCTGGAGCCAGCGTCGTAGGATCATCGTGCAGGAACTGATCGTGATCATTGAAGCCGAAGTGTCATCATCTCTTCTGGAGGCGACGCGTGGCAAGTGGGTCGCACTTTGTCGTTGGATCGTGCCAGTTATGGGGTAAATTGCAAACCCTCCCTCCGCATTTGTGTATATTATTATGTATTTCTGTGAATTGCAAGCGTTAAAATAAATTTGAAATTTTGCAAATAGGACCCTATATTTATGTTATTGCATTTGGGTCCAGTCTAGCTCAGCTCACGTGTCATCCTACGTGAGATGGGAAAATTGCAGGGGCACCCTTGTACCTTTAGGTATTTACTATTAGTATAATAAAATTAAAAATATGTTATATAATTTTGGAATAATTGCAGCAAGGTCGCTGGACTTTATTTTATTTATTTTATACCCTTGCTAGTTTATCAATTTTGGGAGCTTAGATTTCATGTATTAAAAATAACACACTAGCTCCTAAAAATTCGCAAAACTAGGGTTAGATGCCCGGTGCCATGCACTTTCATGCCATATATTTATTTTGTATTTTTTAGCATTTAATCGTTTATTAAAAATCGAAAAGAACTTATTTTTGTACTATCTCGCTTGGAAAATACCAAAAAATATAAAAACATGTGAAAAATTGCAAAAAAATATAGATAGTTAATTTTATCATATTTTATTTATAGACCAAAAAGCATTAAAATGGAAAAAAGAAAATCCCAAAAACTTAAAAACCTCAAAATCCTTCATAAAAATCTCAAAAATCCTTAAAAATCTACAAAAATGTTTTTTTTATTTTATAATTTTCTTTATATAATATTTATACATTAAATTTATTTCGATAATTTTGGACCTTATTTACTATTTTTAAAATCCAACTCAATTTTGGATATTTATTAATTCCCTGATTTGGAATATTTTTTACTTAAAATTCATACAATTAGTAAAAATTCCAGAAAAATCATAAAAATATTAGAAAAATACATAAAACCAAAAATATTTTGTCTAATTTATTTTATTCATATTTATTACTATTTATGAGTGTATTACTCTATGTGGCATAAATAGCCTTATATATTGTTTATATCTTTGCTAAAAGAACAGAAATATAAAAAATATGAAAATATAAAAAGAAAAATATAAAATTATAAAACTAAAATAAAAATATAAAATATAAAACAAAATAAAAAAATAAAAAAAAACCCACAAAAATAATAAAAATGAACAAGAGATGAAAGATAAATTTTGTACGCATTATTTTTGTTCCCTTCTACCGTTTGCTCCCTGAGTTTGACTTGTACACATGCTTACACCTATACACATTTGTTGTAAGTTATAATAAATTTTAACTCCACATTTTTATATCTATTGCTTTAATCTTGTTATGGGTTAATTGTTGATCGATAGAGGATTTTTCGTGGGTCGCCGCAACGATTGTGTCTCCGTCTTGTGTGAGACATATTCTGATCCTCATTTAATCCTCGGTTATCAATAGGTCAGTACAATATCTTAAGGGGAGGAAGCCTTCCTTGGGGTTTTCCAAGAATGAAATATGTCCAAGGTGTATTACAAATGTGGCGGTCCCAATATCCTCTTTTCTTCGCTTCTGAACAACTTTAGAAGTAAGATCCAAGAGGTATCCTTGAGATCATATCTCAAGGTACGGAATAGCCATATTATAAAACACTTATTACCATCCTTATATCATACCAAATGATTAGGATATTATCTATATTTAGCCTGATGAACACAATGACACTCCCACTAAGCTTTACGTGGTTCATCAAGATCCCATTTGAAATTATAACATTTATAATTTCATCAAATCTTATATTCCAAATACAAGAAGATTATTTGAGTCCATAGATGGAGTTCTTTAGCATGCACACCTTGCTTTCCTCAACCATGAATCCCTGGGGATACTTTATGTGAATATCCTCATAGAGGTATCCATAGAGGAATGTAATATTGACTTCCATCTTGTAGATGTCAAAGTCAAGTTGTGTAGGCTATGCTTAGCAATATTATGATGCATTTAAGCATGGTCAATGGAGAGCAAGTCTCATCGCAAGAGATGTCTTCTCTTCGATGTGTATCTTGTGGATACGAGCGTGCTTTGAAGTTCTCTACCTTCTCATCAGGTTCCCTCTTTCTCTTGAAGATCCATTTACATATAATGGGCCTTACCCTTATAGGTGGATACTCGAGGGTTCATATACAACACTTTTATACGAAGTCTAATTTAGACTTTATTGATAACATCCATCTTTCCATGACATGATCTTCAAAAGCTTCATCATATGAAGTTCGATCATTGTCAACCTTAACTGACACATGGAATCCATCCTCAAACTCATTTGAAGAGGTATGAGTGTTTCATCTTTAATTGTCCTTTTAGTTTTCAATTTCAGGAGGCTCATTATCTTCTCAAGATTAAATGAGTTCCTTCACTTCATTTTCATCTTGATTCTCAAGAGAGACATCCTCTAAGGATCACATTCTCAGACATGACATCCTTTAAGAATCTCAAGGTCATGAAGTAGGTATCCAATACCATCCTTTATATTCCTGATGAACCAACACTTTCTGAAGCTAGATTCCAGCTTACTTGCATCCATGACAAAATTATGGACGAAGCAACCCTGAATCCTCAAGTGTCTACTATGCTAGGTTCTAAATCATATCTTATGAGGGTTTTCAAGTTTAGATCTGCATGGAATCTTATTAATGATATATAATGTAGTCTCTACTACCTATATATACTTGGAAACTAAGAGATAATTATGCTAAGATAAATAATTGATTAAATCATGTCACACATGATCCAATTGTATCTCCCTACAACTCTATTGAGTTTAGGTATATTAGGAGGAGTGAGATAGGAATGGTATTCCTTTCTTCATAAGGTATTTCTTGAATTTATCTAACAAGTACATGATACCAAGGTTAGATCAAATTCATTTCATCTTCCTTCAAACTTTGGTTCTAAATAAAAACTGTGAAATCTTTGAACATTTTAAAGGTTTCTAATTTGAAGAGAAGAAATCTCATATCACAAATAATCATCAATAGATATCACATATCCCTAATGTATATTATGATATAGATGATCCACATATATCAATCTATATGAGATCATGAATAATTTACATCTTACACCGTTCTCAAAAAAGAGTGCATTGGACATTTTCTACTTTGAATACAATATTCACAATTATGTATGATTTGAAATTTCAAACATTCTAAAGCTTGATCTCTTACTAGTCTATTGATCTCATCAACAGACACATGTCCAAGGTTTAATGCCAGATCATTGTCAAATGATCTTCATCCTCCTCCTATTAATCTTGTAAGGTTTATTTTCATTGTTAGAAATGTTAATGAACCATTCATTACTTTTCTAATTTAGTAGAATCCTCTAGATATGATATTACTATCTGAAATATATTCATCATAACTCTTTACGATAGGTCTATTCCAAAATTCATGTTCATTTCTAACATTTAGAAATAAACAAGGAATGTATTCTAAAGACTAGGGAGCTCTCCCACTGAAATTATGAAGTCTATTTATCCAATAGAGATCGTTGCAACAATTGCATCAATATCCATGTGGAAGACTATTTAACCTTAAGATCAAATTTTCTATTATTCTAAAACATATGCAAACAATTGCAAGTGTTATCAGAAGAATGAGATACAATTATTAGACTTTGATATTATCTAATAAGTAAGCGAATTTTAATGATAACACGTAGATATAGATTATTCCCATGCACTATCTGAGTCCTTCTCTAAGGATGCAAGATAGTTTAGATAATCATACTATCAATACATCAACTTATTATAGTATTGGCATTTATCCTACTCTTTGAATGTCATACAGAAGTCATAGAAGTACAGTCAACTCTTGACTTTCCTTCTCACATGATTCAGACCCATGCTTCCATTGAGCTCCCTTCATCTATAACCAATCACTGCTTAAGACAAAAAAATCTCTTATATTGAATTCAAAAGATTTCAATATAAGAGAATTTTAACATTTATATATGCTTCATTAAATTCATACAATATGAATATTATGAAGTGATGAATCCATGATTCATCACCTTTATTTTTTATTTTAACTTCATTTCCATAGCCAAAAACCTGTAAATACCCACTAATTCCATAAAATTACCATTTTGCATGCATTTGTAACACCTTTTGTACTTAAATAAAAGAATAAAGAAGAAAAAAGAAAGGAAAATGAAGGATGTCTTTATGAACAAATACGAATTGACACGAACCCCAAGAGAAGGTCAAGACTTGAGATGATCGACCAGGAATAAAGTAGGGGGAGATAGGGTCTTTAATTCAAAGTTCCAAAAATATTTTGAAAATTTTTCATTGTATAATTGTACAAATATTATACTATTTTATTTGTATATAAATTGACCTCAAATTAAATATTTTTATAAACAAAACTTGTAAATAAAAATGTTTTGTGAATAATAAAAATAATTGCAAAGCAAGATAATGTACGTATTACAAATAATCACACTCAAAAAAAGCTGCAAAACTATAATTGAAATACCGATTCAGGCTTTATGAAGTCAAATTGATCCAAACTCACTTACATTATACTCTAAATTGAATTATCTTTCAAATGGCAGTGATTTCATAATTTTTGGAGTTACGGTTGAAAAGTTGGTTTTTTGGGGTGTTTTATGCAGTTTTACCACTTACATAATTGTATATTTATTCATATTTATTTTCTATACATAATGTAAATAATTGTAAATATTATTTTATGAAAAAAATAAAATAAATATATAAATAATAAAATTTACAAAAAATATTTCAAAATTATTTCCTTATTTATGCATGCGTATTGTATTATATGTACATAATATTTGTATACAACTAATTTACTTCTATAAAAATCACCAAAAAATAAATATCTAACATTAATTAATTAATTTAATTACAAAATTTTTATTTAGATATATTTTTTTAATTCATTATTTGATTTAAAAACATGCCTTGTATATAAGATATTATTCCATACCTTTAATATCCATAATTAAGATAGATAATTAATTTTTGTAAATTATTTAATTTATTTATTTTAATTAATTCCTAAATTAATTTTAATTAAGTAATTAATTAATTTAATTATTTAATTAATCACTGAACACCTTCCTCTTTTGTACATCCTTTGCTTTTGTTTTTTTCTTCTCTTTTTAATGGGCTCCTCCTCCTTCGTTATTCGTTGATCAATCTTTGGTGCAGAGGAGCCCAATCTCTAAAAACCATCTTGTTGAAGAAGGGTGCCTAGACTTCGAGCCATCCCATGATAGCGTGTCGGCCCTCGTCGAGGCCATTACGACGTATCTTATCTCGAGGTGAGATCCAATTTTATTTCTCATCTTTTTCCTAAATAAATTGTAGTTTTGATTTTTGTGTAGATGTTGTTATTAATTTTAAGATCCTAAAATTCCAAAAAATATCCGTGGCACTTGTCCGATCTGACACCGATTTGCCACCTCATTTCCTCGATCTAATCATTTCTTATTCTACCTCACACGACCTATCACCTCTGACCACGCACGGTGGTTGGAGATCCAGATATATCTTCCGCTACACCAAGATCCGCAACCATTCACATATCTTATTTTGTTGATAAATAAATGAAAGGAATTTTAAAAAAAAGCATATGATTGTTTTTATCTTTAATCTTTGTTATGAGAATCATCTAAAAAATTTAAAAAATATAAAAAAAATATAAAAAAAATATTTTTATTTTATCAGTCTACATACTTAAAAAATTAAAAAAATATTTATTGTTTTTACTTGCAATTTTAATAAAATGAAAAAATAATAAAGACAAAAAAAATCAAAGCAACATCGTGCCCACGCCTCCAGTCTAATGCGGACCGCCGCACCAAGTACAGCCAGCCTCCGCATCACGCGGCCCCCTAGATCGCGAGAGCCTCCGTGCGCCGTCAACCCGCGTCGCCAGGATGTCCTCCGAAGCTGCTCCAACCTCCACGCAAACCGTTGCGCGAGGCAACGTCCTCCAATCCAGACCTTGGTTGCCCGACCGACCCGTTAGCCACCGCATGGTGTTCTAGATCGTCGCACCTCCACAACTCCGCCGACAAGACCATAATGTGCTCGATCCTAGCACGACCAACATCCCGCTGCGCGGCTGCGTGCTCTGCACGGTCCTCTGCCTCTAACCGCTGAAGTGGCCCTTCTTTACGACTTTGCCGAAGACCCCTCGTGCCTCCTCCTCTACGCCAGCACAAATCCGGTCGCCGACGAAGGCTGCGCCCGTCTCTAGTGGCAGCCCTCGTACGACGGCGATGGCACTATCCATCCCTTGCTTGAAAATGAAGGGACCATAAGCCCTAGGGGGCATTTTTAAATAAAAAAGATTGAGCAAATTACATGTTAGCCCCTCAAGGTTTTCGAAATTGCAAAGACGCCCCTGATCTTCAGAAGACATGTGCAGTACACGCACCATCTTAGGGTAATTTTCACTTTTCACCTGAAATATTTATTGTTTTTATATTCAGTACAAAAATTTTAAATAATTACATTTAGGTCCATGTACTCCATGCCTTTAATTTTCTTGTTGTTTCATCAAAATAAATGTTTTTATTGCTTAATAAATTCTCAAAAAAATGTGCATGCTCTTGCTATGTGCTTAAACATTGTATAAAAATTTCATTGCATTTTGTTATCATCTGGTATTTTTAAAAAATAACAGTGTCTTTTTATCTACCTGCAATTAGAAAAATCATAACAATTCGATAATTTGCCTAAAAATTCTGAAAAAACTATTCTAGTTGTATTTTATTGTCCTCTAGTATCTACCCAATTTCTGTGCATAGATCATTTATGAAACTCCTAAAAAGTACGAAAAACTAAAAATCTTAAAATAAATACAGAAAATACTGGAAAATACAAAAATTGTGATTTCACTCTCTGTGTAGATAATTATTTGTACTTTTGCTTTAAAATAAGTTCCAGGAGTATTGACCTCTTAAGTATTTTTATGTTGCAAAATACTCTAGGTTGTGCATTGTTTCCCTTGATTTCCATTGTTTGATTATTATAAAATCACAAAAACATTCGAAAAATTTGTAAAAACTATCAAAAATATAACACATGCAAAACCCAAAATTATATTTTCTGGCATTTTTTTAGTATTTTGGAATTTTGAAAATACAAAAAGAGTGTGGTGTGTGTATTTTATCCCTTGTGCATTATCTGAAAACAAAAAATTGAAAAAGCAAAAACCACTAAATATTTTATCTTTGAAATTTGGCTACTTAGTTTTTAAATCGTGATCCTTGTGTTCAACCATGGTCGCTATACTAGGTAAATTTAATAGCGAAATCGCTTGCTTGTCATTGTTTGATTTTCTCTTAAGTGGTTAAAATAAATTTTCTCGTTGATCGAATCGATTAGTTGTGAATAACAACCATTGCATAATTCAATCCATCTTAACAGCATCAAAAATTCGCATCATCAAAATGGCGCAACTGTCCGGAAGCATGGCTTTGTGGTCATTTTTCAATTTTGTGCTATTTGTCTCTTTATATTATAACTGTTTCCTGACCTTCTCTTGTTTGCTTTTTGTGCGAGGGACTGCTTGGAGGATGACTTGGTTTCTTTTTGGAGGACTCGCACAGGAGGTGGAGCAGAGAAGAAAAGAAAATAGTCATTTTATTTGAGAGAAAAATTAATTATTGTAATAATTAGATTGTAAACACTTATGGACTTGGACATTTCCCGGGGTCTGTTTCGCCAAGTTTCAGTGCACTTGGGGGGACCTCGTCGTTGTTTTTCACGTTTTTGATTTCACGTCATAACTTTCTATTTGATTCTCACAGATTTAGACCCTAGACATAGGATTTTTTATTGACTGTTACGTAAATAGCTAAGGCCCAAAACATAATTAATTATCTATTCCTATAGAACGTAATTGGACCTTACTAAAAAAATAATTGAAAAAGTTAGCCGGATTTGAGACCACACACCGTGAGGAGTCACATACAGCTCTAGCAGGACCCGTTGTGGTGGGCATTGAATGACTCCCAAGATTGGACTCTGGACTCGATTCGATTAGCTAACTATTGTTCTTCATGATCAATAGAAGTTGCTCGTTTAAGGATGATTTCCTCATGCATCATACAGTTAGTTTACTTTCTGTATTTTATTTATGTGCAGATCATATTGCATGTAGAGTGCCGGAGCAAGGTACGCATTTTCTATCTCTACATGCATCATCGTGTTTGACCGCACATCAGCTTTTTCGACTTCCTCCCCCTATTTTTGGATTCAAATTAATCAAAGAGGAAATGGGAAAGCTCGTTAGGCGTTATTTTTGAAAAATTCAAAAAAAAGTGAAAATAAAAAAATAAAAAATTGAGACTGCTAATTGAACTTGACCCTTAAAAATAAACGTAACTGATTCATCATTGTTTTGGGAGAGCAACCCCCTCATTGTTTGTACTTTTAATTGCTCGTGTACACACTAAGGTTAGTGCCCCAATCCTATAAGCCAACCTAAGTGTTTGTACAACTTTTGTCTGATCACCTAAACTCTTAAAATTGAAAAGATAAAGACCAAACTCTTACGGTCAGATTTGTGTTGAGTAGGTGAATTAAGGGTTTACTCTATGTTTGAATGTCTTTGGTGTGAGTTGGTTGCGTTTATCTTCTATCATTAGCAGTCACCTTCTCTCTCCTTCACTCTCTCTTCTATCCCACCCTCCCTCCCTTCATATCACTCTCTTCATGATGGGCCACACTCCATTTCAGACGGATTTTGCGCCTTCTTCATTTCATACCCATCATATCATCCCACTCTCTTGGGAGGTCAGAACTCCTATCGGCACCCCACCTTCTTCCTATTCACCTTCCCATGATGCTCGAGGAGACTAGATTGACCAAATACGAGACCCCGGTGATGACATTGCTGAGATGAGAGTGCATTCCATTGGATAACATATTAGGCAGTTGCGAGTTTTAGATGACTTTTATCTTGGGATGATGGATGAGTATACAGATCAGGAAGCGCAGTCTGCTTCTACATTGAGTCCCTTCATTTTGGATTTAGAGTTCATTAATCTACTGTCAAAAATTTCAGGGGGAGTGCATGAGGAGCCTTATATTCATATATCAAAGTTTGAGGAATTTTGTGGATCACAAGCATACATGGATATCACTTCTGAGGAACTGATGCTGATGACCTTCCCTTTCTCACTTCAGACTAGAGCTTTGAGATGGAACAAAGAGTTGGGGAGGAAAATTGATACGTGGGGAGATTTACGATCATTGTTTTTTTTGGGATTTTTACCCGACAGACCCTATAAACTTTTTAAATTATCTCTACGACCTTTTGTACAACGTAATTACCCCCCATCGACCCTGTAAATTACCCCGCGAACCCTCACGGGCTTCAAACAGACTACCCAAAGGGTTCATGGGGGTAAGGGCTAGCAAGTTTATGAGGTCGAGGGGAGAATTATGTTGTTTCAAAGGTGGTGGAGGTAATTGGCAAAGTTTATAGGGTCTGCCGGGTAAAAATCCCTTGTTTTTTTGTAGAGATTTTACCCCCATCGTAGAGCAAAGATGATGCAGTCTTGCATTTGAGATTTTTTAGTTGACCCTCAAGAGCCATTGAGAGATTCATGGTTGAGGTTACTTGATCTTTTGAGGTAATTTCCGGATCATGGATTTGTGATGACCGGCCTTGTCTTGATCGCCATGAGGGGGATGACCGCTGAGCAGATTGCATTAGTCATTACTTCGTATGGTGGTTCACACCACAGTCCTAACCTGGATTTATTTGAAACCATCTTGGGAACACATTCAGACATTCCATATTCACAAGATGATTTTTTTAGGGACAACACATGAGAGAGATATCCAAACACTGGTCGAGTTACCGTTGGATTTACAATCAGATTTTGAGCCAGTCCTGCACTTTTATGTAAAAGATTCCTGGATTCTAGATTTGTTAGGAGATCAAGAAATAGAGGAGGAGCCCACATCTTAGCCATCCTTTGAGTCATTTCAGTGTTCATGTCCAGCTGATTTAGTGTCTATTTTTTAGAAGATCTTCTCAGATTCAAAGATACATTTGGATCCATCTCAACATAGAGTGCTTGATGAGAGACTGATTTTTTATTTGACAAACATAGATAGTCCCATATTTGAGTCATGCATCCTCCCACTTGATGAGGTCGATACATTTCTGGAGGACCTGATATTTGGCAGCATAGATCCCCAGTTCCCTGATGATTCGATATTACTCTCCGAGGGTTATCTCTGGGAGGATGCCACGTACCCTGTGTACTCGGTTTCACTTCTGGGAGTGTATCCGATCTATCGGATCATGGGATACCGAATCTTCTGATATTTCTGATCATGACTTTGATTTTTCTCATCTCGACGACCCTCGAGAGGATATCCCAATCTTTGAGGTATTCGATGATTTTGGTGATTTCTCTACATTACATGCACTAGGTATCAGCCTTTTTAGTGAGTCTCCTGATCTTGATCTTCCTTATCTATTCAAGACGATGATTAACGTAGAGGATTCCCTGATAGATCCTTCCTTCTCAACATTTGACTTCTTCGGCTCTACCCCTTCACTCCATTCAGACCTTGAGCTGATGATTTCTTTTGTGCTAATGGAGCCCGATTTCATCTGCTCATATCTTTACTCGGTAGCAGACACCTGCCTGATTGTTTACTTGGGTGTCAGAGTTTATAGTGTTGACTTCATTGTTGTTCTCCCACCAAGATTGCAACGACAGTACGGTATTCGCTTCACAAATACTGTCCTGAACTTTGATACTACATTATCCTAACCTTTGCACCCAGATAGGGATATAAACTCTAGCACTTGTTGAGAGGCACCTCAACATTGTTCACAGTTGTATAGATCGATTTATCCATATCAACATTCTTTCAGTCTTACACCACATCTCCATCTCATGATTATGCCATAAGGTGTACTTTATCCTAAGTATAGGGGGTGTCAGACTTGCGATTATTCTTTTAATTCTTTTTACCTCTGTTTTGATGCCTATACTTATGGATATTTTACCCTAAGTATGGGGGAGGTAGACTCTGCACATCCTATTCATCGGTTCTCCCCTTGTGTACAGTCTTCTACACTTAGGATTACTTGTATAGGGGGATCACCAACTTCTATTAATTATATTCTTTTATTCGTCATTATAGTATAATATTATTTTCACTTTTCTATACTTAGCACGAGTTATGTCCAGCTTTACAGCTCTTTGATCACCATGAGGACATAGTTCGAGCTAAGTATAAGGGGTGTCGTATGCATTATATATATACTTTAGCCATAACTCGTACTTGCATATTTTTAATATGGCTAAAATACTGTGTAAATATTTCCAAAAACTAATAAAAAGATGCAAAAATTTCCTCAAAATTCCTTTTGTATATACTGATTAGTAAGCCAGGTTAAAGTATTTGGAAAATATTTTGAAAATAGTTTGAAAATCTATTTGAAAAAACTTCTGAAAACTATTTGAAAAATAGTTTCGACCATAGTAAAAATATCCTGGCTTGTAAAATATTTCTTTGTGTGAAATAAAATCATTTTGTAAAACTATTTGCAAATATTTTGAAAATGGTTGAAAATTTATTTTGAAAACCTATATATACTGTTTGAAAAATATTTGCAAAATTGCTTTCAAATAATTGTTAAATTGTTTGAAAATTTATTTTGGACTATAGTTTTCAAAATTATTTGTAAAATTATTTTCAAATAAGTTTGAGGAATATATGCATCACAAAAAAAGATTAAAAAATACATAAAAAATCCAACTATATATACCTGTATAAATTACTCAAGTTGTAAATCCTTTCATCTGATTCTTGTAAATAAGTAATTCACTTATGTGTAAATATGTGTATCTCTTTCGTAAGCCATATTAAAAAAATTTATATAGTTGTATATATTACTAACTATTTGTTTTAAAAAAATTTTTGCATGTGCATCAATTCATAAAAAGTTCAAAATTAGAAAATTATTTCACAAAAAGATTTTACTTGCTTTTCTTTGCATTGTACATATTTCTTGAATTGGCATGTGCATTTTTCAGGATAATTTTGACATTTAAACTAAGTCTAGAATAAATATGAAGAATGGATCTTAGTTGGACCTTAATCCACTTAATTTCAGAGGAACCTTATAAGAACTGGAGTTAAAACTTTTCAGGTCCTATTGACTAAATTCTTTGAGTCCATAAGACTATGTTCACATGTCATCTTGATAAGTCTAAGTAGAATATTTAACAACACACGCATGATTCTTTCAAACCGTGGCTTACCTTGGACAAGTACTCTACATGTAACTCTTCATGGAGGAGCTGGTGAGGGGGCAAAATCTTTTGGCTTGGGGTAGCATATGAGGGTAGTACATCTAGGCAGAACCTCTCGTCCTCCTCTAGGGAGGGAAGTGCGTCTCAACCTGATTTGGTGATGTTGAGCTCTAAAGACAGGATGTTGTGGGGTTGTAATAATGCTTCAAAAGAGGGATAGTCTACTGGCTCAAGAGGAAAAAACTCCTTATGTACATGCTGCACCTTGTATATATTTTCAAAAAAAAAGAGAAAAAATGCAGAATTTCCAAAAGTGGACATGCCTGATTGAAAACTAAAATTCCTGTCGGATTGTATATACAAGTGAAAAAAAAGAAGAATAAGAACTTCAAAGTCAAATGTTTGTGAGCTTGTAGTGGATAACTTGGTTATACTAGTCATGCATCCAAGGATAGGTAACTACACTAGTTACCGACCATTCTCTTCTCCATCCCCTCTTCTTGAGCTAGTTATATTTGAACTTAAAAGGGAATATCCCCGCTCCTCGAGGAAAGAGATGCTAGACTGGGGGATTAGAGTTACCATGTTTAGAGAGGTTGTTTCTTTGCTACTTTTGAGATGAGGATCTATATTTCACTTACACCGTACAAGTAAAGATTCATAGTCTTAAGAATTTGTGTATGTAGACTTGTTCTGATCTGATGTGAGCTTGTAGTAGATAACTTGGTTATACTGGTCATGCATCCAAGGATAGGTAACTACACTGGTTACCGACCATTCTCTTCTCCATCCCCTCTTCTTGAGCTAGTTATATTTGAACTTAGAAGGGAATATCCCCGCTCCTCGAGGAAAGAGATGCTAGACTGGGGGATTAGAGTTACCATGTTGACCTAACTTCTTTCCTTTTTCTTTTCTTTATTTTTGCTTTCATTCATTTTCCAAAAAAGTGTTTGCTAAGGGACTAGCAAAGGTATAGTATAGGGAAATGATGAATCCATTATTCACCTCCTTTATTCTTTTATTTTAGCTTCGTTTCCGTAGTCAAACACCTATAAATACCCATTAATTCAATAAAATTACCATTTTGCATGCATTTGTTAAATATGCATTTTTAACACTTTTTGTACTTAAATAAAAGAATAAAGAAGAAAAGGAAAAAGAAAGAAAAATTAAGGATATGTTTATGAAATAAATATAAACTGACCTAACCCCAAGAGAAGGTTAAGACTTGACCTAATCGACCAGGAATAAAGTAGGGGGAGATAGGGTCTTTAATTCAAAAATCCAAAAATATTTTGTAAATTTTTCCTTGTATATTTTTCAAAACTTACACTATTTTATTTATATATAAATTAACCTCAAATTAAATATTTTTATAAAAAAAAGTTGTAAATAAAAATGTGTTGTAAATAATAAAAATAATTACAAAGTAAAATAAATTTCATATTACAAATAATCGTACTCAGAAAAAGACACAAAATGATAATTGAAATACCAATACTGGCTCCATACAAACTCAAATTGAACCAAACTCACTTTCATTATAATCTAAATTAAATTTTCTTTCAAATGGTTGTGATTTCATAATTTTTTTTGATGTAAAAGAGGGTGAGCTCCCAAGGTGGGAGTCACCGCAGAATCAATATATTAATATATAAGGAAAGGATACATGGTACATTACCTTGACTCCCAAATATTAAAGAGAGCCTTACAATGAGACACAACATTTTTCGTATAAAACCTCTGATTACTAAAAAGATGCTCATTTCTCGCCAGCCAGATTGCCCACAACATTCCAAAAGGTCTTGCAACATTATCAGTTGAGCTGCCTCCTACTTTCCTTATTCCCTCCCAAAAGGTCATTGAATTACTCGTATCCACCCATGAGATTGCCAAATCTCTCCATACCTTTAGCGAGGATTCACAAGCGAAGAAGAGATGATCTGAGGTCTCTGACTGTTCCCCGCACCTGTCACAAATAGCATCATGTACGCCCAGAATTCTTGCCCTCTTGTCCTTGTCCAAGAGCTTGCCCCTCCTTAGGCACCACAGAAAAACTTTTATCCTATTCGGTATCTTGCTTGCCTAGATAATCTTCATATCCTTGCACAAATACGGGTCCTGAGCTTCACCTCTACTTCTCATTTCCCCATAAAGCCGTTTGACAGAAAATTTACTACCTGTCCATTTGAAATGATCCCTGTCCTGTTGAAACTCATCTGGAAAAGGGGCCATAGCCCACAATCTTTCCAAATCCTCCCTTCTTCTGTCTGAAAGACTCGCAACAAAAGTCGATTCCAACTCTCCATCGAGAGCCAACTCCCTTACAATGGCCTCTTTCGCAGTTGACAGAGCAAAAAGTCTTGGAAAATGTAACTCCAGAGGGCCTTCTCTCGTCCAATCATCTCTCCAAAATCTGAAACCTCTCCCATCCCCTAGTTTCGGCGCTAGTCTAGTCGATACAAGCGTCAAGACCTCTCGTATCCCTTTCCATAAGGATGACTCAAACCGAAAAGATCCTGCCTCTAATCTTCCTTTCACCCCATATATTCTTCTCATCAACCTTGCTACCAGATCCAACGATGGGCCCCAGATGCGCAAAATCCACTTTGCTAGTAACGCCTTATTCATACACATCAAATCCCGCACTCCCAAACCCCCCTGGTCGCGGGGTCTCGTTATCTCCTCCCAGGCCACCAGATGCATGCCTGACTTTTGTTGTTTCCCGTCTGACCAAAAAAATCTTCTCATCAGTTTTTCAATCTTCTTTCTCACTCCCACCGGCATCAACCTAGTCGAGAAAAAGAACGTCGGGATGGCGGAAAGGACATGCTTCAGTAGGACCAGCTTCCCACCTCTGGATAAGGTAATCGCCTTCCACCCAGCCAATCTGAGCTCTATCTTCTGAATGATCGCCTCCCAATCTGATGTTCTCAGTTTGTTTGCCACCAATGGAAGTCCCAGGTAGTTAATTGGTAGGTCGCCCAACGGGCATCTAAGCAACTCTGCTACCCTTTCCCTATCCTCGTTCTGCAACCCAAAAGTTATCACGACTGATTTCTGCAAAGTTATTTCAAGCCCAGACAAACTGCTGGAAATGTCCAACAACTGAGCAGCACGACTGTTCATCCCTTCCGTTCCACCAAGGAAAAGTATCGTGTCATCTGCGTACTGCAACAACGGCAGTGATTTCATAATTTTTGGAGTTAGGGTTGAAAAGTCGAATTTTATGGGGTGTTTTGTACATTTTTACCACTTACATAGTTGTATATTTATTCATATTTATTTTTTATACATAATATACAAAATTGTAAATATTATTTTCATTATAAATAAAATAAATAAATATATAAATAATAAAATTAAAAAAATATTTAAAAATTATTTCTTTATTTGTACATGTGTATATTGTATTATATGTACATAATATTTGTATACAATTAATTTCCTTCTATAAAAATCATCAAAAAAATGACATTAATTAATTAATTAATTTAATTACAAAATTTGTATTTAGATTTAATTATTTAATTCATTATTTGATTTAAAAGCATCCCTTGTTTATAAGTTATTATTCCATACCTTTAATAGCCACCATTAAGGTGCTAATTAATTTTTGTAAACTATTTAATTTATTTATTTTAATTAATTCTGAAATTCATTTTTAATTAATTAGTTAATTAATTTTATTATTTAATTTACCACTAAACACCTTCCTCTTTTGTACATCCTTTCCTTTTGTATTTTTCTTCTCTTTTAATGGGTTCCTCTCCTTCATTATTCGTTGATCAATCTTTGGTGGAGAAGAGCCCAATCTCCGAGAGCCATCTTGTTAAAGAAGGGTGCCCAGCCTCTGAGTCATTCGGTGACAACGCGTCGGCCCTCATCGAGACCATCATGACATATCCCATCCTGAGGTGAGATCCAATTTTATTTCCCGTCTTTTTCTAAATAAATCGTAGTTTTATTTTTGCGTAGATGTCGTTATTAATTTTGAGATCCTAAAATTCCAAAAAAATATCCATCACACTTTTCCGATCCGACGCTGATTTGTCATCTCATTTCCTCGATCTAATCGTTTCTTATTCTACCTCACACAACCTATCACCTTCGACCACGCACGGTGGTCAGAGATCCGGATCTATCTTCCGCTACACTAAGATCTGTAACCATTCATGTATCTTATTTTGTTTATAAATAAATAAAAGGAATTTAAAAACATATAATTGTTTTTATCTTTAACATTCGTTTAGGCATGATCATCAAAAAAATTAAAAATTAAAAACATAATTTTATTTCTGTCAGGGGGTGTTTGGATAGTGGGTTTAGGTGGGTTAAACTGGTTTCAGATAACTCATTTTTGGGTTTTGGTGTTTGGATAGAGGGTTAAACTGGGGGTGGGTTAGAAGTGAGTTTATTGTGATATAATTGTATTGGAGTTTGAAAAAGTGAGTAGTTATTGTGATGTGATTGTATTGGAGTTTGAAAAAGTGAGTAGAAGTGGAGTAATTTATATTTTTTATATGATATGATGGTATAATATATTATTTTTTGATAGGATTGATGATGTAAAATTTATTTATTTAATTTTTTAAAAAAGGAATAAAGTGGGGCCCACGTGAAGGGAGAAAATATGGGGTAGGGGAGTTAAACCACCCCGAGGGTGGTTTAACCCATTAGCCGAACGGGGTCTCAATCTACAAATCCTGCTTTAAAAAATAAAAAAATGTATTTACAATATTTTGCTTACAGTTTTTATAAATAAAAAAATAATAAAAACAAAAAAAATCAAATCAGCGGCGCGCCCACACCTCCAGTCCAACGCGAACCGCCGCGCCGTGCACCGTCGGCCTCCGCGTCCCGTGCCCCCCACCCCTGTCGCCAGAGCCTCCGTGCGCCGCCGACCCGCATCGCCAGGCCATCCTCTGAAGCTGCTCCAACCTCCAGCCGCCACCTCCGCGTGAACCGCCACGTGAGGCGGCATCTTCCAATCCAGACCTCTGTTGCCCGCTGCCCCGCCAGCCGCGCTACCGCGCGGTGCTCCAAACCGCCGCATCTCCGCGACTCCGCCGACAAGACTGCAACGTACTCGAGCCCAGCTCGGACGATCTCCCGTCGTACGGTCGCACGCTCTACGTGGTCCTCTGCCTCGAACCGCTGAAGTGGCCCTTCTCCGCAACTCTGCTAAAGGTCCCCGTGCTTCCTTCCACACCAACGCAAATCCGGCTGTCGACGAAGGCGGCGCCCCTCTCCAACGGCAGCCCCCTTGCGACAGCGGCGGCACTATCCACCCCCCTAGTTGAAGACAAAGGGCCCAGAAACCCTAGGGGGTATTTTTAAATAAAAAAGATTGGGCAAATTACATGTTATTCCTCATTGGTTTTTGAAATTACAAAGACGCCGCTAAGCTTCAAAAAAACACGTGCAGTGTACGCACCATCTTTGGGTAATTTTCAATTTTCACTTTTCACCTGAATAATTTATTGTTTTAATGTTCAGTTCAAAAACTTTAAATAATTACATTAGGTCCCTGTACTCCAGGCCTTTAATTTTCTTGCTATTGTCATCAAAATAAATATTTTTATTACTCAATAAATTCTCAAAAAAATTATGTATGCTCCTGCTATGTGCTTAAACATTGTATAAAAGTTTCATTACATTTTGTTGTTATTTAATATTTTTAAAAAATAAAAAACAATGTCTTTTGTTTACTTGTAATTGGAAAAATCTTACAATTTCGAAAATTTACCTAAAAATTATAAAAAACTTACTGTAGATGTATTTCACTGTCCTCTAATTTCTATACAATTTTCGTGCATAGTTCATCATTCATAAAACTCCCAATAAGTGTGAAAAACTAATAATCTTAAAAAATGTAGAAAATTCCTGAAAAATCCAAAAATTGTGATTCCACTCTCTATATGTAGATAATTATTTGTACTTTAGCTTAAAAATAAGTTCCAGGAGTATTGGACATTTAAAGTATTTTTAAGTTGCAAAATATTCTAGGCTATGCACTGTTTCCCTTGATTTACAATGTTTGATTTTTTATAAAATCACAAAAACATCAGAAAATTTTGAAAAAATTACCAAAAATATTTTAACACCTGTAAAACCCAAAAATACATTTTCTGACATTTTTTGATTTTTAGAATTTCTGAAAAATATAAGAAGAGTACGGTGTGTGTATTTTATCCCTTATACTTTATTTGAAATAAAAAATTGAAAAAGCAAGAACCACTAAATATTTTATCTCTGAAATTTGGCTACTTAGTTTTTAAATCGTGCTCCTTGTGTTCAACCCTGATCATTATACCAGGTAAATTTAATAGAGAAACCGCTAGCTTGTCATTGTTTGATTTTCTCTTAAGTGGTTAAAATAAAATTTTCTCGTTGACCAAATCGATTGGTTGAGAACAACGACCATTTCATAATTCAATCCATCTCAACCGCATCGAAAATTTGTGTCATCATGAAGCTTCATGAATGACTTGTGTATAGACAAGAGAATGATGACACTCATCGTACCTACATCCATCTCAACTCTAAAAGACTTTAGTTCAAGTAGGTACTCATTTTGAGTACATCATCTCTTATCGAGACACCGTTTTGCATAATGTAGAGAAATACATCATTCATGATTATATATCGAGAGCACATATGTATGCCAAAACATCTTCTTTAGTTTTATAAGAATTATTTGACAATTACGATCATCATCGACAAGTCACTTCCAAAGTACATTTGATGAGAGATCAAGACTATAGATACATATAAACCCTAGGGTCGTAGTCCTATTGTTTATTTAATTGTCATTCCTCATTATTATGAGGAAACTTGTACATTGCAACCACATACATTATATGTCCAATTTCAAATACAATATCTTGATTATGGATCCAATCCATGATACTTACTGGTTATTATTGAGTATAGTATTGAGTGGTTTTAATGAGGATTCTCTTAAATAAGATAATTTGCATAAATATATATATATATAATTTGATTTAGGAATTTCATATCAAATTTGTCTTTCTTTGTTAACACTGAAAGTTCATTCCCTTAATCACTTTCGATGTAAGATATATACTTACCATCATATCTCAGCAAGATCCGAGATCTCCTTCTTACCTTTATTGCATCTCAATAATATGAGAACATATAACTCGGATAAAAAGAAGCGGAAACACATTCCGCTTGCAAGTACAACTTCCATTCCCAAATCGATCTTTAGCAATCGAGCCCACCACCCCTAAGGTGATGTTGACCCATCGTCAATTGATCTAACCATCAACATGAATAGTACTCGCTATGCGCAATCCAATATCGCTCCAATAACATGAGGACCTGATGTTGGGGTTACTACGCATACGACCTTACTCTTTCGAGAAGCAAAGAGCCCGATCCAGATGCACTTGTATGCAGAAACTGTCACTTCGGACATGTGTCTCCTACATACACTTCCTGGCGACGGAACCATTCGCCTTGACGAGAAATCATGTATGTCACTTATCTGATCATCCACCTCATATTCAAATTCTAATTAATTATCATGAATCACATTAATATAACTAATTCTTCCAAAGGAAATAACACCTCTATTCATAATATAGAGTTTATTTTTAATTGGTTCTAATTAATTTAATCATATTAAATCAACTGTCAGTCAACCAACAAATATTTTTTAAATTATTACTTGAAGAATGGTATAATATCAAAAAACGTATTATTAGAATTTTAATAATTAGAAAAATACATCATGATCTCTCAAACATTATCCCTTCCTTAGCGGATGTCATGGCCAGTACTGACGGGAGTGGAACAGACCTCTCACGGAGCAACTTGCTACCCCGACGCTCCCTGACTAGACACCATACCTACCTCATGTCAGGATAATGCCAATTGATCACTTTGTACTTGAGATGATAATTAGTTTTTCAACCGAAGTTATACCATATAATAATAATCAAAATCATTTTGATTTATATTATATAGAAATTTGCTCAACAAATTCCTGATCCTATTGAAGCAACTTTGTTTGTTGGAAAGAAGATCATGTAAACAATTTGTGATCTGGATCATATCTAATCAACTATTGGTTATGGCAATGTCATTTAAGGAAATAATTATCAATCAAATATTTCTCAAATATTTATCCATGATTATTCTATGAAATTAATCATTAATTTCACTAATTGATTAAATGACAATCACACGGTTCTTGATTAGCAATGTAATTTCCAGCAGTAACCCTCGCTTATTAAAATTAGTATATCTCATTTAAATCCAAATCATGCAAAATAAGTTTTCAAAGTTTTCTAATTTAATTTACAATAGAACCCAAGTAATTTTCATGCATTTATAGGCATTTCAAAATCGTAACTAACTTTTTAATTACGTCAAGATTCGTCATCCCCGAAACAGTGGATACATATTTATTAAAATGATCATAACTTAAGAAAAAACATTCAAAATCATGCAAACTCAAATATTACAGTTTCCTTATTTACTGGGGAATATAATACAAGTGATAATTTCTTGTTTAAAAAATTAATTAGGGCCGAAAAAATCACAAAACATGGCTGTGTGAACCAAATGTGATAAATTTTTCGCAAACCCTAATGAGCCCAAGTCGTCTTAGATTTATGGATCGTATATGAAACATTCGACCTAAGGCTCTGATACCACTTGAAGGATATGGTAAAATCCTTAAATGCATCATGAAAGTGTGAGGATCTCATTGTATGCGATCAGGAGAGACTTGCTCGAGGCAACAGAATTTTAAAAAAATTAATTCGATGGAATCACATGATCCAAGAATGCTTCTCGTACCGTTTCATCTAAACCACAAAAAAGTATTAGGATTACCTCTTGAAGCGTACTTGCGATCGAGTCTCTAAACGAAGAGACCTCTTGTCTCAAGTCCGATCGGACAAAGGATATATGCTTGCGAGCGCGTTGATGAAATGTGTGCTTCTCGCAATTCATGTTGATGATCCAAGCGGCGAATCTCTTGATCTCGTCACACGAGATCCAATGCCTTCTTCACAAACCAGGTACACTGAAGGAGACGGAGATCCACAAGCAAACAATCCAGCTGCATAACGACAATGCTGCGATGACGACGACTCTCTCTAGGGCTCCATGGAAGACGACTACAATGAGAGTGAGAGGACATGTAGAGAATGAGAGAGAGTATAGCATATGTTGTTGTCTCTTGTGTTGTTGTACTTGAAGAGTAAGTCGTGCCTTTCTTATATAGTATTTTTGGAGTCCATGGAATACAATCCATGGACTAAACAAAATCAATGGATGAGATTGATTCATTCTAAAAATACAATAACAATTAATTTAATTTAGATTAAATATATATATTGATAAATCAATATAAATTAATCCTAAAATTAAAATCAACCAAGCATGAGATTATAGAACGAAGATTACCTCCTTCCATGGGAATAGAGTGGACGACCACCCTTTCCCAATGGGATTGGGTGGTCGTCCACCCGCCCATTAAGGAAGGGTGCAATCTCATTTAATCTCATGAGATTACATTATTATATGGAAATATTCAAGATTTACAAGAACACTTGTTGTAAATAATTCTACAAAAAACTCATAATTATTTTGTGAATACTACAATCTTGTCATTCAAAAAATGTGAATCAAATTCACAACCCAAAATAGAATGTGATTTACATTTTCAATTAATTATCCAATGTGAATTCAATTCACGCCAATAATTAATCAACAAATATAAATCATAATATGTGATCTCTTATATATTATAAATCACATTTATAACGTATTTGATTAATATGGATAATGCTACCCACATTATTCATATACATGATAATTAAATCACATTTAATTATCTTGGATCTGTCGACTCATGCGCCCAAATAATATGAATCACATTCACATTATTCACATCCTTGATAATTAAATCACATTTAATTATCAATTTTCTCAATGCTCGGATACATGTATCAACAATGCAATTATCCTTGAACTCTTTCAAGGATAATGCGCTTTCTCTGAAGATACTTGGAGATAAGGATATGTCGATTGTATTATTCAATGTATAGTAACTTGTATATGGACATCACATCTCAAATCTAGATCTTAGGGACCTCACAAACATGCTTGATTAAATCAAGGCAGTAGATCTAGTTTTCTCATTGCATCTGAATCACATTCAGATAGATGTACAATATTTGGACCAAGATCATATCACTTCTCTACTGAGAGGAGTCACTAAAATCCAGGCCCGTTTCATCACTGCTTTGGAGTGGAAGTGTCTTGGTTATACAATCGTTTAAGATCACATCACCTCCAGGAATTCCTAATACGTGCACATCCTGCATACTAGAAGACCAAGAATAAACCTAAAGTTTTAGATCTATTTAAATGTCTCCTTCAGGGTTTTATCATTAATTTTCTCATCTGATCATTGGAAATTGGTATCGATCATATACTTTTCAAAAGCATATATCACACCCTGGTGTTGATCATATGCTTTCCAAAAGCATATATCAAACCTACAAATTCAGTCAAGCTTCCAAAGCGAGACGATCGTTCGCGGAATTTGATTCTTCCCAACATCTTGTGAGTTAGCTCTTTTCGGTTCAGTAAATGAACCTGTATGATCCCGTTGAGAGATCGTATTACTCATATTCCCTTGTATGCACACTAACGCGCTGGTGTATAGACCTTGGTTAGGTCATCAACTTGTTGGTCTGCCAAATGTACAAAAATATATAGTAACACATCTGTCTCCGATCAGAGGATGCGTGCTGATGAATCTCGTATTCATCATGCTAAAAGCCGCCAATGAAAACCCCTGTCTTAATTAATCCAATAAAATCACCTTTAATTCTTTATTATTATCATGTATTATATTGTGTATAATTATTGTATTTAATTCTACTTATTTTTCTTGTATTTATTTTATTATCAAAAAACCCTAAAAATTAGGTAGATAAGTTCACTAACCATTAAAAATAGACTAAAATATACAAAAAAATCTCAAAACCACAAAATCGGTATTTTTATCCCCCTAAAAATACCCCTAAAAATATGTTTTGTACAAATGACCTCTTTTGCCTTTTTCTCCAACGTGAAAGTTGTAGATCTCGTCGAGACGAGCAACTTTTATGTTTTGACTTTTCCTAATTTTGCCTCTAACTATTTATTTTGTATTTATCTTTGTATTTATTCTTTGAATTTTTCTGATTGGGCCACGTGGCACCCACTGGGCCGCCCACGTGGCCCGCTCCTCCTTCCGCCACCCGACGCTCTCCCTGACCGTCCGATCCACTCCAACCCGCCTCCATCTCATTCGTCAAACACCGCCCCATTTCCCAGTCGTCAGATCAAGCTTCCTGATCCGATCTTAGCTGCTCACCAGCGCCTGAACCGCAGCCGACCGATCACTCTCATCCTACGCATCTCAAGCCTCCACGTCACCCCATTCTCTTCCACCATACGATCAAGTCAGCCATCTCATCTTCACCGCACACCTCCGCTTCGCTCTCAGCCCTTGATCTGACTCCAAGATCAAATCCCAATCGTCCACTGGCGCCCAAATTCCATCCATCCGATCTTCTTTCCATCTAACACCCCTCCACCTGCCACGTCACCTATTCACCTTCAACCGTTTGATTCCCCCCATCTTCCAATCGCATCCACTCATTCGCGCCTCAACGCCAGCTGACTGATCATATCTCGGATCTGATCTCCACCCTTCGCACGCGCTCCCATCCCAAACGTTGGATCGCAAGATCCAACGGCTCGCCTACCTTCTTCCTCCTTCGTAACCTCCTCTTCCAGCCGTTTCACCTCACGCGCACACCACCCCCTTCCATTTTTGGCCGCCACCTCTGGTCGTCTTCCCGCACTATAACGCCTCCTCCATGAAGACATACCCTCCTCCTTCTTCGCGCAACCATCACTTAACGCCACCATCACTCCTACGCCTTTAATCCCCCGCTCCAAAACGTCCCTCCACCATGTAACCTCCGACTACCTTCCCCTATAAAACCCTCTCCTCTGCCATATTCAAAGCTCGTCCATCATTATTGGGCTACACCCTAGCTTCCTCCGCCCCTCCGGTGACAGCGGAGGGGCGGAACGTCGAGGCCACGATGGGTGTGGCTCGGTGTTGACCCACAGCCGCCATGGCCGTGTCCCGGTGTCTCCGATCACCGATTGAGCTCGCTGGCCCGTTGACCAGCTGGGCGACGACCCCGAGGCTCGTTTGAGCCTCAACCCAATCACCCTCCTCTACCAGGGTCTCCTCCCCGACGAGGTCTCCTTCCTCCTTCTTGTTCTTTGTTTTTCTTCTAATTTTCCCTCCATCTACACTTCACTCCACCTCCATCTGCCCCGCCCACCAGCTTCGCAACAACACCGTCACCCTCGCCAACCTCCTCCAATTCCATCTCCCCTTCTCCATAACCCTGTTCACATTCCTCTACCTCCTCCTCTGCTCCGCCGGAGGAGGAGCTCAGGTCCCCCACTCAGACCACGTTCCCGGGACCCCACCCCACTCATTCCATTCGCGTACACATTCCCGCACAGGCTTCGGCTATTACTAATCCTTGCAGGACCCTCATTGGCCGGAGCTTGGACGTCCGCTCCGATTGATGGCTCCGCCACCGGTATCCCTTCATCGACCTGCCGATCTTGACGCTGCCGAAGGATCGTCACACCGCCAACTTCTTCGCGAGGACCTCAGCTTGCTCGCCCGATCTTCAACAGGCCTCACGGAGCACGGCGGAGCAAAAGGCAAGTCACCGGAGCCCCGCCTTCTCCGGTGACCTACGGCGGAGGAGGACGATACAGGAGCCGTCCGATCATCATGATCGGGCGGCCCAGAAGACGACACATGGTGAACCGAGCCTCCATGCCTAACCTATAGGCTCGGGTCCATCGAGCCACAACCGAGCCACCAGATGCGCCCACGTGTCCTGAGCCACATGCAGCTTCCCGAGCCTAGGCGCCTTACGTGCACCGCACGTGAGGGCCCAGGTAAATTGCATAATAGATCCGAAAGTTTTACGAAATTACGTATTGGTCCCCAAGCACGTGCCTTTTGTGCGTGCCTGGGTATTTTACAGGGAAGACCTTCAACTTTTCCAAAATTACAAAAAGGCCCCCGTGCAAATGGAAAAATTACACAAGGGCCCAGGCGGTTTTCTTTATTTGCATTTAGGTCCCTCCAGGGACCTAAAATCAATATTTATCCTCTTTATTTCTTGTATTTTTTATTACAATTATACCCCTGCATTGTTTTCTTCATATCTTGAGCATCGTAGGTCCAAATTGCATGATTTTAGTGTCGTTTTGATCCTTGTTTTGTCCTCTACATCTTAGCATATCTAATTTTCTCATATGCCACTATTTTAAATGAAGTAATTTTTTATCTGATAAATGAGACCCTGCTCTCTTGTCTGTGCTTTGATTTGATGACTGTTTCTAATGTTGAGATTTAAAATGACCCTGATTTCCATTTCTCTTCTGTTGCTCATATTTTTAGGGTATACTTGTAATCTTTATTTAGCATACTTGTAACCTTGCATATTTGCTCGTTCATCACTTTAAATTGCATAAAAACCAACTAAAAAGTGCATTCATCTTAGTATTGCATTTTAATTTGCATAGTGCATCGTATGGACCTTAAATTGAAATTGATTCATACTTGAGCTTCCTGAATCGAAATTCGATAAATAAATTAAGTAGCTGTGTCCTTGCGTTCGACCTTGGTAGACTTGCCAAGCATAAATACTCCACAACATTCAAACGACTGTGGTTTTTGATCGACCGAAATTCGCCTCCTATACTGCAATTATCGATTATTAAAGAGGTGAATTTTGCGTTCATCACGTGCCTATATACTGACATCATACTGTATAGGTCTTTGGTTATCTCGATCTCGTTAAGTCAAATCTCTGACCTAACTTATCTAACGTCTCTGAATCTCTATTCCCATGCAGAGGATATGCATCAAGAGGTTGGTCAGATATCAACCTTTAGAGAAAGGATTTCCATCTCCTTCTCAAGCTAGAGATCCTCTCTTATAATCTTTTGATAGTGCTTGATGAGTCCTCAATCTAACTCTTTAGATATTCACCCAAGTACCGGCCACTATGCTAAGGGACATATTATGGAAATTAGTTATTCTTCATTTCAAATTAGGGAATGATATTTGCAATAACATTCATTGCATAATGGCTCGCCCGTGGGCTTGCATGTCCAGCATTTATTTAGGAATTTAAGGACAAAGTAAAGGAATAAAGGTGAATGAATGAGTATTCATCACAATCTAAGCTTCTACCCGAGCCCCCAAGGGTGTATGCCCCTCCCAACGATGCTACTCCAAGCTACCCCCATACCACTGAAAGTCAGTAACCATGGCATAACAACGGAACTAAAATAAAGAAACTCAACCATTGTTTCTAAGAGCTGAAACTCAGATTTAAAGGTGTACGCAAAATGATCAATGCTCATCCTCACTGAGCCTCACCCAATCAATTAGCTCATTTATTTTTAATTTAAGTTATACCGGACCCACTTCACTTGATTATCAATTTATTTCTATAAATCCATATTTCTAACATACATTAATGTCATATAAGGTTTATATCATTTTTAAGATCAAATTCCATCAATTTGTAAGATTTAAATTGTTCCATAATCCTAGAATGATTGGTCATCCGACTTTACTTATCAATCAGAAAGCCAACCATCATCGATCATTTTGGACCAAAATGATCGATCAACCTCAAGAGCATGTGACCGATCAATAAAATTGCGTGATCGACTCTAGTGATGTCCCACGACTCGCTCCAATCGATGATCTAACTGTATCATTATCTTTATGTAACACCCACATCACAAAAATGTACTTGGATCTCTCATGTGGGCTACAGATTGGATGAAAAATCTAAAAACATGATGCGATAAGTTGTTCACCGTAGCCAAAATCGTGATGAATTTCGACGAAAGCATCGACAATGGATATCTTACAACCCTCGTAGCCCAAGGTGTAAAAATATCATGAATCCGACAACAAAAGAGGGTTGAAAATTATACCTTGGGGTCGTCTCCCATGATGTTCCTTCATTCAGAATGGTTGTTCCGCAATGTTTAACATATTTCTATGCGCACCACGTGACTCCACACACAGAGGCTTTCGCAGCGGTGCCCTCGGATCTCCAATCGACTGCCGAAAATCTCTCTAACGGTAGAGCTCTGACGAGGGCAAGTTGTCTGGTCAGCCATATCACTTGGGCGGGCGCGCGTACACACATATAGGTCAGAGTCTAATCATATCATGATCCAAAAGTCATAAATCGATTGCACTTTCCTCCTAACTTCCTCATGCAGACTCAGATTTTGATGTTCCTGAGCTTGTTGGAAATGCCTTTATGAGTAAAATAAGATAGAGTAATCATTGGTCTCATTTGGATACTGATAAGTTCTAGAACTTTGAATTAGTGGTGTTAAATGCTTAGAGGTCCTATAGAGAGAGCGAGAGCGAGGAGAGAACGTGAGAATGGTACTTTTTCTGGCTTTGAAAATATAGAATGGAATGGTGTAGCTAAAGCTGATGTGAGGTACCCAACTCTAGTAAATATATAGACATAAATGATATTTATGTCCTAGGATAGAGAAGAGAATCATATTATGAATTAAACAATTTTATATCATAATCATATTACATTAAATATAGAATGCGAGTTCATTTATAAATTTATCTTATTATTAATCAAGTATATTTACCCATATATCTGCATTACATGGAAACTCTCCTTATCTCAATATGAGGAGACTTTATTCTAGGATGAATTTATCACGTGATAAAGTAATCACATCATAATTACTCCAATAATGTATCCTTGTGCAAAGTATTTGTCCCTTCTTTATTTTTAGAGTCATTGAGTAAGAATGATAGATAAACCGTGCTTATCCCCTATAGTGCCTTATTCCTCTCCTCATTCGAATGAACATGCACCCCATCCGATTCTGTGATATGGAATACAGATGGATAAATGACAAGTGAATTTGTCCACCATATTTATTTGGTTCAAAATTAAGGAAGGGATGACATTGAAGACAGAAACATCTAACATGATTCATAGATAACTTATGCTGGAATAAAATCCCCTTCATCTTAAGATAGGAAAATGTTATCTAGCATTGAAAGAAGGCCAGTCCGTACGAGTGTCTCGAGGTGTTCGAGTCGAGAGAATGAGAGGGTTGTCTTTGAGGGGTTGAAAGGCAACGAGGCGTTTGGAAAGCCCGTATTTACACATTTATTGTAGGGTAACCAAAAGGATTTCAACTATGCATTGATTACGATTATGGGATTTATTTTGGAAATGTTGTAACGGTGATATCAAACTTCTATCGTTGGGGTTTAAATTCGTCACAAAAAGATCAGAGAAAGCTTACAAAAAATAAAAATTCTTTTTTAAATTTGAGAAAATAAAGTCAATACTTAAGAATGAAGATACTACGAATCAAAGGTAAATTCGGAGCCCATTTTAATTACCCTCTACCGTAAAAATGATATAAACGTTCTCAACAAAAACAAAAAACGAATGACGTTCTGGAAATGACCATCCAAGTCCTGTACCGAAATTCGTGGGACATGATACTTGTCACGGGGGACACGCGAGCAAAGTGGTCGAAGCGGCAGACAGACAGACACACCACACCTGCTCACGCTTGCGAAGAAGATACCCCCGAAACCCCCCTTATATTTTTCTCCCTCCCCTCGATTGCCACTCCAGTCCCACACTCTCCCACTTCACTACCCCGCCTTCATCCTTTGCAAAGAAAAGCAGACTTTCCCACCTTTTTCCATCTTTTGGGCCATCGTCTGCTCTCTTCAACGCTCCCCTCTCTGGATCCCTGAAACGCATTCGTCCAGATCCATCTCCCCTCTTCAGGTCTTCCCTCCTCCTCCTCATCCGCTTTCAAATTTCAAAAAATTGGTGCCCGTTATTGGGTTCTCTGTAACAAAAACGACCAGGGTTACCGTTTTTGGGAGGATTTGAACTGCTCCTATTGTTCTGGCGACAATGTTGGTTACTGTGCTTTTAGGGTTCTGTTATCGTTTCTCTTTTTTATTTCAAGTTCCTTCTTTCAGGTGTTTTAAAGTTTATAACGCGTTATGCGAGTTCTACATTTTATTTCCGTTTTTGGTTGCTCTGCTTGTTTTTTGTTTGACGTTGATAGTGTGTGTATGTGTGTGTGTGGAAGTTTTGTGGTTTTTATCAAAGCTTGATGGTTATTTTCCTTTCCCCCGTTTGATATAGGTTTATAGAGTTGTAGCGAGCAAGATCTCTTCTTTTTTCGTTTTTACATTTGCTCGTGGTGAGATCTAGGGGTCAAGAGATGCTTTACTCTGCCTTTTCTTGGTTAGGGTTTTGTCGCGATTTTAGATTATAAACAACTCGATTTTTCCCGGTTCTTTTAGTTTAGCTTTTCGAAGTTGTAGAGGAGAATCTCTCCTTTCTTGTTTTTGCGCTCCCTGTCGACGAGATTTAGTTTACGATATTTTCTCATGTTTAAGGTCTCTTTCATTGAGTAGGTGTATGGCTCCCATATTGTTGTATCCTTATGATGTTGTCTTCATAATGTCATGTAACATTGTTTGGTTTTGCTTTGTGTAGTTCTCTATCTTGGAGAAGATGATGAGACCTTTGCCTCCAGATGACTACAAGCTCAAGGAGACCTCCCCACACTTGGGTGGTGGAGGGGCAGCGGGGGACAAGCTCACCACCACATATGATCTCGTAGAACAGATGCAGTATCTCTATGTGCGGGTGGTCAAGGCGAAGGATCTCCCTGCCAAGGATATCTCCGGAGGTTGCGATCCTTTTGTCGAGGTGAAACTCGGTAACTATAGGGGTACCACACGCCATTTTGAGAAGAAGACAAATCCAGAGTGGAACCAGGTCTTTGCATTCTCCAAGGAACACATTCAGGCATCTATTGTTGAGATTGTGGTGAAAGACAAGGACATGGGTAAGGATGACTTCATTGGGTGGGTTGTACTCGATATCAATGAGATCCCGAAGCGTGTCCCCCCTGATAGCCCACTTGCACCACAGTGGTATAGGTTGGAAGATAGGAAGATGAGCAAGGTTAAGGGGGAGCTCATGCTGGCTGTTTGGATGGGCACCCAAGCGGATGAAGCATTTCCCGAGGCTTGGCATTCGGATGCTGCTACTGTTCCAGGAGATGGCCTTGCAAACATAAGATCAAAGGTGTATCTTTCCCCTAAACTTTGGTATGTAAGGGTAAATGTCATTGAAGCTCAGGATTTGCAACTTACTGACAAGGGAAGGTATCCTGAACTTTATGTTAAAGTTATGCTTGGAAACCAGGGCCTTAGGACTCGGGTTTCTCAAAGTCGGAGCATTAACCCCATGTGGAACGAGGATTTAATGTTCGTAGCTGCTGAACCTTTTGAGGAGCACTTGATCCTCTCTGTTGAAGACAGGGTAGGGCCTAACAAGGACGAGGTTTTGGGCAAGACTCTAATTCCTCTGCAGTATGTTGACAGGAGGCTGGATTACAGGCCCGTTAATAGTAGGTGGTATAATTTGGAGAAGCATGTTGTCATCATGGAAGGTGATAAGAAAAAGGAAACGAAATTCTCCAGCAGAATTCATTTGAGGATTTGTTTGGATGGTGGGTATCATGTTCTGGATGAATCTACACACCATAGCAGTGACCTCAGGCCTACAGCGAAGCCTTTGTGGAAGCCTAGCATCGGAGTTTTGGAGCTGGGTATCCTGACTGCTCAAGGTTTATTGCCTATGAAGACCAAAGATGGGCGGGGGACTACTGATGCATATTGTGTTGCTAAATATGGTCAAAAGTGGGTCCGAACAAGAACCATTATAGATAGTTTTACTCCGAAATGGAATGAACAGTATACATGGGAGGTTTACGATCCATGTACTGTGATTACTGTTGGGGTGTTCGATAATTGTCATTTGCATGGGGGGGAGAAGGCAAATGGAGCAAGAGATTCTAGGATTGGGAAGGTTAGAATTCGGCTCTCTACTCTTGAGACGGACAGGGTTTATACACATTCATATCCGCTTCTTGTTTTGCATCCTCCTGGGGTGAAGAAAATGGGGGAGCTTCAGCTGGCTATTCGTTTTACTAGCTCATCCTTGCTTAACATTATGCATGTTTATTCTCAACCATTGCTGCCGAAAATGCACTATCTCCATCCATTGACAGTTACCCAACTTGATAGTCTGAGGCACCAGGCCACACAGATTGTTTCGATGAGACTTAGCAGGGCGGAACCACCGCTCAGGAAAGAAGTTGTGGAATATATGCTAGATGTGGATTCCCACATGTGGAGCATGAGGAGGAGCAAAGCCAACTTCTTCAGGATCATGGGTGTTTTCAGTGGCTTAATTGCTGTTGGAAAATGGTTTGATCAAATATGTAATTGGAGGAACCCTCTGACAACAGTGCTTATTCACATACTGTTTGTCATACTGGTATTGTACCCAGAACTAATACTGCCCACCATCTTTCTATACTTGTTCTTGATCGGTATCTGGTATTACCGATGGAGGCCGAGGCAGCCTCCACACATGGATACCCGGCTTTCACATGCAGAAAATGTACATCCAGATGAATTGGATGAGGAGTTTGACACCTTCCCTACTTCCCGTCCTGCTGATATTGTCAGGATGAGGTATGATCGCTTACGAAGTGTTGCTGGAAGGATTCAGACAGTAGTAGGTGATCTCGCCACCCAAGGGGAAAGGTTCCAGTCTCTGTTGAGTTGGAGAGATCCAAGGGCAACTGCGCTGTTTGCAACCTTCTGCTTGGTTGCTGCTGTTGTGCTGTATGTTACTCCATTTCGCGTTGTGGCACTCCTATGCGGTTTATATACACTGAGGCACCCAAGATTCCGTCAGAGGCTCCCTTCGGTGCCGCTCAACTTCTTCAGGAGGCTGCCTGCAAGAACAGATAGTATGCTGTGAGCTCAAGTTTGAAGCCAACATTCCATCTCTCTTTTATATGGACGGATCCATCTGTGCGTTCTGGTAGGAGAAAAGCTGATAGATTTTGCTTCCATGGTGCTTTCTTCCTACCATTCTGCTGTCCATGGTTTTCGGAAGGTGCTGCTGTGTCCCTTGACTAACTGGTCTCAGATTACCTATTTATATGCTGCAGCTCTGTTTGTGAATTTACGTCTGTGAATCCTTAGCTCTTTTTAAGCTGATCATGTATTGTGTAATGTCTGTTATGCTTTTCGAAATTTAGCCGTGGATTTTGTTTGTTTCAGAGGTGGTATATCTATTTAGGCAGGTGGAATCCTAACTACTCGTTATTTCCTTGTTCCTATGATGTATGCATTTTGTTTGTTTCCTTCACTTGATGACTGTCCTCGTTTTTTATCTTTTCAAAATTGATTGTTATGATACCTGTGTTGGAGAGCATAAGATCTGAAGAGGGGACAGTGGTTATTATTTATTATTATTGCAGTACAGGATGTCTCTATTGTCTTGTTCTCCTACTTTATGAACATGCCATCATGTTACATTACTGATTAGTTGTGAAGAAAGATTTCGCTGTCTCTTTGTATATTTATATGAGAGCGTGCCTTGCGAAGCAAGAAATAAAAGCCCTTCCCTCGTTGACTCTAATGGCGCTCTCGTGGACAAACCAATGGAAGTTGCCAACAATGCGGTCCTATTTTTTCAGTCCATCCTCTCTGGGGACTCTCCATGCTTGCCTGGGACTCCTCCTCCAGTGCTTAAAAGGATTCTGACTGTTGAGGCTAGAGAATGGTTGGAAAGACCTTTGGCCGAGGAAGAAGTACTGGAAGCTCTTGATGCTATTCCCTCCAAATCTTCGGGTCCAGATGGTTTCAATGCTAAGTTCTTCAAACATCACTAGTCTCTGGTGGGTAAAGATGTTCTAGCTGCCATGTTTTTCCTCTTTGTAGGCGGGGCCATGGTCCGTCAAATCAACGATACTTTTCTTACCCTGGTCCCTAAGGTCCCTTCTCCATCGGCGATTGGGGATTTCAGATCCATTGCTTGCTGCAACGTCATCTACAAGATATTTGCTAAGATCCCTCTACCAGATTATCTACGGTCCACAGTTAATCTCTCCAAATCAAATGGCTTAGACTAAAGATAGGTGCGTATTGGAGACAACTTTCGTATGGCCCAGGAGTTAACTTTGGGCTTCAACAGAAGATACGGTGCTTCCAAGGTCTGTTTAAAGGTAGATCTGGTGAAGGTCTTCGACTCGGTTGATCATCATTTCCTCTTGAATTGGTTGGCCTCTCTGGGATTTGGGGACCTTTGGATTTCTTGGATTTGAAACTGCGTTGGAATTGCCTCTTTTTCGGTCCTTGTTAATGGCATCTCACATGACTTCTTCAAAGGGTCGAGAGGGTTGTGCTAAGGGGATCCCCTTAGTCCCTTGCTCTTCATAATGATTATGGAAGCTCTCACCTGCTTGGTTGAGATTGACGTGGCTAGAGGGAAGCTTCAGCCTATGGGGCGTAGAAACTCTACCTCACCCACCCACTTGATATATGCAGATGATCTCTTATTTTTCACAAAGTGCATAGCTAAATCATTGCAAGCAGTTCGTGGGGGGGTAATGAACCATTTCAAAGAGCTCACCAGTCTCCGTATGAATTTAACCAAAAGCTGAATCTTCTGTTCTAAAAATGTTAGGGGGCAATTTCATTGGATACTTACTTTAGGACTTGTTGGAGATACCTTTCCAACCACTTACCTAGGCATTGTATTGGACTCTAAAGATCGTGTGCTTCACTGTTAGAAAAAGACTGGAAGGGAAAATTATGGCCTTAATATGTGGATGGAAGGCAAAAATTCTTTCTTTGGCTGGGCACATATAGTTGCTGAATACGATTATTGATGGTATTCTACTTTATTGGGCGGATGCTACGGTGCTCTCCTCTTCAACAATCTCTCGCATTAACTCCATACGTGCTGATTTTCTTTGGGACTATACATGACATCAAGTGGCTTGGGTCAATGTTTGCCTCCCGAAAAAGGAAGGCAGACTTGGTCTTTGGTCTCTAGTGGATCTCCATAAGGCAAACACTATTGCTTGGTTCTGGAGGTTCTTAACTGCTGAGAACTCCATATGGTATGATTTCCTTCGCACCAAATACTTGAGAGCTGGAACCTTCTAGGATGTGGTCATAATTAGGGGTGCTTCTCCTATCTGGAAGAATATGCTTAAATTGCGCTAAACCTTGACGAATGTTGTTCATCGTCGATGCCCCTGTACAACTGGGACTATTGTAAAAAAAGGATTTTCTCTTTGGTCTGCTTTTAATTTAGTTAGACGGAGAGGGAGCTCGGTGGATTGATGGAAAGATGTTTGGGTCTCTAAAGCAGCTCCCAAACATAAATGCTGCCTCTACCGGGTTGTCAGAAATAAAATCCCAACAAGGAAAGGATCACGTGCTTTGGGATTTGTACATAGCTAAAATGCTTGTTATGTGATCACCATTCGAAATCCGCTGTACACTTCTTCTGGAGCTGCCCTTACACATGATCTACATGGGATAATGTCTATGTTGCTCTTGAGCTTCCGCCCATTTCAGGTGGAAGGAACATTTGCGAGTTCTTTGAAGATATCAAGAATAGCCAAGGAATGAATTGAAATATACATGAGCAATTGACAAGTGTAGCGGCCATAACTGTATGTTGGATCTGGAGAGAGCGCAACAATCGTTGGACAGCAACCTGTAGCTCTACAGTGAACGCGCTCGCTTCTCACATACTTTGGGAGTACATGACCTTGATGTTTGACCACCTGTAGGTGGAATTTTGTACCATAATATGGGTTTACCATTGGTCTTTTCTCTTTGCTATCCCCCTATGGGAGAATTTTGACTGGTAGAGAGGTGTCGTTGGTAGCCGGCCACCAGTATGCTGGGGCGGCTTTTATCCCTTTTGTGCAGATTAATAGAAAATTATAGTTACTCCTAAAAAAAGAGAGTATGTATGGTACTGCAGTGTGCCTGCCACTTCAATGATCCGATGGTAATGTAGTATGTCTACTCTACTTAAAGTGGGTGAAGGTGTTGCTATTTTTTAAAGCACGCATGTGTCTGTACCTGATCTTTTATCGCATTCTTATACAGATTGAAATTCGTATTTGTATCAATATTGAAATGGATATGGATATCACTGACATTCACAAGGGTTCATATTTGTATATCCATTATATATAGAGATTAATGGGGCTGCTCCCTGATGTCATTTTCAGTGTTATTATTATTTTTTTTGAAAAATATCATCATGCATATTCATCTTTATATCCCTCCTATATGTCATTCGAATTTCATCAGAAATAGAGACTCATACGCTCTCCATCTAGAACAGGTACGATTACAACAGTTATAAGACTGTTGAAATTATCTGTTCTAGATGGAGGGCATAAGAATATCTGTTTCTGACGAAATTGAATGACATGTAGGAGGGATATGTAGATGAATATACATAGGGATATTTTTCAAAAAAATAAAAAACATCGAAAATAGGGGGCAGGGTAGCCCCATTAAGTCCTTATATATAAGATATTTGAAACAAATTTTACAGCTTCTTATGAATCAAATAAATTTGGTATAATTTTTTTGTCCAAACCATCCAAAATATGTGTTTAATTTAATATATAATGAGTAATGCAATTTTCAAATCTATCAACATTTATATCACATTCATATTCACAATATAAAATGATTAAGGGTGAGATTATATCTATGTTTGTATATATGTATTGATTATTTTCATCTCTAGTTAATATTTAAATTTGGGGTAAATTATGAAAAAGTGCCCCAACTATGCTTCATTTTCCAATGAGGAGCCTAAATTTTGAAATGTAAGAAAGATAGATTTGATTTTATTTTTGTCTTGAGTATAGGCTTCCTCAAGCTTCCATGACTATTGAAGGAAGTAGCTGAAGATTCAAGAACTTTATATCATAGAAACACTGAATATTTAGCAAAATATTTGCTTAAAACATTGTATCTTCATCGTATGAATAAGAAATTTCAGCACCATTTTTATACTTTGTGAAACGATTAGTTTAGAGAAACAATTAACCCAACATTGTTTCTAATATTCTAATGAATATTGAGATAAAATCATGGTTATGTCTTGAAGCGTGAGTCTATAAAGCAAGAGACCTCTCGAATCAAGTCCGATATGTGCTTTTTTCTCTCGCGGGTACGATGACGAGTCACGTAGCTTCCCACGAACATCGATATCTTCTTCTTGAAGTTGTCCACCCAAGGATGAGACCAAGAAGATCTCAAGCTTTTGATTTCGTCTCATGAAATTGAGTCAACTTACACATACATGAAGCACGATGAAGAAGACGATTTTCTCTATTGTAAGGCCACACCTATGAAGAGAAGATGGATGCTTGAAGGTAGATGTGTACGGTTGTAGAGGGAGAAAGAGGAGAGGATGTTTATTAGAGAGTCTTCTGCTCTCTAAACTTCTTTATCAATGATCAAGGAAACATGGAATTATTAGGAGGAATACGCATGCTATGAAAGAGAGGCATTGCCTTCTCTTTTATAGCCATGGGGGACGTCAATGAGGAGTCTTCTCCTCATTGTAGATGTCTTCCATGGTACCCCTGGGATTATGGATTAAGTGTTATGATTTAATCCTTATTCAACAAGGATTAGGAATAGAACTATCTCCTTTTAAACACTAATTAATTAATTAAGAAATAAATTGAGAGTCTAATCCAATCAGGGCTATCATAGAGAGAGAGAGAGAGAGCCATGCGTCTCTCTCTCAACACACTCCCCCACATTCCAAATAGAGATTGGGAACGTTGCTTTATTTATTTGATAATACAATTATGAAAGTTGGTAATTATATGAGATTAATCCTCGTAGCTTATGAATCACATTCATAAATCCAAATAATAATATAAATCTAATTTACACTAATTATTGTAATGCGAATCACATTCACAGATGTGACTTGAAATAATTATGTGAATCATATTCACATAAATATTAATTGTATGAATCATACATATAAACATTAATTATTATGAATCATTATTCATATCAATTAATGGTTTATATTTGTGAATCATATTCATAAAAGTACCCTCAAGAATATGACAACAATAATTATTGTTGCAATATTGGCATCAAATAACATGAGTCCTAATCTAATCAGTACTCATGAGATATAAATGCAAATATTTAGAGATAATGTCAGGAAATCATACTATCCATGTATAGTGACAAGAAATCTGGATATCAATCCAATTTCAGGGTTTATACAATTTTAGCTTGAAAATGATAAATTATTATCAATTGAGCTCAAGTAGAACATTATACACTCCATGTGAGCTTGAGAAAGTATTAGTGAGCTGAACCTAACTTCCTTGATCATTTCTAAATCATAATCCAAGCCATTTAAGGCTTAGAAACGAGCTTAATGACATTATATATTTCTATTTCCATGACCATTTCTGTTTCCAACATTTGTTCATTAAAATTGGAATCGGAATTGGAAAATGGAAATTAGATTCAAATGAATTTTGATTTAATCAAATTAAATCTCATCTAGCGAAATGGATCCACTAAAGTCCATACTCTTTCATCACTCCCTCAAAAATGGAAGTGTCATGATAAATGATTTATGATGATAGATTTAACCCTGAGTATTTCCAATACTCATTCATCCTTCACATGGAAGACTTCTAAATACGAAGTTCAAAACCTTATTTGATTGTATTCTTTAGAACAAATCACTAGATCTCTCATTTGATATTTGGATGCCAACACTAATCATATACGTTTCAATGGCATATATTAATATCTCAAATTTTGTGTCTTATTTCATAAACAAGACAACCGTTCATATAATTCATTATGACCCCAAATCATCTCATGAGTGAGCTATGTCTCCTAGTTCATCAACTATAAACATGTATGATTCCTTCAAAAGATCATACATCTCGTATGTCTTTGTATGCACACCAACACGTTGGTATATGGACCTTGGCGAGGTCACCAACCTATTGGTATGTTAAATGTGCATACTTAGGTATATAGATACATATCTGTCTCAGGTCAAAGGATGTATGCTTGATTGTACCATTACAATTTAGGTCTTAGTTTATCTTGACTTCATCAAATCAACTCTTTTACTTGATTATTCTAACACTTCTGAATCTCTATTCCTATGTAGAGAACCTACATCAAGCAGTCGATTGAAAATTATTCTCGAAATAAAGATGAAAATCTCTTTCTCAGACTGGAGATCTTTATTGAATATCACATGTTTGAAGTCAGCCTTGTCCTCCTAGCTGCATGGGATTCAATAGGGGCATGGTATATAACTATAATTATATAAAGAAACGTTAATAGTAAAATGCATTCATATTCATTTTAGATGGACATGCTAAAAAAATAGTTTTATTGCATTAGTGGGTCTCCAAGGGCTTACAAGTCCAACAATCTCCCACTAGCCCTTATAGCAATTAATGTACAACTCTCAACCCCATATTCGTTACATGCTCATCGAAGACCTTTTGAGTCAACATGTTGGTTAACGGATCAGAAATGTTGTCGATAGAGGCAACCTTGATGATCGTGATATCATCACGCTTCTGGATCTCCTGGATGATGTGATATTTTCTCCCCATGTGTTTGCTTTTGTTATGCCATCGAGATTCTTTCGCTTGTGCTGTGATATTGTTATTGCAAAGTAATGGGATGGGAGATTCCTATAAGTAAACTACGCAAAGTTCTAAGATGAATTTGCGTAACCACATTGCCTCTTTAGCAGCATCCAAAGAGGCTATGTATTTTGCTTTGGTTGTTGACTCAGCGGTGGTGTCATGCTTCTTGCTTCTCCAGCTCATAGAACCACCATTCAACATGAATAAGCACCCTGAGGTTGACTTCCCATCATCAAAATCTGATTGGAAGTCTGAGTCGATACACCCTAAGACATAGATCATTATATCCATAAACCAAGATGTAATCTTGAGTTCTTCTTAAGTACTTGAAGATTCTTTTCATTGTTGATTTTTATCATCTAATCTACCATTTAACAAGCTATAATAGTAATCGTTGTGCGACCAAGTTCTAAATCAATCAACAGATAACCCACTTATTTAATTAATCGATAAATGCAAGTGATTTAAATTTTATTGTAACTCCATAATTAATGTGTATAGGGTAAGTACGATGGACTGTCGAACATAGTGAGCAAAATGGTATATATTCAAACATTACTAATTAATTATTGCTAATTAATTTTCTTATTTATTTTTTGTATTTTTCTTTATAATTATTTTGTGGGTTTTAATTATTGTTAATTTTTATGGATTTTTATTGTTTTAAATATTTTTATATTTCCTTTTTAGTTTGGCAAAATTTTAATTTCTTTTTAATTTTCTAAAATAATATATATTTTTATATAATAATATGATATTATAGATAATATAATATATAAGGTATAAAGTATATATAGGGTATTATATTTTTTTTAATATATCAAAATATATTAAAAATACACAAAATAAAAATTTTGGTGATTTTAATATTTTTCTATATTTTGTTAATGTTTTATAGTTTTTTACTAATTTTCATGTATTTTTAAAGTAATAAATAAAAAAAATAATGAAAAACATAATTAACTAAGATTATTTTTGGTTTAATAAATACAAATAAGTCCACAGTTAACTAAAACTTATTTTAAAAATATAATATATAATAAAGAAAATTTGAAATAGAAAGATATATTTTTAGATTTTTCTTTATTTTTTATTAATTTTATAATAGAGTTTTGTAATTTTTAATCTTTATGTTTTGCATTTTTAAGGGACATGTGGTAGACTATAATGTGAGATAGATAATATATTTTTGGGGAATTTTTGGAGAAGTTTTTCTAATTTTTATGTGTTTTAATATTTAGATAGGGAATAAAAGTGTGTTTTTATATTTTAATGAGTAAAAGTACAAATTAAAATTATGTGTTTCCAAGCATGATAACAAAAATTTAGATAATTTTCCTATAATTCTTGATGCAACAAAAATATTTAGAAAGATAAACAGACAGACGAATAAAAGTTGAAGTTTAGATGGACCAGTTTGCAATCAATAGAAACAATAAATACATTTCATTACAGGTCTAAGATAATATAGAGTTCACTGTGCAATTTCCTAAAAAGTGCCTCACGCAAGGGATCACGTGAGGTGAACTGGGCTGGACCTAAGTGCAAATACAAGGAAGTATGGGGTCCAATTGCAAAATTTCACAAACTATCACATGTAATTAAATATTTACATAACTAAATACAAAAAGAAAAAGGTGGGAGGGGACTAGTTTAAATTATCCTTTAATCGCATTCTCAACAACGGTCTAGAGCATGCAACTTTCACTTAACCGATTGAGGGCCCATATTACCTAATACTGCTTCGATGATCTATGGTCTGAATTAGATCTTGGATTCCATCTAATGGATGAAGCGTGACAAGATCCAATGGCAACAAAAAACTGGGTCGCTCCTTAAATCCTATGGTTGCTACTCTTCACGAATAACATGAAAGAACAATGTGTCTTCCCTACTTCGATTGTTCGATACTCCTTCTTCTAGTGGTCGTAGGCATTTTTGATATTATCAAATGAGTCGTGGAGGTGGTCCACAGCTACATAGGTGCTCAAAGAAGTCCGGGCATCGTCGATCAGGGCATGGAAATCGAGGAAGATGCATGACACCTGGAAGCTTCATGCAAGGATGAAATCGACCCCATGAAGGGTTCTTTGACGCTCGTACCTGCACTGGAAGCAAAGGGAGATGAGGGAAAAGGTCCTAACACTCTTATTGGGTGTAATCGGGTGAAAATGGAGCGAGGCAAAGGTGCTTTGACAAGCGGAAGCGGAGGAGAACCAATCTCCTTGATCTTAGAGAGATTAAGGGTGGATAATGGATCTGATAGATGGGGAACATGATGGTCGTCGTGGTGAGATGTTGCCGAGCTGTTACGAGGGGTTTTTGGATGATGGATAGTGATCGGAGCTCTAAGCTCCGATGCACATTAAACTATTGGATTTGAACTAAAACACGAAGTAAATGCATGAATTAAAAGCAAAATTAAAGGTTGCAATAAAAAGCTACACTAGAAAGCAACTCGAACCTGGTTGGGAAGCCAAGGAGTAGAGAACTGTCCGAGCGAGCTTCGATGATGCTTGGATCAATCTTCGATGCTTTATCCTCACTGTAAATCCAATAGGCGCATTTCAGTCACCAAGGTACACACATCTGGAGGAGGATCTAGGGGCTATAACACAAGAAGAAGGATTAAAAGGGAAAAAGGGTAGATAGAAATTCTTTATAGACAAGGGCGACCGTCCATCATGTGAGGATGGTGGTGTGAATGGGGAGAAGGGTAGGTGGGGGCTATCTACAAGGCGTGGAAGAGGGACATGGGGTCTATAGAGAGGGAGGAGCTCGAGGGAGAAGGGAGGCATGGAGGAAGGTGAAAAAATGGAGAAAGTGGGATCTTCATGACTATAACAGAGTCAAAGATTGAAGGACAGTTGACCTATGGTCAATAGTCGTTGGATTCTCAGTGATCCACATAGGACCGATTGACACAAAAAAGAAATTAAATGTTTTATTAATTTGATAATAAATAGTAACTGATTTTATTAATTAAGAAAAAACATGAAAATATTTCTTATTTTTTAACCTATTTATGGGTATTTTTATTTAGTTTTACGACCTTATTAGTAGGATATTAATATTTACATGTATAATTATAGGTATATTCACCAGTATTCTGGGTATTTTATTTAGTTTATATTTTTAGATTTTATTATCATATGTACATATCTTATATATTTATTATATAATTAAATACAAATTTACATATTTTTATTTTATTTTTATGATTTTATTTATATACATAAATAATTGCATGTATATATACTATATGTATAGTATATCTATATATATTAGTGTATTATTTATTTGAATTTATTTTTAATGGTTTTCTTTTATATTTATGTTTTTAAAATATTTCAAATAATATATACAATTATTCAAAAATACAAGAAGAGTAAAAAGGTAAAGAATAAAATATATAAATAAAGTATACATATACAAGATACAACGGGACACTAGAAACTGGCTTTTACATCTTAACTCCATTTTTAGCGAAAGCACCTTCATTAAATATAAATTTTAATTTAGAATAATTTAGAATACTAAGATCAAATCATATGGTCTCTTTCCAACACTTCTTGGGCCGTCCTCGCCCTCTCTTAGCCGGCTCAACATCCCAACACTCACATCTCCTAACTGGTGCATCAGTTGATCTTCTTTGCAAATGTCCAAACCATCTTAAGCGGTTTTCTCACATCTTATCCTCGATCGGAGCTACACCAACTTTCTTTTTGATTGCATCATTCCGAATCCGATCTTTACGCATGTGTCCACACATCCACCTTAGCATTTTCATTTCTGCTACATTCATTCTCTGCACATGTCTATGGTTCACAGGCCAACATTCAGATATGTAAAGCATAATAGGTCTCACAATTGCTTTGTAAAACTTTCCTCAATTTTTTAAAGGAATTTTCTTATCACAGAGAACAATAAAGCCTCCTCTCCACTTTAGCTAGCCTGCATTTACTCTATTAGTAACATCTCCATCACTTTCCCCATCATGTTGCAGAATAGATCCTAGATATTTAAGGAATCTCTCTTCTGAATGGTATCGTCTCCAATCTTCACCTCGATTCCTTCACCATTGATTCCATCAAAGGTGCACTCCATATATTCCATCTTAGCCCTACTTATACGAAATCCTTTAGTCTCCAACTCATGTCTCCAGACCTCAAGCTTCTCATTTACTCCATCTCTAGTCTCGTCAATTAACACAATATCATTAGAAAATAACATACACCAAGGTAACTCATCCTGAATGTGACTTGTCAACTCACCCATAATCAAAGTAAAAAGAAATAATTTCAAAGCAGAACCTTGATGTAAACTAATGTTGATGTCAAAATATCCAGTGTTCCTTGACGGGATCCTTACACAAGATAAGCCGTATCATACATGTCCTTTATGAGGTAAACGTATAGGACAGGTACTTGTCTCTTCTCCAACACTCTCCACAATATCTCTTGTCGGGCAGAATCATAAGCCTTCTCCAAATCAATAAAGATCATGTGGAGGTTCTTCTTTTTATCTATATAAATCTCCGTTGTTCTCCTCAACAAATGGGTGGCTTCAATCGTTGACCGACCTGGCATGAATCCGAATTGGTGTCCCAGCTGTACAATGCATTATTTTTATTGATAATTATTTTTGTATTTTTCTATATATTTTTATGTACAAATTTCATTTAGATCATTTTATTATTTGAGATGTATAAAATGAATAATAAAATAGAGTAAAAATAGTTTATTTGAAGAGTAAAAGATAGGGTTTCTATATACAACATAGACCCTTATCTCTCTCTATATTTCTTATCGCCCAAGTTAATATTAATTTGGTCACGGGTTTTAGGTTCTTCAGTATCTTTGATACTTCATTTATTTTCCTTTTCTTTTCTTCATCCATCTATTTTGGATTTAAATACATATGTTTTTACATTAATCACTGATGAATGGTGCATGTTAATTTGCACAAGTTATTGATATTTACATGTGTTTTGCTAGATATTTATAGAAAAATGTAAGAATAAATGTAGATGAATGACTATTCATCACCCAAAGATACTTAACTTTGCCAGTCCCTAACAAAATCTTACAAGGAGAATAAGAGACGCAAAAAAGAAAATACAGAAAAGGAAACTAAAAAAGTACAAAGATGTTGACTTTTAAACTTGTTTTCACAAAATCAAAGTTTAGAGCTAATTTAAGACCATGTGGATTATTAATGTGTTCAAATCCTTATTTGATATAAAACTTAACATCCCTCAATGTGATACTCGCGGATCGGGGTTATTCATTTATACAACATTCATAATATTATATTTGTTATTGATCGCATTAGGTTAAAGAAAATGAGGGAAAATTTTCACGTTGAAATGAAATTCATAATGTAAATAACAAGCCACAAAACAACAAGTATCACCAAATTCACATTTGCATAAAATTTCATATATATACATGTAACAGAAGAAACTGGTAATTTATACATGTATCCCAAAATATAGAAGAGAAAGAGAAACATTTACATTATCCTATACAAAATCTATAACATGTGTACCATAACAGAAATTGCGGAAGCTCAACGTCCAGCTATCGGACTACTGTTATACAAGTGCTTTTCCTGCCATACATGTTAGGGAGAAAAGAATGTCAACAAAGGTTGAATACAATCTAGCATACTAAAAATAACAAGTAATTCAATGGTTTCAAAATAAAGCAAGTATGTATGTATTGATATTTAAATTTAACAAGCTACTTGCGTGGAAATTGGGTTTCAAGTTGTTGTATATGTGATTCCCATGTTCATCCATCACCCCTTAACTTTTCATATATAATATTTTCATTTATTGATTATATGATCCATGTGTAGATTATCATCTTTTTAGTAAATATAAATCAATGACAGCTCTTAGTATTGTAGTTGATTAAACTATGATATGATCTTTATCTTTGTCTAAATTTCTCAATCCTAATGGATAGTCTATGGTCTTGGCCTGAGTGTGACCTTACACTATGACTCTAAGTCATGAAGAATATTTTAGGGTTGTGGTGCCTCCAAAGGCATGTGTTGAAGTATAATGCATCCTAACTAAGTTCCCAACACGTCCACTAGCTTCTCTTAACATCCGTAGTAGTAGCTCTAAATTCTGATCAAATGGCGATGATTGATGATTTCTTTCTCATGATATTTTCCTTGCCATACTTAATAGCGACACATTAACCAAAACTTAAGAACAATACCCAAATTAACTATAACCAACCTCAACTGTAACCAAACTCTAGTTGACAATGATCTCTTCTTTGCATGGGCCTACTAGCAGAATAATAACCAAACTCAAGCGTGAGGAAGCCTCCTAATAGACTAATCTGTCTCACCCTCTCAGTGGAAGTACAATCCAGGAGAGGGCTAGGCACACTCCATAACTATGCCCCTAAGATAGGCGGGAGAAGCTTTCCGAACTAAGTCATTTCAAAAAACCAGTCCGACCAGTATGTATAAAAAGTGCGCTAAAAAATAAAACCAAGGGTCCTACAGTCTAGACACCCTATTGAAACATGGTTATCGAAACTAGTCAAAAACCTAGAACCCAACGAAACATAAAAACACTATAAGCTCGTGTAAAAATCGTAAAAAGAACTGGGATCCTAGACCTTTGCTCTAGGCAGTCGCTGCCCTATGTGGGCTTCCTATCTCCCACCCAACTGAGAGTCACCACGCCCTCGCACGATCAGGTGTAAGGGTCAACTTGACCATCACTATTAAATATCAATCATCAGTGATTCCCTGATAAACATGCAAACCGACAACGAGCCATTGTGCAATAAATGTTATTCCAAATCGTTCCCTGATCTGAAATGAATAATAACTAATTTGCATAATAGGTACCTTAGTATAATTAGAGTAATATACCATGGACATCTTAATAATCATACAACTGTCGATTCAAATGTTGAATCATAAAGGATGGTGCTTGGATGATATCTAAAGAGTTAGATACTCATTAAACAATGCCAAGTGATTATTAAGAGAAGATCTCCAGCCTGAGAAGAAGATGGAAATTCTTCTCTAAAGTATGATATCTAACTTACCTCTCGATACAGGTCCTCTTTCATAGGAATAGAGATCCATAGGTGGTAGATAGGTTAGTTCAAAGAGTTGACTTAATGAGATCGAGATAACCAAGACATTTGCTGTATACTGTCATGATATAGGCATAGATCCTCTGACCAGAGACGTACCTGTAACTATATGTTCGAGTATGTACATTTGTTAGACCGATAGGTTGATGATCTAATCAAAGTTTAGACACCAGCGAGCTCATGTGCATACATAGGCATATGAGTAATACGATTTCTCAAAGGGATCATATAGGTTCATTACTGGACCAAGAAGACATGAGTTCACTCATGCGACATTGGGATAAAATTCCTTGCACGGTTGTATCGCTTTGGAAGCTTGACTGGATTTGCAGATTTGATATATGCTTTTAGAAAGTATATGATTAATACCTGGATATGATATATGCTTTCGAAAATTATATGATCGATACCGAATCCCAATGATCAAATGAGAAACTTAATGATAAAATCCTGAAGAAGACAATGTAAAATTGATCTTTATCTTCAGGTTTATTCTGGGTCTTCCAATATTCAAGATGTACGGGTATTAGGAATAATCAAGGGAGATGTGATCGTAAATGATTATATAACTATGACACTTCTATTCCGAGGGAGTGATGAAATAGGTTTGGATTTTAGCGACTCCTCTCAATAGAGAAGTAATCCGATCTTAGTCCAAATGTTGGAAATTATTCTGAATATGATTTAGATGCAATGAGAAGATGAGATTTACGACTTTGATTCAATCAAACATCTTTGAGAGGTCCCCTTGATCTGTAATTGAGAAGTGATCTCAATATACAGGTCATTATATATGGAACTACAATCAACCTGTCCTTATCTCCAATTGTAGATCTCTTCAAGACGAGGAATTTTTGTGTTGAGCACTTTTCGATCCAAGGTCATTTGCCATTTCTTTCACATTTATCTTTTTATTTAAATTTTGGATTTTTTGAGAGTTGACACATGGCAGCTCCTGGAACCGCCAAGTGTCACTCATTTAAATGTCTTTTCTATTTCATTTTTATAATAAATAAATAAAAAATAATAATAAATTTTACCTCATGTGCCACGCACGTGAGGCCCTCTCCTCCCCCTTCCGCTCAGTCAAAAACCGTCAACGCTCCGTCTTCTTCGCCAACCCCCTCCGTAGGACCTGCATTCACCTGCTTCTCCTCCTGCTCCTCACACGAGACCCACAACCGTCAGGGCCACCCCTCCTTTATCTCCTCAACCGGTCATCGCGTAGTCCGCACCCGCCTCCCCTTTATCCCTGCAACCTCCTCTCTCTCATCATCCTATAAAAGCCCCGCATCCCCATTGATCCAAGGCATCCGCCAGTGCAGGAAAGACTTCGACCCAACACCCTCGGCCTCTGGTGATAGAAGAAGGCCCTCAGGTCGTGCAACGATGACCCAAGTCCTAGGCGAGATCTAGAGGGTCCTCGACTACAGCTGCTCTTAGCCGTTGTTGAGCTTGAGCTTCACTGACTTTGAGAAACGACCAGGGAACCTCGAGTTCCTCATTCACATGTGATCGCACGTCCACCCCTCCAGGTAGCTTCTTCCATGTCTTTCTTCATCATCTTCTTCCTTGCACTTTCTCTCCCTTCACCACACCTTCACCCACTTATCAAATAGCAAAACCAACTACATTTCAACAGATAAACCATTCATGGAGAGCCCAATGATGATTTTTAATGAATTTTTCGATGAACTTCTTTGAACGAATTAGTTGAAAATTTGCTCCAGTGAAAGAAATAAAGGTAATTCCCCCGTTCACAGGGGAACTTCCCCGGTTTCTGTAGATACCCTTTTCCTCCTCTTCTTCTCTGTTTCTCCCTTCTTTTCCATCACACACCAAGCCACGCGTACATCTCCAGCTACAAGGCACACCCCCTCATCATTGTCTACGCCATTGCCCATCGTGCTTCCTTGCTGGTCGTGTGTTGACCATGCCAGAGCTCTTCCGCTCCCACAACCAAATTCTTGAGCCAATAGGCGGCCTTGTCTGCTATAGCGAAGGGGAAGGCTCTAAGACATATGTAATCCTGTGGTACACCAGGTCCTCCTAGATTGTCACATACTATTTCAAATTCTTGCAGGAATATATATGGCTCCTCTACTGCATTGCCATAGAATTTTGGTAAAAGTGTCAAGAAGAAAGGCTTCAATTCTCTAGAATTTGGCAGTACTACTGGCCTAAAATAGTTCTCGTTTTGTGCGACACTGGGATTGTAGGCATCTCTCATTGACCCCCCCTCATTTCTTAGCTGTCCAAGCTCCTATCTGAGTAATTCATTTCTTTACTCAGCTTGTGCAAGTTTGCCTAGGATGTCCCTCAGTGCATCATGATAGCCCTCATCGTCCATGCACTTCTTGGGAGGCATCTTGCTATCGTGGTCTTCTTCACCTAAAGATTGAGAAGGGTTTGAATTAATAGTTGGACAAGAAGGTGATCTAGAAGCATCGAGGTGAGAGTCTTCCTCGATGTGGTAAGAGAAAAAAGGGTTGGTATGAGTCTTCGAAATGAAACATGAATTATTGATTCAAGTCCCACAAAAAGAGTGTCCATGAAACCAGGGGAATTCAGGGGAAGAGTGTCCCTCAACTTGTGAGGATGATCGGTTTGGAGAGACAGGCGAGAGGCTCACAGAGTCTGAACAAGAATCACTCCAATCCTCCATTCTTGATGTCAAAAAGGTTAAGAGTACAATGTGAATGAAAGGGTGCTGAGATTGTAATCTTGCGAACACACACCTCTGAATGAAAACACAAAGCAAACCCCAATTTCACCAACTCAACACAGTGAAGGACCTGAGACTAGGTCCGATTAATCTGGTTGCTTTTAAGTGTGATTTTCTAGCAAAGTTGGAAGCATTACATGATGGCCTATAGGGAAGTCGACTCAATGCCGGTTGCGTCTCCTCTATTTAACTTGTCACCTAAGATATCAACACCCTTCCTCTCTTAGCTCCTATCACCATCTTACTTGGTTAATACCGATGAAGTTTAGGAACCTATCCCTATCTACCTACCATAGTAGGTGGTAGCTGACAAGGCATGTCACGTCGCCCCGGGGGGTTACTAAGCAACTTGTCACGTCGCACCGCTGGTTCACCCCTATCTACTTGCCAAAGCAAGTGGAGGCTACTTAGTGCTGGTCAGTTGAACTTCGAATACTTCAGCCTGTGATATTTATGAAGAGCGAGGTACATTGATATGGAAGGTGGGGATTTGGGCTCTTTCTTAGTGTGTACACACACTCTCTGTACCCTCACTTAGCCTGAAATCAAGGTCGAGTTTACTCTTCGAAAAATAATTTCAGTTTTAATTTTTTTATTCAAGTTGTATTAACAGTCTTGATTTTAATCTTAATTTTCACTAAGTTTAATCCACCACACAAAGCATGCCTAACGGACTGTCCCAATTTCATTTAAACTTAAGTGATAAAATAAGGGAAGAGTCGAGAAAAGAGAATGCACGATAAAATCAATGATGCATGCTCAGTTCAGAAGATTTACAGTGATCCTCGCGCTCTTCATGCAGGAAGCAATACAGAATTGATTTTTTTACACTATATGACATTCAAGCGAAAAAACCACACCTGACAGATAGTTCTACTTAGCGGGAAGAAGTGAGCTGGATTTGCTGGCATTTCTTGCCGTGCTTGTGAAGGTAGCCAAGTGAGCTGGATTTGACTAAGTGAAATCGATAAAAGGTGCGTATAATTATAGTGAAAATGTGATCATAAATTATGAAGGGCATAAACAAATTTGAAATTATACTACCGTGTGACTATCCTAATTTCGCTACTCAGTCGGACCCCACCGTCATCGGAGGATGAAACATGCTGACACACCACAAAAAAAATGTTCAGTTTTTTTACTCACGTGAGAACCCAATCGAAAATCGCTAGAAATGAGCAATTAATTAAAAACACTCTCTCTCAAAAATTAAAAAGATCACGTGTATCCGATGGCTCAGAGATGCGTCTGTTTCTAAGAAAGCCGCTCAAGTTCACCGAGTACCTCACACGAAAAATAAAAGATCAAAAATTAGAGAGAGGTTCACAGAAAATAATACACAAATAAAAGAAAAAAATGCTGAAAATGGAGGTAAAAAATGGAGAAATAATTACAAGAAAATCGGGGGTCAGACTACCTGGGGATGGAAAATAAAAAAACTTGATTTTCTTAAAAACAACCTAAATCGTGGCTCTCCAGCAAAGGGACCACTCATGGATCTCCATCTTCTTTGGTGTGCTTCACTTTTGAATAAGACGTTATATTTGTGAGATGAAATCAGGAGACTCCTAGCTCAGATCATTAAATTGGATTGCAGTACCCACACATCTCATCCACGCACCTGCATGTACGACCTTCATTGAACCAGACTTGAGACAGGATAATCTCTTACTTTAGATATTGACGATCACAACACGCTTCAAGAGGTATTCCTTTGAACCCATTTGTTATCTAGATGAAATGATTTGAGAAGTCTTCTCGAATCATGTGGTTTCATCATTTAAAATTTTTCATATTTTGCTGCCCCGAGTTACTAGTATGACTAGTCGCTCTCGATCGCATATGATGATATCTTCACGCTTCAATGATGCACTTAAGATTTTTCTCAAATAACCTTCATTACCAACATTTTCACTTTCTTGAATACTCATTCCTTTCTCAATACTTTCTGTGGCTGATTGTACAGATCTAGGTCCATTGTTGGCAACTATATTCAATAGTGATATATAGTTAATGATTCATACCTAAAGGATTGATCACAAAGATTTTCAATCATTGATCACATATTACCTTATTTTTAAAATCATGAGATTAGAAGTCATTTATTGGATCTAGATCTAAGGACACAATAATGCAAATTCCCAACTTTTTAACTTATAAGATTATGAGCTACCCATTAAACCTGGTTTCGAGTTCAAATTTGTAAACTAAAATTTGAGCACAGTAGAGGAGAATTCAATTTAAAATTTTAAACTAAAAATTTAACACAATAGTAGATAATTCCATTTAAATTTTCAACTAAAAATTTAACAGTAACTGAGAATTTCATTTAAAATTTTATTTAACTAAAATTAAATATTAACAAAGAATTCCACTCAATTTTTAAACTAAAATTTTAACAATAACAAAGAATTCCATTAAAAAGTTCAAACTAAAAAATTAACAGTAGCAGAGAATTCCATTTAAAATTTTGAACTAAAAATTTAACAATAGTAGAGAATTCCATTTAAATTTATATACTACAAATTTATCAGAAGTAGAAAATTCAAACTAAATTTTAAACTTAAAATTTAACAGTAGCAGAGTATTCCATAAAATTAATTTTTTAAACTAAAACTATAGTAGTATATAATTCTAGTTAAAAATTTATATTAAAACTACAATAGTAGAGAATTCCATTTATTTAATTTTTAAAACTAAAATCTAACAATAGTAGAGATTTCCAATTAAAAATTTAAACTAAAAAAATTAACAGTAGTAGACAATTTCATCTAATTAAAAATTTAAAATAAATTTTAATAGTAGTAGAGTTTCAATTAGATTTTTAAACTAAAAATTTAATAGTAATAGAGTACTCAATTTAATTTTTAAACTAAAAATTTACACTACTAGAGAATTGTAGTTAAAATTTTAAACTAAATTTAATAGAGCTTAGTCAACTTCATGTTATAAATAATGTTGATAATATTGATATAATTTTTGATCCTAATGCATGCTAAATACTCAAAATTTCTGACCCTTAAACATGGGATCAATAGTTATTTAATGATATGAAATTAGTGAAAATCATGACAATTTAAGGGTTTTGAATTGGATTTTTAGGAGACATGGATGGCACGAAGAAGAGGAAAGAATTGTACCTTTGGATCTCCAAGAATTTGAGATCCAAACTTGCAAGCATTGCTTGGAGGAAACAACCATTGAAGCTGCTTGGAGCCGTTCCTAGTTGAAAAAGGACAACAACTCTTCCTGGAGAGAAGTAGCAGCTCCAATATGCAGCAACAACTGCTCCAAATGGTTACTTGGAGCAGCCCAAGAAGAAGTGAAGCATCAGTTGCAAGCAGTTTGGAGCATCAGTCTGTAGCAGCTACTCGAAGCTTCAATTACTTGACTTGAAGCAATTGGTAGCAGTAGCTGCTTGATTATAGTTGCAAGGAGGTGCTACTTGGAATAGTACCAGAACTCCGGTAGGGCTTGTAGGATGGAATTGGAAGAGGGGTTTTGGGGAAACGAGAAGGAATAAAGGAGAGGGATGACATAGATAAGGAGAGTGGGAGGATTAGTTGATTTCCAAATGGAAGAAATGAGAGAGCCAAGTGGGTCGCTTTTTGGGTGCCAAATGGGGCCTGCTGGAAATTGACATTTGTCAATTATATTTTCTTAAACTTTATATGTCACAACCCACCCCACTATTCAAGACAAACATGACAAAATAAATCCAATAATTTTCTTCTTATATCATAACAAAGCGAGCAGAAATTCCAAAAATAAATTTCATCACGAAACTAGAAATCAGTAAACAAAATATACTTTTCATCAATGCCAAAAAACATCTTTCTCATAAAACTACTACTTCATTTACAACTACTACTTACAAGAAGTATTCCTTACAAGAAGTATTCAAACTCCTAATACACAACATGATTCTTCTAAGATCCATAACTTGATTTTAAAGTACAAAAAGTTACCAAAATGTCCAAAAAAACCCAATATATGATGGTGCAACTTCCAGCTACTGTGATGTTTCTCAGGTCCTTTTAGGATTCTTGCTCAACTAGGAATGTCTGTAAATAATAATAAAAAATAGGGTTGAGTCTAAGCTCGCATGCGTATAGACCCAATGAATGGGTCTCAAGCATTTTGGTAAGAAAAAAAGGAATATTTATGAAATAACTTTGCATAAAACACAGAATCATTTGATAAAAGCGTATTTTTATAAACAAACTTACTGTCTCAAAATATTCAAGCTTGCTTTTACAAATAACTTGCTATTTTTAAAAAGTATTGATATTATAAACATTAAAACTGTTTAAAAGAATAACAGTATCTTCTTATAACTTAAATCCATCTTTTAACTAGTATTGAGACTCAATAAAACACAAAACTACAATAACACTTATCAACACCACTGTAGCTAACTATACTAAGTCCATGAACATTGAAACGAACTGAGTCATACGCGTAGACAACCCCAAAGGCCAAAGGGCATCCTGCATACGACCCAAAATCTTTACGCATACAGAATGCGGACCCAAAGTTCTCAAAAACCATATCTATTGGTCATTATATCTAATGTCTTCATCATATTTAATGATGTGTTTCAGGGTCATTTCTAATGACAACACCATATCTAATGGCTAGTTCATGACTTCTTTGAGAGCAAATGTGGTGTTTGCTTGTATGATGTTTCATTTTGATTCCGATCATAGTTCTAAGAAGAAAAGTGAATGATATCTAATCATATCACTACATAAACTTTTCGTTCACATGTACACTTAGGTTGTAAACTACTTGAATGCAGAAAATCCTTAACATATCATAATCTTTACAATATTTTAAAGTACAAACTAGGATTCTTATAGCATGGATAAAACTCGTAGCATTCTCTTCATTCCAAATCTGAATCTAAGAATTTTGTATAGCTTAGCTAAACAAATCTGATCTCAAGACTAAACGAAACATGAATTCGTAAAAAAATAGCCAGAAACTTAAACAACCAATTTAGGTGACAAAATATGGGTAATATTGAAAATAGTGCTTGAGAGATAACTCACCTTGAATTTGATGTTTTTGCTTCAACAAATATATCTCGACCTACCAACGAAATTGAATTCTCCTCCTATGTAGTAGAAAGAAAATTAACAAAATCTAATAACCCAAGTTTATGCATTCTTGTGATGGCTTGTCTAAAGATACACTCTCCCCTTTCCTAAAAGTAAGAATCTTAAGAATATTTTAGCAGAATTTCCCCTTGTAAGAGTGACATTTCTTAAGATAATTTTGACAGAGTTTCCCCTTAAGAGGTGTTGTTTTCTAAGAAAATTTTGGCAGGGGTTCCCCTTAAAAGGTCCTATTTCTAAAGGAAATTTTGGTATAGATCCCTCTTATATTCTATGAAAATGAGAAAGAATGGCTTGGTTTTACTAACCTTCCTCCTGAAATCTGCAATATGCCCTACTCGCACTCTGATCATTCCTTTATTTGCTGGAAGAGCTTTGCTATGGGCTTTTCGACTTCTCTCACCAAATTTTAGAGGAACTTGGTTATGGAGTGGATGCTTGAGAATGAGGAGGTTGGGGGGTATTTATAGGCCTCCAATAGGGGAAAACCATGGTTTAAGAACACATGGTTTCAGCCCATGGGTTGATGAATACCATAGGTTTTTTCCTATACCATGGTTTCTCTTAATACCTTGGTTTTAATACCCAAGGTTTTGCTCGTGTCTTTTTTTGGACATGCGAGCCCACGACGAGCCATTATGCAATAAATGTTATTGCACATATCATTCCCTGATTTGAAATTAAGAATAACTAATTTCCGTAATAGGTCCCTTAGTACAATTGGGATTATGTACCGTGGCTATCTTAATGATCATACAACTTTTGATTCAATTCATAGAGGCTGGTGCTTGGATGAATATCTAAAGAGTTAGATTGAGGACTCATCAAGCACCGTCAAATGATTGTTAAGATGTGATCTCCAGCCTGAGTAGGAGATGGCAATCCTTTCTCACATAGGCTGATATATGACCGACCTCTTGATGCATGTCCTCTGCATAGGAATAGAGAGTCTGAGGTGTCAGATTAGTTAGGCCAAAGAGTTGACTTAACAAGATCGAGATAACCAAAGTCCTATATCGTATACTGTCACGATACATGCACGCATCCTCTGACCGGAGACGTATGTGTTACTATATGTCTGAGTATGTACATTTGGCAGGCCAATAGGTTAATGACCTAACCAAGGTCTATACACCGGCACGCTAGTGTGCATATAAGGGCATATGAGTAATAGATCTCTCAAAGGGATTATACAGGTTCACTACTGAATTGGAAGACATGAGCTCACTAATGAGATATTGGGAAGAATCAAATTCCATGCACGGTCATCTCGCTTTGGAAGCTTGACTGAATTTTTAGGTTTGATATATACTTTTGGAAAGTATATGATCAAGACCTAGGTATGATATATGCTTTTGGAAAGTATATGATCAATACCAACTCCCAATGATTAAATGAGAAACTTACTGATAAAAGCCTGAAGTAGATAGTATAAAGTTGATCTGATACTTCGGGTTTATTCTGGGTCTTCTAGTATGCAAGATGTACAGGTATTGGGAATACCTGAGGGTGATGTGATCATAAACGATTGTATAACCATGACGCTTCCATTCCTATGGAGTGATGAAACGGGTCTGGCTTTTAGTGACTCTTCTCAGTAGAGAAGTAATCTGATTTTGGTCCAAATGTTGGACATTGATCTGAATGTGATTCAGATGCAATAAGAAGATTAGATTTGCGGTTTTGATTTAATCAAGCATCTATGGGAGGCCCGAGATCTGGATTTGGGATGTGATCTCAAAATCCAAGTCACTATACGTGGAACAATACAATCGCCTTGTCCTTATCTCCAAGTATCCACGGAGAAAGCATATTATCCTTGAAAGAGTTCATGGATAATTTCATTGTTGATATATGTATCCAAGAATCGAGAAAATTGATAATTAAATGTGATTTAATTATCATGGATAATATGAATTTGATTCATATTATAAAGAGAGATATCTAAGATAATTAAATGTGATTTAATTATAAAAGATATGAATAATGTGAATGTGATTCATCTTATTTGGGTACATGAGAAAAGAGATCCAAGATGACTAAATGTGATTTAATTATCACAGATATGAATAATGTGTATAGCACTATCCATATTAATCATATATATTATAAATGTGACTTATAATATATTACAAAGAGCATATTGTGTTTTATATTTGTTGATTAATTGTTAATATAAATGGGATTCACATTGAGTGATTAATTTAAAATAATTACATTTGGTTTTGGGTTGTGAATAAGATTCACATAATTTCAATGGCATGATTGATATTTTCCATAAGATAATTTGGAATTATTTTTTGTGAAAATATTGTCAACAAGAGATGGTGATATATATCATGAGATAATGAGATCTCATGATAATTTGAAGATATAGAGGAGTGGACGGCTACAACTCTCCATGAAGATATAGAAGATAATGGGAAAATTGGTTTGTCCTCTTCATTATTTTTCTCTTATCAAAGATGATTTAATTTAGAAGTAATTTTGTTGATTTATCAATGGAAATTAATTTAAATTAAATCATTAGTTGTTGTCTTTTTACAACAACATCTTGGCCATTGAAAGAAATACAAATTAATCTCAACCATTGATTGTGTGTTGTTCATGGATTGAGATCCATGGGCTCCCAGAACCCTATATAAGAAGAGGCATGCCTTGCTCTTCGACTTACACCGACTCGATGAGTCTCTCTATCTATCTCTCTCTCTCTCTCTTCTCTACACGTCAAGGCTCTCTCTCTCTCTCTCTCCTAGAATGGCCGTCCACCATGGAGCCATTGTAAGAGTCATCGTCGACGCAACATCGTCGTTATGCTGCCGGATCATCTACTCATGGATCTCCATCTCCTTCAATGCGTCTCACTCATGAAGAAGATGTTTGATCTTGTGTGACGAGATCAGGATATCCGCCGCTTGGATCATTAACATGGATTGCGAGGAGCACGCGATTCATCCCCGCGCTCGTAAGCGTCTCCTCCGTTGGATCGGACTTGAGACAGGAGATCTCTTCATTAGAGACTCGATCGCAACCACGCTTCAAGAGGTAATCCTATTACTTATTTGTGGTTTATATGAAATGATCCGAGAAGTGTTTCTTGGATCATGTGGTTTCATCGTATAACAATTTTTTAATTTCGGTTGCATCGAGCAACTAGTGTGACTAGATGCTCCCGATCGCATTTGATGCGATCATCACACTTCCATGACGCACTTGAGGATTTTTCCCGTATCCTTCAAGTGGTAATAGATCCAGGTTGATGAAGGTTTTGGATTATATCCATGAACCTACGAAGATTTTGGCTCATTTGGGTTCGTGAAAATTTTAGCATTTCGATTTTCGCAGACCTGTCTTGTGATAAAATTTTGGCCCTGTTTAAAACGTTTAAACACGAATTTTTAAATCTAAAAATATTCCCCATTAATTTAGGAAATAGTTGGATTTGATTTTGCGTAGTTTGGATTCCTTTTGCTCAAGATATAGTCATTTTATTAACCATATATCCACTGTTTTGGGGATGTCGATTAGAGACGTAATTAAGATGTTAATTACGATTTTAAAAAACCTGGAAATGCATGTTTGTCACTTGGTTTTGTTTTTAAATCATGTTATCAATATCTGGAAATTGGTTTTGCTTAATTTAAATTTCAAATGAATGATATATGCTATTTTTTGTTAGTGAGGGTCATTGCTGGAAATTGCATGATTATCCAAAACCTTGTGATAGTCATTCAAATAAATTGATGAAAATTAATTGTTAATTTTCTGAAATGATTATTGATAAATATTTGTGAAATAGTTAAAGATGATAATCAATTCCTTGAATGACATTTCACTAACCAAAATGATAAGATAGTTGATCTTGATCATGATTGGTTGATATGAAATCATCATCAAACATTGTTTTCATGCAAAACCTTAGTTTATCCTACAATAGTTGTAGGACAACTTTTACATGCAAAACCCTATTACTTGAATAGGATTGGTGATTTGTTTGGAAAATATCCTTATAATATTATCAAAATGGTTTTGATGAATATTATATGGTATAATTTCGATTGGAAAATCGATGAGCATCTCAAAGTACATAATGATCTATCTGGCATTATCCTTTCTTGAGGTGGATATGGTGACTAGTCGAAGAGCATTGGGGTAGTGGGTTGCAACTTATGTGGTCCGTCCCACTCTTGTCGGTACTGGCCATGACAACGGATAGGGACTCGATAATGCCGGAGAAGTCAAAGTGTATTTTTCTAATTATTAAAAATAAAATAATACGTACTTTGAGATTATACCTACTATTCAAGTAATAATCAAGTTTGTTGATTGAAAATTGGATTGATAATAAATTTAATGCGATTAAATTGATTTTATCCAATTAAAAGCACTCTATTATGAATAGGTGTGTATTTCCCTTGGAAGAATTGATCATAATGAATGTGATTCATGATGATTAATTAGAATTTGAATATGATACGGAGGATCACATTAGTGACATCCATGGTCTCCCATCAAGGCGGAGGGTTCCGTCGCCAGAGATTGTATGTCGGAGATGCCTGTCCGAAGTGACAGCTCCTGCATACAAGCCATTTGGATCGGGCTCTTTGCTTCTCGAAAGAGTAAGGCCGTATATGTAGTGACCCCAATATCGAGTCCTCATATTATTGGGGCAATATTGGATTGCGTATAGCGAGTATTAAGCCTGTTACAGTTGGTTCAATTAATGACGGGTCAACATCACCTTAGGGGTGGTGGGCCCGGGTGTTAAAGACCGAATTGGGAGATGCAAGTTGGACTTGCAAGGTGGAATATGTTCCCACTTCTTTTTATCAAAGTCACAAGTTCTCATATTATTGGGATGTGACAAAGATAGGAAAGGAGATCCCAGATCTTGCCAGAGATATAATGGTAAGAATATCTCTTGCATTGAAAGTGATTACGGGAATGAACTTTCATTGTTGACAAGGCAAGAGAACTTCGATATAAAAATTCCTAAATCAAAGTAAAATATGTATATATAATATATATACCCTTATGCAAATTTCTTATTTCAGATAATCCTTCATTAAACCCATTCAATGTTATACTTAATAATAATCAGTAAAATATCATGGATTGGACTCAAGATCCAGATATTGTACTTGCAATTGGACCCATAATGTATGTGGTTGCAATATGCAAGTTTCCTCAACATAATGAGGTATGACAATTAAATAAGACAATAAGTCATCACCTTAGGGTTCGTATGTCTCTATAGTCTTGATCTTTCATCGAGTGTACTTTGGAAGTGACATGTCAATGGTGATCATAATTGTCGAATAATCCTTAAAAAAATCTAAGAAGATGTCCTGGCATACATATGTGCTTTAGACATTTAATCATGAATGACATGGTTCTTTGCATTATGCAGAATGTTAGCTCGAAAGAGATGATGTATTCAAAATGTTTGAATACTTACCTGAACCAATGTTTTAAGAGTCTGGATGGATGTAGAAATGATGGATGTCATCATTCTACTGTCTATACTCAAGTCATTCATGAATCCTCATAATATTCATATTGTATGAATTAAATGAAGCATGTATAAATGTTGAAGTTCTCTTATATTGAAATCTTTTGAGTTCAACATAAGAGATCCTTTGTCTTAAGCAATGGTTGTTCATACATAAAGAGAGCGCAACGGAAGCATGGGTCTGAGCCAAGCAAGAAGGAAAGTCAAAGAGTTGACCTACTCTGTGACTTCCATATGGCATCCAGATAGTTGGATGAATGCCAATACTGCAATGAGTCGATGTATTGATAGTATGACTATTTAGGATCCTTAGAGAAGGACTTGGATAATGCATCGAAATAATCTACATCTGATCATTGAAATTGACTTTCTTATAAGATAAGATTAAAGTCTAATAATTGTATCTCATTCTTCTAATGACACTTGCAATTGTTGCATATGTTTAGAAGACTAAAAAAACTTGATCTTTAGGTTTATAGTTATCCGCATGGATATTGATGCAATTGTTGCAACAATCTCTGTTGGATTAATAGACTTCAAAGTTTCAGTGGGAGAGCCTTAGTCTTAGAGAATGTCTCTATGACCTAGATATTAGAATACACTCATTGTTTGTTTCTAAATGTTGGAAATAAACACGATTTCTGAGATAGAACTATCATAAAGAGTTATGATGGATATATTTCAGATAGTAATCTAACATCTAGTGAACTCCACAAAATTAGAAAATTAATGAATGATTCATTAAAATTTCTAATACTGAAAACTAAACCTTAACATATCAATAGGAGGATGAAGATCATTTGACAATGATCTGGCATCGAGTCTTGGACTTATATCTATTGACATGATCAATAGACTAGTGAGGTATTGAACTTTAGATTGTCTGAAGGTTCAAATCTTACATACTTGTGAATATTGTATTCAAAGTAAATATGTCCAATATGCTTTTCTCTGGGAATAGTGTAAAATGCCAGGGTATTCATGATCTTATACATATTGATGTATGTGGATCATCTGTATCATAATAAACATTGATGATATGCGATATCATTCAATGATTATTTGTGATATGAGATTTCTTATCTTCACTTAAGAAACCTTTGAAATGTTCAAAGATTTCATAATTTTGGTTTAGAACCAAAGTTTGAAGAAAGTTGAAATGAATTTGATCTAACCTAGGTAGCTTGTACCTATTAGATAAAATTCAAAGAATACCTTATGAAGATATGAATATCATTTCTATCCCAATCCTCCTAACACACCTAAACTCAATGGAGTTGTAGGGAGATACAATTGGATCATGTGTGACATGATTTGATCAACGATGAATTTTAACATAATTATCCCTTAGTTTCCAGATATATATGTGTACTAGATACTACAATATATATCCTTAATAATGTTCCATGCATGTAAACTGGAATCTAGCACTTGAGAGTATTACTTCATTAGGAAAATAAAGGATGGTATTGGATACCTACTTTATAACCCTGAGATTCTTAAAAGATCTCATCTCTGAGAATGTAATTCTTAGAGAATGACTCTCTTAAGAATCAAGATGAAAATAAAGTGAAGAAACTCATTTAATCTTGAGATGATAATGAGGCTCCTGAAATCGAGAACTAAAAGGACAATTAAAGATGAAACACTAATACCTCTTCAAATGAGTTTGAGGATGCATTCCATGCGTCGATTAAGTCTGACAATGATCGGATTTCATGTGATGAAGCTCCTAAGGATCATGACATGGAAAGATGGATATTAGCAATAAGGTCTAAAGTAGACTTCATATACAAGTGTTGTATATGGACCCTCGAGGATCCACCTATATGGGTAAGACCCATAAAGGTGTAAATGGATCTTCAAGAGAAAGGGAATCTGATGTTAAGGTAGAGACCTTCAAAGCTCGGTTTGTAGCCATGAGCTACACACTCGAAGAGAAGACATTGCTTACGATGAGACTTGCTCTTTAGTAACCATACTTAAACCCATCGGATTATTGCTAACTATAGCTACACAACTTGGCTTTGACATCTTAGAGATGGAAGTCAAGATTGCATTCCTCTATGAATGCCTCTCTGAGGATATTCACATGAAGTAACCCCAGGGCTTCATGATTGGGGAAAGTAAGGTGTGAAAGCTAAAGAAATCCATCTATGGACTCAAAAAGCTTCTTGTTGGAACATAAGATTTAATGAGATTATAAATATTATGATTTCAGATAGAATTTTGATGAACCATATGAAACTTAGTGGGAGTGCCTTTGTGTTCATCGTACTAAATGTAGATAATATCCTAATCATTTAGAATGATATAAGGATGATGATAAGTGTTTTATAATCTGGCTATTTCATACCTTGAGATATGATCTCAAGTATACCTCTTAGATCTTAGTTCTGAAGTTGTTCAGAAGCAAAGAGAAGAGAGAAATTGTGATTGTCACATTATTGGTACATCCTGGATATATTCTGTCCAAGGAAGGCTTCCTTCCCTTAAGATTTGGTACTGGCCAATCTGAAGGGATATCATATCAAGTGTTGATGGTGCTAAAACTGCTTGCCTTTGTGCATCGGTTGCTAGAGTATGTGCTAGATGTGTACGAAAGGTCAGATGTCTGCCATGCAGTGGGAGTAGTAAACTGTTACTAATCCTACCATAGAAATAAAGCACTTGATTGCAGTAATAAAACAATATCTTCAAAGATGATAAAACTTAGAGATAATGATCTCAAAGTCTCATCATCAAGAACCTAAGCCTTTATAGATAGTGATCTAAAAGGTCTTAACTGTAGATGCCTTGGGAGATAGAGATCTATGGGAATAAAGGTATTCTGATAAGGACTATGGAAATACTGGTTACAATAATTACTGAGCAATAGTGTCAAGGACACTGTAATTGCTTTATCAAGATTGAATATTGGTTGCATAAGATGCAACATGCGCATTGGATGCGAGCACTGTTACCTGAGGATATGCAAGTGCCATAAAAGGACTTGGCGTAGTCTCGCGGGAATAGAGTGACTGATCAGCTTACCTAATTATTTTCTAAAATAGCCTATGATTGTCACATGAGTGTGGGTTTAAATGATTAGCCCATTATTGGACATCCAAGCCCACGACGAGCCATTATGCAATAAATGTTATTGCACATATCATTCCCTGATCTGAAATTAAGAATAACTAATTTGCATAATAGATCCCTTAGTACAATTAGGGTTATGTACCATGGCTATCTTAATGATCATACAGCTGTTGATTCAGTTATTGAATCATAAAGGCTGGTGCTTGGATGAATATCTAAAGAGTTAGATTGAGGACTCATCAAGCACCGTCAAATGATTGTTAAGATGTGATCTCCAACCGGAGTAGGAGATGGCAATCCTTTCTCACATAGGCTGATATCTGACCGACCTCTTGATGCAGGTCCTCTGCATAGGAATAGAGGTTCGGAGGTGTCAGATTATTTAGGTCAAAGAGTTGACTTAACGAGATCGAGATAACCAAAGTCCTATATCGTATACTATCATGATACATGCACGCATCCTCTGACCAGAGATAGATGTGTTACTATATGTCTGAGTATGTACATTTGGTAGACCAATTGGATAATGACCTAACCAAGGTCTATACACCGACGCATTGGTGTACATATAAGGGCATATGAGTAATACGATCTCTCAAAGGGATCATACAGGTTCACTACTGAACCGTAAGACATGAGCTCACTCATGAGATATTGGGAAGAATGAAATTCCTTGCACGGTCATCTCGCTTTGGAAGCTTGACTGAATTTGTAGGAGTGATATATACTTTTGGAAAGTATATGATCAAGACCTAGGTATGATATATGCTTTTGGAAAGTATATGATCAATACCAACTCCCAATGATGAAATGAGAAACTTACTGATAAAACCCTGAAGTAGACAGTATAAAGTTGATCTGATACTTTGGGTATATTCTGGGTCTTCCAGTATGCAGGATGTATAGGTATTGGGAATACCTGGGGGTGATGTGATCATAAACGATTGTATAACCATGACACTTCCATTTCTAGGGAGTGATGAAACGGGTCTGGATTTTAGTGACTCCTCTCAGTAGAGAAGTAATCTGATCTTGGTCCAAATGTTAGACATTGATTTGAATGTGATTCAGATGCAATAAGAAGATTAGATTTGCGGTCTTGATTTAATCAAGCATCTATGGGAGGCCCGAGATCTGGATTTGAGATGTGATCTCAATACCCAAGTCACTATACGTGGAACAATACAATGACCCTGTCTTTATCTCCAAGTATCTGCAGAGAAAGCGCATTATCCTTGAAAGAGTTCATGGATAATTTCATTGTTGATATATGTATCCAAGCATCGAGAAAATTGATAATTAAATGTGATTTAATTATCATTGATAATATGAATTTGAATTATATTATAAGGAGAGATATCTAAGATAATTAAATGTGATTTAATTATCAAAGATATAAATAATGTGAATGTGATTCATGTTATTTGGGTACATGAGAAAAGAGATCCAAGATGATTAAATGTGATTTAATTATCATGGATATGAATAATGTGGATAGCACTATCCATATTAATCATATATATTATAAATACGATTTATAATATATTAGAGAGAGCATATTGTGTTTTATATTTGTTGATTAATTGTTAATGTGAATGGGATTCACATTGAATGATTAATTGAAAATATAATTACATTTGGTTTTGGGTTGTGAATAAGATTCACATAATTTCATTTGCATGATTGATATTTTCCATAAGATAAGTTGGAAATATTTTTTTGTGAAAATATTGTCAACAAGAGATGATGATATATATCATGAGATAATGAGATCTCATGATAATTTGAAGGGATAGACCAAGTCCACCGAAGAGGAGTGGACGGCTACAACTCTCCATGAGGAGAAGAGTAGCCGTCCCCTCTTATAGGAAAATTGGTTTGTCCTCTTCATTATTTTTCTCTTATCAAAGATGATTTAATTTCGAATTAATTTTGTTGATTTATCAATGAAAATTAATTTAAATTAAATGGTTAGTTGTTGTGTTTTTACAACAATATCTTGGCCATTGAAAGAAACACAAATCAATCTCAACCATTGATTGTGTATTGTCCATGGATTGAGATCCATGGACTCTTAGAACCATATATAAGAAGAGGCATGCCTTGCTCTTCGACTTACACCGACTCGACTAGTCTCTCTCTCTCTTCTCTACACGTCAAGAATCTCTCTCTCTCCTAGAATGGTCATCCACCATGGAGCCATTGTAAGAGTCGTCATCGACGCAGCATCATCGTTATGATGCCTGATCATCTACTCGTGGATCTCCATCTCCTTAGGTGCGTCTCGCTCGTGAAGAAGATGTTTGATCTTGTGTGACGAGATCAGGAGATCCGCTGCTTGGATCATCAACATGGATTGCGAGGAGCACGCGAGTCATCCCCGCACTCGCAAGCATCTCTTCCGTTGGATCGGACTTGAGACAGGAGGTCTCTTCGTTTAGAGACTCGATCGTAACCACGCTTCAAGAGGTAATCCTATTACTTGTTTGTGGTTTAGATGAAATGATCCGAGAAGTGTTCTTGGATCATGTGGTTTCATCACATAAATTTTTTTTAATTTCCGTTGCATCGAGCAACTAGTGTGACTAGTCGCTCCCGATCGCATTTGATGCGATCATCACGCTTCCGAGATGCGCTTGAGGATTTTTCCCGCATCCTTTAGTTTTTTGCTCATTTAAACCACGATTTTTCTAATGACACTTAATTTGCACTAATTTTGATTAGTTAGTACTAATCAAGATTGATTATGTTTAGCCTACATTAATTTATGGTTAAGCTCCTTAATCATCGTTAATCTCCTTAATCATGATTAAATTCTGCTAATGATAATGATTAAGGATTGATTTTGATCTTAATAGACCATCTATTCTGAATTCAAAAATTCATAGAAATTCATAACAACATCTGATTGATATGATTCAAAATCCATTAGAATCATCTCATCAAGATGGATACTATAACAATCTCTAAGTTAGGATCTATAGAACTTTAATGTGGTACACTGTAGTTGAAATTTATGGCTCTATTAGTGATCCAACTATCATAACCTTAATAGCTCTAAAGTATAAGAGTGTCACAGTACTCCCCTACTTAGAATAAATTTCATCCTCAAAATTTATGTACCTCAATAAGCATGGAATAAGTGTGGATATTGAGATCGCATTTCATCCTCTCTTTCCAAGTGGCTTCTTCTACTGCATGGCTTTTCCATAGGACTTTTACAAAAGGTATATTTTTTTTCGTAGTTCCTGTACTTCGGCATCAAAAATTTGTACTGGAACTTCTTCATAAGTTAGGTTCTCCTTCAATTGTACTTCTTATGTCTTGATAACATGAGATGGATCTGGGATGTATTTTCGAAGGGTAGAAACATGGAAGATATCATGTATCCTTGTTAATTCTGGTGGAAGCTGAAGGTGACATGTCACATTGCGTATTCTTTCAATAATCATATATGGACCAATGCATCTTGGACTCAGTTTCCCACGTTTAACAAATCTGATCAAACCCTTCCATGGAGATACTCACAGGAATACCTGCTCTCCTACTTGAAAGTCGAGATCTCTCCTTCTTTTATCTGCATAATTTTTTTGTCTATCTTGTACAATCTTTAATTGCTTCCTTATTTCTTCAATCTTTTCTATTGAGTTTTGTATCAATTCTGGTGCGACTAACTTACGTTCGCCTACTTCATTCCAACAAATACGAGTTCTGCATGGTTGACCATATAGTGCTTCATATGGGGCCATTCCAATGCTAGCATGATAACTATTATTATAAGAGAATTTTATGAGTGATAGACGTTCATCCCAGCTATCCTTGAAACTCAATACACATTCTCGAAACATGTACTCTAGAGTTTGTATAGTACGTTCAGATTGGCCATCTGTTTGTGGGTGAAAAGCTATGTTGAATGCTAATTTTGTACCCATAGCTATATGTAAATTAGTCCAGAATCGAGATGTAAAGCGAGGATCTCTATCTGATATAATCGACACTGGAGCTCCATGTAATCTTACTATTGACGAGTCGCTAAATACGTTGTTTAATTTGGTCACGTTGTAATACGTGTACTTAGCGATTCAGTCAGAACCGAGAGAAGATCTCCGTGAAGAGTGTCTCGGCTTAATTTATATCCCGGGCAAGTCCGGGGTCGAACTCAGGGAGGCAAAGGAACAACTTTGAGGTTAATTCAAAAATTAAGTTTTAGATTTCCAATGCGGTATTTTTTTTTATATTTTTTTATGCAACAAGAATACAAATGCAAGTGAATCAAGACACTTAGAAAACACAAACAAGGCCAAATTAATTTTAATGGAAAAGAAGTCCAATTTAGCCAATTCGTATTTTTCCTAGAATCCTAATCCAGTGATGAATGCAAAACATATTTTTTTAGAATTTTAGGGGTTAAAATGCAATAATGAAAAATGCACACTTTTTATGGGTTTTTTCGTAATTTATCACACAAACAGAAAGCAAAAATTATGAAAAAATTACTGGAACTAAAAGATGATGCAAGGAAGCTACAGTAATATTTTTAGAATTTTTTGACAAGTTATGATTTTTTTTATGGATTTTTTAGTGAAATCAGAGTGACAGTGAGTAAATAATTTCTAATAAATCCACGTTATCAAATTAATCAGAATGCGAATTATCTCAGAAAGATATTTAGGTCTAGAATCCAAGAGAGTTGAAATTTCGTGGAAAGCATGTATGTGGATTTAATTAAAAATCAAATACTAAATTCACTCTACGAATTATTTCAGGCACAAGACATCTCCATTTTGGTTGAAATTTGGACAGTAAGTTAAGCACTCATCAAAGCATCAAATATAATTTTTGTGGAATTTTTAGAGCAACCATGTAGTATATTTCAATTTATGAGCTCAAATCGGGTAAACTATCAAGAATTTCAGTTAAACAATTTTCAGTAATTACCCAATTATCAGAAAAATACAAATAAATATTCAAAATACAGACAATTAGTTGCTCAGCATCAACACATTTTTCATTGAATAAAAAGATGCAAATTAGATGTCCAAATTAATACACAAACATAGGGGTCTTCGTGCAAATTCCAAAAACATAACATATAAGAACTCTAAGCACATGAACAAATTTGCAATTAAATAAACTAAACAGGACAAGGTTGCAATTTTTACATTAAAAAAAATGAGAGAAAAACCTTCTTCTCCTTCCTTGGCACTGCTGGGATGAACCCAACAGCAGGGAGGTCGGCGGCGGACACGGCGGAGCGTGGGGTTGTCGGCGGCCGCGCGGAGGTGACCTGGAGATGGCTGCGGTGTGGGCTGGCGATCGGCCGCGGCTGGCGGCGGCAGCGGCGTGACGGTTGGACGAGGGATGGCGGAGAGGGCCGGCGGCGCCTTGGCTGGTCGGCGTGGCGCGGAGATGGGCACCCGCGGGGCCGCGCGCGCGGGGCTGAGCACCGCTGCGGCGCTGGCGGTGCCCGCTGGCGGAGCCGCCCGCCGGTGAGGGGCGGCGCCGCTTGGATGAAGATGAAAGGGGGAGGGGCGGCGGGCCTTGGCCTGCGGCTCCTCCTCTCTTTTTTTTATTTTTTTTAAATTTTTTTACTGTTTTGATTAATTTGCTGCTGGAACAAAGGTTTTTTAATTTAAATTTTTTTTAATTTTTTTTTAAATTTGTTAAACAAGGATTGCAAATGGAAATGACAATGAAGGGGAAAAATGATATGGTGATAATATGCAGAGTAGAACAAATAGGGAATGGTGGTGATATGATGTGCTAAAAAAATTGCAAAAATGACAATATGATAAAATGATATGAAAAATTACCTACGATGGACGCGGGTGCCTATGGAGTGCTCTCGTGAGCACGGTCTTCGCTCAAATCGCCGGCGTGCGATGAGCTCGAGAAGCGCGTGGTTGCGGCTGCAATGTTGGCCAAAAAAAACCAACGGATCACACCGGAGAAAGGGCCGTCGTCGCTCGACCGCGGTTGCGTCGCTGTCACCGATTCAACTCAGGGAACTAGGCTCTCCTCACATAAAGATGGATCAAAGACAAATTGAGGAGGATGGAATGTATATAAAGAGATGGAAAAAATGGAAGTTAAAATTAAGATGGAGTGGGATGGAGGTTAATAAAATGGTGGAGTTGAATTAGAAGTTAGAAAAATGGTGGGGTTGAATGGAGGTTGGTGGTAAAGAGTTGAATGGTGGTTATTGTAGAGAATGAAAATAAAATAAATAAATAAAATAAAGTTGGCTACTTTAATTACAATAGAAAAAAAAGAAAATAAATAGTGGAGAATTTACAAGGGAAGACAAACAACATGTACACATTTTTTTTACTTTTCTAATATGTAATTTTTTTTGTCTTTTTAATAAGAGATATTTACAACGGAAAAAATAAAATACTACAATTAAAATACAACACAAGTATGATTTTTTTGTATTTTTAGTAATTATGAAAGATACAATAAAAAGAAAGAATGAATATATACAAGGTATACAATGTACATCTAGGTCCCAAAACCCAACTTTTGCAAATGAGCTCCGATTTTAATGAAACCACTTCCGTTGGATAGATAATTTTCTAACTTGAACTTTAAAAGTGAGTTTGGTGAATTTGGAGTTCATACGGAGCGGGAATTTCGCTTGGAAGTTGGTCTTTACGGCTTTTTCCCATTGGGATCTAGGAGTATTTATTTGAGGTAAAATTTGTTTTGTATTTTTGTATTTTTATATACATTAATATGAACATGTTGGAGAAAGAATTAGCAAAAAAGGAGTTGATATGAAATTATTAAAAATACATAAAGTTTTGAGCTATTTACACGTGAAAAACTCCCTTGATTTTGCGGCTTTTTTTTGTTAATTTTATTTTATACAATCTAATACACAATAATTAGTGTGTTTTATTTACAAGAGTCATTTTGTTAATTTATTGATTTTATGGACATTTTTATGGGATTTTACTCGGGGATTTTGCTAAGATCACGATATTGCGATGATGAATCGTGGATTCATCACCCCCCTATACTTAAACTTTGCTAGTCCTCGAGCAAATAAAGAATGAATAAGTTGGATTGACCCCTGACTGTGCATGTGAAAACAAGACTTGATCTGTTTAAGAACTCTCGGTTTTAGAAATCCTAAAATTCTAAGCTGAACCAAGCTCTAGTCAAAAGGTATCCAATTTCCCTAATCATCAAACTCTCTTTGTATACATATATAGTAGGGATATGACTTTAAGTGTTGACCGCAGTTACAAGAGTAAAGTCACAACGTCACCCAAGGTTCCAGTCTAAGAGACTCTCCTAAGGACCCGATCCTCAACACTAGGGAATAAACCATTTCTTGCATCCAATCCACCGTCTCTTTAGTTGTCAGACTTAAAAGTGTAGATGGAAGGCCAGTTGATGGAGGGCATAGGATTGTGTCATTTCTTCTCTCCCTCTCATTGGAACAAGGATCCTCTCGAGTGCCTTATTACTCAACGCATTTTTTTTGGTGTTGATCAGTGCGTCCGTCAAGAGAAGTTGGAGCCGTCTGCACTTGTTTTCCTGGGAGTACACCGGGGTGTGTCTTTTTTGAGTATCTATTATACCTTCTACACCCAGACTTGTAGCATTTACGATGCAGAGCCCTTTTTTGGTGCAAGCCCGACTCCTGGTCCTAATAGCGGTGGTCCAAGTGGACACTTTTGAAATGGTTGGGAGCGCTCGCCTTTGGTGGAAGCTCTTTTGATAATTGACTTTGTGGAATGAGAGCTTTTCTTTGACATTTCATTGATTTGTAGTATTTTTGGCTAGCTCCACTGCTTTTACCAAGAGTTGGCGCACACTGATCAGCATTTTTTTTATTTTATCACACCCTGGCACATAGGTAGATGTCAAGAGATAGTACAAGAACCATGTTCTCATACTGGCTAAAGATGATGACACTCAGGTTTTCATTGATTTTATCCCATCCTCGAGCATCATTAAATCAAGTCCAAACTCAAATCCCTCATCCCAGATCCTCAAGTGAAATTTCAACTCATCTCATCATAACTGCAGTCGTGTATGTGAGGTGCTGATCATATTCTTAAGGTAGAGACTAAGCATGCAATATAGCATACAAATCTTTCAAACTAGGGAAATGTGAATAATTAAGTCCAAGACCCTAATGACTAAGGCTGATTAACTCAAAATCTCAAGAGCCCATAAACCAAGTGTTCTTGAACATCACTAGTCTTGTGTGAAAGTGAATGTGTCAGGGGTCAAACCAACTTATTAGTTAGTTTTTTTAGTTGTTTTTTTTAAAGTTTTACAAAAAGTGTTTGTTTTTCAAAAAGTTTTTTTTTGACAAACAAAGGCAAAGAAGTTTTTTTTGTTAGAAAAGTTTTGCTCTTTTTTTTTCAAGAGTTTTTTTTGAAAGATATGTAGATAAGAAAGGACTTTTTTTTAAAGAGGATTTTTTTTGAAAAGTTTTTTTTGAAAAGGTTTTTTTTATCTTTTTTTTGAAAAATATAGATAAATAAGAAAGGACACATTTTTTTGAAAAGATTTTTTTTAGAGCAAATAAGAAAAGAGAACAAAAAACATTTTTTTGAAAGAATTTTTTTTAAAGAGTTTTTTTGAAAAAAGTTTTTTTTTGTACCCACCCCATAATTATTGTATAATATATACAAAAATACGTGAAAGTACGAGCTATGGGTAAAGTATATATATAATGTATACACGCCCCCCTATACTTAGCATGTGCTATGTCCTCATGGCACAAGAAGCGAGAAAAAGTTATAGCTCGTGCTAAGCGTAGGATGGCTAAAATAATAAATAGTATAGAAGTCGATCCGCCCCCCCCTATACTTAGGCTCTGGACAGCCTAAGTGTAGAAGAAGAGCAAAAATGGGGCGGACGAGGTCAAGAGGAAAAATGGATGAGTATGTACATACGGCGGGCATCGGCTCCCCCTATACTTAGGCTCTTGGTAAGCCTAAGTATAAGACAAGAATAAGTGTAAGAACCGATGTGATCTGGAGAATATACAAAGAAGGGAGAATGTACAAGAGTGAGTGAATCTTCTAAGATGTTGAATCTTGATTCTGCGTTTTCATGATGAGTAATATGATGTATCTGCTCTATGCTCACTCTGCATGAAGTTGATGACCTCGACTTGGACTAACTGCTCTTTTGAATCAACAAAATGCTTCAACAGTTGTCCATTTACCACATGAGATTGTGCACCATCTGTGAGATCAGCTATCTCTACACTTCCATTCTCGTGCACTTTCTTAACAACAAAGGGACCCGTCCATTTAGATTTGAGCTTCCCATGGAACATCTTCAACCTGGCATTGAACAACCATACCTTTTGTCCAGGGACAAAGTCTTTGCACCTACTGTGCTGATCATGCCATCTCTTTACTTTGTCCTTATAAATCAAACTGTTATCAAATGCCCTGTTTCGGATTTCCACGAGCTCGTTCAAGTTCAAGTCTCGACAAAGCTTCCCTAGGTGACAACTCCAGTTAATCTTCTTAATTGCCCATTCGGATTTATGAATCAATTCTGCGGGCAAATGGCATGGCTTGCCATAGATCATTCTAAATGGTGAAGTACCCAATGGTGTCTTGTAGGCTGTCCTATAGGCCCACAGAACTTGGTCCAAAAGTTGAGACCAGTTCTTCCTATCGGGACGAACCAATTTCTGCAAAATACTCTTCACCTCTCTGTTCGAAACCTCTGCCATGCCGTTGGACTGTGGGTGGTAAGGACTAGTAACTCTATGCTCAAATCCATAGTCCTTAGCTAAAGATCTCATATCTCGATTCACAAAATGGCTACCCCCATCAGATATCAACACTTTTGGCACCCCGAACCTAGCAATAATATGATCTCTCACAAACTTACAGACAGTCTTGCTGTCTGCGGTTCGGGTTGGGATAGCCTCCACCCACCTGGATAAATAGTCAACCGCCAACAATATGTACTCATGTCCTTGGCTGTTGGGAAAGGGACCCATAAAATCTATGCCCCATGCATCAAAAACATCACAAATAATCATCGGTTGCATAGGCATCTCATCTCTCTGTCCAACTGTCCCTCCCATCCTTTGACAGATCGGGCACTACCGTACAAAATCAATGGCATCTCTAAACAAGGTCGGCCAATACAATCCACATTGAAGTACTTTGTGAGCGGTTCTCTTTCCCGAATGGTGTCCTCCAGCCTCAAGTGAATGACAATATGTGAGGACACTCTGGTATTCCTCCTGAGGAATACACCTTCTCCAAACACAATCCGGTCCTTCGAAGAAAAGGAAAGGATCGTCCCAGTGGTATCTCCTCGAATCCGACTTCAGTCGATCAATGCTGCTCCTAGTCCAACCATGGGGAACCTGCTTGGAGACAAGATAGTTCACCATGTTGGCATACCACGGGAGTGAGTCAATAACACAAATTGACTCATCTAGGAAGGTTTCTCTAATCCTCTCATGATCAGGAGAATCCTTAAGTTCAATCCGAGAAAGGTGATCAGCCACAACATTCTTCACTCAAGGTTTATCTTTTATCTCCAAATCAAATTCCTGGATGAGTAAAATCCACCTAAGAAGACGCGCCTTCGCGTCCTTCTTTTCCATTAAATATCGAATAGCTGTGTGATCAGTATAAATTGTCACCTTAGAGCCCAAAATATATGATCTGAACTTCTCGAGGGCCCATACTACTGCGAGCATTTCCTTTTCGGTCACTGTGTAATTCTTCTGTGTAGGATCTAAAACTTTTCTCGCATAATGAATCGCAAACGGAATCCCCTCTCGCCGTTGTCCTAACACAGCTCCTATAGCAAAATCTGAAGCATCAGTCATAATCTCAAAGGGGAGAGACCAGTCAGGAGCTTGTAGGATAGGCGAGGCACAAATCTTCCTCTTCAAGAGCTCAAAGGCCTCCAGACACCTGTGATCTACAATGAACTCTGTGTCTTTTCCTAAGAGCTCAGTCAGTGGGCGGGCGATCTTTGAAAAATCCTGAATAAATCTCCTATAGAATCCAACATGCCCTAAGAATGACCGCACTGACTTCACGTTGGTAGGTGGATCGAGTTTCTTGATCACCTCCACCTTGGCAGGGTCAACCTCCATTCCCCTTTTGGAGATGACATGCCCCAACACGATACCCTCCGTCACCATAAAGTGACTCTTCTCCCAGGAGAATACCAGATTCACCTCTCTACACCTCGTAAGGACTCGGTCCAAGTGCGCTAAACATGTATCAAAAGAATCACCATGAACCGAGAAGTCATCCATGAATACTTCCAGGAAATCTCCCACCATCTCGGCAAATATGGCTATCATGCACCGCTGAAATGTGCCCGGGGCATTGCAGAGCCCGAATGGCATGCGCCTGAAAGCATAAGTGCCGAATGGACAAGTAAATGTGGTCTTTTCCTGGTCCTCAGGGGCAATGGCCACCTGGTTGTAGCCTGAGTACCCGTCAAGAAAACAGAAGAACTCTTTCCTTGCAAGTCTCTCCAAGATCTGATCAATAAAAGGCAAGGGAAAGTGATCTTTCTTGGTCGCGGCATTCAGGCGCCTGTAGTCAACACAGACACGCCACGACGTAGGTACTCGTGTCGCGATCTCTACCCCCTCCTCGTTGGTGACCATCTGAATTCCCGACTTCTTCGGGACAACATGAAGTGGGGCCACCCAGTTGGAGTCAGAAATAGGGTATATAAACCCTGCTTTGCACCATTTCTCAATTTCTTTCTTCACTACTTCCCGTAGATTGGGGTTAAGTCTTCTTTGAAACTCACGGGAAGGTCTCACATTATCCTCCGTAAAAATGTGGTGCGAGCAGAGAGCGGGGTTAATGCCCACGAGATCCGACACTGTCCAGCCTATTGCTTTGCGGTTCCTCTCTAAGACCTCTAACAACCTAGACTCATGTTCTAAAGTCAAGTCTGAGCTAATGATGACATGATATCTCTCTTTGGGTCCCGCAAGAAAGGCATACTTAAGTGTAGGAGGTAGTGATTTCAGTTCTGGCAATGTGGTATCATCAAGCAGATCTGGCTGAACTGAATCTGAATCTGGTTCCGTGCTGCATGAAGGTGGGCTAAGCTGAGTAGTACTCGCCACCAAATCAGAAGTAAAGGGAGTCGGATCGCCAAAGAAACGCGGTAGTTCGGCCAAAGCCTCGTCCGACTCATCATCTATATCCCATGATCGTTCCGAAGGGGATGGAACTGACAGATCCAGATGGATCTCTGTGTCATCATGGGAATAGATAGAGGCATCTCTCACAAGATCAGACAACACCTGGCAAACTGCATCATCCACTATACCCTTTCCAGATGAAAGGGACTCGCTCTGTCCTGAAGGAATCTGTCCCCAAATCCCAACTGTGCTAATCAAACTGCAATCTGCCTCTGAAGATGAGTACTCTGTTCTACTCTCTGAATCGGGTCGCTGACACTTGGTTTGCTTCATCTCAAGGTTCACTTCTCCGCCTGGAGAACGGAACTTCATCATTCCCGTACCATAATCGAAAGCTGCGCCTGCGGTCCTAAGGAAGGGCCGCCCAAGAATGATCTGAGATTCTCTCCAATGATTGGGGGTCTCCATGTCCAAGACTGTGAAGTCCACCTGATAGTTCTGCCCCTTAATCGAGATAACGACGTTCTTCACTTCTCCCTTAGGTCTCTTCATTGAACGATCTGCGAATTGGAGTAAGGCTCTAGATTTGCGAAGTGGTCCCAACTCCAATTTCTGATATAATGCTAAGGGAAGTAAGTTGATTGAAGAACCGTTATCTAAGAGTGTGCGTGCAAACGCAATGTCGTCAATACGGCTCTCCACATAATGAGCACCCATGTCTCTCTTTTTCCTTGGCAAAGTCTGATTCTTGAGACAATAGGTTGTGGCTACCGATAAGACATGTGTCTTTATATTTCGGTTATCTTTCTTCCTGCTAACCCTTGTAGGTGTGCATCTCACCTTAAGGTATTTTTGGAAGGCAGGATGGTTAGCCACATATTCATCAAATGGCACCTTAACTGTGATGTTTTCTTTACAAAACCGTGCCATATCGGGGTCATCTTTCTGAATCTTTTTGATGCGCTTTCCTGCCGTAAGAGCACGGGGGAAAGGGATTGAAGCTAGGGAAACAGAGGATGAAGAGTCTGAATCATGAACTGAAAGATCATTCTTGGCATTAACATAAACAGAGTTCTTCATACAAGAATCTTTTTGATGCAACATGGACTCAAAATCTAAACTATCTGCTACAGGTTGTGGAATAGAAGCTGGAGTGGTATCCGCCACAACCGGAGATGCAAGGTCCTCCGTAGACTCAGAAGAATATCCATGCTGACGATGCTGCATACGTGCTCTCCTCCTCCTCTCGGCTCCCTGAATGGAAATCCTCGAATGGTGCTGATGGGGCTCCGAAATATGATGCCTCTCCTCCTCATCCTCTGAAGACTCCTCAGGTAGAGCTCCAGAGATGCCCCTCCTCGTGTCCCTCGCCCGGTCAGGTACGGTCACGGTCCTTCCGCTCCTGAGTGACATGTGGTTAGCCTCGTCACACGAAAGAATCTCATGTTCAGATCTAGGATATGCTGAATAGTATACCTGACCAAAGTGCTGCTGAGAACTAGATCTGTTCAGGCTATTAGGGTTAGCCTGAACTTGGGCTGGGATAGAGGTAGAGGGTGCAGTCTGCTCGTCTCGCCATCTGGACAGGCGGTTGACATCCACCCGTAAGTCTTGAATCTCGTTCCTGTAGGAACGTAGCTCGTCGAGTATCTGCTGCTGAATATCCACGGGACTAGACGAAGAAGGAAGTGGATAAGACTGGGAAGAAGAACGGGAAGACTGGCCCTGCTGGCCAGAGTACTGCCTCTGCTGCTGCTGCTGGGGTTGCGGGCCCTGCTGGCCCGCCTGGTAATGGCCCTGTCGGCCATGCTGCTGGTACTGCTGCCTCTGTTGCTGGGGTGGCTGGAATCCAGGGCTCTGCTGTGAAGGAGGTGGTGCGGAGGTGAATGCGGTGTTGTGAAAGGTCGGGGGACGCTGGTAGGTCTGTCGGTCTCCCGTACTTCCCTGCCTGGCAGGGTCCTGAGTATACCATACTCCATTCACCTCCCAAACCGGTGGAGGCTCCTCCTGGACTGTCTCTGCTAATGGAGGTGGCTGCTGGAAAGAGTGGGTGTAGGATTGGTCCTGCTCCCACGGCTGGGGTTGCCCTGACACCAACTGCTCCTGAACATGGTGAACTCGGTATACGGGAGCAGAGGGTGCAGTCACGGCAGGTATCTTTATCTTAGATACCCTATCAGTTAACTCCTCCATTTGTTTTGGGATCTTGGAGACGCTCCGGTCTAACTCATCAATCCTCTTGTCGATCCTCTCTACTACAGTAAGATTTTCAGCAAGGAGTCCCATGCTAGGGATCACATCCTGAGAGAGATCAACTACAGCTGATTTTCCCCCTCCAAGTGAGAGTGAACTGGGGGATGGTGTATAGGCCCTGCTGGCCATCTGTGAGCGGCTAGTTTCAGCCATCTGCTCGAATACCCTCCAGACGGTATCCGCTCCTCGTGATGTATAGCTGCCTCCACAGGCAGCGCTCACTAAACCCTGCATCTCAGGGTTGAGACCAGTGAAGAAGGATTGGACCAAGATGTTATCATTTAGTCCATGACAGGGACACTTCTGCAGGATGTCCTTGAATCTTTCCCAAGCATTACAAAAAGCTTCATGGGGTAATTGGGAAAAACTCGTAATGCGCATCCTCATCATGTTAGTTCTACTCAAAGGGTAGAACTTCTTCAAAAACAGGTCCTTGAACTGGGCATATGTGGTGACAACGATCCCAAGATTCTTTACCCAGTAATCAGCTTTGCCACCCAAGGCAAATGGAAGGGCTTTGAGCCTAATATAATCCTGGCTAACATTTTGATTTTTGAGGTTAGCGCAGATGAGCTCAAAGTCCCTTAGGAATGCATATGGTTCCTCAGAAGCATTCCCATCAAAGTGTGGCAACAGGTTCAGAAAATGCGGCTTCAATTCAAAATCAACCTCGGGCTCGGCCGGATTCAAGTAGCTCCGAATTTGATATTGTCCGGGGTTATACGCCGCATCCATTGGTAGTTGGACCCCAACATTTAACTGTCCTAACTGAGCTCTCAGTAATGCTTGTTGCTGCTCAGATGCAGCTAATCTGGCAAGTATCATTCTCATTGGGTCTTCATTGTTCTCTTCTTCCTCTTCTTTATTCTTTGGAGGCATTTTACTTGTGTCTTCTTTAGGTCCTGAATCAGCAATGTGTTCTTGATTAGAAGAGGATTTGTGAATCAAGATATTCTCATCGAGGCGAAGGTCTTCCTCGGTGAGGTGGGAAGAGAGAAAGGGAATGGTTTGAGAGTAACCATCCCGAGAGTGGGTGATCCTGGGCTCAAGAGGGTCATGAGTCCAGGTTGGTCCATGTTGCGCATGGACCTGTGAAGACATACTTCTTGGAGGGTTCAACGGGAAATTCGCAAGGTCCGAATAATTATCCCCCCAATCAGTCATCTTCGATGTCAAAAGAACCGATTAGAACACGATATTTCAATGAGGTGCTAGTTCTACAGTGCACGTAAATGTGCGGAGTAAACTCACACAATACAAACGCAATTCAAACCCTCAATTTCACCAACTCAACACGTGAAGGCCGTAAGAGTTCGACCGAATTATCTTGTCAATTTTAGTTGGTGAGAATACAATCTTGGAAAGATTAACGAGCTATTAGGTGTCCGTATTTTCCTACAGACTGACCCGGTTCTTACGACTAGTGTCGCCTGAAAATAAAGAACCAGTAGTAAGTAAGGAATCCAGACTTGGCTCTATCCTAGGGTCGTCTCTCTCTCACTTGCAAGTAAGACAAACAATGAGGGCTTTATGCACCCGAGAACAAGGGTTCTTTTTATTCTAATTTTTTTAAATCGACCTGCTCAATTCAGTCCCAATTTTAGAGTTAGGTTATCACTTGAAATTTATGTGAACACACAAGCACGTCTACCGTTCAGTCCCAATTTCCTTTTGACCTTAAGTTGTAAAACAAGAGGGGAATCGGAAATCAGAATGCAAACGAGAAACTATGATGCATGCTCAGAAGAAGGTATACTTACAGTGAATCCCAGCACTCTCCATGCGTTATGCAGAACTGAATTTGTAAATATTACACTAAATGCATGCAGATCGAGAAAACCGCACCTAAACAGTATACTATTAGCGGGGAAGAATTGATTGAATTTGAACTAAGTAGTACGTGTCTATGTGCGTCTCATTATGAATCTTATAAGATATGTGAATCTTCTAAGATATGTGTGGCCTAATTTACGATGGGCACAAACAAGTTTGAATCTAAACTACCGTGTGCCTAATCCTTAAGTTCGCCACTCAAGTCAAGCCCCACCCTCGCCGGAGAGTGAAACAGGCTCGACACACCACAAATAATGTCCAAGTCTTTTTTACACACGCGAGCTCTCAAACAAGAGCCGCTATAAAGGAGCAACTACCTAAATAATTACAACAATTTACAAAAACTCTCTCAAAGATGAATAAATTCTCCAAGCTCTTCAGCAGTCGGCGCGCGTCGCGTCCGTCGACCTCCGATGCACTCCAAGTCCACCGGGCCCTCGCAAGGAAAATGAGATTTATATTAGAGAGATAAACAACAAAATATATACAAAAATATTGAAGAGAAAAAATGACAGAAAATGGATTAATTACAAAGTGGCTCGGGGGTCAGACTACCCGAGTAAATGAAATCTAAATCCAAATTTTTAAACTAATCCCTAAGCCGTTTGCCTCCCCGGCAACGGCGCCATCTGACGAGTCGCTAAATACGTTGTTTAATTTGGTCACGTTGTAATACGTGTACTTAGCGATTCAGTCAGAACCGAGAGAAGATCTCCGTGAAGAGTGTCTCGGCTTAATTTATATCCCGGGCAAGTCCGGGGTCGAACTCAGGGAGGCAAAGGAACAACTTTGAGGTTAATTCAAAAATTAAGTTTTAGATTTCCAATGCGGTATTTTTTTTATATTTTTTATGCAACAAGAATACAAATGCAAGTGAATCAAGACACTTAGAAAACACAAACAAGGCCAAATTAATTTTAATGGAAAAGAAGTCCAATTTAGCCAATTCGTATTTTTCCTAGAATCCTAATCCAGTGATGAATGCAAAACATATTTTTTTAGAATTTTAGGGGTTAAAATGCAATAATGAAAAATGCACACTTTTTATGGGTTTTTTCGCAATTTATCACACAAACAGAAAGCAAAAATTATGAAAAAATTACTGGAACTAAAAGATGATGCAAGGAAGTTACAGTAATACTTTTAGAATTTTTTGACAAGTTATGATTTTTTTATGGATTTTTTAGTGAAATCAGAGTGACAGTGAGTAAATAATTTCTAATAAATCCACGTTATCAAATTAATCAGAATGCGAATTATCTCAGAAAGATATTTAGGTCTAGAATCCAGGAGAGTTGAAATTTCGTGGAAAGCATGTATGTGGATTTAATTAAAAATCAAATACTAAATTCACTCTACGAATTATTTCAGGCACAAGACATCTCCATTTTGGTTGAAATTTGGACAGTAAGTTAAACACTCATCAAAGCATCAAATAAAATTTTTGTGGAATTTTTAGAGCAACCGTGTAGTATATTTCAATTTATGAGCTCAAATCGGGTAAACTATCAAGAATTTCAGTTAAACAATTTTCAGTAATTACCCAATTATCAGAAAAATACAAATAAATATTCAAAATACAGACAATTAGTTGCTCAGCATCAACACATTTTTCATTGAATAAAAAGATGCAAATTAGATGTCCAAATTAATACACAAAAATAGGGGTCTTCGTGCAAATTCCAAAAACATAACATATAAGAACTCTAAGCACATGAACAGATTTGCAATTAAATAAACTAAACAGGACAAGGTTGCAATTTTTACATTAAAAAAAATGAGAGAAAAACCTTCTCCTCCTTCCTTGGCACTGCTGGGATGAACCCAACAGCAGGGAGGTCGGCGGCGGACACGGCGGAGCGTGTGGTTGTCGGCGGCCGCGCGGAGGTGGCCTGGAGATGGCTGCGGTGTGGGTTGGCGATCGGCCGCGGCTGGCGGCGGCAGCGGCGTGACGGTTGGACGAGGGATGGCGGAGAGGGCCGGCGGCGCCTTGGCTGGTCGGCGTGGCGCGGAGATGGGCACCCGCGGGGCCGCGCGCGCGGGGCTGAGCACTGCTGCGGCGCTGGCGGTGCCCGCTGGTGGAGCCGCCCGCCGGTGAGGGGCGGCGCCGCTTGGATGAAGATGAAAGGGGGAGGGGCGGCGGGCCTTGGCCTGCGGCTCCTCTCTTTTTTTTATTTTTTTTTTAAATTTTTTTACTGTTTTGATTAATTTGCTGCTGGAACAAAGGTTTTTTAATTTAAATTTTTTTAATTTTTTTTAAATTTGTTAAACAAGGATTGCAAATGGAAATGACAATGAAGGGGAAAAATGATATGGTGATAATATGCAGAGTAGAACAAATAGGGAATGGTGGTGATATGATGTGCTAAAAAATTGCAAAAATGACAATATGATAAAATGATATGAAAAATTACCTACGATGGACGCGGGTGCCTATGGAGTGCTCTCGTGAGCACGGTCTTCGCTCAAATCGCCAGCGTGCGATGAGCTCGAGCAGCGCGTGGTTGCGGCTGCAATGTTGGCCAAAAAAAACCAACGGATCACACCAGAGAAAGGGCCGTCGTCGCTCGACCGCGGTTGCGTCGCTGTCACCGATTCAACTCAGGGAACTAGGCTCTCCTCACATAAAGATGGATCAAAGGCAAATTGAGGAGGATGGAATGTATATAAAGAGATGGAAAAAATGGAAGTTAAAATTAAGATGGAGTGGGATGGAGGTTAATAAAATGGTGGAGTTGAATTAGAAGTTAGAAAAATGGTGGGGTTGAATGGAGGTTGGTGGTAAAGAGTTGAATGGTGGTTATTGTAGAGAATGAAAATAAAATAAATAAATAAAATAAAGTTGGCTACTTTAATTACAATAGAAAAGAAAAGAAAATAAATAGTGGAGAATTTACAAGGGAAGACAAACAACATGTACACATTTTTTTTACTTTTCTAATATGTAATTTTTTTTGTCTTTTTAATAAGAGATATTTACAACGGAAAAAATAAAATACTACAATTAAAATACAACACAAGTATGATTTTTTTGTATTTTTAGTAATTATGAAAGATACAATAAAAAGAAAGAATGAATATATACAAGGTATACAATGTACATCTAGGTCCCAAAACCCAACTTTTGCAAATGAGCTCCTATTTTAATGAAACCACTTCCGTTGGATAGATAATTTTCTAACTTGAACTTTAAAAGTGAGTTTGGTGAATTTGGAGTTCATACGGAGCGGGAATTTAGCTTGGAAGTTGGTCTTTACGGCTTTTTCCCATTGGGATCTAGGAGTATTTATTTGAGGTAAAATTTGTTTTGTATTTTTGTATTTTTATATACATTAATATGAACATGTTGGAGAAAGAATTAGCCAAAAAGGAGTTGATATGAAATTATTAAAAATACATAAAGTTTTGAGCTATTTACACGTGAAAAACTCCCTTGATTTTGCGGCTTTTTTTTGTTAATTTTATTTTATACAATCTAATACACAATAATTAGTGTGTTTTATTTACAAGTCATTTTGTTAATTTATTGATTTTATGGACATTTTTATGGGATTTTACTCGGGGATTTTGCTAAGATCACGATATTGCGATGATGAATCGTGGATTCATCAACTATTTCGTCTACAAAACTTTTTCCCAAATGATCAAATGTGTATGTCATGTGTACTGCTATGAAATGATATGATTTTGTTAACCTATCAACAATTACTCAGATGTCATCATGATCTCGACGGGTCTTAGGTAATCTAGTAGCAAAGTCCATGGTGATATGTTCCCATTTCCACTCAGGTACTGAAAGTGGCTATAATGCACTAGTTGGTCTCTTATGTTGTGGTTTAGTTTGCTGACAAATTAGGCATCTAGAGACATATTAAGTAGGTCATTTCATTTATCACTACAAAGAAAAAAAGGGACCCATCACTTCATGAGTTATAGATGGAATATTACTTCTAGGCAATATCAACTCTTAATAAGAAAGGGATTAGGGGGTTATCTTGTGGATTGAGGAATATTCATCTTGTCAAGAAATTCATATCCATCTTGACAAGAAATTATGATTAATTTCTAAACGAATCATTACATTAACTTGAGATTTGGATGCATTATTATCCTTCCAGAACACAGTTATCTAAGTAGGGTGAGCTAGAGATACTACTACGTTGCTGCCCCGATTTCACGAGCATCTTCGACCACTAGAGTAATCTACATAGAATCAAGGTGCAGCACTATGGAATGTTAGGGATGAAAAAAGGGGATTTTTTTATTTCTGGACACATAATATTTCTTTTTTTCCTTTAATCCTTGAATTGAAAGAGCATATAAAAAAGTGATATGATTCAACCTCAGACCCTTTTGAATGTAGCAGATAACAGCATGGCTAGAGAATTGATGTATATTCGAATCTTAGGGGCTAGTAATTGTCAATAATAAAATATAATTTATTTTTTTTAAAAAAATAATAAAACAAAAATACAAGTATATAATATATAGGTATATTGTACATATACATATTGACGTACGATGTATATAACATTGTATATAAATTATTAAAATTATTAAAAATCATAGAATAATATTTTGTAAAATAACGAACATTTTCCATTTTATTCAATTTTTATTTTAAGGTCATTTACTATTTCTTATTGATTATTATTTTATTTTTAGTATTGAAATATTCTAATTGGTCAACTCAATTCTGTTGACCCGGGGCAAACTTCCCTCCTCCCAGGTCCGACTCGGGCACCTCATCGCCATACCCGATTTCCCACAATTTTCCAGCCCAGGTCTAACCAACTCTTTCCTCGGATTGCAGACCCATTTCTTTCCTGCAGATCTATGATCCTCGTGGATTCCTTGGAGGATCTGAACCCCCCTCGGGTTGCGTGTCTTCACTCGAATCTTATAGAGCACAGGGAATCATACACATTGGCTTCTTCCGCCTCCGCCATGCCCTAGCTCGCTCCTCGTAGCTTCTTGATCCACCATAAACCTTTAGGGAAGTGAAAGGGTTTCGAGGATACCTTTGGTGATCGATTTGGTGGTGATTTGAGCTGAAGCTCACTTTGTGGCTGGAACACTCCGCCGCGACCAGCTCTTCCACCCTTCTTAGTGGAATTAAGGCCACTACCTCATCGACCACCTCGTTGTACTCCACCTTCCATTCCGTTTAGACATTTCCTTATATTTCATCCATCAGCTGCCATTCACCATCTTTGCTCTGACCATCAAATTTGAAGTTCCACCCAACATATGTCCGTATCGATATGATCCCAACATCACTTACCATCATCTCATGTAACCTGATCCCATTAGACTCGCTCATCGGAGCTGGATTAAGGCTAGAGCTGCCTCCTCCATGATTTCCAGAGGTCGAACATCATCCACACTTGCTTCTCATATTCCCTCTATTCAATAACCCTCATCAAAGCTTTGATTTCGAGCGTAGTATCCCTTTGCAGGTCTTGGGATCCTTGGGAGGCTTGAATCAGGTCATAGGTGGAACAACTCTAGACAACACCACCTTCGAACCTTAATCAAACCATTCGACGCCTCATTTGAGACCTCCACCTGACGTGGTTCCTCTCCAACAATGTGATGGACCCTTTGGTCGGTTGATCGAGGTACTCTAGCTCTAGACATTTGAGATTGAACCCACCCCGGTGAGAGCTTCTTCGTGTTCTTCTGGCATGTATCTTATCCGTAAGCGGAGGAGCCCAACATCCATATTTGATCGTGGCCGCACATTCACGCCCATTTCAGAGACGTCAGATCTTTTCTCATGCGCATCTGACACGTACGTCCCGCCCCTTTCTAGAGCTGTCAGATCTAGATTATGGATCATCAGAGCCGTACGCAGATATCATGCGCCACGTACATGCCTGCAGTGTACATTGCACTTTACTCTTTTTAGTTTTGTGATTTTGTTTTATTCAAATAAATGTAACAGTTAGTTAAAAACCACTTACAGTTAGGACCTCACAGTTTCAATATTTAAATTTTCGTCCAGCAGAGTTGAAGTCACGTGCCTGTCCATGTGTTTTTGTGGGTTATTTTGCATATTCAAACCCGAGATTTCATGTGTTATATTCAAACCCGAGATTTCAGGAACAACAAATCTCTTTATGATAAATGAATCCATTTTGCAAGTTCGTTATTACAGGTAGTTCCTACAAAGGATCGGACTAATGGCGTATACAATACTTGAATTATCGATGTATATTCTACATAGTTGAAAATAATTTGAACACCTACTGATTCTAATAACTGATTGCGGGGTTGATCATTTTGGTTTTTCAATTCATAGATGTGAATCTCGGACCTATGAATGGGGATATTTTCGATACTCACAAAGAAGAAAGGAAGTGACTTGGACAAAAAGAGAAGTGACTTGGACAAAAAGAGAAGTGACTTAGACAAAAAGAAATGAAGTGACTTAGACAAATCTTCCTTGTCGATAGCCTCGGATACACAATCAATCGAGCACTACTTGAAAACGATTATTCTATTTAGAAATGAAATGTTGCAAATGCTCCTGGAAATTCTTGCTCCCATTGGACCATTTGTATCTATATGCATCAAGATCCTGATTCATGGATCTCTCGGTTCGAGAAATAAGAGGAACAAACCATTTCTTCTGACTCTTTTTCAAATTAGATAAATGTCGGTTGATCATATATTTCATTATAGTTATATGATTGAGAGTATCATTTTCTATTCAATCCCTTGGAATTCCATATTTGAAGGATCTATTCATTAAAAAGAATCGGTTCGATACCCAAACCACCAATACGATGTCTTCAATGTTCTATACATCTTTGTGCTTGACAGGTGCATTGCATACTTCGACTTATGTGCTTCTTCTAAAATTTCAGCTTTAATTTCTGGAATCTTTGGAACACACAATCTTTGCTTGAAAAATAATACCCCATGCTCATTAATGGTAAAATCAGATGTTCTCCTTCCTTAACTTTGTTTATTGTTCTTCTAATATCAGAATCCTGTGTTTGAGCTTCCCTTATTCTATCATATAGTATAGGCCTGACTTGCGAAGTGGCTAATAAAATTTCAGAATCATCTATAGCCAAACTTGTACATATTCCCCTAATTTGTGCTAATAAGGAATTTCTTCTAGCTTTTATGCATGACACCCCATTACCTATCTTTCGACTAAGAGCATCTGCTACTGCATTTGCCTTCCCTGGATGGTACTCAATGGTGCAATCAGAATCTTTCATCAATTCCAACCATCTTCTTTGTCTCATATTCAGCTCCTTCTGAGAGACAATATATTATAGACTCTTATGGTTTGTGAAAATTTGACGTCTCACCATATAGGTAGTGCCTCCAAATTTTCAAGGCAAAGCCTACAACAGTTAATTCCAAATCATGGGTAGGATAATTCAGTTCATGTGATTTTAGTTGTCTAGAGTCATATGCAATCACTTTTCCATTCTGCATTAACACACATTCTAAGCCTTGATGTGATGCATCACTATAAACCATAAATCCACCTTTTTCAGATGGAAGGTTAAGAATCGGTGCAAAGGTTAGTCGATTCTTAGGTTCTTCAAAACTCTTTTCACATTCCTCATCCCAGACAAACTTCACCTCATTTCTAGTCAATTTTTCAATGGAGCTGTGATCTTAGAGACGTTCTCAACAAATCTTCTATAATATCCTACTAAACCCATAAAACTTTAGATCTTTGTAACACTCTCGGTTGCTTCTAATTTAGAATTTCCTCTATTTTGCTTGAGTCTACGAAAATACCCTCTCCTGAATAACATGCCCAAGGAGTGCAACCTTTGTTAGCCAAAACTCACATTTATCAAACTTTGCAAATAATTGCTGATCCTTCAAAGTTTGCAGTACAACTCTCAAATGTTCTTTATGTTCTTCCTCTGACTAGGAGTATACCAGAATATTATCGATAAACACAATCAGAAATTTGTCTAGGAAAGGACTAAATACCGATTCATCAAATCCATAAAGGCGGAAGGGGCATTTGTTAATCTGAAAGGCATCACCAAGAATTCATAATGCCCATATCAGGTTCGGAATGCAGTTTTAGGGATATCTTCTGCTTTAATCTTCAACTGATGATAGTCGGATCTCAAATCAATCTTGGAGAATACAGAGGCCTCTTGCAATTGGTCAAACAAATCATCTATTCGAGGAATAGGATAGTTGTTACATATTGTCACCCGATTCAACCTCAGGTAATCAATACAAAGCCTCAAGGACCCATGTTTCTTCTTGATAAAAAGAACTGGAGCCCCCGAAGGAGAAATACTAAACTGAATAAACCCCTCATCTATCAATTTTTGTAACTGAATCTTAAGCTCTCTGGGCTCAGCTAGAGCCATTCGATGCGGTGCTAATGCAATAGGAATGTAACGAGGTACTAGATTGACAACAAGTTTAATTTCTCTATCTGGTGGAAGTCCAGGTAGCTCTTTCAGAAATACTTCAGAAAATTCTTTCACTATAGGGATATTCTCTAGACTAACCATTTATGCTTTTCTATAATATGCAGTTGTAACAAAAGATAAACATCCCTTTCTAAGAAATTTCCATGTTAGCATGCTAGAAATGATCTGGGTTAGGTACATTCTCCTCTCCCCATAGAATACAAACACAATATCACCGGGTCTTCGGAAGATGACTTCCTTCTTATAACAATCTACTAAGGCATGATAAGTAGTTAAGTAGTCTATTCCTATAATTGCATCAAATTCTTTGATGTCCATAGGTATTAGATTCACAAAAATTTGGCATCCTCCTATCCCTGCTAAGCAATCTCTAAAGACATTGCAGACAATTTCAGGTTCCCCTTTTGGTAAGGAGATGGACAAGGCATGCTCAAGAGTACCCATTTCTATATCAACATATGTTAAAAATCTTCTACATATAAAATAATGTCTAGCTCCAGAATCAATAAGTGTAAGCGTATTTTTACCAAAAATTACAGTGGTACCTGATACTAAATCATCAACAGTGATGGCTTCTTGTAAAGTCATGCCAAAAGCTTTCCCTTCATTTTGTCCCTTCTTGTTTCGCCTTCCTTGACTATTGTTTTTTTATCTACTTCCATGGCAAGATTTTTATGAGATATGACATTACTTGAAGGATTACTTAGAGCTAGACCTCGTGCATTTCCACGATTTGCATTCAGAGAAGGGTAATTTCTTTGCAAACGACATGTTTGGCCACAATAATAGCATCCAGAAGTCCCTCTACGACATTCTCCTTGATGATGTTTACCACAAGCGTTACATTGTCGAAAAGAAGATGATAAGTTTCTAAAAGACTTGCAGCAAATCCCCAGCATTGTATTGTCCAAATCTTTGGGCAGACATATTATATTGCCTTGAGTTTCAAAAATTTCTCCTAATTCTGTTCTATGGACCTCTCCAATGTGGTCTGTCCTCAAATATCCTCTTACCTTGATCATTGCGTCTTTTCTTTTCTTCTACTACCCATTTGGCTCTATGGGCTTCTTCCACCAACTTTCCATAGTCAGTGTACCCATATGATGGAACCATCGACTTAATATCAACATGAAGTCCATCCTCAAAGCGTTTGCACTTCTCATCTTCAGAAGTTACTAGAGATGCAGCCAACTTCAATAATTCAGTAAAATGGTTCTCATATCCATCAATAGTCATGCTTCCCTGAGTAAGGAAAAAAACTCCTTACGACGGTCTTCTTGATAGACCCTTGGAAAGTATTTTTCATCAAATTCATTTTAAAAATCTCCCATGTAATCTAAGATGAGTTTGGATATTTCACCGATGTCTACACTATCTTTCAGCAGAAATATAACATATTTCAACTTCTGTTCATCTGTACAATCCATCAAAGCAAATGTTTTCTCCATATGCTTGAACCATTCCCTTACTTTCTTTGTATTAGTATCTCCTACAAATGGTTCTGCTCCCAACTTCTTCACATGTTCAAATGGCAAGTGGTGCTCAAATTCATGTCTTTTAACGGACTGGGGAGCCATGCCTCTTAGTGCTCGAGTTATCAAGGAGTGTCAAACATGTTGTTGTTTTCATCATTCTCATGATCAGGGCCTTGTGTGGTCACATGTGGTTGCTCTGCTGCCATTATTTCCTATAAAAAACCATATTAGATCATGCATCAACATAAATCCTCCAATAGCAAGTCTAATTATCCTCAAGACTAACACTTCAATTCTCTTCTAAGTTTAAATCAAATTATGATAACTAAATCAAATTGCCAACACTACTAAATCAACTCCTAATATGAATCTTGTTCAAGATCCAAAACCTTTGCTCTGATACCACAAGATGTCACAACCCGCCCCGTTGTTCAAGATGGACGCGATAAAATAAATCCAGTCATTTTCTTCTTATATCATAACAGAGCGAGTATAAATTCCATTACGAAACTTGAAATCAGTCAACAAAATATACTCTTCATCAGTGCTAAAAAATATCTTTCTCATTGACGAGCGATCCCGCACCCTTATTTAATTCGAGAAAATTAATGTCCAAATTAATTAGATGTCGTTCGTTGCAGTCGGCTACGAGAGGGCTAATCAAAAACCACTTTAATTAGATTCGACTTAATTTCAAGCGGCAAAATTTTTTTTACTTGGTGAAGTCCAAGGTCGAACTCAGGGAGGCAACTGTCTCCTTAGGTCAAATTTTAGCAATTATTCAAGTGTTGATTTTCAAGGAATATTTTTTGGTCTTTTTTTTATTTCTATGCAGACGTATGCAGACAATGCAGGCCAATTTAATGTGCAATTTAATTAATGTGTCAAATTAAGTCCAAAAATAATGAAAATTGGCCAGATAGTTATTTATGATGAAAATGACCTACACTAATTTTTTTTGGAATTTTTCGATTCAAAATGAATTTACTGTGAATTAAATAAATAGACAGAGTGATTTTCAGTATTTAATTTTTAATAAATATCAAATCACAATTTTCTCAAGAACTAAAATTATCCTAGGGGGCTCTAATGATAAGGGACCTAGGAAAATTGACAGAACTTAATTCCACTGTGAAATGAATTTATTAAAATTAATTTAAGAAAATCACTAAACAATTTATTTAGTTCTTGATATGCGTGCAAATGCTATGAAATTTTTATTGTGTGTTAAAAATGGTGTCCTTAAGCTACTGTGAATTTTTGATAATTTTTGAAGGCACAGATAATTAATTAAAAATCAAAAGGCATCACTGGGCAAAATATGTCAATAATGCACCAATTAATTCATTGATAATTCAAATAAGCCTACAAAAATCAAACACCTAAACTAATAGACAGAGGACAAAAGTTCCAACAACATGCAATTTTTAGAATTTCAAAATGATGAAAAATGCACTCTAGGGACACGTGCAAACACAGGGGTGTAAATGCAATACTGGAAATTAAAATTTCAATAAACAAATATGCTGACAGGGACTAAAATGCAATTACCGATAATATGGTGGACTCTTATGCAATTTCTCCACGGGACACGTGCTCCTCACGTGGGGTCTGCTTCACAGGGACCTCGTTGCAAATATGGAAAGCTCCAGGGGCCTCTGTGTAATTTACCCAGGCCGCACGTGCTCCTCACGTGGGCAGCCTAGGCTCGGATGGCTGCGGAGGCTCGGAGAAGGCTCAGACGCTCTGGAGGTTCAGACTGCGGCTCGATGTAGCTTCGGGTCGCCCGAGCCTAGATTTGGAGAAGAGGTTCGGGCGACTGGGTCACGTGGCGTAATGAAGGCCCTCGGATAGAGATTGATCCGAGGGTTGTCGGTGACGACGCGTGGCGTGAACTCGGACCTTTGGATCGATGATAATCTAACGGCCTCTGGGGCTCGATGAAGACGGAGACGTGGCTCGCTGCGGACCGCTGGATCAGAGGCATGATCGACGGTGGAAAGCTGCTGCGATGGGAGGACACGTGGCGATGTGGGGGCCGTTCGATCGATGTGATCGAACGGTGGCTGCTCGTCTGCTCCGATGTTCCTCCGCCGCCTGCGGAGGAGATGGCGGGGCTCCGGCGAAATGGCCTTTGCTCCGCCCGTCCTTCCTCGATTCGATGAAGCTCTCCGACTTGTCGGAGCTATCCCAAAAGTCTCGTGGTGCGGCGGCGAAGGTCCTGATGGTCTCCGGAGCGGCGGAGGTGGACTGAAGCTCGCTGGAGACGAAACTCGAAGGGAGCTCCGGTGAGGCTCCGGCCAGTGAAGGAGTGTGAACCTGCAGGAGTTAGAAGCGATAGCCGAGGCGTGCAAGTGTTCGTGGAGATGTTATGATGAGCGGCGAGGCCTAAGGGTGACGGAGGTCGTCTGGAGATGGGGCTCCGGCCAAATGGCGGAGCTGGAAGTCGACGGAGGTGCTGTGCGTCGTCGGAAGGTGCGGAGGGATCAGCGGGAACGGGAGCTTCGACGCGAAGCTCGGCGAGATGGAAAGGAGGCGAGAAGGTGATCGTGGATGCCGAATAAAATCGGAAAAGAAACAAGAAAATAAAGAAGAAGATCGGAGGAGGAATGGAGGGGGTTACCTGGGGATTGGAGCTCGGATTGGAGTTCCAGGGTCGTCGCTCGAGGGATCGGTAGGGTCCCTAGCTCGTGCAACTACTCGGAGGAGCGGCTGCGACACGGCGGAGCTGCCGTGGATCTCGCCGGAGAAGAAGCCCTTCGTCGCTCGATGAATCGCCAAATTGCTGTCACCAACTGGAAGATCAGAGCTCAGGGAAGCTCTCTGGAGTGGCGGATGGGGGTGAACGGCGCCGGAGGTGGCGTATTTATAAGGAGATGGAGGTGGTCTGGCTGGTGGAGTGGCGAGGTTGGTGGTCGTCGTGGGGCGAGTATGGTGGAGGTGGTGGAGATTGAGGGAGCTGTCGAGGGAGAGGGTTGAGTGGGGAATGTCGTGGAGGTGTCAGCGGCCGGAGGAGATGGCCGACGTGCATCCAAAAATAGGAAGGAGGCGCCCCTCCCGCAAGGCAAGGGACGTGGGGGAAAGGGGTGCCTGGAGGTAGGAGACGAGGTCTCCACCGTTGGATCTTGTGATCCAACGGTGGCGATCGAACCGTAGGGGACGAGTAGGATGAGATCCAGGCGCGCTGATGATGGGCTGAGAGCGCGCCACGTGGCGAGCTGCGGGCGAAGTGCGAGCGAACGGTTTAGATGAGGAGATGGAGATGATCGAAGGGACGAGACTCGCTGGGAGAGGTGCGGCCACGATGGAGCGATCAAGGGCCTGATCAAGCGGTGTGGATGCTGCCACGTGGAGTGCTCTGGTGCGGGCGCTAATGTGCGGCGTAGATCAAAGCAGGAGGTGATCGGATGGTCCAGGCAAGGGGCGTGCGTGGAAAAGGCAGAGCCGTTGGATCTGAAGCGAGATCCGACGGCTGAGGGCGCCAGCGGATGAGGCGAGGGAAAGCGGGCCGCGTGGCGCAACCAGAGGGCGCCACGTGGCCTGCTGTGAGTGGCTGAAGTAAGAAACACGTGTAGAGAGAAGGGGAAGCCGAATTTGGAAAAACTCAAAACATGAGAGTTGTAGATCTTGATGAGATCTACAAGTTTCATGTTGACCAAAGACGGAGATGAGGTCAAATATGATACATAGATACAAATATACATATATATACATATGTAGTATACAAAATGGCCCAAAGACCCAAGTTTCTCATACAAGCTCCAATTTCAATGAAATTAGTCTCATTTTGAAGGTCTTTTAATATGTAGTATTCTAAGAGTGAGTAGACCTAATTCGGGGTTTGTATGAGGGCTTTATGCGTGTCTTAATGTACAAGGGATCTCAGGCTATTTTGGCTATTTTACAAGGGTGATTTTTGGCATTCTTCCCTATATTATTAAGGAATGTATGTATATTATAGAGAAGAGGTTATTTTGGTGACGAGGTATTTTACAAGGGATTTTTGGCTTCTTATTTAAATGCCAATGGGCTGCTAAAATGCATGAATTATGGATGTGTGCATGAATGCTATTTATGCAATTTAAAAGGAAATATGCCTCTATTTACTCGGGAACAAGGATCTATTTTTTGACTTTTGGAGTGATGAATCACAGATTCATCACTCATAAAACAACTTCTTTATTTACAACTACTACTTACAAAAAGTATTCTTTACAATAAGTATTCGATAATCCTAATACACAACATGATTCTTCTAAGATTCATAACTCGATCTTAAAGAACAAAAAGTTACCAAAATGTCCAAAATAACCCAATATATAATGGTGCAACTTCCAGCTACTGTGTTGTATCTCTAGTCCTTCTAAGATTCTTGCTCAATTAGGTATGTCTGTAAATAATAAAAAAGAGGGTTGAGTCTAAAATCACATGAGCATAGACCCAATAAATGGGTCTCAAGCATTTTGGTAAGAAAATAAGGAATATTTTTGAAATAGTTTTGCATAAAATATAGAATCATTTGATAAAAATATATTTTAATAAACAAACTTGCTGTCTCAAAATATTCAAGCTTGCTTTTACAAATAATTTACTATTTTTCAAAAGTATTGATATTATAAACATTAATATTGTCTAAAAGAATAACAATATATTCTTATAACTTAAAGCCAGCTTTTAACTAGTATTGAGACTCAATAAATCAAAAAACACCAATAATACTCATCAACACCACTGTAACTAACTATACTAAGTCCATGAACACTGAAACGAAATGAGTTATAGGCGTAGACAACCACAAAGGCCAAAGGACATCCTGCATACAACTCAAAATATTTATGCATACAGAATGCGGATCCAAAGTCCTCAAAAACCATATCTAATGGTCGCCATATCTAATGGCTTCGTTATATCTAATGACGTGTTTCAATGTCATATCTAATGACATCACCATATCTAATGGCTAGTTCATGACTTCTTTGAGAGCAACTGTGGTGTTTGCTTATATGATGTTTCATTCTAATTCACAAATCGTAGTTCCATGAAGAAAAGTGAATGATATCTAATCATATCACAACATAAACTTGTTGTTCACATGTACACTTAGGTTGTAAACTATATAAATACATGAAATCCTCAACATCTATCATAATCTTTACAATATTTTAATGTACGAACTAGGATTCTTATAGCATAGATAAAACTCGTGGCATCAAAATCTCTTCATTCCAAATCCGAATCTAAGAATTTCATGTACCATAGCTAAACAAATATGATCTCAAGACTAAAGAAACATGAATTCATAAAAAAATAGCCAGAAACTTAAACAACCAATTCGGGTGACAAAATATGGGTAATATTGAAAATAGTGCGTGAGAGACCACTCACCTTGAATTTGATGTTTTTGCTTTAATAAATATATCTCGACATACCAACAAAATTGAATTCTCCTCCTATGTAGTAAAAAGACAATTAATGAAATCTAATAACCCGGGTTTATACATGCTTGTTATGGCTTATCAAAAGATACACTCTCCCCTTTCCTAAGAGTAAGAATCTTAAGAATATTTCAGCAGAGTTTCCTCTTGTAAGAGTGATGTTTCTTAAGAGAATTTTGACAGAGTTTCCCCTTAAGAGGTGTTATTTTCTAAGAAAATTTGGCAGGGGTCCCCCTTAAAAGGTCCTATTTATAAAGGAAATTTTGGTATAGATCCCTCTTATATGCTAAGAAAATGAGAAAGAATGGCTTGGGTTTACTAACCTTCCTCCTGAAATCTGCAATATGCCCTGCTCACACTCTGATCCTTCCTCTATTTGTTGGCGGAGCTTCGCTATGGGCTTCCCGACTTCTCTCACCAAATTTTAGAGGAACTTGGTTGTGGAGTGAATGCTTGAGAATGAGGAGGTTGAGGGGTATTTATATGCCTCCAAAAGGGTAAAACCATGGTTTAAGCACATATGGTTTCAGCCCATGGTTTGATGAATACCATGGGTTTTTTCTTATACGATGGTTTTTCCTAATACCAAGGTTTTTATACCAATGATTTTGCCCATGGTTTTTTGCTCATTTAAACCTTGGTTTTTCTAATAACACTAAATTTGCAATTTTTTTGATTAATTAATACTAATCAAGATTGATTATGTTTAGCTTACATTAATCCATGGTTAATCTCCTTAATCATCGTTAATCTTCTTAATCATGATTAAATTTTGCTAATGATATGATTAAGGATTTACTTTGAGCTTAATAAACATCATCTATTCTGAATTCAAAAATTCATAGAAATTCACAACAACATCCAACTAATATGATTCAAAATACATTAGAATCATCTCATCAAGATAGATATTATAACAATCTCTAAGTTGGGATCTATAGAACTTTAATGTTGTACACCGTAGCTGAAAGTTACGGTTCTATTAGTGATCCAACTATCATAACCTTAATAACTCTAACGTATAAGAGTGTCACATTATATTTCTCTTCTCTAGAATTTCAAAATCACACGCATTTGCATCTAGAATTTACAATTCAAATTCTCAATAGCCTCATTTGGACCGTCTTGGAATAACGATAGAAATGATTATAATATTCATATACTTCTGATCTGAGATGATTTCAGAGATTGTCAAGTTACTGTTTTGATTTATGATCCGATCAATGAATGGCCAATTTTGTTGATCTTATTTTGTCAAGATGATTTTATGATGATCTCGATTTATTTTGCAATTTCTGACCATGTCATGGTTCTTCTGATGGCACATTTTACAATGTAATCGATTTTTGATCGATTGATCCAAACGAATTTTAATTTATGATCTCTAGATCGATTTATATTATTTAATTTTAATAGATAATTTTATTGGATTGAATGGATCATAATCAGGTCGGATTTGGGTTATTTAGATCAGAATATTACAAATATAAAACATTAAAGAAAGTCTCATCCTGGAGACTTTGGTCGAAGTCATTATGTGTTTTGTTTGAGTATCATCTCTCTATAAAAACATCAAAGGGTTTTGAACCCATAAAAATCTCAAAGGAAAAACAAGTCATATTCTTTTAATATATATAATTATGTGAGCTTGTTTTCATGATTACTTGAAAAAGAGCTGCGGGTATCGTGCCCACATGTCTGTTTCAGCCTCCCATGTTGCCTCTTTGACACTTTATTGGTTCCATAGCACCTTAACCATGGGAATCTCCTTGTTCCAAACCTTCTTCACAACACTATCAAGTATCCGCACTGGCCTCTCCTCGTATGTCAAGTTAGACTCTACATTAAGGTTCTTATAGTTGATGACATGTCGAAGGTCATGCATGTACTTCCTTAGGTTGGATATGTGAAAGACATCGTGTATGGTAGAAAGGTTTGGAGGAAGGGTTTCTATGTAGGCCACCTTCCCTACACGAGCAATGATCTCAAATGGTCTAATGTACCATGGTGCCAACTTGCCATAAACACCGAATATTTGTACTTTCTTCATGGAAGGTACTCGTAGAAACACCCAATCACCCAATCTCCCACTTGTATTTGCATGAAAATCATAATTATGAGAGATTATGTTGAATATTAATATGTCATATTTGCAAATAAATTAAGAGAAGAGGATTGGATTACCTGAAACTACAAATCTCTTCTCCGATGGTTTGAATATCTCTTCTAGTGGCTCTATGTCATCAGAAGCTTCCTCTTAACAAGATCAACAGTCCTTGTTGTCTCCTCCAAGAGGTCTATAGAGTAAAGATCTTGTTCATCTACCTCACACCAACTAATGGGTGTGAGGCATCTTTGCATGTATAAGGCTTCGAATGGTACCATACCGATACTAGAATGATGGTTGTTGTTATACGTGAACTCTACCACCAGTAGGTGGTTCGTCCAGGATCCTTTCTACTCTAGGGTACATGCATGTAGCAAATCTTCAAGTGTCTGAATGGTGTGCTCGCTTTGTCTGCCGGTTTGTGGATGATAGGCAAAACTCATCTTCAGCTCTGTTTGTAGTGCTGACATGAACAATTGCTAATAGTGAGATGTAAAACTCTAGTCTCTGTCAGGCACTACTTCACGTGGTATACAATGGAGCCTAATAATATTCTGCACATACAATTTATCCGATCTAGATGGAGTGTAGGTCATGCAGACATGTATGAAATGGGTTGACTTGGTCAACCTATCAACAATAATCCAAATAACATCATGTAAGACCACATGGTGTCCTTGGTAGTCTAATGATGAAATACATAGAGACACCCTCCCACTTCTACTTGGGAATGGGGAGAGACTGCAATAACCCTGGTGGTCTCCTATGCTCAGCCTTGACAATCCGGTAGGTCATGAATCTGCTAACATGTTGTGCCACATTGTGCATCATTACGTCCCACATAAAATGTTGGTGCATATCACGATACATCTTTATGCTGCCGGGATGAATATACAATTGTGAACTGTATGTCTCATCAAGCATATCTCTGCGTAACTGCTCATTATCGGGTACAATGACCCGACTAGCCTTCCACAAAATAGACTTTGTAACCAGAAAATCATCAAATTCATCCTTGATGGCACGCATGTATCTGTCTCGAATTGAAGGACATGTCCTTCATACTTCTACTATGCGATCCCAAATACTACTAAATCATGGTGGTACAATAGTAGATATGGATGCACTCTCCTGAGGATGCTAATCAATCAAAGTTGCAAGCATATACGACATGTATAACCCGTTTTTTGTACCATCAACATGGGATCTCCTACTAAGCGCATCAACCACCACGTTTCCCTTACATGGGTGGTAAGTTATCACGCAGTTGTAATCCTTCAGTATCTAAAGTCACTTACATTGTCTCATGTTTATCTCCTTCTGATCAAAGATACTTCAAACTCTTGTGATCTGTTGTTGTGCACGAATTCTCGAGGACGGAAATTAAAGGTATGAAATGTTGTTGCTATCACAAAAATTCTCGCGACAAACAAATAAAATTTTTTATTTTTTGCTACTTATTAACCTGTATAGCAGACAAGGTCGAACTCAAGGAGGCTGCAATTCCTGAGGGTTATTCAATTAAAAATTAATTAAGAGTAAAATAAGAATCTCAAAGGATATTATCCTTGGTTTTTGTGATTTTTTTATCTTTTTATTTTTTGTAATTTTTTTATTTCTAATTTTTTTGTAATTTTTTATTTTAAAATTTTAAGTGGTTTTGATTTTTGTAATTTTTTATTGTTCTTTTCAAAAATAATGAAGCAATATTCACAAGATCAAAAATACGCACACCAACTCTTTTCGTAATTTTCAATTTATCAAAAATGCTCAAAAAAATTCAAAGAAAATATTTTTAGGTTTTGAAAGTTTTGAAATGTTTTTGAGAATTTTTGTTGAATTTTCAAATATTTTTGTATTTTTTTAAATCAAACAGTGATAAAAATGCAAAATAATGCAAAGCTTGGAATAATTTGCAACTTAAAAATATTTTAAGTATCCAAAATTCCTGGCAATTATATTTATGATGAATTATATGCAAAAATCTACAAGCAGGAACTGAAATCAGAATTTTTGGATATTTGTAGAATTGTTTATGATTTTTATAAGATTTTTGGTATTTTCAACTTTTTTGGGTTTTATAAATGGTTATATGCGTGAAATTTGCACAAACATTTAAAAACAATGGAATGAAACTAATTTAATTTTTTGAAAATTTTGAAGCTATTTTCAAATTTTTATGAATTTTTGAATTTCAGGAGGATAAAAATGACATGTTTTTTTTAATAATAATAAATGATGAAAAAATGCACTGAAAAATTTATACAATGAAGATGTACACTACATAAGTCTGAATGAATGTTTTGAGAATTTTTGGGTTAATAAAAACATTATTTCAATAGAAAAATCATGTAAATTTAGAATCTGGATAACATGGGCTAAAATGTAAATAATGGAAAGTGTTTGCATAAAAAGAGCAATAGAAATAAACTGAGGAGAGAGTGTAAATTACCCAATAATACACGTGTTGTGCATGTGATATCTACTGAACATGGGCCTTTCTGTAAGTTTTTAAAACTTCAGGTAGCATAATGTAATTTTCCCGAATTAAATTGATTCTGGCAGAGACTCTTTTGTAATTTTGAAAATGTTGAGGGGGTAAATGCAATTGTTTTTATTTTTAATTCCCCCCCTAGGGTTCTTCGTTCTTCAACCAAATGCAAAACCACAAGGGGTACGCCACCCACCCTTCTTCTTCCTCAAGCGGGTCGGTGGGGAACTGGCGATGGAGGGCTAGCGTTGATTGCGGAGGCGATGTACGACCGCGACTGGTGGGAGAGCGGCGGTGCAACGGATGGGCGCTACTCGATTGCCAGCTGGTGGAGACACACATGTCGTGGAGGAGATGACGTGAATGCGGCTGAGGGCAGTGACACGACCCAATTGGAGATGGAGGAGGCGGAGCGGGATTGGACACGGTTGGAGTGAGCTCCGCCCCAGGCGGAGGTCGGAGAAGGCCTGCGGCGGAAGAGTGGAGGCTAGACGCGAGCCCGTACGGTAGCTAGCACGCGCGAAGGACGCCGAAGGGGCACGACGACGCGGGTTGGAGGTTGGAGCCGAGATGGTGGTGGAACAGGCTTGGCGCGATAGCAACCGTGACCGAGGTTGCTGTAGTGGTCGCAGAGGAGCTGGGCCGACGTGGTCAAGTGGCGGTGGCGGTCCTGCCGCCATTCTTCTTTTTTTAATTTTTTTATATAAATTTTTTTATTTTATAAAAATGGTAAGAAAGAAACTGTGTATTTTTTTTAATTTTTTTCAATTTTTTTATTTTATTTAGGTGATTCTGCAAAAAAAAAGTCATTAGAGAAAAAATAATAATTTTTTATTTTGTTTTTTGTATATATTTTTAGTTATAGACAAATTAGGACGTAAACACGATGGTTCAAATCCCAAAAAACCAATGGAATATGTGAACGGGGATCCGACGAAAAAAATGGAAGAATCGAATCCGATCTCTGACCACCGTACGCGGCCGGAGTTGGAAGATCATGGAAGATAGAAAATAAAGCATTTTGTCTAGAAATTGAGATGAAAACTCAGAATCAGAGGAGGATCAAATCGTGATGGATTTTAATATCTAAAAAAATATCAATGATGAAACAAAATTGTGAAAAATGAAATTTCGATTAACGTAGATGAAAGATAAGAAAAATAATGCGGATCTCACCTTAGGAGCGGAAATGATCGTCATCACCTCGACAAAGTCCGACTCGCTGTCACCGGACGGCTCGCAGGCTAGACACCTTTCTCGACAAGAAGACTCTTGGAGATCGGGTTCCTCTCACCAAAGGTTGATCAAGTTGGAATGATGGAGAAGGAGCCATATAAATAGAATGGATAATGGAGATGAAATTTGAATTTTTGATTTTTTTGGATAAAGAGATAAGAGAGATGAAAATTGAAATGAGATAAAGAGAGATAAAACTATTAACAAAATAATCAATTTTTTTTAATTTTCGCCACTTTATTTATTTTAATAAAAATGTTATTTTTTTTATTTTTTTGTGGTGGTTAATTAAGAATAGCAACTATATACAAATTAGCTTTTTCCTTTTTTTTTAAAATTTTTCTTTTTAATTTTAAATAATTGGTAAAAAATATTTACAAATATGTACAAACATGGGAAAATTGTACAAACCGCCCCAGAAAACCAACTTTTTTCAAGTAACTCCAAAAATTACAAAAATACAACCATTTTAAAGATAGTTTAATTTACAATCCAATGGAAGTTAGATTGGTTCAATTTGAGTTCATATGATGCCGGAATTAGTCTTTCAATTAGTGCTTAGTGTCTTTTTCCAAGTATGGTTGCTTTTATTCTATATGTGATTTAATTATGCAATTATTTTATTAATTAGAACACATTTTTTTACAACTTTGGTTTTGAAAGTTATTTGATTTGAGGTCAATTAATGTATAAATAAAATAGTGAAGTATAAGGATATACATAACACACATTTTTTTGGATTTTCTAATTGAGGACCCTATCTCCCCCTACTTTATTCCTGATCGATCAGGTCAAGTCTTGACCTTCTCAAGGTGGTTATGTTGTGAAGGTGAGGGGATAGCTGACGGTCGGTGAGGAAAGGTGATAGCATCAAATAAATTTGGAGAATAGACAAAAAACGGGAGGTGGAGGAGTACCAGGTCGGAAAGGGTTGTTAGATGGAGGTGGATCTTGGGCTGAGGTCCCTATGGGACATTCGATTGTCGCTCGAGCAGATCAGCAAATCCTGCAAGCTTGGGTGGCTGCTAGGAGGCCGTGGCATGGCCAGTCATCCAAGGATCTCACCAAGGGCAGAAAATCCATCATCACCTCCATGCTCCGCCTCTCTCTGTCATAGAGAGGCAGAGGGTAGTTGGGACTTCACCTCAGTAATGGTGGACGAGGTGGAGTGGTGGCAGAGGAAGGCTATTTAAAGGTGGTGGCTGGTGGTTACAAGTGAGTGGCGGAGGGTTTTGAAACAGATGTTTTGAAGGCCTGGAGTGATGGATCGAGATGTTGATGGTTGCACAAAGATGGATAAGCCTAAGGCTACATGATGGGTGTGTTATGACGTAGAAAGGAGATTGGAGGTGGCCGCTAGAATAGGAAGGGGGTTGGGCTTGGTGATGCGTAACAGTTGGCTAGAGGAGGGATATGAGTGGGAATCGTTGGATCTCAAGATCCAACAGTCCAGATGTTAATGTTAGGGAGTGTCTAGGATCAGATCTTATGATCTGATCCAAGGGTATTGGGTAAGGCACGAAGGGAGAGTTGTGATGGAATCAATGGTTGATCTTGAGGCTAGGGTTAGGGTGCTAGGGAATGGTCTCGATTGAGCTGGGTGTTTCATCTAATGGTGGAGGTAGGATGGCTGACATGGAGGGACTAGGGCCATTGGATGAGATGTCATCCAATGGTTGAAATAACAACAAAAAGGAGGCGTGGAGATCAAATCTTGAGGCCAGATCCAAGGGCTGAGGGAGATCTGGATACAGACTGTGGAGATAGAGCTGGGAGGGATGATCCAAGGGCAAAGGAGGCCCGATGGAGGGTAAAGAGGCGAACTGTGTGGCATCTCTAGAGAGTGCCATGTGGCCCAATGAAATTATTTGAAAATAGAATAAGAAAAGCAAAAGAATTAAAAAGGAGTTGAATTAACAAAAAGTTAAAAATAAAAGTTGTAGATCTCGATGAGATCTACAAGTTTCATGTTGGTCACAAAGTCAAAGGAGGTTAGGAAAACAAGGAAATATTTTGGTAGTATTTTTAAGCAATTAAAAATGCTTATTTTAGTGGTTTGATATTTTTTGTACTTTAATTTATTCATAAGACAAAAAACAAATATCTACAATTATTATCTATTTTTTGGAATTTTTAATAAAAGAGAAAATAAAGAAAATGTTAGTGATAATTATACAATAATTAGGGTCAGGGTTAACCACAAGGAGGAAGATTATTGCTAAAGATGTGTAATTAATGAAGACTTGAAATGAAGTTCTTATTCTTTGAGAATAAAAAGGGAGTATAGTGATGATCAATTAGAGATCCATCACACCCCTATACTAAACTATTCTCGTCCTAGAGCATCTAAAGAATGAAGTGGTTGGATTAATTCCTAACAATGCATGTGAATTTTCAAGGCCCAATTCATCAAAGACCCTTATTTTAAGTGATTCTGAAATCCTGTACTCAATCATGCTCTAGTCAAAAGGAATCCAACTTCACTAATTATCAGACTCTCTGCTTGTACATAGAATATATGGATATGATAGTGTACTGCAATCACGAGAGTCAAGTCGAGATGTCACCCATAGTTCTTGCCCATGAGGTTCTTGCAATCAATCCACCATCTCATTAGTTTGTCAGACTTGTAAGTGTAGATGGAAGGCCAGATGATGGAGGGCATAGGATTTAGTAATTTCTCGTCTCCCACACATTGGAACAAGGGTCCTCTCGAGTCCTTGTTACTCAACACATGCATAATGTTTGTTTGTTGATCAATGTGTCTATCACAAGGGCTTGGAATTGTCTGCACTTGTTTTCCTGGGAGTGCATCGGGGTATGTCTCTTTTGAGTATCTAAGATACCTTTGACACCCAGACTTGTATCACAATATGATGCAGATCCCTTTTTTGGTGCTAGACTGACTCCTTGGTCCTAATAGCTTGGTTCCAAGTGGGCACTTTGAAATGTTTAGGAGCTCTCACCTTTGGTGGAAGAACTTTAAATTTGTTTCTATAATGAAAGAGATTTTCCTTATATGAGAGAACTTATCTTGAATTTTATTTCATTGATGTTTGGCTAGCTCCACTGCTTTTATAAAGAGTTAGTGCACACTGATCAATAATTATTTAATTTCATCATACCTTAGCTCATAGGTAAATGTCAAACGATAACATGTGAACTTGTTTGCATACTGGCTAGGGTTTGTTGACACTCAGGTTTCTTTAAGACTTCATTGACTTTATCACATCCCGAGCATCATTAAATGAGGTCTAAACTCAAATCTCCAGTCTTAGTTTCTCGAGTGATAACTCAGCTCATCTCATCAATCATGTAGTTTTGGAGGTTAAGTGTTGATCATATTCTTTAGGTAGAGATGAAGAGTGCAATATAGCACTCAAATATTTCAAACTAGGGAAGTGTGAATTATTAAGTTTTGAACCCTAATGACTTAGTTTGGTTAACAAAGACTCTCAAGATCACAATAATCAAGTGTCCTCAATTACTCAAGTCTTGAGTGATAGTGAATGTGTCAGGAATACACCAACTCCAAAGTTAGTGAATTTTTGTTATTTTTGAGTTTTGTAATTTTTATGGGATTTTTTTCTTTATTTTTAATCTCAAGAGAAATAATGACCGGGCCAAGCTCATATGAATAGTTTCATCCCTTTTCAACCAGTAAGGGTGTAAGTACGGACTGTTAGACAACTACCTTTGTTACTTCAAAAAGGTTCCATTAATCATCTTTTAACTAGCTGCTCTGCTAAGGGAGACCTTAGTTATCTCACTGAGAAATGACTACTCATTTCTAAGCTCAGTAGTCAGAATCGCTGCTTAAGAAAAGATTTTATTTTTTAATTTTTTATGAAATTTTGAAAAAGGTTAATTGTATTTACCAAAATAAGATGTTAGTCCCTCATTTTTTAAAAGATTTTTCGAATCATGTCACATAATATATAGAGATTTTCATAACATTTTTCATATGATTTTTAAAATGAGTAAAACCCCATTTTTCGAACCAATGTCAAACATTTTTCAAAATAGTGTCAAATAATAAGAAAATTTTCCAAAGCATTTACAAACATTTTAAAAAAAATCAGTTCACAAGATACTTATAACCTAGTCTCGAAAAGCTTTAAAAATTTCAAAATTTCAAAATCAGTTCACAATATATACGGTATACCCCCCTATACTTAGCTTTTGCTATGTCCTCGTAGCAAAAAGTGATATGAAGCCATAGCTCAGGTCAAATACATGTGGATATAATTTAATTTATTTAGAGGTCCCCTTATACTTAGATTAAGATAACCTAAGTATAAGAAGAACAAGAAGAGGGAAAAATGAATGAGTCGGGTCCCCCCATATACTCAGGCTGAAAATAGCCTAAGTATTGGATATGCAATAAGGATTGAGGGACCCGTGGTGAGTAATCAGTGACTATACAAGGTTCTCCCTATACTTAAGCTGAAGAGTAGCTTAAGTATTAGGATATGGAATTAAGGATGGGAAACCTATGATCAATTAGGGCTAGAGAGGGTGTACAGAGTTGTGTATATGTAGAAGGAGGTGGTAGAAAAGACAATAAGTCTCAACCAAGCAAGCATTAACCTCATTCCACCAACTTACACATGAAGATCAACAAAGGTTAGTCATTTATCTTTTTCATTTTTATCGATTATCATTCAAAATTGAATGTCATTACGTAGGTTTTAGGGCTAGGTTTAGGGCACTATCTTGGGGATACATCCTCACCTCTCAACAATCACAAACATTCTACGTACAATGGTGGAGGGTTCTCTCCCACAATCCAAGAGTGAATTTTATTCCAATTCATTTCATCAACTTGCATTACAGCCCTTATTTTAATTTGAGGTTGTCACTGTATTAATGTCAGAACATAAATCAAGAAATCATCATTGATGAATCCAGGATTCTCACTCTTTACTATTTTATTTTAGCTCTTTTTCTTGGCAAAACATCATGTGAATACTTGTAAATACAATAACATAGCAAATTACATGCATGTTGCATATTTAGCATGCACTTTTGGCAAAAATAAAAGAATAAAGGAACAGAAAAAGAATGATGTATTTAGAGTAAATACAAAGAGACCCAATCCCCAAGAGAAGGTCAAGACTTGACCTAATCGCAAAATAAAATAAGCAGAGAGAGATAGGGTTCAATATGTATTGTGCATACAACCTATATTTATATTCGTTATTGACAAAATAAAATAATTTTTTTAAACCCTTGTACCTACGTCTCAAAATAAAATAAAAATCAGAAAAATTAAATAATAATAAAAATAAAATCCTCCATTAATTGTGCAAAATACATGTGTCTTTATTACATCTTCTATTTATTATGCACCCTTAAATAATATATAAAAATAAAAAATTAATTTATACTCATAAATTATGTTGTAAATAAATAAAATACAAAATAAGGGTATTCATGTAAAAATAAAATAATAAAAATACTTGTACATAATACATAGGTATATTATACCTGTATACAATACGATATATTGTATATACATTAATTTATTTTTCATAAAAATAATTAAAAAGCAAAGAAAAATATTTTGAAAATAATAAACATTTTTTATTTTATACACTTTTTTATTTTGAATTAATTTGCTATTTTTTATTGAATTTGTAATTATTTTGTATATTCCTTTTTTCTAATTGGTCTAGAGGCTTTGTTGACTCTGGTCAACGCCTCGTTCCAACAAGGTCAGACCCATTTCCTTCTCACCAGAGTTTGATCTCCCTATTTTCCAACCCGAATCCGACTACCTCTCACCTCGATTCTTGGATCTATGATTCCTCGGACATCCATGATTCTTGTGGATCCCTAGGATTATCCGGATCATCTTTGGGTTCAGTGCTCTACATCGATCTTTCTGGACCCTCACTTCACGTATAAAGCTTCACCTCCGCATCTACAACTCAGTAGCTCATCTCTCGCCCCCATTCCCTTCTAGGCACCTTCATTGAAGTGACAGCCAGCAGAAGAGCCCTTCGGGATGGTTGGGAAGCACATGGAGACTTGTAGCTCATGACGTGGTCGAAGCTACGCCTCGTCAAGCCTCCCAACTAGCCGTAGCTTGGTTGAGGCCAAGACCGATGATCCACCTTTGCATGACTTGCAGAGCACCTTGGTAGCTTCGTATCACCCATATCCATCGCATTTTCCATTCCGAGAAATATTTTCATTCCATCCCCATCGACGTTCACTTGCTCTGACCAACTGGTCGAAAGCTCCGTTCCCTACATCTACCTGCTCCGATCTATGCTACATCTCACTCTGCACCTTCTCACACAACCCAACCACCCTGAGACTCGACCATCGAGTCGAGATTAGGCTCATACCTCCTTCTCATGCCTTTGTTGGAGGTCAATCACCGCCCACCACTGCTTCATTCATTATTATTCTCAAATAACCCCCGCCGGAGCATCACCTTCGAGCGTAGATACCTGTGCAGGTACTAGTGCGCGTTAAAATGCCCAATCGATCACCCAGCTACTCAGGCGGAGCATCTCCAGGCAAGTCACCACCGCTACGACCATATGGCTGTTCTTCTCCCCATTGTAGCAGCCCACCTTATGCACAGAGCTTCCCCTAACATACCTAACCCCTTAGGTCTTCCATCGGGTCGACGGAGTCCCTCCCTCGCTTGATCGAAGGTCGCTTGCAGGGTGTTCTTCCAGCATCCTCCTCTACCGTCGGATGAGCTCCTTATCTGCCTGATTCCATCACAGCCTCTCAACACATCCAGCTTTCCGATTGTTGGATTAGCTTTGCAGTGCATCTGACATGTACGTAGCCGACCAGTTCAGAGGCTTCAGATCTGCAGGAGGGAATAATCAGAGCCACACGATAGATACACCCTCCATGCGCACCACATGTATCTACAAGGGTATATTTCCATCTTACCCTTGCATATCTCGCTATTTTTCTTTAATCCATTAAATAATTATTGTAGTAGTGAACATTTACAGTTTGGACCTTGTAGTTTTGATATTTGCAGTTTAGTCCCTCTCTGTTTGTAGCACTTGTTGTACATGTGACGTTTGGTTTATTTGTACCATTTGCCTTGCACTTTTTATATGTTATGAATTGAATGGCATGTTTTTGATATTTATATGTATACCCCTGTGAGCCTGGATCACATGAAGCGTGCATGCTTGTTAGACTTTTTGCAACTTCAACTAATACTTTTCATATGTGTTCTTGTTTGGCCCAGAAGTTTATTTAATTCCATTAGGTCCCTGTAAACTATATCTAATTACTTCTTGTATTTTGGAATTAATAGTTATTAAATTAGTCCGAAAATTAGCTAAAAATTACCCTTAACTCCTGTTGACGTGTAGTACTTAGTGTAATTTTTTCGAGTTCATTTTTTTGCGTTTATTATTTTTTAGAAATCAAACAACTATATAAAGTTTTCAATATATCTTTGAAAATCCATAAAAGTCGAAAATCGCCTTACTAATTCTACAAAAAATCATGTTAGTGTGTTTTTGTGTGTTTTATCTAAAATAGCAATTTTGTTTGAAAATCCTTTATAAAAACCCTATAAATTGCAAAAGACCTAAAATCTTATAAAAATCATATAAAATTCAAGAAAAATCAAAAAATTCTCATTTCAGTTCTTATTGTAGATTTTACTTGCATTCTCTCATAAAATTGCTAACTAGTATTTTATGGAATTTTAGATATATTTAATTTGTAATTTAATCTAGGTTGTGCACTGTTCACATTTTTAGTCACTATTTGATTTTTGTACAATTATAAAAACATTTGAAAAACCCTAGAAAAATACCAAAAACACTTTAAATCCTTAAAAAGCCAAAAATATTCTTCTAATAATTTTCTGAGAATTTTTAGCTACAAAGAAAAATAGAAAGACTTGTGTGTTGCCTTGTTTTTTATTGGATGATCTTGTTTCCTTATTAAAAATTAAAAAAATGCAAAATTAAAAATCACTAAAAAATGTTGCTTTTCTGAGATTTGACTACATTGTAGGTTTTCTCATGCTCCTTGTGTTCGACCCTAGTTGTTATACCAGGTAAAATAAATAGTGAACCGCTTACATTTGTGCTTGATTGTTTCATTTGATTGAGTGGTTCATTCTCCTTGATTGAGCCCGGCTTGTCGATTGGGGTCGCAACAACATTGATATTTCTTGATACTTAACCCTAGTCGACGGGACGCTCATCAGAATGGCGCAATTGTTGGGGAGCACAAGTTAGTAGTTATTTTTTCATTATTTGCCTCTATTTGAAATAACTTCTTTCTAACATAGTCCTATTTTGCATTTTGTGTGAGGGACTGCTCGAGGACTCCTCAGCTTTCTGTTGGAGTATCCGCACCAGAGTAGGAGAGCCGGAGAAGACAATTATAGTAGATTGAGTAGTTAGTTTATTTTTTGCAAAACAATTACTATTGTAATATTTATAGACTTGGAATCTCGTGGACTTACTTAGACATTTCTGGGTTTGTTTCATCGAGTGCCGGTGCACTTGGGGACCTAATCACAGTTTTCTCGTTTTGTGATTTGATCGCCTTACTTTCTATTTGATTCTCATGGATTTATCCCATAGACTTCGGATTTTTGTTGATTGTGATGTAATTATCTAATGTCCAACACTTAATTGCTTTCTAGTAACTATAGATCGTAATTAGACCTAGCTAAGAATAAATTGAAAAATTTAGCTTAATGAAAACAAGGGTTTAGCGAGCGGTTAATTGATCAAAGACGCTATCGGTGTAGAGAAAAATGCTCGAGGTCCAAAACCTGATTAATCAAACAAAATTCAATGAAATAGGAGAGAGAGAGAGAGAGAAAATGAGAATAAGAAGCTTCTCTCTCCTATTTTATCTACATTATATTATTTATCCAACTAAGTGTGCCTTGGTCGAACTCGAGGAGGTAGAATATCCGTACGACGGTTTTCAATGAAAGAAAGAAATCTCGAGAAATTTCACTATCTTCTTGATTTTACAACTAACTCAAGAAAAGAATCAAAACTGACACGCACTTACAAAAATCCATTCAAGAAAACAACACGATGAAAATCAACAAAATAATACAAGAATGTCTCTAGGGTAGTTATGTAACTACCCTAGAAAAATCAAGGAAAATATAACAAGATAAAGTTCCAAAACACCCCTGCATATCAGGGGTATAAGTGCAAGGAGAAGATATTAGTTATGTTACAAAATGGTCCCCAACACGGATTGGATTGCAAAAGAAACTACAATTATTACACTTAGGTCCCTACACAAGAACCTAAATGTAATTATGAAAACTTTGGAGCTGCTTTGAATTATCTGGAACTACCTGGGGTACTGGTGCAAATTTTCCACCGTTTCATTACAAACGGCTTAGATCAGATCGCAAGGCACAATCGTGGTCGTCAGTTAGCGCCATGTGTCGCAAGGATATGTGCTCCATGTTCTTCAAGTCTTCCCTCTTTTCTATGAACGATGTCATTGGTCTCCGATCTCTGAGCTGTCTCCCATGATGGTTGGGTAGTTAGTCCTCCAACAGGACCAGGAGGCGATCACCTATCCCCTTCGAGCTCTCCTACAGTGAGAGATGGTCAGAGAAGGTCGAATGGTGTAGATCATGGTGATTGAAAGTATATAGGGTTCAAATCCTAGTTACCCTCACGTTCTCCTTCAATTTGACTACAATTATCAATTGTAGTTCTCCAGATGTGAATAGGTTGCTCCAGATACGAATGTTGACCGACAAACAAATCTTAATACTCGATTTCCAAGGAAATTGGCCAAAAAATCGTTAAGTGTTCTTGTAGGTCATATTATGGTTTCTAAGAAGTGTAATATGACAATAAAAATGGAATGTAATTTTGATGAAATTGGAACGAATTTTAAGGGTGGTTTGGTTGTACGTCTAAGAAGGATGCTTAAGGTTTCTAATGACATACTTAAATGGACTAATCGTGGCTCGACAATCGAGAAATAAAAATGCAAACGATGGAGGAATGACTTGGGTGATGAATCTACGTTTCATCATCTTTATTCTATCATTTTGGCCTTAAAAACCCTAGTAAATGCATATAAATAGTGTTAATATAGGAATTTTAGCATTCATGCATCATTGTGTAAATAATGTACAAAATACGGTTTTTAAAGCCAAAATTATAGAATAAAGAAAAGAAAAATAAAAAGAATAAAATATTGCAAATATTTTATGACCCGAAACCCCGAGACCTAGGCATCTCGATGACTTGGTCGACAAGGAATAAAGTAGGGGGAGATAAGGGGCAAAATACAATAAAAATACCTTTTATTTAAATTCATTCTTTATTCATTTTGGGACCTATTTTTATTTCCACTTTTTATACTTCAAATAAAGAAACTTTAAACATGAAAGTTGTAGATAATTAAATAAAGTATAATACAAAATTTATTTCATACAAAAATAATCTACAGATAAAAAGTTATGTTCTGAATAATTTTCCAGAATCCCAACTTCCCATACCTGTATATCTAAATAAAAACTCGAAATATATCAAAATCACCTTTAATTATATATAAATTTTGATAAGCTATTTAATGAAGTTGGTTTCATATTTTTCGGAGTTACAGTTTGAAAGTTGAGTTTTGGACCCCTATTGTATACATATACCGATTAAAATATTCAATTTATTCATTATTCATTATTTTTATAACTTTATATTTTATAATTTTGTAAATATTATTTATAATATATGTGTACATTAAAATCAGAATAAAAATCCAAAGGAAATACAAAAATAAAATACATGTATACAACACATAGGTATAATACATGTAAAAATACCTATATAATTAATACTTCTATTTATTCAATTGTATAAATCATTTCAGAAAAATCTAATAAAAATATATTTAAGTTCATAAAATTAAAATGTAAATATATAAAATAATAGACAAATATAATAAAATTAAATATACAAAATTAAAATAAAATATTAAAATATATAGATGAATATAACTGTATATCCCCTATAAAAGGTAACTTGTAATTCCACACCTGGAAAAAATAAATAAAAATCACCATAAAATACTTTATAAAATAGCAAATATTTTTTATTTAATAACCTAAAAATAAATAAATCAATTGCTATTTTAAAATGAATATATAAAATTTTTTCCAGGGATTTTTTGGTTGGTCCACGTGGATCAACTAGGTTCTTTCCCTGGTTGACCTCGGACAACTCTCTGACCGAGGTCTGGCCTTGTGTCCGAACGGGTTTTGACCTGTTTTCGCATATTTTTCGAGAATTAATCTTGCACTCTTTCGTGATGATCCCTTCTTCACTGTTACTCCTCGATAATCCACGATACACACCCATAACTTTCCTTGGAGATTACTTCGTTGCGCTGCAAGATTCACCTTGTTCTTTTCGCTGCTCCGTCAACTCCTTCAAAAGCCCCCTCCGACCTTCCTTGGCCTCTTGATCGCTCTTCCACCAAAAAGGCCAATCCCTAGGGTGCTCAGCTTCCTCCTGGTGATAACAGTAGTCGAACCCACCTTCCAGGTGCCCTCGCGGTGTCGAATTGAGTCGTATCCAACCTCGCCGAAGTGCACCACCCACGCTCGCCGTCGGTGCATATTGGGTGAGTGTTTACTCTTCCCTTTTATCTCCTTTGAGTTCCGTAGGACTCCAATGGTCATATTTAGCTACAATCGATCTTCGATCTTGTCCACATCGTCACTAAATCGCATCGTCTGCGCTTGGTCGGAGCTCGAGTTCTTCCGGGCACCGCCGATCCTCCCACACATCTGCACCTTCCCGCGAGGTCGAGGCAACTTGCCCTCGACCCTCTTACCCATTTTCTGCAGGTCCGAAGACCAAACATGCGTCTGGGGTGATTTTGCTTGTTCTCTGGAGATTCCTGGGAGCCATCTGCTCCGTCGCCCTTTGGCAAGATCACCTCTACCCTCTGGTCACCTTCAACGCCTCCAGCTGACAGAGGACGACCATAGGAATCTCAATGGCCATTTTGGAGACTCCAGGAGCCACAAAGAAGGAAGAACGGGGGCGGGGAAACTCGGCTCGTCGGAGTTCTTCCCCGTTCTTCTTGATAGCCTCCCCGTCGTCGGATCTCGCTCGGTCACCCAGATCCTCTGGCTGTCGTACGATCAAGCCTCATCCTCATCCGCTGATCCTCTCCCGCTGATCTAATCGCAGCCACTCATCCACTAAGGGGCATCGGTCGTTGCGAGCGCGCCACGTGTCAAGTGAAGGACATCAGCCGTTGGATTCGCTCTGGTGGGGTAATTTTGCATTGTACCCTTGCCATTTTTGCATTTAAAAATTCAAACTTCAAACTTTCGTATGTAGCTTTAAAGTTTTGTAATAATTGCACCTAGACTCCCATACCTTTCATATTTGCGAACAGGTCCTTGTCCACGTAACTTCACGTGCTTGTGCACGTGAGGGGGTGGGCATTTTGCATAGGACCCCTTGAGGGTTTAATTATTTGCATTCAGTACTGAAAATTTCCTATTGTGTAATATTTTTGGAAAAAATTGCAAGCTAGCCCCCATATTTTTGGAATATTGCATTTAAGTCTTTGTCAGGCGTGCGTGTTGACGCACGTGGGCTGGGCTTTTTGTGGAAGTACCCTTGTAGTTTTGGCTATTTATATTTAGTCCATAAATATTATTTTTGTGTTATAGAATTGTGGGAAATTTGCACTTTAGCCCTTGAGGTTATGGATATTTTACAAATATGCCCTCACTAGTAGTGTAGTTTCTCTTGGTTGTCTCTATTTATTTCATGCATCTATAAAACTCTAAAAATTCTTAAAAAATATTATTGTGTGTCTGTTGCATTGCTCTTTCATGTCATATTTGTATTTTGCATTTTGTTGCATTTCAATATTTATAAAACTCAAAAACATGCATTTTCTTCATTGTTGCGTTAGAAAATACATAAAAATTATAAAACGCTTTTGAAAATTCCAAAAAAAATTTATTTTGTTTGTTTCTGGGTGTTTTAATTCTAGACCAAAAATCACTAAAAAATTCAAAAGAAAACTCCTAAAATTAGAAAACCCCTAAAATATTCATAAAAATCTTAAAAATTTCAAAAAAAAACACAAAAATCAAATTTCTATTTCTAAATTTTCCTTACTATATTATCTTTAGTTTAAAATTAATTTTGATAATTTTTGACACTGTTTGATATTTTTTGTCTACATTTTAATTTCAGGAATTGATTTTGTTCACTGTTTTCAGTATTTTTTATTTCAAAATACCAAAAAAATAGAGGAATTCTAGAAAAATCACAAGAATATTATAAAAATATAAAAAGCACAAAAACACTTTATTTCCTGTATGCTGAGTATTTTCACCTATTTTTATACCTCTCTTATCTTTCTTTTGCATATATATCCAATATAGTTTTATAGTCTTATTAAAAGAAAAGGAAAAGATAAAAATATAAAATATAAAAAGAAAATACAAAATCAGTAAATTGAAAATCAAAATATAAAAATATAAAATCAAAAATTAAATAATATATATATAATTCAAAACCCACAAAATGTTCAATTTGGCTAAGTTATTCACAAGACATAGGGTGCTTGACTTTTGTCTAGCCAGCTTTACTCCTTTGCTTTCTGAGTTCGACCCCTACTTACTTGCCACTATACATTCTTAGTAGGGTATAATAAATTTTAACTCTTGCTCATAATTGCTTAATTATTTGTGTGGGTTAATTGTTGATCAATGAGAAGGTTTGAGTAGTCGCTTCAATGACAATGAGCCTATCTGTCAGGCCATTACTTAGCGACTATCATCTTTTCATTTTTCACTAGTGTAGTAGGGTGTATGACCCTATATTGGTGCTCGACGAGGCAGTCTTCTCTGCCATGGAACCCTCCTTTGTTGACTCGTCTTCCACGTAGGATGATCCTTAGTCTCTATCACAACCGGAATGAGGCGGAGCACGACGGGAAAGTAAGGTCGACGACCAGTTAGTTCTGGAAGTGACAAGATTATTAGCGGTTAGTTGTTAATGGTGAAGATAAGTGGCTTTTATAGATAAATCTAATGGATATTAGATAGGAATCTATGGTAGGCGTGGATCTCGTTAGTTAGGAGAAGAGAATCAATGAATTAGATCAGAGAAAGAGGTTACGAGATGGTGGGTAGAAAAGGGAGAAGGTTTACCGGTAGAACAGAATAATCGTTCTTGTTTTTGGAGAAGAAAGCACCAGGTTCTGGCACGTGTCAACACCTGGTTGGTCGAAGGGACTAAATACTTAATAAATAGATAGTAAATAGTAAATAGTCTTTTTAAATAGGTATTAAAAAATTTAGATAATTAAAATATCTAAATTATGGTATAATTACTTTAATAAATAATTATTTTATGAAATATAAATATTATATTAATAAATAAATATAAATAATACTTAATAAGTAGGTTTTGAATTTTTAGTTAGATAAATTAATGAATCTTTTATTATTTTTATATTTTATTACTTTTTAGGATAATAAATAGAGTGTATACAAATTTTTATAGATTTTAATAACTTAATTTAAAATACTAGTAAATATAGATATAAGTGATGTAGTTCAAATTTACATCTAAATTAGGGTTTTTAATTTATTTAAAATGATAAATAAGCTGAAAAATTTATGCAATAAATTAGGATTAAAATACAAGATTAAGAGAATAATTAGAAATTATAAAATCAAAAAACATTAAATAATGTGTTCTAAATAAAATAAATAGCACAGATTCCCATTTGTGATGAGGTCCCAAAATTGATTTTTTGCAAAAGGACTCCGATTTTAGTGAAAGCACCTTCATTAATTAGATAATATTATTTTATGAATTTAAAGATGAGAAGAGTGATAATGGAGTTTGTATGAAAAGGTTATGTTGTTCGGAAGTTGGGATTTTGACATTTTACAAGTTGGATTTCTTGGTGTATATACAAGATGATATTTTTAACTTATTTTTATATTTTTCTCTACATTTTTAGAAATAATTAGGAGAAGAGTGTGGTGAAAATATGTTAATATGAGTTAATTAAAATCTTTGAAGTTTTGGTATTTATGGGATAATAATGAAGAGTGTATAGAATGTGAAATTAATTATTTTTATTTGTTTTCTTACTTATCTCCCCCTACTTATTGATTTGCCGACCAATCCATGTTATCTTGGTGCCGAGGATTAGGTTTATAAATATATCTTTTAGCTGTATTTATTTTCTAAGTCATATTGTACATATTTACATATCTACAATTTATCTTTTTTCTTATTTTCTTTATTTTTATTCTTCTATTTATTTACACAATTTTAATGCATAAAAGTGCATTTTTATTCATGAATAGGTTTTGTTAAAAAAAGTGGAAATGACTGGATATTTACATGTATTTGTTAAGGGTTTTAAGACAAAATGCAAATAGAATGTTAATTAATCATGGAATTATCAGCCCCCTATACTTAAAATTTGCTAGTCCCTTAGAAAAAACTTATTTGAAGAATTAGGGAAAAAGAAAGAAGGTTAGAATGAATTTGTTTTCCTAAATCAATTCTTGCGAACAAACAAAGGACAAAGCTCGATCGGACCTGAAACAAGCATTTTGTCGGAGCCTTAACTAGGATTAGGATTTTAGCCTCAACGGCCCTCAAGGTCTAGAAATCTTTGTTTAAGTTCACCTCAGCAGGCAGTTTAGATCCACTCATTCATATCACAAAATCTATCAACTTGACTTCATTCTGTATGGTGTGTGAATTGATTTAGCTCTTCCCTCTTAAAGAAGCGAAGAAACCACCCATCCCAAAAATACACCCCCATTGGTTCCTCATCCAGCTACTCTTTCCTCGGGGAGGGAGCTATTCCCTGCTGAGGTCAGTTCATGCTATGTACACAATCGAATATAGAGAGAAAGTAAAAGAATGAGAAAATAACTTGAGCACGACCAGTGTAGATGCATCTCCTTATGAAGCCCAACCAACGTAGCTCAGTCTCCACTAAGATGAGCATTCCTTTTTGGTGGAAGCTCAGACCATTGTGGTCGTATTTGTATTTGGTGACTTCTTTGAATTGGATGTATTGTTGCTTGCACTACATTCATCTTTTTGTGCCGCGACAGATATAACATCTTTTCATTCTGTCCATTTTTTGAGGTCTTGGAAAAATGATGTCAGCAGATCCTTCCCTCATCTGAAGCGATTATCGCAACCCCAATCTCTCCCATCTTTAGATGACAACGCTGCCAGACAAGGATAGAAACACACCACCAATATGGATTGTCCTTCGCAGCTCCATGCAATTCATACTAAGCGCATAGTACACGTGTCCAAAATTGGTTCACTGATGAAGAGTTATACAGATGACACCAAGTGTTTTACTTAGGCACTTTTCGAGTTGACTTCCCAAACATGGTCTCATGGAATCCAAACATTTAAGTCAATGACCCGAAGAGTCTAAATTCCAGTTCCTAAACAGGCTTCTTACAATAAAGTTTAAGGCCATAATCAAGCTCCATCCTTTAGACTTTTCCCAATCTTTAGTTCTAGAAATTATACTTATTCTAAAAAATGCTAATGCAAATACAACCATATTTTTGTGAAGTATATTTTCTGAATTTTACTAATTTTATGGACTTTAAGGATTTTATACTTTCTATGGATTTTAGACTTCACATTTTTTATGGATTTTGTGATTTTTATAAACAAATTTATGTACATAAATTTTATAAGATAAATTACCCGTATTTTATTTGTATTAAATAACTAATGTGTTTTACATATTTTGTATACAAAGGATTTTAAAAGGATTACAAGAATTTTACACATATTTTAATAGATAGAATTTTAAATATGTATTATACACATTTTAAAAACGTATTTTAATTAAGAATTTTAGATAAGGATTTTAAGCATATTTTTATTATTTACAAGGATTTAAAAAATAATTTAAATAAATAAATAAGTGGATTTTAAATTAAACCTCACCCACTTTTTATGGATTTTATAAAAAATATAAAATACATAAAAGTATGAGTTATGGACAAATATATATAAATATATATAATATGCACCCCCTATACTCAGTTTGTGCTATGTCCTCATAGCATCAAAAGAGAAAAAGGAGGACATAACTCATGTTAAGTAAAAGTGGGTGAAAAAGAATGGAAGAATATAAGTCAATCTACCCCCCTATACTTACGATCAGGTCATCGTAAGTATAATGGAAGACAAAAATGAAGTGACTGAGGAAATGAAATATATTATCGAAGGAACAAAAGGAATAAAGAATAACACAATCATCGGAATCACTCGGTACCCCTACACTTAGGATAAGGCATCCTAAGTATAGAAAAGAGTGTGGCCAAAATTAGGGACCAATGATTAGAGTGAAAGAGAGGATATACAAAAGAAAAGTAAAAGAATAAAAATCTAAACATCATAAATCAACGGGAGATCGGCCCCCCCTATACTTAGGATCTGGTATCGTAAGAATATAAGGCGAGCAAAAATGGGGACGATTGTGGTCTACGAAGGATATACATGTGTGTACACCAGAAAAATAGAATGGCGTCACAGGTCTCTGTAAATGATAGAATGAAGTGGAAGAGTAATCATGCATCCTGTACAAAGAAGATCACTTCAACTTTGGCTATATGATCAGTAGTCTCCGCGAAGTGTTTAAGCATTTGCCCATTAACTATAAATAGCTGTGCACCATGTGACAAATCTGATATAGCTATACTACCATTATCGTGCATCGTTATGACTATGTACGGTCCTTCCCACTTGCTCTTCAATTTTCCAGGAAAAATTCGTAATCATGCATTGAACAACCATATACTTTTTCCCAGGAACAAAGATCTTATGTCGGATATGTCTATCATGCCTTTGCTCCACTTTGTCCTTATAAATGAGGGTGTTCTCGTATGCCTAATTTCGAATATCCACTAGCTCATTCAGATCCTACTTTCTCTTGGATACTTCTTTCTGCATTTCTAAAGAAATTTCTCTGATAGCCCATTCGGATTTGTGCATGATCTCTACGCGCAGATGGCATGGCTTCCCCTAAATTAATCAGAACGATGAAGTACCTAAGGGAGTCTTGTATGTAGTACTATGCCCAAAGAACTTGATTTAGAAGCTGTGACCAGTTCTTCCTATCCGATTGTACTAATTTCCGAAGAATGGATTTCACCTCCCTATTTGAGACTTCAAATACGCCGTTCGTTTGTGGGTGGTAAGGAGAAGCTACTCTGTGATCAATGCCATATCTCTTCACTAGTTTTTTCACCTCATTATTAATGAAATGGCTACCCCCATATGAAATGAGAATACAAGGAATATCGAACCGTGAAATAATATGTTCCCTCAGGAACTTGCACATTATCTTACTATCAGTGGTTCATGTGGGTATAGCATCCACCCATCTGCTAACATAATCTATAGTGAGAAGGATGTACTCAACGCTGTTGCTGGAGGGAAATAGTCCCATAAAATCTATGCCCCATGCATCAAAGATCTCACAAATGATAATAGGTTGCATACGCATTGCGTCTCTAGTACTGATTGTCTCTACGACTCTCCAACAATATGGACAACCTTTCACGAATGTGTAAGCATCTCTAGTAAGAATCGGCCACCAAAATCTGCTCTAAAGTACCTTATGTGCCCTCCTCTTCCTTTAATGATGTCCTCATGCTTCTAAGGAATAACACAAAGTAAGGATACTATTGTATTCCTCTTGAGGAATACATCACCTATAAACACAATCTGATCCTTCACAAAATAGAATCGGATCCTCACAGTGGCAATATCGTTCCTCGAGCACTAGCCTATCGACTCGTCTTTCGACCAACCTTGTGGACTCTTCTTTGTAACCATAAAGTTTACTATATCTTCATACCATGGAAGTTCTGTAACTATAAGGATACTCTCGTCTGGAAATCTCTTTGCAATCTCTAGCATGTATTCATCTAAAGGTTGCTCTATCTATAGTCAGGAGAGGTGATCAACTACCACATTTCTTCTGAAGGATATGGTATAATCCTTAAGCGCATCACGGAAGCGTGAGCGTCGTATCAAATACGGAGAAGAACGACTAGTTGTACTAGTTGTTCTATGCAACGGAAATTAAAATTTTTCATGTGACGAAACCACATGATCCAAGAACACTTCTTGAATCGTTTCGTCTAAAAAAAAAAACAAGTAATAGGATTACCTCTTGAAGCGTGGTTGCGATCGAGTCTCTAAACGAAGAGACCTCCTGTCTCAAGTCCGATCCGACGGAGGAGACGCTTTTGAGCGCGGGGATGAACTGTGTGCTTCTCGCAATCCATGTTGATGATCCAAGCGACGGATCGCCTGATCTCGACACACGAGATTTGATGTCTTCTTCATGAGTAAGGCACACCTAAGTAGACGGAGTTCCACGAGAAAACCATCGGGCAACATAACGACGACGCTGCGGCAATGGAGAACCTCTCTAGGGCATCCGTGGTGGACGACCATGAGAGGGAGAGAGAGAGAGAAAGAGAGAGATGTGCTTCTCAAGCATTATGTCTTGTGTAAAGAAGAGAAAAGGGGTGCCTCTCCTTTTATAACATTTTGGGATCCATGAATCTCAATCCATGGGACAACACAAATCCAATGTCTCTCATTGATTGTGTTTCTTATAATGGTCAAGATTTGTGTTGGTAAAAACAAACAACAATTAATTTAATTTAGATTAAATATTTGTTGATAAATCAACACAATTTAATCACAAAATTAAATCATCAATACATGGAGACAATGGAAGAGAGAATGCCTCCTTCCATGTGGAGAGGGGAGACGACCACCCTTTCCTAATAGGAGTGGTGGCTGTCCACCCTCCTCCTTTAGGAAGGTGGCTATTTTGTCTTCTATGTAATCTCCATGATTTGCAACAACTTTTGTTGCAAATTATTCTACAAAAATAATTCACAATAATTTTTTGGATATTGCAATCTTGCCATTGAAAAATTTGTGAATCATATTCACAACCCAAAATAAAGTGTAAATTACATTTTCAATTTTATGTTCAATGTGAATACAATTCACATTAACATTTAATTAACAAATATAAATTACAATCATCTCTCTCTTATATATTGTAAATCATATTTATAATATATATGCCTAATATGGATATTGTTATCCACATTATTCATATCCATGATAATTAAATCATATTTAATCTTGGATCTCTATTCTCTTGTGCCTAAATAATATGAATCACATTCCCATTATCTACATCTTTGATAATTAAATCACATTTAATTATCTAAGACAACTCTCTTTATAATATGAATCAACTTCATATTAATCATGATAATTAAATCACATTTAATTATCCATTTTCTCAATGCTCGGATACATATTATCAACAATGAAATTGTCATGAACCCTTTCAAGGATAATGCGCTTTCTCCGCGATTACTTGGAGATAAGGACATGGCGATTGTATTGTTCCACGTATAGTGACTTGGATATTGAGATCATATCTCAAATCCAAATCTCGGGCCTCCCATAGATGCTTGATTAAATCAAGACCGCAAATATAATCTTCTCATTGCATCTGAATCATATTCAGATCAATGTCCAATAATTGGACCAAGATAAGATTACTTCTCTACTGAGAGGAGTCACTAAAATCCAGACCCGTTTCATCACTCCCTAGGAAAGGAAGCATCATGGTTATACAATCGTTTATGATCACATCACCCTCAGGTATTCCCAATACCTTTACATCTTGCATACTGGAAGACCCAGAATAAACCCGAAGTATTAGATCAATTTTACAATGTCTACTTCAGAGTTCTATCAGTAAGTTTCTCATTCAATCATTGGGAGTCGGTATCGATCATATACTTTCCAAAAGCATATATCATACCTAGGTCTTGATCACATACTTTCCAAAAGTATATATCAAACCTACAAATTCAGTCAAGCTTCCAAAGTGAGACGACCATGCTCATGGAAATTGATTCTTCCCAATATCTCATGAGTGAGCTCATGTCTTCTGGTTTAGTAACTGAACCTGTATGATCCCTTTGAGAGATCGTATTACTCATATGCCCTTATATGCACACCAGCACGCCGGTGTATAGACCTTGGTTATTCATCAACCTATTGGTCTGCCAAATGTACATACTCAAACATATAGTAACACATCTGTCTCCGGTCAAAGGATGTGTGCCTGTATCGTGACATCATACAATATAGGACTTTGGTTATCTCGATCTCGTTAAGTCAACTCTTTGACCTAACTAACCCGACACCTCCGAATCTCTATTCCTATGCAGAGGACTTGATCAAGAGGTCGGTCAGATATCAACCTTTAGAGATAAGGATTGCCATCTCCTACTCAGGCTGGAGATCATCTCTTAACAATCATTTGACGGTGCTCGATGAGTCCTCAATCTAACTCTTTAGATATTCATCCAAGCACTAGGATCTATGATTCAATAGTTGAATCAACAGCTGTATGATTATTAAGATGGCCATGGTACGTAATCTTAATTGTACTAAGGGACCTATTATGCAAATTATTCATCTTCATTCCAGATCAGGGAATAATATTTTTGCAATAACATTTATTGCATAATGGCTCGCCATGGGCTCGTATTTCCAACAATCTCCCACTAGCCCAAAGAGCCATTAATGGGCTAATCATTTAAACCCACACTCATGTGACAATCTTAGTCTATTTAGAAAAATAGCTAGGTAAGACGATCAGTCACTCTGTTCCCACGAGACTATGCCAGTCATTTTACGGCACTTGCATATCCCCAGTAACAGTGCTCGCATCTAATACGAATGTTTCATCTTATGCAACCAATACTCAATCTTGTCAGTTATAGTGTCCTTGACACTATAGTTTAACAATCATCATAATCAGTATTTCCATAATCCTTATCAGAATACCTTTATTTCCGGAGATCACTATCTCTTGAGGTATCCACAGTTAAGACCTTTTAGATCTTTTTGAGATCACTATCTCAAAAAACCTTGTCATTTATGAAGAGTTTGTTATTACTGTAATCAAGTGTTTTATCTCCATAGTAGGTTAGCAACACTTTACTACTCCCACTGCATGGCAGATATCTAGCTTTTGTATACAGCCAGTACACACTCGGCCTCTCGTAACTAATGCATAAGTGCAAGTAGTTCTAGCATTCACTTCCTCAGCTCTTTGAGGTGCTATCTCTTTAGATAGGTCAGTACCATATCTTAAGGGATGGAAGACTTTCTTGGAATTTCCAAGAATGGAATATGTCCAAGGTGTACTACTATTGTGACAGTCCCAATACCCTCTTCATTTTTGCTTCTGAACACCTTCAGAACTAAGATCCAAGAGGTATCCTTGAGATCATATCTCAAGTTATGGAACGACCAGATTATAAAACACTTATTATTATCCTTATATCATTTTAAATGATTAGGATATCATCTACATTTAGCACGATGAACACAAAGGCACTCCCACTGAGCTTCACATGGCTCATCAAAATTTTATCTGAAACCATAACATTTATGATTTCATCAAATCTTATGGTCCAACTTCAATAAGCTTATTTTGAGTCCATAGATGGATTCCTTAGCTTGCACACATTGCTTTCCTCAACCATGAAACCCTGGGGCTACTTCATGTGAATATCCTCAGAGGGGTATTCATAGAGGAATGCAATCTTGACTTAGATCTTGAAGATGCAATAGTCAAGTTGTGTAGCTAAGGTTAGCAATATTCTGATGGTTTTAAGCATGGTCACCGAAGAGCAAGTCTCATTGCAAGCAATGTCTTCTCTTCCGGTGTGTAGCTCATAGCTATGAACCGTGCTTTGAAGGTCTTTACCTTCTCATCTGTTCCCTTTCTCTTGAAGATCCATTTACACCTTTACAGGTCTTACCCATATAGGTGGATCCTCGAGGGTCCATATACAACACTTGTATATGAAGTCTACTTTAGACTTTATTGCTAACATCCATCTTTCCATGTTATGATCCTCAGGTCATCACATGAAATCCGATCATTGTCAGATTTCTCTAACACATGGAATCCATCCTCAAACTCATTTGAAGAGGTATTAGTGTTTCATCTTTAATTGCCCTTTTAGTTTCCAATTTCAGGAGCCTCATTATCTTCTCAAGATTAACTGAGTTCCTACACTTCATTTTCATCTTGATTCTCAAGAGTCTCAACGTCTAAGAATCACATTCTCAGAGATGAGATATTTTAAGAATCTCAAGGTCATAAAGTAGGTATCCAATACCATCCTTTATTTTCCTAATGAAGTAGCACTCTTTAGTGCTCAATTCCAGCTTATTTGCATGGAATCCTGTTAAGGATATATATTGTAGTCTCTACTACATATATACTTGGAAACTAAGGGATAATCATGCTAAAATTCATCATTGATAAGATCATGTCACACATGATCCAATTGTATCTCCCTATAACTCTATTGAGTTTAGGTTTATCAGGAGGAGTGAGATAGGAATGATATTCCTTTCTCCATAAGGTATACCACGAATTCATCTAATAGGTACTGACTACCTATATTAGACCAAATTCATTTTCATCTTCCTTCAGACTTTGGTTCCAAATCAAAATTATGAAATCTTTGAACATTTCAAAGGTTTCTTTAGGTGAAGAGAAGAAATCTCATATCATACATAATCATCAATAGATATCACATATCCATAATGTTTACTATGATATAGATGATCCGCATACATCAATATGTATGAGATCCTAAATACCTTGACATCTTACACCATTCCCAAAGAAGGGTGTATTGGACATTTTTCTTTTGAATACAATATTCATAAGTATATAAGTTTTGAAATTTTAAACATTCTAAAGTTTCATCTTTTACTAGTCTATCGATCAAATCAATAAAGAAATGTCCAAGGCTTGATGCTCGATCATTGTCAAATGATCTTCATCCTCCTATTGATCTTAAGGTTTAATTTCAGCATTTAAAAATGTTAATGAACCATTCATTAATTTTCTAATTTAGTGGAGTCCACTAGATTTTTAGATTACTATCTGAAATATCTCCATCATAACTCTTTATGATAGATAAATTCCAGAATTCGTATTTATCTCCAACATTTAGAAATAAACAACAGTGTATTCTAATATCTGGATCATAGAGACATTCTCTATGACTAAGGGCTCCCATTGAAATTGAGAAGTCTATCAATTCAACAAAGATTGTTGCAACAATTGCATCAATATCCATGTAGAAAACTATAAATCTTAAGATCAAACTTTCCAGTCTTCTAAAACATATGCAGCCCATTGCAAGTGTTGTTAGAAGATTGAGATACAATTATAAAACTTTATCTTATTCAATAAGCAAGTCAATATCAATGATTTATGTAGATTATTCTGATGCTCTATCGAAGTCCTTCTGTAAGGATTCTAGGTAGACTTGATAGTCATACTATCAACATACCAACTTATTACAGTATTGGCATTTATCCAACTATTTGGATGTCATATGGAAGTCATAGAAGTACAGTCAACTCTTTGACTTTCCTTCTTACTTGGGTCCAACCCATGCTTCCACTGTGCTCCCTTTATCTATAAACAACCATTGCTTAAGATTAAGGATCTCTTATATTAAATTCAAAAGAATTCAATGTAAGAGCATTTCTACATTTATACATGCTTCATTAAATTCATACAGTATGAATATTATGAAGCTTCATGAATGACAAGAGTATAGACAGTAGAATGATGACACTCATCGTATCTACATCTATCTAAACTCTTAAAACATAAGTTCAGGCAGGTACTCAAAAAATTTGAATACATCATCTCTTATAGATCTACCATTCTACATGATGCAGAGAACCATGTCACTCATGATTAAATGTGAAAGAGCACATATGTATGCCAGAATATCTTCATTGATTTTATAAGGATTATTTGACAATTGCAATCACCATCGACATGTCACTTCCAAAGTACATTCGATGAGAGATCAAGACTACAAAGACATACAAACCCTAGGGTTGTAGTCCTATTATCTATTTAATTGTCATTCCTCATTAGTATGAGGAGACTTGCATATTGCAACCACATACATTATGTGTCCAACTACAAGCACAATATTTGGATCATGAGTTCAATCCATGATATTTTACTGGTTATCATTGAGTATAACATTGAGTGAGTTTAATGAAGGATTATCTGAAATAAGAAATTTGCATAAGTGTACATATTTATATATATATACATATTTTACTTTGATTTAGGAATTTTTATATCAAAGTTATCTTGCCTTGTCAACACTGAAAGTTCATTCCCTTAATCACTTTCAATGTAAGAGATATACTTACCATTATATCTCAAGCAAGATCTGGGATCTCCTTCCTTATCTTTGTTGCATCCCAATAATATGAGAACCTACAACTCGGATAAAAAGAAGCGGGAACACATTCCGCCTTGCAAGTCCAACTTGTATCTCCCAATTCGGTTTTTAAGACGCGGGCCCACCACCCCTAAGGCAATGTTGACCCGTCATTAATTGAACCAACCGTCAACAGGAATACAACTCGCTATGCGCAATCCAATATCGCCCCAATAATATGAGGACCCGATATTGGGGTCACTACGCATACGTCCTTACTCTTTCGAGAAGCGAAGAGCCCGATCCAGATGCGCTTGCATACAGGAGCTGTCACTTCGGACATGCGTCTCCTATATACAATCCCTGGCGACGGAACCCTTCGCCTTGACGGGAGACCATGGATGTCACTTATGTGATCCTCCATATCATATTCAAATTTTAATTAATCATTATGAATCATATTCATTACGATTAATTCTTACAAGGGAAATAACACATCTATTTATAATAGAGTGTCTTAATTTTAATTGGATTCCAATTAATCTAATCATATTAAATTAATGATCCAATTAATATCCAACAAACAATTTTATTGTTACTTGAATTAAGGTATTATCTCAAATACGTATTAATTCAAATTTTAATAATTAGAAAAATACACCTTGATTTTTTCCAGCATTATCGAGTCCCTACCCGCTGTCATGGCCATTACCGACAAGAGTGGAACGGACCACATACGTTGCAACCCGCAACCCCAATGCTCTCCGACTAGACACCATATTCACCTCAGGAAAGGATAATGCCAAATAGATCAATTTGTACTTGAGATGGTCATCGGTTCTTCAACCAAAATTATACCATATAATAATAATCAAAACAATTTTGATTAACATTATAATGAGATTTGCTAAACAAATCCCAAATCCTATTCAAGCAACATGTTTGTTGGAATGTAGATCATGTAACCAATTAATGATCTAGATCACATCTAATCAAATATTGGTTAAGGCAATGTCATTTAAGGGAATAATTATCATCAAGAATTTCACAAATATTTATGTACAATTATTTCAGGAAATTAAACAATTTAATTTCACTAATTGATTAAATGACAATCACTAGGTTCTTGATTAGGAAAGTATTTGCAGCAGTGACTCTCACTTACTAAAAATACCATATCTCAATCAATTTAAATCCAAATTAAGCAAAGTAAGTTCTTAAAGTTTGCTAATCTAAGTGGTTTGCACACATTTCATGGCGTATCAAATCCGCAATTAACTCTTTTACGTTGAGATTCGCAATCCCCAAAACTGTGGATACATGTTCACTAAAATGAGCATATCTTGAGAAAACGGAATCGAAATCACATAAACTCAGATCCTACGGTTTCCACTTATTTAATGGGGAACAAAATCCAATTATTATTTTCGTGTTTTAAAAAAATTTAAACTGTGCTGAAAATAATCTCAAAACAGAGATGCGAAAATGAAATGCAAGAAAACTTTCGCAAACCCTAATGAACCCAAGTCGTCCTCGGTTTATGGATCGTATCCAAAACCACCAACCTGGCTCTGATAGAACTTGAAGGATATGGTATAATCCTTAAGCGCATAACGGAAGCGTGAGCGTCGTATCGAATACGAAGAAGAACGACTAGTCGTACTAGTTGTTCTATGCAGCGGAAATTAAAATTTTTCATGTGACGAAACCACATGATCCAAGAACACTTCTCAGATCGTTTCGTCTAAACCACAAACAAGTAATAGGATTACCTCTTGAAGCGTGGTTGCGATCGAGTCTCTAAACGAAGAGACCTCCTATCTCAAGTCCGATCCGACGGAGGAGATGCTTGCGAGCGTGGGGATGAACCGCGTGCTTCTCGCAATCCATGTTGATGATCCAAGCGACGGATCTCCTGATCTCGACACACGAGATTCGATGTCTTCGTCACGAGCAAGGCACGCCGAAGTAGACGGAGTTCCACGAGCAAACCATCGGGCAACATAACGACGACGCTGCGGTGATGGAGAACCTCTCTAGGGCATCCATGGTGGACGGCCATGAGAGGGAGAGAGAGAAATGTGCTTCTCAAGCATTATGTATTGTGTAAAAAGAGCAAAGGGTGCCTCTCCTTTTATAACATTTTGGGATCCATGAATCTCAATCCATGGGACAACACAAATCCAATGGCTCTCATTGATTGTGTTTCTTTTAATGGTCAAGATTTGTGTTGGTAAAAACCAACAACAATTAATTTAATTTAGATTAAATATTTGTTGATAAATCAACACAACTTAATCACAAAATTAAATCATCAATACATGGAGACAATGGAAGAGAGAATGCCTCCTTCCATGTGGAGAGGGGAGATGGCCACCCTTTCCTAATAGGAGTGGTGGCCGTCCACCCTCCTCCTTTAGGAAGGTGGCTATTTTGTCTTCTATGTAATCTCCATGATTTGCAACAACTTTTGTTGCAAATCATTCTACAAAAATAATTCACAATTATTTTGTAGATATTGCAATCTTGCCATTGAAAAAATTTGTGAATCATATTCACAACCCAAAATAAAGTGTAAATTACATTTTCAATTTTATGTTCAATGTGAATACAATTCACATTAACATTTAATTAACAAATGTAAATTACAATCATCTCTCTCTTATATATTATAAATCATATTTATAATATATATAACTAATATGGATATTGCTATCCACATTATTCATATCCATGATAATTAAATCATATTTAATCATCTTAGATCTCTATTCTCTTGTGCCTAAATAATATGAATCACATTCACATTATCTACATCTTTTATAATTAAATCACATTTAATTATCTAAGACAACTCTCTTTATAATATGTATCAAATTCATATTAATCATGATAATTAAATCACATTTAATTATCCATTTTCTCAATGCTCGGATACATATTATCAACAATGAAATTATCCTGAACCCTTTGTAGGATAATGCGCTTTCTCCACGAATACTTGGAGATAAGGACAGGGCGATTGTATTGTTCCACGTATAGTGACTTGGATATTGAGATCATATCTCAAATCCAGATCGCGGGCCTCCCATAGATGCTTGATTAAATCAAGATCGCAAATCTAATCTTCTCATTACATCTGAATCATATTCAGATCAATGTCCAATAATTGGACCAAGATAAGATTACTTCTCTACTGAGAGGAGTCACTAAAATCCAGACCCGTTTCATCACTCCCTAGGAATGGAAGCGTCATGGTTATACAATCATTTATGATCACATCACCCTCAGGTATTCCAAATACCTGTACATCCTGCATACTGGAAGACCCAGAATAAACCCGAAGTATTAGATCAATTTTATACTATCTACTTCAGGGTTCTATCAGTAAGTTTCTCATTCGGTCGTTGGGAGTCAGTATAGATCATATACTTTCCAAAAGCATATATCATACCTAGGTCTTGATCACATACTTTCCAAAAGTATATATCAAACCTACAAATTCAGTCAAGCTTCCAAAGTGAGACGACCATGCGCATGGAATTTGATTCTTCCCAATATCTCATGAGTGAGCTCATGTCTTCCGGTTCAATAACTGAACCTGTATGATCCCTTTGAGAGATCATATTACTCATATGCCCTTATATGCACACCGGCGCGCTGGTGTATAGACCTTGGATAGGTCATCAACCTATTGGTCTGCCAAATGTACATACTCAAACATATAGTAACACATCTGTCTCCGGTCAAAGGATGCATGCCTGTATCGTGACAGCATACGATATAGGACTTTGGTTATCTCGATCTCATTAAGTCAACTCTTTGACCTAACTAACCTGACACCTCCGAATCTCTATTCCTATGCAGAGGACCTGCATCAAGAGGTCGGTCAGATATCATCCTTTAGAGATAAGGATTGCCATCTCCTACTCAGGCTGGAGATCATCTCTTAACAATCATTTGACGGTGCTTGATGAGTCCTCAATCTAACTCTTTAGATATTTATCCAAGCACCAGCCTCTATGATTCAATAGTTGAATCAACATCTGTATGATTATTAATATGGACATGGTACATAACCCTAATTGTACTAAGGGACCTATTATGCAAATTATTCATTCTTCATTCCAGATCAGGGAATGATATTTTTGCAATAAAATTTATTGCATAATGGCTCACCGTGGGCTCGTATTTCCAACATCTTACTCCAAGCTTATCTCTAATGTCTATATCAAACTACTGGAGTAAGAGAATCCATCTGAGAAGGTGTGCCTTAGCATCCTTCTTTTCCATCAAAAATCGGATAACTGAATAATCAATATACACTGTGATTTTATAGCCAAGAAGATAAGATATGAATTTATCTAAAGCGAAAACCACTGCAAATATCTCTTTCTCTATCACTATATAATTGCGTTGGGCATCATCGAGAGTGCGGCTGGCATAATGGATAACAACTAGAAGTTTGTTCCTCCTCTGTCCTAATACAGCCGTGACCGCAAAATCTGAAGCATTCGTCATGATCTCAAAGGGTTGAGACCAATCAGGCAGCTGTAAGATAGGAGCACTGATAATCATTTGCCTTAAAGTAAGGAAGGCATTAAGACATTTGTCATCTAACAAAAACTCGATGTATGTGCCTAAGAGTTCAGTTAATGATCATGCAGTCTTAGAGAAGTCCTATATGAACAGTAGGTAAAAGCCAACATGCCCTAGAAAAGATCGTAACTGCTTGATGTTGGATGGTGGATCGAGACGTTTGATGACATCCACCTTGGTAGGGTCAACCTCCATTCCTTGCTTGGAGATGACATGCCCCAACATGATCCGGTATGTAACCATAAAATGACTCTTTTCCCAAGACAAAATGAGATCTACCTCGCAACATTTTTGAAGAACCTAGTCTAGGTGCGCTAAATAGTTGTCAAAGGACTCACCGTAGACCGAAAAATCATCTATAACGACTTCGGGAAAATTACAGACCATGTCCGAAAAGATGGCAAGCATGCACCTCTGGAATGTTGCGGGAGCATTACACAATCCAAAGGGCATCCGTCTAAAGGCATACGTGTTGAAAGGACAGGTGAAGGTGCTCTTCTCCTGACCTTCAGGGGCAATTGTAACCTCATTGTATTTGGAGTAATCGTCTAAGAAGCAGAAGTACTCCATCCCTGCCAACCTTTCTATCACTTGGTCTATAAAAGGCAATGGGAAGTGGTCCTTCTTTGTCGCGACGTTCAACTTTCTGTAATCAACGCACACCCACCATGACGTGGTTACTCTCTTTGGAATCTTCTCTCCACTCTCATTCTTAATCATCTGAATGCCTGACTTCTTCGAGACAACATGCAATGGGATAACCCATTCAGAGTTGGAGATAGGATAAATAAAGCCCGTGTCACACCATTTCGTGATCTCTTTCTTGACAACATCATTTAAGGCGGGATTCAGCCTATGCTGAAACTCTTTGGAGGGTATGTTGTTATGATCAAGATAGATATAATGAGAACATAATGTAGGATTTATCCCGTGGAGATCGGATACAGTCCACCCAATAGCCTTGCATTTTCTTTCAAGAATGTACATCAGACGAGATTCTTGTTCTTCGGTCAAATCAGCCCTGATAATGACTTGAAACTGCCAGTGTGGACCTGTAAGGAAAGCATATTTCATATTCAGTGGTAAGGTCACCAACTCAAGTAAGGTAGATCTGACTCTGCTTTATCATCCTCTGATTGTGTAAGGGGAGCTATGCAGGTGGTTGATTTGTCTGCTTTACGGTTATCCGCCATCTCAATATGTTCTAAAGTTGGACTACAGAAGATATCTAAAACATCATCCGACTCGCTACCATGCTTATCCTCAGAATGACTAGAGGAGAATAATTCTTCTAAGTAAAACTCGATCTTTGAATCATCTGAGGTGGAGGAATTCTATAAATTTTCTAAGTCTAAAATGTCTGCAAGATAATTCTCAGTTCTCTGATCCATATGATCGTCACCATCCATGCTGAAATAAAGAGTACTATCGGAAGAGCTGCCAACTGAAGTCTCGGACCCATCCTCTTCTAGGATATCTTGGGTCTCTACTTTATACCTCTCGAGGTCATCAACTTGGATCTCATCCATGTAATCACAGGTGTCTAAGGAACTCAAAGCATCATAACTAGTTGTAGATGCGGTACTGGATGCATGCGATTCTCTCACCATCTCTATATGTATCTTCCCTGTGTCATAATCAAAGATGGCCTTTGCAGTATCCAATAAAGGCCTCCCAAGAATGATCAGGGTAAGGTGTAACTGTGTAGGACATTCCATGTCTAAGATAATATAGTCCACTGGGAATTACAGACCCTGCACAGTTACGATAACGTTCTTCAAAATGCCCCTAGGTCTCTTTACATATCTATCAACAACTGAAGGATCAAACGGAATTTGTAAAGAGGGCCTAACTCGATCTAGTCGAGTAAACATGAAGTTAATATATTAATAGAGGAACCATTATCTAAGAGAGTGTGATCGAATGCAGCTTTTGCGATATCGCATCTGACATAATGTGCTCCTGAGTCATTCTTCTTCAATGGTCTATTATGAATAATGCAGAAGGTGGACTTGGTCAAGATATACTTCTTTGTTCATGATTTCTTCTTCCTATGCATTGTACATCTATTCTTCAGTTGTTTATGAGCCTTGGGAAGTAATCCAAGGCATCATGGAGAGGAGTTTTCAAAAAGATGTGATCTTTTATAAATTGATCAGTATTTGGAGTAACATCATTATTTTTGGATTTTTTATTATCTTTTCCATACAAAACAATGATAAAAGGAATAATTTCAGGAACAAAAACATTCTTTTTATTAAAATTATTATCGGCTTGTACATCGAGAGTTTCAGAATTATCTACAAAACTCTCTAAAATAGGAAAAGACACATCAGCTTTGGGAGTGTTCGCATGGCCCGGTCGACAGTCTCGGCATAGCTCCCTTCTCCCTGAGCGTCAAGTGGTTCATCCCCATTATCTTTTTGGTTCTCATCCTCAGCATCAGTATGGGTATCATGACCTAGCTCTCGCTCTTCATCTTGTGCCATCTCCTCTTCCTGACAAGGTGCTTGTGGTGATATACCGCTCCTGAAGCAATTGAAGTTAGATAAGAATTCAGGAAAAGAGATCATACATGTCGTGTTATCTACCCGATCTCGATGCTTCCTCTTGTTATTCAGATTCATCTGAGACTAGGCTGGAAGAGTGGTCTTAGGTGTGGTTAACTCATCCAGACGATGATTAACCAGCTTCATCTCTGTCTTGTGTGCGGTATGGAGTGTGATCAACATGTCCATGATCTGATTCAGTGCTAGGGCTTGCGAAGATATCTCAGGTTCAGCATGGTAATCCTGGCTCTCTACACTCTCTTGCCTCAGTGTATGCTGATGTGGAGCGTACGACTGAGGAGATCATTGGGGCATATATGAAGACTGTTGTCGCTAGTAATGATTCGCTTGTAAGTACAAAGCATGTTGGTGAAAAGAATGTGGTCTCTGATAAGAATTCTGGTGAGACTACTACTGCGTGAAGTTCTGTCAGTGCTGAAATTGCGGACGTCCATGTTGCGGATGATTGTACTGCTGCGGTTGTTGCTGGTGGTGTACGCTCTGAGGGCTAAACTATGATGATGGTTGAATCATGGTGTACCATATCAAATTGATCTCAAGAGTATTTTAAGACTCAACATCAATATCGGCAGGGCTGGTGATCTGGCTTGGATTAGCATCAAATTGATCCTCATGCCAATCAATCTACAGAGTCTCGATAGGCTGACCTGGTCCGCTCTAGACGAAGTTGATCTGTCGGGTGGGTGGAGCAAATAAGGATCTCCGAGAAGGTTGAGAGGTTGAAGAAGTGTACGACCGTTGGTACTGAAGCTACAGGTCCATCACCTTCTTCATTAGATCGCTCAGTTGCTGAGGAAGTGATGAGAGTTTCTCCAACTCTCGCAGCAGCTGCAGCTCCTGAACTTGCTTCCTGATCACATATACCAATGTTAACTTTTCATTGATATATACCATGCTGGTATTTGATTCAGAATCTGAAATATTTACCACCTTATGATGCTCTCAATGATGTGGTGGCTACGGGGCGTTCTGGAATGCTCGAGTAGACTTGACAACGTTCGAGTTTTCTGCCATCCCCTCAAAGATGGACCAGACAAACTTGGCATCTCGATTCATATAACTTCCGCCACATGCGATGCTCACAAGGCCATGGAAATCTAGCTGGAGTCCTCTGAAATAGTTCTGAACTAGCACCTATAATGGTATCTCATGATGAGGACATCTCTCAGTAATGTCCTTGAATCAATCCTACGCCTCGTGGAATGATTTGTTCGGTAGCCATGTAAAATAGGAGATCCGGCTCCTCAACATGTTCGTCCGTCCTAGAGGATATAATTTACGCAAAACTGTGGACTTCAGGTCATCCCACGTTGAGATCTCTTTCCATAAATGACTGAGCCAGTAAAGCACCTTATTTGCTAAGGAGAAGGGCAAGGCTTTGAGGAGAATGGCCTCCTATGTAACACATGGATAATTGATTGTACCACAAATCATCTCGAACTATTACGGAAAGGTAAACGGCTCCTCCATGGCATTCGTAAAACATGGGAAGTAATGGAATAAGGGACGTGCGTAACTCGTATAGCCCTTGATTCAGTGGTAACCGAATCCAGTGATGTAGCATTACGACACCACGGTCATACTCGCCTTTGAGTGTCGCAGGAACCACGACAGGCAGTGGTGAGTTCCTGGCTCCTGCTCTCAGTGCAACGATCTTGGTTTGCAGCTCGTTCTGGACTCTAAATTGATCTCAAATCTGAAGATTCGTCTGTTGTAGCATGTCTAGAATTCGGTTGTGATTTCTGCAGCTGGATCTGGCCTTCCATCAGTGTGCTGCTCTCCAGTCTGATGTTCCTCTACTGATCTGTCCTCAACTACTCCCTTCTTGCGAGCCATTTGCTTCAAATCTTATGGGAAGGAAAATGTCTTGTAAGAACTCAATGAAAAATGGGTAGGAGAAATAGTTGATAATTTAAGGTGGGGGTCAACCTCAAAAGATGGGTTGGGACGTATGGGAGCATGTGTCTGACTCTCCTCATGATCAGATGGAACCGACTTGAGAAGAGGGTCATGTCGAGTCTGTAAAGAAGTACGATAGACGGTGAATGATCCAGAGCTCACGTTGTCTGAGCAAAAAATCCATCGAGTCATCATATTCGATGTCAAACTATTGCAGGAGAGTATGATGTCAAATCAAGCTAATACGAATAAAGCCATATAAGACGCGGTAACACACGCCTCACAAGAAACACAAAGCAAACACCAGATTCACCAACACAACCCGATGATGACCGTAAGAGTTTGGTCATTTATCTTGTCAGATTTAGGGTTATTTTGGCAACAAGACTTTTCATAGATTATCACGAGATGATAGGTTCCCAGAATTTTCCCTCAATACTATCCTGAGTCCTTACAGAAAACCACTTGTTCTCAACTAGTATGTGAGTAAGTACGGACCATTTCCGGCTACGCGTGTTACTTGAGGATGGAGCCTTACACAGTGTCCTCTAAACCCCCTACTCTGCTAAGTAAACTCAAACCGTTGCCAACTACCCGAGCATACCCACTAAAGAACAATGATTAGGTGTATAAACTAATTAGTATTTTGAGAGAAATTCGGACTCAGGTTCCAGCTTGAAGTGTCGTCCCTCACTCACAAAATCTGGAAGTGTACATGCAGTTCATGTGTGGGAGTTGCTCTCCCAAATTAAATGATCTTTACGTCGATTTTAGGTCAGATATTTAAGCAGTCCTGATTTTATTTTCAATTATCATGTTTTTTGGCATTTTCAAACAAGTCGCCTGACAATTTTTTTTATTTACCCTAAACAAACATGCAGCTACGTCACGAGTCATAGAACTAACTACGAAGGCATAATCTGAGAAAAAAATCGAAAAACACCTATACAATCACCTAGACTCGTAAAAATTCACGAAAAACCAGTGATGCGAGAAAATCGTGTTAGGTGCCCTACTCCCCCGATTGCACGACACTCGGTGAAATAGACCCTAAGAAATATGGAGGGAGGTACAAGTTGGGATGCCCTTATGGGGCCCCTTTCTACAAATACAGAAAAACTAGCAAGTTCCCTTATTTTTTTTACAAGAATATTACGAGAAATGTCCTAACTAGTTCTGCCTCTACAATCGACTCGTAAGAGAAGGGGTTGGTCTCTTCACTTTCAACTGAATCGGCTTCTGAAGATACCAACTAGTCCTGCAAGCCCTGCAAAAATTTGTTAGAAAAAGAAACACACAAAACGTAATAAAATAAAAAACTGAAAAAAATCATAGAAGCTCGATAAAAATCGTAAAACAAATCAGACAAAACTCAAAGAAAAGTCAGAAAACTGTAAAATCAAGAAGATTAAAAAATCTCGAAAACATGTCGAAAACCGAAGAAGAACTAACGCCTCCCCGGCAACAACACCATTTTGATAACTAGGGTTTTGACGAGTGGCTAATTGGTGAAAGAAGCTATCAACATAGAGAAAACCGCTCGGAGTCCAAAACCATGATTAATCAAACAAAATTCAATAAAATAGGAGAGAGAGAAAATAAGAATAAGTAGCTTCTCTCTCCTATTTTATCTACACTATATTATTTACCCAGGTAAGTGTGCCCGGGTCGAATTTGAGGAGGCAGAATATACGTATGACGGTTTTTGATGAAAGAAAGAAATCTCGAGAAATTTCACTATCTTCTTGATTTTACAACTATCTCAAGAAAAGAATTAAAACTAATACGAACTTACAAAAATCGGTTCGAGAAAACTACGCGATGAAAATCAACGAAAAATCATACAAGAACGTCTCTACGGTAGTTGTGTAACTACCCTAAAAATCAAGGGAAAATACAACAAGATAAAGTTCCAAACACCCCTACTGCTCAAGGGTATAGGTGCAAGGAGAAGATATAAGTTCTGTTATAAAATGGTCCCCGACAGGGACTGGATTGCAAAAGAAACTACAATTATTACATTTAGGTCCCTACGTAGAGACCTAAATGTAATTCTTGCAACTTTAGTACTACTTTGAATTATCTGGAACTTCCTGGGCTATTGGTGCAAATTTTCCACCATTTCGTGGCTAACAGCTCAGATTAGATCGCAAGGCGCAATCATGGATGTCAGTTAGCACCACGTGTCGCAAGGTTGTGCACTCCCTGTTCTTCACATTATTCCCTCGTTTTAGCGAAGGGTGTCGATGGTCTTAGATCTCCGAGCTCTCTCCGATGATGGATGGGTAGTTAGTCCTCCAACAGGGCCAGGAGGCGATCGCCTATCCCTTCCGATCTCTCCTGTGGTGAGAGATGGTCGGAGAAGGTCGAATGGTGTAGATCATGGCGATTGAAGGTATCTAGTGTTCAAACCCTAGTTACTCTCTTGTTCTCCTTCGATTTGACTACAATAATTGATTGCAGTTCTCTAGATGTGAATCAGTTTCTCCAGATACGGATGCTCACATGCAAACAAATCTGATGCTCGATTTCCAAGGGAATCAACCAAAAAGTCATTAAGTGTTCTTGCAAGTCATATTATGGTTTCCAAGAAGTGTAACATGACAGTAAAAATGGAGTGCAATTTTGGTGAAATTGAAATGAATTTGAAAGGTGATTTGGTTGTGCGTCTAAGAAGGATGGTTAAAGTCGCTAATGATGCACTCTGAAGGGATCATTATCTCTAAATTCTTTTTCAGTGATCGTGTAATTTTTTGTGCATCATCAAGTGTTCTGCTAGCATAATGGATCGCAACTAGTTTGCCATCTTTCCTTTGGCCTAGTACATCCTCTACTGCATAATCTGATGCATCACACATTATTTCGAAGTCTAAGGTCCAATCAGGGGGTTATAAAATAGATGCTTAAGTGATAGACCTTTTTAGTGTCTCAAAGGATCTAAGGGCATCTTTAAAAAATTTAAAAGCTCGATCCATTGAGAGTAACTCGGTAAGAGGTTTTGCAATTTTTGAAAAATCCTTTATGGATCTTCTATAGAAGCCAGCATGTCCAAAAAATGATCTAACACCTTTGAGCGATGTAGGTTGGGAGAGGTGAGTTATGGTCTTAATTTTTGATGGGTCAACCTCCGTACCTTTTTTAGAGACAATATGGCCTAGAACATTGCCTTTGGTGACCATAAAATGTGATTTTTCCCATGATAAGACTAAGTTCACCTCAATGCATTTTTGCAATACACAATCAAGAAATCCAAGGCATTCATCGAAGGAGTCACCAAATACAGAGAAATCATCCATAAATACTTCCATAAAATCTCCCACCATATCGACAAATATGGCTAGCATACATCATTGGATGGTAGCCGGCGCATTACACAGCCCAAAGGGCATCCGACGAAAAGCAAATTTACCATTTGAACATGTAAATGTTGTTTTCTCTTGGTCTTCAGGTGCAACTACAACCTTATTATAAGCTGAGTATCCAACGAGAAAACAAAAATATTCTTTTCTTGTTAGTCCTTTGACAATTTGATCTATGAAGGGGAGGGGGGAATGGTCCTTCTTCGTGGCGATGTTTAATTTTATGTAATCGACACAAACCCTCCACGAAGTGGCTATACGAGTGGGGATCTCTTTACCCTGATCATTGGTGACTATAGTAAGACCAGCTTTCTTCGGTACAACTTGTAAAGGGCTGACCCATCGACTATCTAATAGTGGGTAGATGATCCCTACACCCAACCATTTGCATATTTCCTTCTTAACTACTTATAGTAGATTTGGATTCAATCTTCTTTGCATTTCTCGAGAAGGTTTTGCATTGTCTTCTAAATAAATATGGTGGGTACAATATGATGGACTTATTCCCTGGAGATAAGATATTGTCCAACCAATAGCCTGTGGATTTTTTCTCAAAACATCCATTAATTTATTTTCTTGATCTAGTTCCAAGTGGGCATTGATTATTACCGACTATGCCTTATTTTCTTCATCTAGAAACACATATTTTAGGTCCTTCATTAAAGGTTTTAATTCTACTATGGGGGCCTGAATTGTCTCTTGAAAACCTTCTATTGAATTTATGGGCTGGGTGGATGCGGTGATTGTAAGATCTTCCTCCTTGTTATGAAGTAATTCCGAAATAGGAGGTTCTAGCATAGGCATAATCATTTCTGAGATAGGAGAAATTAAAGCATCAAGTTCATCCCATGCTTGGTCAAGTTTTAAGATATCTGAATCTGTCAATGGTTCGTAGGGTTCATTCTTGATGGAATCAAGGGTTTCAGCAACTACAACATGTTGTCTTTCAAATAATTTATCATTTACAGTCAAAGTCACCTCAAGAGGATCCCTAGCGAGGTTCAAGGGAGTTAAATCGTCTATGATTTGTTTAATTGTCGAGCATTCCTCGATCCATCCACAATCTTCGATATCATGTTCTTAAAATGTGGGGGTGACAAGATCGACAGGAACAATCTCACCATTGACTTTGAATTCTACTTTCCCGTCCTCATAATCAAAATGAGCCTTGGCAGTGTCTAAGAATGGTCTTTCGAGTATAATAGGAGTTTGAGAAAGTGTTCTAGCTGAGTCCATATCCAGTACGATAAAATCAACTGGGAACTGATGTCCTTGTACTGTGACTAAAACATCCTCTAGTATTCCTAATGGCCTCTTTACAGACCGGTCAACCAATTGAAAAATCATAGAAATAGGTTCTAACTGATCTATTACATAATATTTTAGTACGACAGGTGGGAGGAGATTTATCGAGGCACCATTATCAAGTAGGATACGCTCGAAAGTCATATCCCCAAGGATGCATTTTACTAATGAGGCCCCATGATCTTTCATTTTAAGGGGAAGGAGTTGAGAAATGGCATTAGATGATGCAAGCGGTAACACATTCCTCTCTTCCTCGTGTTGGTCATTCTTTTTCTTTCCCCACGGGTTTCTTTTTGTAGTGCATTTTTCTTTTAAGAAATGTGAATATGCGATAACTTGTTCTATAGCCTTAAGGAGGGGGATTTGTATGATAACATTGGAGAATAAATTCTCCAAATCAGGAGTAAAAGTTGAAGGTCGTTTCTTTACTTTTATTTGTAGGGCCTATCGAAAGGGAATAATCGGTTGTGTAAAGATTGGTAGTGGGGATATAGAGGGTGCTTAAGTAGATTGATCTTGCATTGGTGGATCATTTTCATGTGCTTGATGGTTTTGTGCTCGTGGGAGTGCGGTAAATATTTGAGGTGTGCTTGTGATGGGACCACTTCTCAAGTGGATGGCACTGGCAGAGGCATTTGACTCATTTTTGCTTGTACTAGCTGAGTTTCTAAAGCTCACGGGTCCTCGATTAGGCTGTTGTGAAAATCCAGGAGGGCGGATTTGTGAGCTGTTAGGATTTTGTACCGTTTGAGCAGGTAGTTGTGGTTGAGGTGGTAATTGAGAACGAATCGCTGTCAATTGTTTTTGGACCTCGACTTGACTTTGATCTAGTTACTTTTGAACCTCAAATTGATTCTGAGCCAGCTGTTGTATGAGTTTCAACAAGTCATGATAATCATAACCAAGTCCTTGCGATGGTGTAGTCAAGGGTTGTAGTGATGGTTGTGCTTGTTGTGTGAATTGGTTTTGATTTAACCCTTGTTGGGTGACTTGATACCCTGAATTATTGTTTGTTGGGGCCTTCCATGCAAATTTTGGATGGTTCCTCCATCTTGGATTTTAGATAGAGGAATAGGGGTTGCTATTGGAATTCTTCTGTACCCAATTAACTGCTTCAAGATTAATTTATTCCTCTAAAAGGATAGATGGTTGATAAATCTTTGGTTCCATAGGTGCTTGTGGAATAGGGGCTACCCTACAAACCAACAGGGTAGTTTTATCTAATACGAGACTCCCTACAGTTTTAGTTAATTGGTCCACTTGTTTAGCCATCAACACCACTTTGCCCAACTTTGAAGCGATGATTTGAATGTCTGCCTGCATTTGTTGTTGCATAGTTTATGGCTTGGACTGGTCTTTTATGTCTACTGTATAGCTCTATAGAGTAATTGTTGACAGAGTTATCTGCTATGTCCTCATATAGTTACCTTACAAAGTTCTCATCTTTATTCAAGTAGTTGCCTCCGCAAGAGCCGTCGACAACTCTCTTGTATGATTCATTTAAGCCCTCATAAAATATTTCCACTTGCTTCCATTTTTCAATTCTATGATGTGGGCATTTGCATAAAAGATCTCTAAACCTTTCCAACGCTTCATGGATTGGCTCTGTGGGTTTTTGGGTAAAGTGAGAAATGACATGCCTAAATGAATTGGTCTTATCAATGGGGAAATATTTCTTTAAAAATGCCTCCCTCAACTCGGACCATGATCGAATTGGGACTTCATAGCTACGAAGCCATTGGATCACTTTTTGTTGAAGGGAGAATGGGAAGGCTCGGAGGTAAACATGTTCCTTTTTTACCTCCCTCGTGTTTAATGTATCACAGGCTGTTACGAAATCCTGAAGGTGCATTATAGGATCCTCGGTCTCTTCTCCCCGAAATTTGAGGAGGAAGGAAATAGTTGCATATTTTATCTCAAAGTTTCTCGCTTCTGTGGGAAGTTGGATGACTGATACGAGTTGATGATTAGCAGGATTATAGTGATTGTGTATTGGTATTGGGTTGTTTAGCCCTTGATGTGCTATAAATTGTCGAATTTGGGCATCTTGCACCTCTTGGCGCTCTGCCATTTGTTGTAATTGTTCCATTATTATAGTGAGTGGATCAAGAGGAGATGGCACACCAACCATGGGTTTTGTCTCGGGCTTGACTTTGGATTTTGGAGGATAGAATGAATCGAATTCAAGGGGATCAGTAAGGGGATTCCTTAATGACCTCCTGACAAGCATACATAAATCAAACACCAAACAATTTGCTTATTCCCACTCAATGCTGATAGTTTAGATTTTTTATCTTTTAAATTTTGATTTGCAGACAAGAATACACGTTGATTACATTTCCTATGATATCTAGCGATTCAAAATAATTTAGTGATTACCGAAATGTCATTCTTCTGGTTTTGAGGCCAGTCAGAGGGTAAGTAGGCTGGAGCCTTTCTTAGATCAACTTGGATCTTAAACCCTTCGTCTTTCTCAGTTAAACACCTCAGGGACGAGTATACTAAGCAATATGGTTTTCAGAAATTATCAAGAATCGTGGGATTTGGACTCTGGTCCTAGGGATACACATACACATGCGATTGTGAGAATGGTGAAACAAACAAGTAAACAAACAAAAGTTTATTTTACGATTTTTGTGACCTCTTTAATTTAGTCCGATTAAGTTGTAATTTGTTTTATCTTGATTATCGGCAAATAATTTAATGGTCTTTTTAAATGCAAGGTTGAACTATGGGGGAGAAATCCTACAGAGATGCATTGCAATACAAAAAAGAAGTGATTTTTTTGTTTTTTTATACGAAAACAAAAAAATAGATCCTAATTATGCTTAATATAAGAGAACCTGTCACTGGAGATCTCCAAATATTTTTTTTAAACTTCTCTTGAATGCTCGACGTGGCTCGTTTCCAATGCAACTCGTCCCCTGCAGAAAAAAGAGAGAAAGAAGGTGAAAAGCAAAATATAAAGAAAATTTTTCATATAAAACGCGAATAATTGCCTGTCCTCGGCAATGGCACCAAAATGTTAAGGTGTATTTCTGAGGGTTTAAGTACCCGATTTTACAATCGGATAGTCGTTGAGAACCCACAAAAATATATTTTAAACAAATAAATTATCGGACTTAGCTATATTATGCACGAGGCAAAGTATATGGTACGTCAGGGTCGAAGGGATGGGAGGATTCTGCACTTTATTTTGCAAATAAAAATACTTCATAAATCGATGAGTTTGTTGCAATGTGTTTGAATAACAAACAATGAAATGAAAGTTGGAGACAATAGTGCAGGTCGGCAAGTGTTGATCACTTCTCTTCTGTGACAACCTCCAGTTAGACCCGTATGCGTTAACTCTTCGCGAATTTGGATATTCTGGTGAGACAAGTTGGATGCGATTACAACCGCGGATCGAGCTCGAACGTCGTGTCATGTCCCATATCTCCAAGAGTCAAGGATAATCACCGTTAGATATGGATCATCACGATAGTCTTAACGAATAACTGCACGAAAGAGAAGATAAAAAAATAAGATGGATATATAGAAAGTGATAAAACTAAAAGTGAGATAAAAATATGATGGTCGGCGGATCGGGAGGAAGCCTTTGGAGTTGGATTCGCAGAGGGTCCGAGAAAATGATGATTGGATGTCGTTGGTGTTGAATGATTTTTGGCAGCACTCGAGATGGAGCCTCCGGAGTCTGATTCACTGAGGGTCTGAATACACAAGTCGACGAAATCACTTCGATGCTTTGTCGATAATAAAATGGATGGATAAATATAGTGACAGACTTTTGTTGGATGACGGAGTAGATTGGAGTGGAAGTGATTGGCATATGGAATAATAGTAACGGAATTAGATAATCCAAAATGAGAATGATCTCCCCAAGGCCAACTCCATGAGTTATAGATATACATTTGTATGTAAACATTCCAAACCGAGTTGCATCCCTCCAATTTAGGAGAAGCAACTCTTCACGTCACCACTAAGGCATTCGTGCCAATCTAAAGCACCTTTTCACTTCAACATCATGGTCCTTTGTGCCTTTTGGCATATGTGGCTTTGACCATTTCCGTAGATGGTGCTCATGCACCATATCCTTTTCTTTCCAACGGCAATTATTCTTAGCCTCTTATTAATTGTATTAATTATGCAAGTAATTCCAACGTATGGTTTTATGTTTTCTTTTTTTAGTGGCTTGATTTCATTTAGGATAATTTTACATAGATAATAAAAATAGTAATGCAAAGATAAGATTTGTTTGGGATATTAGGATTTCAGTGTAGATGTAAACCTCTAGATGCTAACTGAATTATCAGAATAATCAATCAACATAATGTGAATATTATATCCTAATGTGTTGAAATGGTTGAATAACATAGATGGGTAAGATGAGTATCTTAGTAATATATCTTACTGATTATAAACATCCTCTTTCCCATTTTCTGATCTCTTGATCGAGGCATAGGTCAAACTTAATCGAAGAGTAGTAGATGACACCCATGTAAGTGGACTAACAGATGCATGCAATTTAATATGCATAATGACTATAATACCACTCCCTATAATTATTATACATCATAGAAAATAGGATTTATTATATGGAATGGATTGGTATTGACATAGTTATATAATGAATAAAGGATTCATCAGCAGCTACAGTTTACAGAGATTACCACTCCTAGTGATTCCTTGGGAGATATATCTTCCAATGTTTTTTATGCTGATTTTGTGATGCTTAGGAGCGGTATGATGCCAACCGGTGGTGCCTTGTATGAGTAACAACCACTTGGAGATTCAGGAGCACTATACGAGGAGGATAGCATTGTTGATGCCACTCATTATGTTGATGACGGTGGTGCTGACGCCACCAAGAATGTTTATCCAACCGACAGTACTAAGGTCGTCATATCTCCCAATGCAGTCAGTGGTACTGATGCCACCATTTCACCAGATGTTGAGCCAGGGTGTGGTGCTGATGTAGCGAAGACAGATGTCGTGGGTGGTGCTAATGCCACTATTTTTCATTCATATGTCTTACCTTCTCCTGTATCTCAGGACATTGCCTGAAAAATATAAAAAATAGAAAAATGGAAAAGACCAAAAATATGAATAGGGGAAAGGTTTCTGCATCTTCTTTGAGTCCATATGCGCTGCATGATGATATTGGTATGAATTCTATCTCGTCACATATGCAGGAGCCTCTTCCTGACCCTCTTTTTGAGGAGGGTCCAGGTATCCCATTCCCTCAAGGATTCTGCTTAGCGAAGGGGGATAAAACAGAAAATCCAAAAAAGAGATATCAGTTAGAGTTCAGCCAGCAGATGATTGATAGATTTCAGATTCAGCTGACTCTACAGGAGGAACTTGAGCACATCCTACATTTCAGAAGAACTTGAGAGAGAAGACCACCATCTGTAGGAAGAAGAGAAACCACAATGCAAAGATCCATGTTCTCACTCGTGACACATGCTTTGCCATCCAGAACCAATTACTAACCAAGAGGCCAGATGCAGGAGCTCCTTATGTCACATGTCACATTCATGAGCAGCGGTTCGATTAAACTTTATTAGACAATGGCTCTTCCATAAATCTTCTTCAGACAGTCTTACTCAACCAATTTGAGTTTGGCCCTCTTCGACAGAGTAGGACAGTCCTTCAGTTTGGTGATAGATCTGTCAAGAGATCGAGGGGGTTGTTGAAGGGCGTGGTTGTCACAATACAAGTCTTGAAATTCCCCATGGACTTTGTGGTATTGGACATGGAAATCCTCGAGTCCGTGATAGATACCCCCATCATACTAGGACGTCCCTTCTTGGCTATATCTAAGGTGGTGTCCGATCATGATAGTGGGAACGTATACTTTCATATCGAACGTAAAAGTGTACAAATAGAGGTGACTGATGAGACCAAAGCGTGAGATTCGACCTGCTATGAGCAGTTGAGCGGTACATAGAAGATAACAGATGCAGAGCGAGATGTCCACAAGGAGTGCAACTTTGTGATTACAGATGATGAAGTAGTTTGGTCCGATCCAATGTCACGAGATCTTGTTGCACCTTCAGACACTGTAGAGATACATATTCCAACAGATGAGAGTTCACATTCTTGGCAGAGGACACAATTGAGGACGATGATCGTGGTATGGATAGCGAGGCAGAGTACATTTTATGTGGTTCAGATTCATCTCCCTTAGATTCAGACATTGATTGGGATGAGTTTGATGATTATTTTCCATGTTTGATTCCCACAGAGCCAATATCTAGGGCGGAGATTGCGCCAGCACATATTATAGAGATACCAACAGGGCCATCTTCGCAAGATTTACACACACAGCGAGAGTTCTACCATATAGATTTGGTTACTTACTCTTAGACATTTCAGAAGCCAGATTTACCAGTTCCAAATTGCCCATAGTTGAATCCCTTGTTACAGTCAATGAAGTACAGATTCCTTACGGGTGAGCTAGAGATGTACATAGCCATTATCTCAACGAATTTGACTGGAGAGTAAGAATCTTGTTTGATGGAGGTTCTTGAATATAACCACAAGGCAATTGGATGGAGTGTAGCTGATCTCCAGGGGATAATTCTGACCATGTGCTCCCACCATATTTATCTCAAAGAGCATGCCAAGCCCTCGCATGAGTTCCAGCGACAACTGAAATTGAATCTTCGAGATGCGGTCATGGAAGAGATATCAAAATGGTGGAGCATTGATTTTATCTACCCCATCTCCAACTCCAAGTGATTTAGTCCATTGCTTGTGATGCCCAAGAAGACATGCATCACTACAATTATGAGCGAGTCTGGAGAGGAGATAGCTACCCGGGTACCCACTTCCTGGAGGGACTATATGGACTACACACAATTGAATCAAGCCACTATGAAGGATCATTTCCCATTGTCATTTATTGATTATATTATCGAGAGGCTATTGGGAAGAGTCACTACTGATTTCTTGATGGGTATTCCGATTATAACCAGGTGGCCATAGCACCTGAAGGTCAGGAGAAAACAACATTCACATGTCCGTTTGGGAATATGCTTTCAGACCGATGTCCTTTGTTCTATGTAATGCCTCTGGTACATTCCAAAGGTTCATGCTTTCCATCTTCTCATATATGGTGGATGATTTGTTAGAGGTCTTCATGGATGATTTCTCGGTCTACGGTGATGGGATTGATGCTTGTCTTAACTGCCTAGTCCGAGTGCTTCAACACTGTATGGAGGTCCATCTTATATTATCTTGGGAGAAGAGACACCTCAAGGGTATCAAGTTCATTGTAGATGATAAGTGTCTAGCGTCCTTTGAGACTCTGAAGGGATTAGTTGTTGAGGATCCTGTCCTTCAGCCACGCGACTGGTCTCTCCCATTCGAGATCATGATAGATGCTTCTGATTTTTCCATAGGGGTTGTGCTAGATAGAGGAGTGAAGGATTGCCTTATGCCATTTACTACGCTAGCTATACATTGGATGCCTCCCATTGGAACTATATTGTCACAGAGAAGGAGATGCTAGCTGTAGTCTTTGCTTTAGATAAGTTTAGATCTTATATTCATGAATCTAGAGTGACGATTTTTACAGATCATGCTGCCATATGGTACCTTATGGCAAAGAAGGATGCCAAAGCCAGATTGACCAGATGGATCCTTGTACTCTAGGAGTTTGATATTAAGATTAAGGATAAGCATGGAGTCAAGAATGTGGTGGTGGATCACCTATCCCAATTAGAGAACCTTGAGGATTCAGAGCAGATGAAACCTATTAAAGAGACTTTCCCAAATGAGGCGATCCTTGCTATCGCCTCGCGTCCATGGTACACCTGTTGGACATGCGAGCCCACGACGAGCCATTATGCAAAAAATGTTATGGTAAATATCATTCCCTGATCTGAAATGAGGAATACCTAATTTGCATAATAGGTTCCTTAGTACAATTAGGGTTATGTACCATGGCCATCTTAATGATCATACAATTGTTGATTCAATAATTGAATCATAGAGGTTGGTTCTTGGATGAATATCTAAAGAGTTAGGTTGTGGACTCACCAAGCACCGTCAAATGATTATTAAGAGATGATTTCCATCATGAGGAGGAGATGGCAATCCTCTCTAAAGGTTGATATCTAACCGACCTCTTGATGCAGGTTCTCTGCATAGTAAAAGAGATTCGGAGGTGTTAGATAAGTTAGGTCAAAGAGTTGACTTAACGAGATCAAGATAACCGAAGTCCTATATTGTATGATGTCATGATACATGCATGTATCCTCTGATCGGACACAGATGTGTTATTATATGTCTGAGTATGTACATTTGGCAGACCAATAGGTTGATGGCCTAACCAAAGTCTATACACTGGCGCGCCGGTGTACATGTAAGGACATATGAGTAATACGATCTCTCAGAGGGATCATACCGGTTCATTAATGAACCGGAAGACATGAGCTCACCCATGAGATATTAGGAAGAATCAAATTCCGTATGCGGTCGTCTCACTTTGGAAGCTTAACTGAATTTGTAGATTTCATATATACTTTTGCAAAGTATATGATCAAGATCTAGGTATTATATATGCTTTTGGAAAGTATATGATCGATACCGACTCCCAATGATCAAATGAGAAAGTTACTGATAAAACCTTGAAGTAGACAATGTAAAATTGATCTAATACTTCTGGTTTATTCTAGATCTTTTAGTATGCAGGATGTACAGGAATTAGGAATACCTGAGAGTGATGTCATCATAAACAATTGTATAACCATGACGCTTCCATTCCTAGGGAGTGATGAAACGGGTCTGGATTTTAGTGACTCCTCTCAATAGAGAAGTGATCTGATTTGGTTCAAATATTGGACATTGATGTGAATGTGGTTCAGATGCAATGAGAAGATTAGATTTGTGGTCTTGATTTAATCAAGAATCTATGGGAGGCCTGAGATCTGGATTTGAGATGTGATCTCAATATCCAAGTCACTATAAGTGGAACAATACAACTGCCATGTCCTTATCTCCAAGTATCCGCGAAGAAAACACATTATCCTTGAAAGAATTCAGGATAATTTCATTGTAGATATATGTATCCGAGCACTGACAAAGTGGGTAATTAAATGTGATTTAATTATCATGAATAAAATGAATTTGATTCATATTATATGAAGAGTTATCTAAGATAAATAAATATGGTTTGATTATCAAAGATGTAAATAATGTGAATGTGATTCATGTTATTTGGGAACATGAGAATAGAGATCCAAGATGATTAAATGTGATTTAATTGTCAAGGATATGAATAATGTGGATAACAATATCCATATTAGTCATATATATTATAAATATGATTTATAATATATAAGAGAGAGCTATTTGTAATTTACATCTGTTAATTAAATGTTGATGTGAATTGGATTCACATTGAACATTAAATTGAAAATGTAATTTGCATTTTATTTTAGATTGTGAATGTGATTCACAAATTTATAATGGCAAGATTGCAAAATTGGAGATACATGGAATAATGTAATCCAAGTAAACTACATTGGAGATGCCCCTTCCATATTTGAAGGAAGGGACGACCACCAATTCCTATTAGGAAAGGGTGGCCGTCCACTCCATATACATGGAAGGAGGAACTCTCCTTTCCATTATCTCCATATGTTATTGATTTAACTTTGGGATTGATTTATATTGATTTATCAATATATATTTATTCTAAATTAAATCAATTGTTGTTGTGTTTTTACCAACAACATCTTGACAATAGAAAGAAACACAAATCAATGTGAGCCATTGGATTTGTGTTGTCCATGGATTGAGATCCATGGATCCCAAAACATTATAAATAGAATGGCACACCTTTCTCTTCACAAGCTAATGCGAAACAACAAGGCTCTCTCCCTCTCTCTCTCTCTCTACACACCCTCTCTCTCTCTCATATGGTCGTCCACCATGGATGCCCTAGAGAGAGTCTCCATCGCCGCAGTGTCGTCATTATCTACCCAATCGTTTGCTCATGGATCTGTGTCTACTTCAGCGTACCTTGCTCGTGAAGAAGACGTATTATCTCGTGTGACGAGATCAGGAGATTCGTCGCTTGGATCATCAACATGGATTGCGAGGAGCACGTGTTTCATCAACATGCTCGCAAGCGTCTCCTCTGTCGGATCGGACTTGATACAGGAGGTCTCTTTGTTTAGAGACTCGATCTCAACCACGCTTCAAGAGGTAATCCTATTACTTGTTTGTGTTTTAGATGAAACGATACGAGAAGTGTTCTTGGATCATGTGGCTTTGTCACATGAAAAATTTTAATTTCCGTTGCATCGAGCAACTAGTGCGACTAGTTTCTCATGATCGCATACGATGCGATCCTCACGCTTCTGTGATGCACTTAAGGATCTAACCATATCCTTCAACACCGACATTGTGAACTATGTTGCCAAGAAAGTTCCACAATGTTGGCCCAGACAACAACTTGAGACCTTCCTAGCAAAGACCAAGTCGTATCATTGGAAGGATCCCATCTTTTATCATGAAGGAGAGGATAGCATCTGATATCAGTGCATTCCTCAGGAGGAGCACCATATTGTCCTCATATACTGCCACTAGCTTGAGGCAGGAGGACATCATTCTGGGAGGAGGACAACACAGAAAGTGCTACAATCCGATCTATGGTGGCCTGCCTCTTCAAGGATTATGACGAATCCATGAAGAGGTGTACTAACTATCAGAGGACAGGCACTTGTGGATATCATGACATGATGCCGATACAACCCATTCAATTCTATGAGGATTTTTATGCGTGGGCGTTGATTTCGTGGGTCCATTCCGTAAGAGTCATGGATTTGAGTACATTCTGCTTGCTGTGGATTATGTGAGTCATTAGGTTGAGGCCATCCCCACCTGAACCACAGATGCTAAGACTGTTTGCCGATTTTTGAGGAAGAATATCATTTCATGATTTAGGGTTCATAGGGTATTGATATCAGATGGGGGACTCACGTTATCAACGACAAGGTAAGGGCCCTTGCTAACGAGTTCAACATTGATCATAGAGTTGTCACTCCATATCACCCTCAGATCAATGGTCTTGCTAAAGTATCAAATAGGGAGATCAAAAGAATATTATAGAAGGTTGTAAGCCCAGACCAAAAGGATTGTCATAGCATTTGGACTTGGTCTTGTGGGCCTATCAGACTTCCTTCAAGACACCTTTGGGTACATCTCTCTTTCGTCTCGTTTATGGCTAGCCATGCCACTTACCGGTGGAGATTAAGAACACGTTACTATGGGTTGTCACAGAGTTATTATTGGATCCCAAGAGCATAGGAGATCAGAGGAAAGCAAACTTGGCAGCCCAGGAGGATCTTAGAGATGCATCCTTTTCGAGTAGCCTACAATACAAGGAGAAAGTGAAGATATGAAATGATTCTCACATCAGCCATAAACATTTTGAGCCAAATTAGAAAGTATGGTTATTTGATGCCAAGTTGAGATTATTTCTAGGGAATTTGCAGAGCAAATGGAAGGGACCATATTTGGTCCGAAGGGTGCACGTCAATGGTAGCATTGATATAGCTGAGATGTCGTCTGATTCCACCTTTCGAGTTAATGAGAAGTGCTTGAAGCCATATCTAGATCATGATATGCTTATCATTGACGTTGCGCCTATTCATTTTTCATGAGTTGTGGTCTTTGACTCGCATCATTTGCATCTCATGCCAGATTATCACTTTTATTTCGCATTTGTATAGATCCAGTTGTCCATATCATTCATTATTTAGTCTAACACCCCATCTTCATTTCATGAGTACACTATACTTAGGGTGTACTTTACCCAAAGTATGGGGGGTGTCTAATGTGTGATTATTTTCTGGATTATTTTTACCTCTGTTTTGTTGCCTACACTTAGGGATATTTCACCCTAAGTACAAGAAAGGTAGACCCTATATATTCTAACCCTCGGTTCTCCCCTTGTGTACAGATTTCTACAATTAGGATTATTTTATCCAAAGAATGGATGATTTCTCGATATACAACAATGGGTTTGATGCTTGTCTTGGCTTCCTAGACTGCGTGCTTCAGCAATGTATCGAGGTCCATCTTGTATTATCTTGGAAGAAGAGCCACTTCATGGTGACTCAGGGGACGGTACTTGGTCATATCATCTCCAACAGGGGAATGGAGGCCGATCCGAGCAAGATGGAGATCATCAGGAAACTCAATCCACCGTCTAATTTGTGATAGTTGCAGACTTTTCTAAAGCATGTTGGTTTCTATTGATGATTCATTCAGGATTTCAGTCGTATTGCCTGACTTCTTACTGATGTGTTGGTGAATGACACCGAGTTCATTGTAGATGATAAGTGTCTAGCATCCTTCGAGTCCCTCAAGGGATTAGTTGTTGAGGCTCCTGTCCTTCAGCCACCCGATTGGTCTCTCCCATTCTAGATCATGACAGATGCTTCTGATTTTGCCATAGGGGTTGTGCTAGGACAGAGGAGGGATGGATTGTCTTGTACCATTCAATACGCTAGCAATATTTTGCATGCCACCCAATGGAACTATACTGTCACAGAGAAGGAGATGGCAGTCGTAGTCTTTGCTTTAGATAAGTTCAGATCTTATATTCTTGGATCTAGAGTGACGATTTTTACATATCACGCTGCCATCTGGTACCTTATGGCAAAGAAGAATGTCAAAGCCAGATTGACCAGATGGATTCTTTTACTCTAGGAGTTTGATATTGATATTAAGGATAACCCTGGAATCAAGAATGTGTTGCTGGATCACCTCTCCCGATTAGAGAACCTTGAGGATTCAGAGCAGATGGCACCTATTACAGAGACCTTCCCAAATGAGGTGATCCTTGCTATCGCATCGCTTCCATGGTACGCTGACATTGTGAACTATTTTGTCGTCAAGAAAGTTTCATAAGGTTGGCCTAGACACTGACTTGAAACCTTCCTAGCGAAGACCAAGTCGTACCATTGGGAGAATCCAATCCTTTATCACAAAGGAGGGGATAGTGTCTGGCATTGGTGCATTCCTCAATAGGAGTACCATAGCATCCTCACATACTGTCACAAGCTTGAGTTAGGAGGATATTATTCTGGAAGGAGGACAGCACAAAAAGTGCTCCAATCCAGCCTATGGTGGCCTACCTTCTTCAAGGATTCTGATGAATCTGTGAAGAGGTGCACTGACTGTCAAAGGATAGGCACTTATGGACAGCATGACATGATGTCGATGCAACCCATTCACTTCTATGAGGTTTTTGATATATGAGTCATTGATTTTGTGGTACATTCCCTAAGAGTCATGTATTTAAGTACATTCTACTTGTTGTAGAGTATGTGAGTCACTGGATTCATGCGATGAACCGCAGATGCTAAGATTGTTTGCTGATTTTTGAGGAAGAATATCATTTCACGATTCGAGGTTCCTAGAGTATTGATATAAGACGGGGGGACTCACTTTATAAACAATAAGGTAAATTCCCTTGCTAGCAAGTTCAGCATTGACCATTGAGTTGCCACTCCAGCTTTTGGACTCTGTTGTGGGCCTATCAGACTTCCTTCAAGACACCTTTGGGTACATCTCCCTTTCATCTCGTTTATGGCAAGCCATGCCATTTACCTGTGGAGATCAAGTACTACTCACTATGGGCAGTCACAGAGTTATTATTGGATCCCAAGATCATAGGAGATCAGAGGAAAGCAGAGTTGACAACCCTGGAGGAGCTTAGAGATACAACCTTTTCGAGTAGCCTAGAATACAAGGAGAAAGTGAAGATATGGCATGATTCTCACATTAGCCATAAACAGTTTGAGATGAACCAGAGAGTATGGTTATTCGATGCCAGGTTGAGATTATTTCCAAGGAAGTTGCAGAACAAATGGAAGGGACCATACTTGGTCCGAAAGGTGCACAACAAATGGTAGCATTGATATATTCGAGATGTCATCGATTCCACCTTTCGAGTTAACGGGCGGCGCCTGAAGCCATATCTTGATCATGATCTATTAATCGTTGATGTTGCCCCTATTCATTTTGCATGAGATGTGGTCTTTGACTTACATCATTTGCATATCATGCTTGATTATCACTTTTCTCCCGCAGCTGTATAGATCCAGTTGTCCATATCGTTCATTCTTTAGTCTAACACCCCATCTTCATTTCAAGAGTATGATATACTTAGGGTGTACTTTACCCTTAGTATAGGGGGGTGTCTGACTTGTGTTTATTCTTTAGATTCTTTTTACCTCTTTTTTGCTGCCTACACTTAGGGATATTTCACCCTAAGTACAAGGTAGACCCTATATATTCTAACCCTCGGTTCTCCACTTGTGTAGAGATTACTGTAATTAGGATTATTTGATCTTAAGTATAGGGGGATCGCTGACCTCTATTCATAACATTCTTCCATTCGTCATTGTAGTATAGCCTTCTTTTCACTTCCCAATACTCAGCACAAGTTATGTCTTCCTTTCATCGCTCCTTGATCACTTTGAGGAAATCGTTCGAGCTAAGTATAGGGGGGTGTCGTATATATCGTATATATACTTTAGCCATAAATTATACTTTGTGTGATTGTGTTAATATATAACATGGCTAAAAATCACAAACTAAAAACCACAAAATTTTTAAATTTTTTCTTGCATATAAAACTCTTCCTTGTACATACATGCTTGTAAATAGCTATTTGTAAAATTAATTTTGTATAAATGTTTGTAAAAATGTTTTGATTATAAAATATTTTTAAATATTTTTGTATCAAAATTATGTATATAGTACAAAATTTTTGAAAAAAAACAATAAAAATAAGTTTACAAAACTTTGTGAGTAAATGTTTGAAAATAGATTGCAAAACTTTCTCTTTTTCTTGCATTCAAAAATTTTGCTATCGCACAGGAAGCTTTTTGTACATATTTGCTTGTATATTCTTTTGAATCATAGTTGATATTTAAACTAGTCTTGAATTAAATTATAAAATGGAGCTTGGTTAAGACTTTAATTCACCTTACTTGAGAGGAACCTTATAGGATTTGGGGTTAAGATTTTTCAGGTCCATTAGTAACTTAATTCTTTGAGTCCATTAAGCTATGCTCACATGTCATCTTGATGAGACTAAGTAGAACACTTAACAATGCACTCATGACTCTTAGAGACAATGGCATTACTTGGACCAACTCCTTACACATAGCTACACATAGATTAGGTGGTAAGTAGGCAGAATCCATTGGTTTGGGGTAGCATACGAGGGTAGTATTTCTAGGCGGAACCTCTTGTCTTCCTTTAGGGAGGGATGTGTACCTCAGCTTGGTCTAGCGGTACTGAGGTCTAAAGACAAGAGTTTTTTGTTGCAATAATGCTTCAAAATAGGGATAGTCTACTGGCTCAAGAAGAAAAAGTCCTTATGTATATGTTGCACCATGTAGATATGTTGTACATATGCACATAAAAAAAGGAGAAAAGTGAAAAATCAAGAAAAATCCAAAAAAGTAGACATGCCTGATTGAAAATAAAATGCATGTCGGAGTGTATATTGTCAAATAAAGCAAAGTGTATGTATTACACCTTCTCATCTCATGAAGATTGCAGCGGGAGGCTTAGCTACACTAGTTGAGCTCTTAATGATATGTGGCTACACTGGTCATTGTCTATTCTCTTCTTTCCCCTCTTCTTGAGCTGGTTGAACTTGAACTCAGAAGGGAATACCTCGCTCCTCGAGGAAAGAGCTGTCAGACTGAGGAATTAGAGTTACCTTGTTGAGGGAGGTTGTTTCTTTGTCATTTCTGAGGTGGGGAGCTACATATCACTTACACAGTACAGGGAAAGATGCATAATCATTAGAGTTTGCATGTGTAGACTTGTTTTGATCTGGTTTATTGAGGAGTCATGACCATAACATTGTGGAACTTAGAGGATGTTGAGTCTTAAACCTATTTCCCAATAAGGTTCTGATAAACTAATATTCCAAAGGTCTAACTAAGCTCCATAGTTCAATTTAATGAAGATGAGTTTAATAATCAACCTTGATTCTTTTTCTTTTCTTTCTCTTTTCACTACTTTATCAAATAAGTGTTTGTTAAGGGACTAGCAAAGGTAAAGTATAGGGGGGTGATGAATCCATGATTCTCACACTTTGTTCTTTTATTTTAGCTCTTTTTCTTGGAAAAACATCATGTAAATACTTCTAATTACAATAACTTAGCAAACTGCATGCCTGAGTTAATGCATAAGTTAATATTGCATATTCAGCATGCATTTTTGGCAAAAATAAAAGAATAAATGAATAGAAAAAGAATAATGTATTTAGAATAAATACAGAGTGACCCAAACCCTAAGAGAAGGTCAAGACTTGGCCTGATCGCAAAATAAATAAAGTCGAGAGATATAGGGTTCACTATGTGTTGTGTATACTACCTATATTTATATTCATTTTTGATAAAATAAAAACAAATTTTTATTTTAACACAGTTGTATATATTTCTTCAAATAATATAAAAAATCAGAAAAAATTAAAAATTAAAAAAATCCTCCATTCATTGTACAAAATACATGTGCATATATTACATCCTCTATTTATTATACACCCTTAAATAATTTATAAAAGTAAAATAGAAATTAATTTGTACTCATAATTATGTCATAACTAAATGAAATATAAAATAATGGTATTCATGTAAAAATAAAATAATAAAAATATTTGTGCATGATACAAAGGTATATTATACATGTATATAATATTATATATTATATATACATTAATTTATTTTTCATAAAATAATTAAAAATCATAGAAAAATAGTTTGGAAAATAATAAACATTTTTTATTTTATAAACTTTCTATTTTGAATTCATTTTCTATTTTTATTGAATTTGTAGTTATTTTGTATATTCCTTTTTTCGGATTGGTCCGGAGGCTTTGTTGACTCCGGTCAACGCCTCCTTCCAACCAGTAAGACCCGTTTCCTTCTCGCTGGAGCTCGATCTCCCTATTTTCCTAGCCGCATCTGACCACCTCTCGCCTCAATTCCTTGATCTGTGATTCTTGAGACATCTGTGATTCTCATCGATCCCTAGGATTATCTAGATCTCCTTGGGGTTCCGTGCTCCGTGTCAAACTTTCTGGACCTTGCTTCGCATATCAAGCTTCGCCTTCACATCCACAACTCAGTGCCTCATCCCTCACACACCCATTTCCTCCTAGATACCTTTGTTGAATTGACATTCAGCGGAGGAGCCCTTCAGGATCGTTGGGAAGCACCTGCAGACTCGTAGCTCACGATGTGGTTAGAGCTCCGCTGCGTGAAGCCTCCCGGCCAGCCGCAGCTTGGTTGAGGTCAAGATATGATCGCCCACCTTCACCTAACCTTGTTGAGTATCTCGGTAGCTTCATGTATCACTCATATCCATCACATTTTCCATTCTGAGTCATATTTTCATTCCATCCTCACCAACTTTGACTTGCTCCACTAGTTGGTTGGTGCCCCATTCCCAACATCCACCTGCTCCAATCTATACTACAGCTCACTCTACACCTTCTCACGCAACCCACCCACCTTGAGAAATGACCATCGGGTCATCAGACCTCCTTCTCATGCCTTCGCCGGAGGTCAATCATTGTCCATCACCGCTTCACTCGTCATTATTCTCAAATAACCCCTACCAGAGTGTCACCTTCGAGCATAGATACCTTTGGAGGCACTAGTGCACGCTAAAAGGCCCAATTCATCACCCGGCTACTCAGGCAGAGCAACTCCAAGCGAGCCACCATCGCCAAGGCCATCCAGTCATTCTTCTCCCCATCGGAGCTGCCCACCTGATACGCAGAGCTTCCCCGAGCATACCTAACCCCTCAGTTCTTCCATCGGGTCGACGAATTCCCTCCCTCGCTCAGTCGAAGGCCGCCTGCGGGGTGTTCTTCCAGCATCCTCCTCTACCGTCGGATGAGCCCCTTATCTACCAGATTCCATCGCAGTTGCCTGACACATCCAACTTTCAGACCGTTGGATTAGTTTTGTAGTGCATCCGACACGCACATAACCGACCGGGTCAGAGACGTCAGATCTGAAATAGGGAATGATCAGAGCCACACAATAGCTATGCCCTTCACACACGTTATGTGTCTCTGCATGTGTATATTTCCATCTTACCCTTGTATGTCTCGTTATTTTTCTTTAGTCCATTAAATAATTATTGTAGTTGTGAACATTTAAAGTTTGGACCCTGTAGTTTTCATATTTGTAGTTTAGTCCCTCTCTGTTTATAGCACATGTTGTACACATGACTTTTGGGTTATTTGCACCATTTGTCGTACACTTTTTATATGTTATCAATTGAATGGAATGTTTTTGATATTTGCATGTATACCCTTGTGAGCCTGGATCATGTGTAGTGTGCCTGCTTGTTAGACTTTTCGCAACTTCGGCCCTACACTCTTCATCTGTGTTCTTGTTTGGCCCCTTATTTTAATTGCACTTAGGTCCCTGTAAACTTTATCTAATTACTTCTTGTAATCTGGACTTAATAATTATCAAATTAATCTGAAAAAATAGCTAATAATTACCCTCAACTCCTATTTATGCGTAGTATTTAGTTTAATTTTTGTGGGTTAATTTTTTTTTCATTTATTATTTTTGAAAAATCGAAAACCTATAAAAAGTGTTCTTTCTTTCTTTGAAAATCCATAAAAATTTGAAAATTGCCTAAAATTATAAAAAAAATCCCGGTTAATGTATTTTTATGTGTTTTATCTACAGTAGTAATTTTATTTGAAAATCCTTTATAAAAACCCTAAAAATTACAAAAGACCTAAAATCTTATAAAAATCATATAAAATTCAAGAAAAATCCAAAAATTCTCATTTCAGTTCCTATTTGTAAATTTTTACTTATATTCTCTTATAAAATTGCTAACCAGGATTTCATGCATTTTAGATATATTTAATTTGCAATTTAATCATGATTGTACACAGTTCACGTTTTTAGTCACTGTTTGATTTTATGAAAACTCTAAAAACATTTACAAAACCCAAGAAAATTACCAAAAACACTTTAAATCCTTAAAACCCCAAAAATATTGTTATCTTAATTTTCTGAGCATTTTTAGCTACAAAGAAAAATATAAAAAAACTTGTGTGTTACCTTGTTTTCTTATTGGTTGATCTTGTTTCCTTATTAAAAACTAAAAAAATACAAAATTAAAAACAATTAAAAAGATGTTTTTTTAGATATTTGACTACTTCGTAGGTTTTCTCATGCTCCTTGTGTTCGACCTTGGTTGCTATACCAGGTAAAATAAATAGCAACCGCTTACATTTGTGCTTGATTATTTGATTTGATTGTGGGATTTATTCTTCTTGATTGAGCTCGATTGTCGATTGGGGTTGCAATGACCTTGATATTTCTTGATACTCAACCTTAGTTAGTGGGACGATCCTCAATAATCTAATAGACCATTCCCAATTTCCTTTCATTTCCTACATGATAAATTAGAGGAAGATTTGAGAAGAGCCAGTGCATTCTTGAAAATCATGATGCATGCTTGAGAAAGAGAACTTACGGTGCCTCCAGCAATCCTCATGCATATGCAATACTGTATTGAAATTTTATGCTATGTACATGCAAGTCTAAGAAATCACACCCTAAACAAGCTTCTATTAGCGAGAAAGAATTCGATTTAGTTTGTCTAAGTGTAGCGATGTGTGTGCGTCTAGGGATTTATGTGTGTCCTAACTTTCAAAGCAAGCACAAGTGAAAAATCAAAAGAACTCAGAGAGATGTGTGCCAAGCCCTAGGTCAACACTCAAGTGGAGCCTCACCTCGACTAGGGTGAGACTTCACACACAACATGAAATATTCAGTTCTTTTAAATACACACAAAAGCCCTCAAATGAGGACCAATAGAAATGCAATGATACAAATATCTACAAGAACAAAATGTATGAATGAGATGTCAACTGGGCTCCATAGCTCCATGAATGAAATGCCATGTCTTTTGCAGCTCTTCGTAATGGGAGCTTCTGACACCATAGCTCCATGGTTCTCAAGCATCCTCGATCTCCATGGTCCCTACCATAAGAGAAAAATGTCAGAAAATCATCAAGAAAAGTAATCAACAAATGATGCAAAAACACACATAATGTAAATATCTAAAGTTTTGAAAATAATCAAGTCAAAATAGTACAATAAAATTCAATAACAAATAAGGGTGAGTCATGTCCCCGGCAACAGTGCCATTTGATGAACCTACATTTTCGTCACATTAATAATCGTATTTTATCATAGTATGTCAGCAAAAACTAAACCTTCAAATATATCGAAGTTATTTTTACTTGGCAAGATGCCAAGGTCGAAAACGGGGACACGAGCCTCCTCAAATATTCATCAAAAATCATTGATCCAATTTAAGTGATTAAATTCTCTAATATAGGTCTTCATATGCAAATACAATGCATAATACAAAATGCATAAATAATATGCATAGAATGAACATTGTGAAGGCAAAACAATATGTTGCATGCATTTTCATTTGATTTTGTGTGATAAAAATGAGGTGCCATGCAATGATATATGCAAGCAGATACAAGATGTATAAAAATATCCTTAAGTTAATCAGACTTTTGAACAATTAAATAAAGGTTAATTTTAGAGACAAATTAAGCAATAAAATGGATTAATAGCATCAAGGAATGGAGAGAAATTAAAACAATAGATATCACAATATAGCATGCGTATTTAAGTCTTAAATCATCAAAGATACCATAGAATAGAGAATAAAATTTGCAACCCAGTGAAACTGAAATCGTCTAGTTTTGAGTTCAAATGCTCAATTTATGAAGGAAACAGTGCTAAAGGCATAAATGTGATAAAAACTATAGAAATAAATGAATGACCATATTAAAAAGGTCATGGGAAGGGGCATAAATAAAATATTCAAAAGTCATTCGCCCTTCCCTGCCACATTTCCATATGTGTGGGGGCATATTTGCAATTGTTATTAATCGTTGGAGCCTCCCTGTAAATTACCTAAGCAGGAGCACGCATTTGGGAGGGACCAAACTACAAAATCATGAATTATGGAGGGCATGCATGCAAATAACCCAGCCCATACGTGGCTAGGTTCTGGACGAGGCAGAGGATCAGCTTCTAGCTCGGACGGTAGTAGGGTTAGGGGACACGTGGCATGGCCCCTACACTTCAGATCAGACTCGGTGAGCCAAGCTAGGTGCTTCGAGGTGGGGCTATCATTAGATCAAGGTTGTCCAATAGAGAAGATCAGACGACACATGTACGCCTTCATCTTCAGCAATGCTTCCTTCAACGGTGGAAGTGGTAAGGCTCCTGCTAAGGGGTGTTTCCCCCTCCATGTTCCTCTGTAGTATCTGAGAGTTGGAGAAGATAATAGGATGTTAGGAGACGAAGATGGTCGGAGGAAGGAGTTGCAGGAAGGCTTGAGGAGATGGGGCGACATAGGCTCGTCGGCACGGATGCTCGAGGTTGGTGTTGCACCAACTCTGATCAATGAATGGGTACCTGCAAAATGGTTAGCAAGAGCCAAAGAAGGGGGCATTCGTGTGATGGAGTAAGTGGAGTGGAGTCCTATCGAGCAGAGAGGCAAAGGACATGTGCTCCTCTCCGACAGAACATAGAATAGATGGTAAGAAGTGATTGAGGTTCTAGATAAGGGGGAAAGTGAGCGAAGTAGATGGTGTGGAAGGTGGTTGTGTTGCAAAGGTGAGGGTACGGTCGGTGATCGACGAGGAAAGGTTATTGCATCGAACAAATTCTGAGAACGGTCAAAGAACGGGAGGTGTAGGAGTTCTTGGTCAGAGAGGGTTTTCTGATGGAGGCGTAGCTAAGGCTGAGGTCCCTAAGGGATCTCTATTCATCCCTCAAGCGGGTCATCAAATCCTGCGAGCTTGTAGAAGAGCCGTTGTCGCCTCCATGCTCTGCCTCTCTATATCATAGATAGGCGGAGGGTAGTTGGGCCTTTGCCTCAGTAAAGGTGGACGAGATGGAGCGGCGGAGGAGGAAGTCTATATAAGGGTGGTGGCTGGTGGTTACAAGTAAGTGGCAGAGGGTTTTGAAATGGATGTCTTGAGTGCCTGAAGGGATGGATCGAGACATTGATGGTTGTATGAAGATGGAGCATCCTAGGGCTATGTGATGGGTGTGTTATGACATGGAGAGGAGATCAGAGGTGGCTGTTAGAATGGGAAGGGGACGGATCCGAAAATGCCAAGTTAAGGATCTGTTTTTAACGTTCGTGTTAAAGAATGATTTGTCGTTCGTTGTAGGCGGCAATCGGAAACGATCAAGAAAATAACCACACAAAATATTTGTCAATTTGATTAATGCGGTTTTATGTTTATTTTACTTAGGCAAGTCCCAAGGTCGATCACAAGGAGGCAAAGGAACAACCTAGACTTAAGTCTATCAAAATTCGTGTTCGGTTTTCAAGGCGGTCTTTTTTTGGAATTTTCAATGCAAATAAGGGTGGAATATGCAATTTTGGCCTTTTTCTGGACTAAAATATAATTTTCAATCAAACGATGTCCGAAAAATATGAAACTTGGCCACAATGTAAAATATGATGAAATTAATGCACTGTAACGTTTTTTGGATTTTTGGATGCAATATGAATTTTTTATGAATTTTTAAATGCAAATAAAATGAATTTCAATATTTAATTATAATAAATACTAAACCTACTTATTTTAAAGGATCAAAATTACCTGAGATCTATCACTAGGTGATGAATCTCAGGAAAATCCTAAACCTCAAAAATGTGAGGTCTAATATCTATTAAAAATCAAGTACTGAAATATGCAAAATGATTTTTACAGGGCAAACTATGCATGCGAATACAAATCTTTTTGGGCATAATATTAAACACAATTAACTCTACAATATGTGATTTTTCGGGAATTTTTAGAGCAACTGTTACTCAAATATGAATTTTAGAGCAAGAAATGGGCAAACTATGCAAATTTTCACAAAATCATTAATTATTATTCAACCACTACTCATAAAAATGCCCACAATATATCAAACTGTAGAGAATAAATTGACAAACAAAATGCTATTTTTGAGTAAATAAAATAATATAGAGAAGAGGTCGAAAACTGGGGAGGAACACATGGATACAAATGCAATATAAAATAAAATTATGCAGAACAAGGGTATATGCGTAAATACTTATAATATGGGGGCTTACTACAAAATTACCAGAGGGCACGTGCACAACATGTGCCTCTGGTTTGGCGGGGGCTGAAGTGCGATAAGGAGGAGGATCAGGGGCTTCCTTGCAATTTTCCCAAGGGGCACGTGCGCAGCACGTGACCCCCTAGGGTTGATGATACAACTGGCGTCCCCCCACGCATGTGCGGCTCACGTGCGAGGGGTCTCGGCTAACCGGCCAGCCAAAGGCGAGGCAGAGTTGTTGTCGGCGACGCGTGAAGCTCGGCGAAGCGGCCTGGAGACAAGGCGTGGTGGAGCTTCGGTGTTGGCGGAGAAGGCCGATGAAGGTGGCGGCGTAGTGGCAGATGTCATGGACGAAGGTGGTGGCGTGCGTCAAAGAAGATGGCTGAGGCGTTGATGACGAAGCGCTGAAGGCGGTTGTCGATGATGTTCGATGAAGACGAAGATCGGAGATGGTGGTTGTCGTAGTCGACGGCGGAGTGGGCGTGGTCGTTGATGTCATGGGCTCTACGGCGGAGGACCGGAGCAAGGGCAGCAGGCTCGAGGCCGTTCTACGATGAGGCCTGGAGCCTCGGATCTCACCGAGGAAGGAGATTGACCGGGCTGTCACCCCGGTGATTGTGATGGAGCAAATCGGCGGATGGGTCGAAGTTGAGGCGGCGACGCAAGATTTATAGGGTTGGGGTTTGGCCAGAGAAGGAAGGGGATCGCGGACGGGGATCGATTGGGGTTGACGACGGCGGTGCGAGATTTGCGGGGAGAAGATTGGCGGCGGAGGAAATCTTGGAATCGACCGTGATTTGCGGTGATTTGTGGCGTCGGAGTTTGCAGGGGAGATGGGCGGCTGAAAGGGGAAAGGAGGCCGGAGGAAGAAAAAGTACAGTAGCCGTCCGATCAGCGGAGATCGGAGGGTTGTTGTCACGCCACATGGGCGCAAGAGGGAGAGCCGTGGTGCGATGCACGTGCTCTCATTTATTTTTTTTATTTTTTTATAAAACGGAAATATAATAAGTCCAAAAGTTTCTGACACGTGGCGGCACCAGGTGCGGCCACGTGTCAGTACCACAAAAATCACCATTTAAATACTTTGTAAAATCAAAAATAAATATTAATGACCTCGGATCAAAAAAGTGTCTTCACAAAAATTGCTCGTCTCGATGAGATCTACAACTTTAATGAAGACATCAAAACCAAAATCGATCATTTGCGCAAAGTGACTTTTTAGGGTATCCAATGTACATAGAATACCTTGATTTTTTTGGTTTTATAATTTTTATGTCTTTTTTAGATTAGATAAAAATCCGGAAAAATATGATAAAATCAAATATAAATAAAGACACCTTAATCTAATTTCTTTGGATTTTTATTAATTGATAAAATATGTACATAAATTATTAGGTCAAAAACCGCTAAAATACACAATGTACAAAAGAGACCCAAAACCCAACTTTCACATATGAGCTCTGATTCACTTGAACTTGGTCTTGTTTTGAAGGTAATTGAATGTACATTAGTTTAAAAGTGAGTAGGATTAAAACGGACACTGGATGACGAAGATATGAGGGTTTTAGTCCGAAAATCCTGAAATTAGGGCTTGGGTTTTTGGTCCATTTATTTGGGTTAGTTATTTTTTGTATTTTTAATTTATTCTTGTTAGTGATATGTACACAGAGAAGGTGGTTTTGTGTTATTCGGAGTTAGCATGAATGAGTTAAAAATCCGGGAAGTTAGGCTATTTACAGGTCAGTTTGGTTGGGATTTTTGGCTTCTTATTTTGTACAGAAACTTGTGCTAAAATGCCATTATTATGAAAACATGCATGAATGCTAATTATGCAGAATAGATGCAAGAATGCTGTTGATTTTGAGGGATTTGAGCTTAATAAATGAGATTTAGAGTGATGAATACAAGATTCATCATCCCCCTATACTTAAAGCATGCTCATCACTGAGCATTAAAAAGAAATGCCATGAAGTGAAATGAGATTGGGTTCCATACCAAGACAATGAGCTGAAGGTAAAAATGAATCTCAACTCAACCTTTGGATTAATAGTGTGGCGGAACTTCTGTAAGACTTAGAATTTTAAAATCAACAGTCCTCAAGTTCTACAAATCATTGCTACAGTTTCGGCTCAGAAGTCATCTTAGATCAATCCTCTTCCCAAAGCATACCCTATGAACATTGAACAACCGACTCTTGTGTGTGAAAGGTTTTAGCTCTTCCCACCTAGAATGCCGAACTACCGCGCAAACCTCCTCTCCAGTAACTCGTCCTCGGGGAGTCAGATATTTCCTTCTAAGGTCTGTCGCGCTGTGTTCACAATCGAATTGTGGGAGAAGTTAGAAGAAGGAGAAAAGAACTGGAGGGCGACCAGTGTAGTCACCTATCCTTGTGAAGATGGCCAGCGTAGCCGAGTCTCCACCAAGATCTGCAGGTTTCTTGAAGCTTGGACCTTTTGGTCAAATATTTATTTGGTAGAATGCTTCTTTGTATTTGGAATTTTTTTGGTTCTGCTTGGATCTTGTTGTGCCCCTACGGATATAGAATCTTTTTTTGTTTCCGTACATTTTTTGGGGTCTTAAAAAAAATTGTGCCCAGCCCTCCATCCCTTTTCCGAAGCTTTATTTCAACATGTACTCCGGTCTTTAGATTTCCATTCTACCATAAAAGAAACTCACACAGTCTTCCAACATCCCATTTGAGTTGAGCTAAGTGCATAGTGCGAGAGTACAAATTAATTCCTTATTCCATAGTTGTACCCAGAATGAAGAGACCAGGTTAGACACTAAGAGTCAAACTCTGTGCATTGTCATGTGGAACTCAAAGAATTAAGTCACAGACCTGAAGACTCTAAAATCCTATTTCTCAGTGAAGTTCCTCTGAAAATTAGGTTGATTAAGGTCAAGTCCTAACCACTCTGGGTTTCGGCTCATAACTCGGTTCAGAACCCGATAACTTTTCACAGATGCAAATGAATGCAATGCTGGATGAAGTGCAGGTGTGTGGAATGCAAACACATTTTTTTCTTTTGATTTTCTCTTCTTTTTTTTGCAAGGGATTTTCTTTGTTTTGCTTTGTTGTTTTTTTATGCAAAAATAAGAAGCCATTTTTTTTCAAAAATTTTGGGCATAGTCAGTGTTAGCAGCAAAACTCTTTTTTTTATTATTTTGTAGTTTTTTTGATTAATTACCCACCCCGAAAATACATATAGACTTACGCGAAAGTACGAGGTATGGCTAAAATTTATACGCAGTATATATACAGACCCCCCCTAAACTTAGCGAGTGATGTGTCCTCAGAACACAAGAAGCGTAAAGAAGACATAGCTCGGGTTAAGCGTAAAAGAGTAAAGTTGTTATACAATGGTTTGCCCCCCTATACTTAGACTGTGAAGAGTCTAAGTATAGAAGAAGAGCGCAAAAAGAGGCGGTCGGGATATGTAAATGAGGAGAGTATATACAAGTGGGTGTCGGTTCCCCCTATACTTAGGCTATGGTCAGCCTAAGTATAAGATAAAGGTGGAAATGGAGCGATCGGGAGAAAGAGTGTGATGTGGGAAATGGTATATACAGATGGCATCGGTCCCCCCCCCTATACTTAGGCCATGGCCTAAGTAGAAGAAGAAGTTGTTGGAAATGCGAGCCCACGACGAGCCATTATGCAATAAATGTTATTGCAAATATCATTCCCTGATCTGAAATGAAGAATTAATAATTTGCATAATAAGTCCCTTAGTACAATTAGGGTTATGTACCATGGCCATCATAATAATCATACAACTGTTGATTCAACTATTGAATCATAGAGGCTGGTGCTAGGATGAATATCTAAAGAGTTAGATTGAGGACTCATTAAGCACCGTCAAATGATTGTTAAGAGATGATCTCCAGCCTGAGTAGGAGATGGCAATCCTTATCTCTGAAGGCTGATATCTGACCGACCTCTTGATGCAGGTCCTCTGCATAGGAATAGAGATTCGGAGGTGTCAGATTAGTTTGGTCAGAGAGTTGACTTAACGAGATCGAGATAACCGAAGTCCTATATCATATGCTATCATGATATAGGCACACATCCTCTGACCGGAGACAGATGTGTTATTATATGTCTGAGTATGTATATTTGGCAGACCAATAGGTTGATGACCTAACCAAGGTCTATACACCGGCGCGCTGGTGTGCATGTAAGGGCATATGAGTAATACAATCTCTCAAAGGGATCATACAGGTTCATTTACTGAGCCGGAAGACATGAGCTCACTCATGAGATATTGGGAAGAATCAAATTCCGTGCACGGTCGTCTCGCTTTGGAAGCTTGACTGAATTTGTAGGTTTGATATATACTTTTGGAAAGTATATGATCAAGACCTAGGTATGATATATGCTTTTGGAAAGTATATGATCGATACCAACTTCCAATAATCGAATGAGAAACTTATTGATAAAACCATGAAGTAGACAGTGTAAAGTTGATCTAATACTTCGGGTTTAGTCTGAGTCTTCCAGTATGCAGGATGTACATGTATTGGGAATACCTGAGGGTGATGTGATCATAAACGACTGTATAACCATGACGCTTCCATTCCTAGGGAGTGATGAAACGGGTCTGGATTTTAGTGACTCCTCTCAGTAGATAAGTGATCTAATCTTGGTCCAAATGTTGGACATTGATCTGAATGTGATTCAGATACAATAAGAAGATTAGATTTACGGTCTTGATTTAATCAAGCATCTATGGGAGGCCCGCGATCTAGATTTGAGATATGATCTCAATATCCAAGTCACTATACGTGGAACAATACAATCGCCCTGTCCTTATCTCCAAGTATCTGCGGAGAAAGCGCATTATTCTTGAAACAGTTCATGGATAATTCTATTGTTGATATATGTATCCGAGCATTGAGAAAATGGATAATTAAAAGTGATTTAATTATCACGAGTAATATGAATTTGATTCATATTATAAAGAGAGTAATCTAAGATAATTAAATGTGATTTAATTATCAAAGATGAAAATAATGTGAATATGATTCATATTATTTGAACACAAGAGAATAGAGATCCAAGATGATTAAATGTGATTTAATCATCATGGATATGAATAATGTGGATAGCAATATCCATATTAGTCATGTATATTATAAATACGATTTATAATATATAAGAGAGAGCTATTTGTAATTTACATTTGTTAATTAAATGTTAATGTGAATTGGATTCACATTGGACATTAATTTGAAAATGTAATTTACATTTTATTTTGGGTTGTGAATGTGATTCACAATTTTTCAATGGCAAGATTGCAATATTCACAAAATAATTATGAATTATTTTGTAGAATAATTTACAACAATTGTTGTTGCAAATATTGGAGATATATGCAATCTTGGATATTGCATTGGAATCTCCCTTTCCTAATAGGGGAGGGGGGACGACCACTAATATGGAAAGGAGGAGGCTCCTTTCCATTATCTCCAATGTGGATTGATTTAATTTGGTGATTGAATTATGTTGATTTATCAATATAGATTTAATCTAAATTAAATTAATTGTTGTTGGTTTTTACCAACACAAATCTTAGCCATTAAATGAAACACAATCAATGTGAACCATTGGATTTGTGTTGTCCCATGGATTGAGATCCATGGATCCCAAAACCCTATAAAAGGAGAGGCACCCCATTGCTCTTCTTTACACATAATTCTTGAGAAGCATATCTCTCTCTCTCTTTCTCTTTCTCTCCCTCTCATGGTCGTCCACCATGGATGCCCTAGAGAGGCTCTTCATCGCCGCGGCACCGTCGTTATGCTGCCCGATGTTTTGCTCGTGGAATTTCGTCTACTTCGGCGTGCCTTGCTCGTGAAGAAGACGTCGGATCTCATGTGTCGAGATCAGGAGATCCACCACTTGGATCATCAACATGGATTGTGAGAAGCACGCGGTTCATCCCCGCGCTCGCAAGCGTCTCCTCCGACGGATCGGACTTGAGACAGGAGGTCTCTTCGTTTAGAGACTTGATCGCAACCACGCTTCAAGAGGTAATCCTAATACTTGTTTGTGGTTCAGACGAAACGATCCGAGAAGTGTTCTTGGATCATGTGGTTTCGTCGCATAAAAAAATTTAAATTTCCGCTGCATAGAACAACTAGTGCGACTAGTCATTCTTCGTCGTATCTGATACGACGATCACGCTTCCGTGATGTGCTTGAGGATCTAACCATATCCTTCAAGTGGTATCAGAGCCTTAGGTCGGTGGTTTTGGATACGATCCATAAACCGAGGACGACTTGGGTTCATTAGGGTTTGCAAAAGTTTTCTTGCATTTCATTTTCGCATCTCTGTTTTGATATTATTTTCGGCACTGTTTAAATTGTTTAAACACGAAAATAATAATTGGATTTTATTCCCCATTAAATAAGGAAACCGTAGGATCTGAGTTTGCTTGATTTCGATTCCGTTTGCTTTAGATAGCTCATTTTTGTGAACATGTATCCACTGTTTCGGGGACTGCGGATCATGACGTAATTAAGATGTTAATTGCGGATTTGAAACGCCTTGAAATGCATGCAAGTCATTTGGGTTCTGTTGTAAATCAAGTTAGCAAACTTTAGAAATTTATTTTGCTTAATTTGGATTTAAATTGATTGAGATATGATATTTTAGTAACTGAGGGTCACTGCTGGAAATACTTTCCTAATCAAGAACCTAGTGACTGTCATTTAATCAATAAGTGAAATTAAATTGTTTAATTTCCTGGAATAATTATGCATAAATATTTGTGAAATATTTGATGATAATTATGTCCTTAAATGACTTTTCCCTAACCAATAAATGATTAGATGTGATCTAGATCAAGATTGGTTACATGATCTATATGATCTACATTTCAACAAACATGGTGCTTGAATAGGATATGGGATTTGTTTAGCAAATCTCATTATAATGTTAATCAAAATTGTTTTGATTACTATATGGTATAATTTTCGGTTGAAGAACCGATGATCATCTCAAGTACAAATTAATTAATTTGGCATTATCCTTTCCGAGGTGGATATGGTGTCTAGTCGGGGATCGCTGGGGTAGCGGGTTGCAACGTATGCGGTCCGTCCCACTCCCGTCGGTACTGGTCATGACAGCGGGTAGGGCCGGGATAATGTCCGAGGGATTATGATGTATTTTTATAATTATTAAAATACGAATTAATACATACTTTGAGAATAATACCATATATATTCAAGTAAGATATTCAAGTTTGTTGATTGAATTGGATTGATAATTAATTTAATATGATTAAATTGATTATCTCCAATTAGAATACTCTAATACGATTAGAGTTAATAATTCCCTTGGAAGAATTAATTATGTGAATATGATTCATGATAATTAATTAAAATTTGAATATGAGGTGGAGGATCACATAAGTGACATCCATGATCTCCCGTCAAGGCGAAGGGTTCCGTCGCCAGATATTGTATGTAGGAGACGCATGTCCAAAGTGACATCTCCTGCATACGATCCATTTGGATCGGGCTCTTCGCTTCTCGAAAGAGTAAGGACGTATGCGTAGTGACCCCAATATCGGGTCCTCATATTATTGGGGCGATATTGGATTGCGCATAGCGAGTTATATTCCTGTTGACGGTTGGTTCAATTAATGACGGATCAACATTGTCTTAGGGGTGGTGGGCCCGGGTGTTAAAGACCGAATTGGGAGATGCAAGTTGGACTTGCAAGGCGGAATGTGTTCCCGCTTCTTTTTATCCGAGTTGTAGGTTCTCATATTATTGGGATGCAACAAAGATAAGGAAGGAGATCCCAGATCTTGCTGAGATATGTTGGTAAGTATATCTCTTACATTGAAAGTAAATAAGGGAATGAACTTTCAGTGTTGACAAGGCAAGACAACTTTGATATAAAATTTCCTAAATCAAAGTAAAATATGTATATATATATAAATATGTACACTTATGCAAATTTCTTATTTCAGATAATCCTTCATTAAAACCCACTCAATGAATACTCAATGATAACCAGTAAAATATGATGGATTGGACTCATGATCCAGATATTGTACTTGCATTTGGACACATAATGTATGTGGTTGCAATGTGCAAGTTTCCTCATAATATTGAGGAATGACAATTAAATAGATAATAGGACTACAACCCTAGGGTTTGTAGTCTCTATAGTCTTGATCTCATCGGATGTACTTTGGAAGTGACATATCGATGATGATCATCGATGATGATCACAATTGTCAATTAATCCTTATAAAATCTAAGAAGACTTTCTGGCATACATATGTGCTCTCAACATTTAATCATGAATGACATGGTTCTCTGCATCATGCAGAATGGTGGCTCCATAAGAGATGATGTATTCAAAATGGTTGAATACCTACCTGAACCAATATAAGGGTCTAGATGGATGTAGACATGATGATTGTCATCATTCTACTGTCTATACTCTAGTCATTCATGAAGCTTCATAATATTCATATTGTATGAATTTAATGAGGCATGTATAAATGTTGAAATACTCTTACATTGAATTATTTCGAATTTAACATAAGAGATCCTTAGTCTTAAGCAATGGTTGTTTATAGATAAAGGGAGCGCAGTGGAAGCATGGGATGGACCCAAGTAAGAGGTATATTCAAAGAGTTGACTGTACTTCTATGACTTCCATATGACATCCAAAAGAGATGGATGAATGCCAATATTGCAATAAGTTGATGTGTTGATAGTATGACTATCAAGTCTGTCTAGAATCCTTAGAGAAGGACTCGGATAGAGCATCAGAATAATCTACATAAATCATTGATATTGACTTGCTTATTAAATAAGATAAAGTCTTGTAATTGTATCTCAATCTTCTACAACACTTGCAATGGGTTGCATATGTTTTAGAAGACTGGAATAATTGATTTTAAGTTCTGTAGTAATCCACATGGATTTTGATGCAATGGTTGCAATAATCTCTGTTGGATTGATAGACTTGTTAATTTCAGTGGGAGAGCCCTTAGTCTTAGAGAATGTCTCTATGACCTAGACATTAGAATACACTCATTGTTTGTTTCTAAATGTTGGAAATAAACATGAATTTTGGAATGGGCCTATCATAAGGAGTTATGATGGAGATATTTCAGAAAGTAATCTAAAATCTAGTGGACTCCACTAAATTAGAAAATTAATGAATGGTTCATTAACATTTCTAAATACTGAAATTAAACCTTAAAATCAATAGGAGGATGAAGAGCATTTGACAATGATCTAGCATCAAGCCTTGGACATTTGTCTATTGATTTGATCAATAGGCTAGTAAGAGATGAAACTTTAGAATGTCTAACATTTCAAAACTTACGTACTTATGAATATTGTATTCAAAGTAAAAATGTCCAATACACCCTTCTTTGGGAATGGTGTAAGATGTCAAGGTATTCAGGATCACATACATATTGATGTATGCGGATCATCTATATCATAGTAAACATTATGGATATGTGATATCTACTAATGATTATGTATGATATGAGATTTCTTCTTTTCACTTAGAAACCTTTGAAATGTTCAAAGATTTCATCGTTTTTGGTTTACAACCAAAGTTTGAAGGAAGATAAAATGAATTTGATCTAATCAAGGTAGCTTGTACCTGTTAAATGAATTCAAAGGATACCTTATGGAGATATGAATATCATTTCTATCTCAATCCTCCTAACACACCTTAACTCAATAGAATTATAGGGAGATACAATTGGATCATGTGTACATGATCTTATCAATGATGAATTTTAGCATAATTATCCCTTAGTTTCCAAGTATATATATATATATATGTGTGTGTGTGTGTGTGTGTGTGTGTGTAGTAGAGACTACAATGTATATCCTTAAAAAGGTTCCATGCATGATGGAATCTAGCACTTGAGAGTGTTGCTTCATTAGAAAAATAAAGGATGGTATTGGATACCTACTTTATGACCTTGAGATTCTTAAAATATCTCATCTCTAAGAATGAGATTCTTAGAGGTAAAGACTCTTAAGAATCAAGATGAAAAATGAAGTATAGGAACTCATTTAATCTTGAAAAGATAATGAGGAATATGAAATTGGAAACTAAAAGGACAATTAAAGATGAAACACTAAAACCTTTTTCAAATGAGTTTGAGGAAGGATTCCATGTGTCAGAGAAATCTAACAATGATCGAACTTCATGTGATGAAGCTTTTGAAGATCATAGCATGGATAGATGGATGATTAGCAATAAAAGTCTAATGTAGACTTCATATACAAGTGTTGTATATAGAACCCCGAGGATCCACCTATATGAGTAAGACCTGTAAAGGTGTAAATGGATCTTTAAGAGAAAGGGAACCTGATGAGAAGGTAGAGACCTTCAAAGCACGGTTCGTAGCCATGAGCTACACACTGGAAGAGAAGACATTGCTTGCAATGAGACTTGCTCTTCGGTGACTGATGAACCTCAGTTTCATCATCTTTATTGTCTATAATTAACCCCCTTGCTTAAAGTTTTGTCAATAAACCCAGTTAAAGTGTTGTAATTAACAGAGTCCTAAATAAATTAAAAATCACAAAAAATGACAAAATGAAATCGTGGTATTTTTAGACTTAAAAATACCCTTAAAAATATTTCGGGCCTTTGTTTGATTTCATCTCCAGTTTTGGCCAACATGAAACTTGTAGATCTCGTCAAGATCTACAACTTTCATGTTTTGAGTTTTCTCAAATTCGGCCACCTAGGCCTTCAAACATCAACTGGAAGTTTGCAATAATTTGATTGGGCCACGTGGCCCGTTCTGGGTGAGCCACGTGGCCCGGTCTTCTTTGTCTTATCCGCCTTTACGAGGGAGATCGCCTAGCCCTCCTCCGTCTCCCTGTGACAGGGGGAGGCGGAGGATAGAGCGATGATGACGAAACCTCCCCGGTGAGACCCTCCGCCTTGAACGGCGGAGCTGTGGCGCCCTAGCGTCGCCCGAGCTCACTGGGATGGCCGCCCAGCATGTTGCGAAGACCCGAGTTCCTTTTGGAGCTCAAGCACAGGCCCTTCGATCCACCCCATCGCCGGTAAGTCATCTTCTTCTTCCTCTGTAGTTTTCCCTTAATTTCCTTTGATTTTCTAGGTCGCTTAAGCCCCTTTCCCGCTCCGATGACCTCTCCCGTAGCTTCGACTTCGTTCCCCCTTTTTCGCGCAGCCTTCCGATCATTTTCCCCCTCTTCCGCAACCTTAGTTCACTCCCGACCCACCTCCTCCGCCCTCGCGGCGGAGGAGCTCCGAGCTCTCCACTTTCTTCACCCCCGACGAGCTCCCGCTTCACCTCCACTATGCACACACCACAATCGCACGCTTCAGCTATGTGTCATTGACCTGCAGGTGAATTTTCTTCAATGAACGGAGCTCTCGCCGGAGTTTTCTTCATCAACTCCGCTCTCGACGACCGAGCTTTGATGAGCCAATCCAAGATGCATGATGTCCTCCCTGAGCTTCGAGCGACATCGACCTAATTCTAAGAAGCTTCGGGGAGGTCCATAGCAGCCGAGAACGGGAGGCGGAGCTCGCGCGACTTCGCCGGAGCCCTGAACGCGCCACCAGCCTGCGGATGAGGGAGAAGAGCAGCCACCGTTGGATGGTCCACCCCCGGTGACCATCCAACAGTCCAGAAGAATCCACGTCGCCCCGAAGCACCGTTACCAGCAGCCCTTGGATCATCACAATCCAAGGGCCAACATTCGGCCACGTGGCAGAGCCAGAGCATCCCCGAGCCTGAATGTTCGAGCCATAGGCTTGGATCTTCCGAGCCTCCACGAGCCTAAAGCGAACCCGAGCCTACGTCCAAGCCTAGCCGAAGCAGTCGAGCCTCCCCCGAGCCTAGAATCAATCCGAGCCTGGAGATGGCACGTGCACAGCACGTGCCTGCTGGGCAAATTGCAGGGAACCCCGGCCGTCTTCTTCAGTTTGCAGATAGGTCCCTTGATCACGTGCAGCGTGCGAGAGAAGTGGATATTTTACAGGGAAGGTCTCGTCCTTTTCCTTATTTACATTTTAGTCCCTGCCAGGACCTATTTGTAGTTATCTTTTTTATGTTTTCTTGCACTTATGCCCCTGGCTTCTTTTATGCATATCTTGAGCTACATAGCTCCAATCGAGTTGATTTCAGTTCCATTTTAAAGCTCTTCTCGTCATCTTTATTATGTCATGCCTAAATTTTAGATTTGACACTATGATCAGTAGTGTATTCTTCTATTATCTACGTGTCCTGATTTCTTTGTTTGTCTTGCCTACGTGTTTTATAATTATGGAGTGCTTATTTATTTCGACTCGGCTTGACTCGCAATTTTCTTATGGCTCAAGTGACTATTATTTTGGGCATATCATTCACTTTGCATGTCCATCTATTTGCATGATAAAAAATGTTTAAAAAATGCATATTTTTTTAATGCATTGTTGTAGTATCTCTGCATGAGTTTGACCTATAATTGCTTCAACTCTACACTTAGTTAAACAAATAGAAATCCGATTAATACGAGAGAGGCGCGTGTCCCTGAGTTCGACCTTGGTTTCTTGCCAAGTAAAATAAATAACGACCATCGCATTCTTATTTGACATATATCAATGGGGTGGTCTCTTTGTTGACCAAAATCGGCCCGACTGCTACGACATGTTGAAGTGCTAATTCCGCACTCTTAAAGGGCCGATTTTGCGGTTCATCAAATGGCGCCGTTGCCGGGGACACGGCTCATTTCTTATATTTTTTGGATTTTTGTATGTTTAATTTAGTGTTCCTTTTTATAGGTCAAATGATCACATATTTTGCATATAAAATTTTTTCTTTCTTATTTGATATCTAACCATTGTTTTTGTGGCAGGGCCCTTGATGGATCAAGGAGGCGAGGAGCAGGACACTCCCCGCTACGAGGAGCCGCACGAGCATGCTTGGAGCCGATAAGAAAGAAAAGAAAAAAATGTCGCATTTTATTTTTGCTTGTAATTCGTCTTTTACAACGGTCTTCGATTGAAGACTCGCGAGTGTAATCGAATGAATGTGGTTGTGTGGGGATCGTCCCCACTTGAGTGTCGACCTAGGACTAGGAACGCGGCTCTCCGAGCTCATTTTGTTTTTCATATTCTTATGTGCTGGATCGTAGGTTAGGACACACTTTAAATTATAGACGCACATAATCTCGCATCACTTAGCTAAAATCAATGAAAATCAATCACCGCTAATAGTTGTATGATTAGGTGCGGCTTTTTCGACTTGCATACATGTTGGATTTGGTTTTCAAAACAGCCCTAGTTTTTCACATGTTTTTGTCAAATCACTGCTTGATTTCTCGCTTAGCCTAGATTGCGGTTTTTATTGAATACATGTTTTTCTCGGTTTCATTTTCCTAGCTTGATCACCTAGGTTAAATGGAAAAAGGGAATGAACGGTAGACGATGACTTCTTGATTTTGTGCTATCCATAATCAGTGAAAACCTAAAATAAAATTGGGACTGTTAATTGCAAGTCAACCAAAAATGGAGTAAAATTCGGTTTTGGGAGAGCAATACCCTCGCTTACGCAATGATTTTCACTTCACATCTTTTCTTTGCGTAAAAATCAAACGTTTTATCACCAATAAAACAGACAAGATAATAAACCAACCTTGGTTGGTTTCATGTGTGAGTTGGTGAAACTAAGGGTTTGCTTGCTTGATTGAGCCTTGTTTGATACGACACACACCCCAAAACCGAAGACACTCCATTTCATCTTCGAAGATTCAACCGCTCACTTGTACATCCATCCTTCTTCTTCGTTCACCTTGGGTCTCTTCCAACATCAATCTCCATCTTTATACTTAGGCTAATCTCAGCCTAAATATAGGGGGGACCCAAGTCCCTGTGATTTCTCTACTCATCTTTTCTTGCCTTTATACTTAGGTTATTTCTAACCTAAGTATAGGGGGAGCCCTCTCTTAGTTCTCGTATATTCCTATATAATTAAATGGACCTATGGACTCGTAACATCTAGTGCTATGAGGACATAGCAAAGTTTAAGTATAGGGGGGTATACCGTATGTACACTTTACTTACTTTAGCTATAATCTGAAAAATTTGAAAAATTTAAAACTTTTTGGCTAAGGTAGAATTCTTTAGATTAAGAGAACACAAATGATTTCACGGCTTTTCTATACTATGTTACACTATTTTTGATAAAAATATTTTCGAAAACGATTTGAAAAATGAGTTTTTCTTGTTTTGAAAAATCTTTTTGAAAATATTTTGAAAATCTTTCATATGTGTGACATGATTTTGAAAATCTTTTATCAAGGAAAGTTGAGTCTAACCTCTGTTTTAACTTTAAAACAAAAAATCCATAAAAATGTGAAAAATTCAAAAAAAAAATGTTTTTGAATGAAGGAGTTGGATTAAACCTCTACTCTTACACTTTCATCCAGGATCTAAAATGTTCAAGGAAGCTTGATTTATGAGGTCTTTGAGATTTGCGGTTAACCAGCCTTAGCCACCAGGGTCTTAGACTTAATCATCCACATTCCCCTAGGTTTCTAGATTTGCATGCTATATTCCATGCTTAATCTCAGACAAAGAGAATATGATCAGCACATCACATGCACGACTGCGGTTTTGATTGAGATGAGTTGATTTTTCACCTAAGGGATTGGGATGAGGAAGTCAAGTTTGGATTTGATCTAATGATGCTCGAGGATGGGATAAAATCTTTGGAGGCTTCAGGAAACCTGAGTGTCAGCAAAATAGCCAGTATGAGAACTTGGTTCTTATACTAATCTCTTGATATTTACCTAAGTGCCTGGGTGTGATATAAATAAAAAAATTGTTGATCAGTGTGCGCCAACTCTTGGTAAAAGCAGTGGAGCTAGCCAAAAAAATAGTACAAAGCAATGAAATTTCAAAGAAAAGCTCTCATTCCACAAAGTTACATATCAAAGAGCTTCCACCAAAGGCGAGCGCTCCCAAACTTCTCAAAGTGTCCACTTGGACCACCGCTATTAGGACCAGGAGTCAGGCTTGCACCAAAAAAGGGCTCTGCATCGTAAATGCTACAAGTCTGGGTGTCGAAGGTACGATAGGTACTCGAAAGAGACACACCCCGGTGTACTCCCAGGAAAACAAGTGCAGACGGCTCCAACTTCTCTTGACGGACGCACTGATCAACACCAAAAAAATGCGTTGCGTAAAAAGGCACTAGAGAAAATCCTTGTTCCAATGAGAGGGAGAGAAGAATTAACACAATCCCAAGCTCTCCATTTCTGGCCTGTCATCTACATTTTCTAAGTCTGACAACTAAAGAGACGGTGGACTGAATGCAAGATTTGATTTATTCCCTAGTGCTAAGGATTGGGTCCTTAGGAGATTTTCTCGGACCAAGATTTTGGGTGACGAATTAACTCTACTCTCAGAATTGCAGTCAACACTAAATTTCATATCCTTTAGCTTATACGTACATCAGAGAGAGTCTAGAGAAGTAGAGGAATTGGAAGCCTCTTGATTAAGGCTGGGTTGAACTCTAGAAATTTTGGATCTCTAAAGACGAGTCGACTTGATCAGATTGGATCCTGTATTCACATGCACAAGGAGGTTAAACCAACTTAGTCATTCTTTTTGATGCTCGAGGACGAGCATAGTTTAAGTATAGGGGGGTGATGAACCTCAGTTTCATCATCTTTATTGTCTATAATTAACCCCCTTGCTTAAAGTTTTGTCAATAAAACCCAGTTAAAGTGTTGTAATTAACAGAGTCCTAAATAAATAAAAAATCACAAAAAAAATGACAAAATGAAATCGTGGTATTTTTAGACTTAAAAATACCCTAAAAATATTTCGGGCCTTTGTTTGATTTCATCTCCAGTTTTGGCCAACATGAAACTTGTAGATCTCGTCAAGATCTACAACTTTCATGTTTTGAGTTTTCTCAAATTCGGCCATCTAGGCCTTCAAACATCAACTGGAAGTTTGCAATAATTTGATTGGGCCACGTGGCCCGTTCTGGGTGAGCCACGTGGCCCGGTCTTCTTTGTCTTATCCGCCTTTACGAGGGAGATCGCCCAGCCCTCCTCCGTCTCCCTGTGACAGGGGGAGGCGGAGGATAGAGCGATGACGACGAAACCTCCCCGGTGAGACCCTCCGCCTTGAACGGCGGAGCTGTGGCGCCCTAGCGCCGCCCGAGCTTGCTGGGATGGCCGCCCAGCATGTTGCGAAGACCCGAGTTCCTTTTGGAGCTCAAGCACAGGCCCTTCGATCCACCCCATCGCCGGTAAGTCCTCTTCTTCTTCCTCTGTAGTTTTCCCTTAATTTCCTTTGATTTTCTAGGTCGCTTAAGCCCCTTTCCCGCTCCGATGACCACTCTCGTAGCTTCGACTTCATTCCCCCTTTTTCGCGCAGCCTTCCGATCATCCTCCCCCTCTTCCGCAACCTTAGTTCACTCCCGACCCACCTCCTCCGCCCTCGCGGCGGAGGAGCTCCGAGCTCTCCACTTTCTTAGCCCCCGACGAGCTCCCGCTTCACCTCCACTACGCACACACCACAATCGCACGCTTCAGCTATGTGTCATTGACCTGCAGGTGAATTTTCTTCAATGAACAGAGCTCTCGCCGGAGCTTTCTTCATCAACTCCACTCTCGACGGCCGAGCTTTGATGAGCCAATCCAAGATGCCTGATGTCCTCCCCGAGCTTTGAGCGACATCGACCTAATTCTAAGAAGCTTCGGGGAGGTCCATAGCAGTCGAGAACGGGAGGCGGAGCTCACGCGACTTCGCCGGAGCCCTGAACGCGCCACCAGCCTGCGGATGAGGGAGAAGAGCAGCCACCGTTGGATGGTCCACCCCCGGTGACCATCCAACGGTCTAGAAGAATCCACGTCGCCCCGAAGCACCGTTACCAGCAGCCCTTGGATCATCACAATCCAAGGGCCAACATTCGGCCACGTGGCAGAGCCAGAGCATCCCCGAGCCTGAATGTCCGAGCCATAGGCTTGGATCTTCCGACCCTCCACGAGCCTGAAGCGAACCCGAGCCTACGTCCAAGCCTAGCCGAAGCAGTCGAGCCTCCCCCGAGCCTAGAATCGATCCGAGCCTGGAGATGGCACATGCACAGCACGTGCCTGCTGGGCAAATTGCAGGGAACCCCCGCCGTCTTCTTCAATTTGCAGATAGGTCCCTTGATCACGTGCAGCGTGCGAGAGCAGTGGATATTTTACAGGGAAGGTCCCGTCCTTTTCCTTATTTACATTTTAGTCCCTGCCGGGACCTATTTGTAGTTATCTTTTTTATGTTTTCTTGCACTTATGCCCCTGGCTTCTTTTATGCATATCTTGAGCTACATAGCTCCAATCGAGTTGATTTCAGTTCCATTTTAGAGCTCTTCTCGTCATCTTTATTATGGCATGCCTAAACTTTAGATTTGACACTATGATCAGTAGTGTATTATTCTATTATCTACGTGTCCTGATTTCTTTGTTTGTCATGCCTACGTGTTTTATAATTATGGAGTGCTTATTTATTTCGACTCGGCTTGACTCACAATTTTCTTATGGCTCAAGTGACTATTATTTTGGGCATATCATTCACTTTGCATGTCCATCTATTTGCATGATAAAAAATGTTTAAAAAATGCGTATTTTTTAATGCATTGTTGTAGTATCTCTGCATGAGTTTGACCTATAATTGCTTCAACTCTACACTTAGTTAAACAAATAGAAATCCGATTAATACGAGAGAGGCTCGTGTCCCTGAGTTCGACCTTGGTTTCTTGCCAAGTAAAATAAATAACGACCATCGCATTCTTATTTGACATATATCAATGGGGTGGTCTCTTTGTTGACCAAAATCGGCCCGACTGCTACGACATGTTGAAGTGCTAATTCCGCACTCTTAAAGGGCCGATTTTGCGGTTCATCAGTGACCATGCTTAAAGTCATCGGAATATTGCTAACCTTGGCTGCACAACTTGACTATTGCATCTTCAAGATGTAAGTCAAGATTGCATTCCTCTATAAATACCTCTTTGAGAATATTCACATAAGTAGCCCCAGGGCTTCATGGTTGAGGAAATTAAGGTGTGCAAGCTAAGGAATCCATCTAAGGACTCAAATAAGCTTCTTAAAGTTGGACCATAAGATATGATGAGATTATAAATGTTATAATTTCAGATAGAATCTTGATGAGCCATATGAAGCTTAGTGGGAGTGCCTTTGTGTTCATCATGCTAAATGTAGATGATATCCTAATCATTTAAAATGATATAAGGATAATAATGAGTGTTTTATTATCTGGTTGTTCCATAACTTGAGATATGATCTCAAGGATACCTCTTGGATCTTAGTTCTGAAGGTGTTCAGTAGCAAAGTGAAGAGGGTATTATGACTGTCACATTAGTAGTACACCTTGGATATATTCCATTTTATGGAAAATTCCAAGAAAGGCTTCCATCCCTTAAGATATGGCACTGACCTATCTGAAGGGATAGCACCTCAAAGAGTTGAGGAAGTAAATGCTAGAACTACTTGCACTTGTGCATTAGTTATGAGAAGCTGAGTGTATGCTAGATGTGTACAATAGCCAGATATCTGCCATACATTAGGAGTAGTAAACTGTTACTAGTCCTACTATGGAGATAGAACACTTAATTGCAGTAACAACAAAATCTTCATAGATGACAAGATTTTTGAGATAGTGATCTCAAAGTCTTATCTTCAAAAGCTTAAAGACTTTATAGATAGAGATCTAAAAGGTCTTAACTGTGGATACCTTAAGAGATAGTGATCTCCAGGAATAAGGGTATTCTGATAAGGATTATGGAAATACTGGTTATGATAATTGTTAAGCTGTAGTGTCAAGGACACTATGACTAACAAAAATTGAGTATTGGTTGCATGAGATGCAACATTCGCATTAAATGCGAGCACTGTTACTGGGGATATGCAAGTGCCGTAAAAGGACTTGGCATAGTCTCGTGGGAACAGAGTGACTAATCAGCTTACCTATCTATTTTCTAAATAGCCTATGATTGTCACATGAGTGCGGGTTTAAATGATAAGCCCATCAATGGCTCTTTGGGCTAGTGGGAGATTGTTGGAAATGCGAGCCCACGGCGAGCCATTATGCAATAAATGTTATTGCAAATATCATTCCCTGATCTGAAATGAAGAATTAATAATTTGCATAATAGGTCCCTTAGTACAATTAGGGTTATGTACCATGGCCATCTTAATAATCATACAACTGTTGATTCAACTATTGAATCATAGAGGCTGGTGCCTGGATGAATATCTAAAGAGTTAGATTGAGGACTCATCAAGCACCGTCAAATGATTGTTAAGAGATGATCTCCAGCCTGAGTAGGAGATGGCAATCCTTATCTCTGAAGGCTGATATCTGACCAACCTCTTGATGCAGGTCCTCTGCATAGGAATAAAGATTCGGAGGTGTCAGATTAGTTAAGTCAGAGAGTTGACTTAACGAGATCGAGATAACCTAAGTCCTATATCATATGCTGTCATGATATAGGCACACATCCTCTGACCAGAGACAGATGTGTTACTATATGTCTGAGTATGTACATTTGGCAGACCAATAGGTTGATGACCTAACCAAGGTCTATACACCGGCGCGCTGGTGTGCATGTAAGGGCATATGAGTAATACGATCTTTTAAAGGGATCATACAGGTTCATTTACTGAGCCGGAAGACATGAGCTCACTCATGAGATATTGGGAAGAATCAAATTCCGTGCACGGTCGTCTCGCTTTGGAAGCTTGACTGAATTTGTAGGTTTGATATATACTTTTGGAAAGTATATGATCAAGACCTAGGTATGATATATGCTTTTGGAAAGTATATGATCGATACCAACTTCCAATGATCGAATGAGAAACTTATTGATAAAACCATGAAGTAGACAGTGTAAAGTTGATCTAATACTTCGGGTTTAGTCTGAGTCTTCCAGTATGCAGGATGTACAGGTATTGGGAATACCTGAGGGTGATGTGATCATAAACGATTGTATAACCATGATGCTTCCGTTCCTAAGGAGTGATGAAACGGGTCTGGATTTTAGTGACTCCTCTCAGTAGAGAAGTGATCTAATCTTGGTCCAAATGTTGGACATTGATCTGAATGTGATTCAGATACAATAAGAAGATTAGATTTGCGGTCTTGATTTAATCAAGCATCTATGGGAGGCCCGTGATCTGGATTTGAGATATGATCTCAATATCCAAGTCACTATACGTGGAACAATACAATCGCCATGTCCTTATCTCCAAGTATCTGCGGAGAAAGCGCATTATCCTTGAAAGAGTTCATGGATAATTCTATTGTTGATATATGTATCCGAGCATTGAGAAAATGGATAATTAAAAGTGATTTAATAATCACGAGTAATATGAATTTGATTCATATTATAAAGAGAGTAATCTAATATAATTAAATGTGATTTAATTATCAAAGATGAAAATAATGTGAATATGATTCATATTATTTGAACACAAGAGAATAGAGATCCAAGATGATTAAATGTGATTTAATCATCATGGATATGAATAATGTGGATAGCAATATCCATATTAGTCATGTATATTATAAATATGATTTATAATATATAAGAGAGAGCTATTTGTAATTTACATTTGTTAATTAAATGTTAATGTGAATTGGATTCACATTGGACATTAAATTAAAAATGTAATTTACATTTTATTTTGGGATGTGAATGTGATTCACAATTTTTCAATGGCAAGATTGCAATATTCACAAAACAATTATGAATTATTTTGTAGAATAATTTACAACAATTGTTGTTGCAAATATTGGAGATATATGCAATCTTGGAGATTGCATTGGAATCTCCCTTTCCTAATAGGAGAGGGGGGACGGCCACTAATATGGAAAGGAGGAGCCTCCTTTCCATTATCTCCAATGTGGATTGATTTAATTTGGTGATTGAATTATGTTGATTTATCAATATAGATTTAATCTAAATTAAATTAATTGTTGTTGGTTTTTACCAACACAAATCTTAGCCATTAAAAGAAACACAATCAATGTGAACCATTGGATTTGTGTTGTCCCATGGATTGAGATCCATGGATCCCAAAACCCTATAAAAGGAGAGGCACCCCATTGCTCTTCTTTACACATAATGCTTGAGAAGCATATCTCTCTCTCTCTCTCTTTCTCTTTCTCTCCCTCTCATGGTCGTCCACCATGGATGCCCTAGAGAGGCTCTCCATTGTCGCGGCACCGTCGTTATGTTGCCCGATGTTTTGCTCGTGGAATTCCTCTACTTTGGCGTGCCTTGCTTGTGAAGAAGACGTCGGATCTCGTGTGTCGAGATCAGGAGATCCACCGCTTGGATCATCAACATGGATTGTGAGAAGCACGCGGTTCATCCCCGCGCTCGCAAGCGTCTCCTCCGACGGATCGGACTTGAGATAGGAGGTCTCTTCGTTTAGAGACTTGATCGCAACCACGCTTCAAGAGGTAATCCTAATACTTGTTTGTGGTTCAGACGAAACGATCAGAGAAGTGTTCTTGGATCATGTGGTTTCGTCGCATAAAAAAATTTCAATTTCCGCTGCATAGAACAACTAGTGAGACTAGTCATTGTTCGTCGTATCCGATATGACGATCACGCTTCCGTGATGTGCTTGAGGATCTAACCATATCCTTCAGAAGTTGTACAAGGAGACCGATGTGGACGGGAGGGAGGGTGGGTAGCCGATGATTTATGGCGGTTTACGGCTGATCTTCCTGTGAGCCTATGGTGGGAGATCGTAATGATGAGACGGAGATGAAGCATATGATTCCCCACCATTATCAGTGTCATCCTCAGAAAAATCATGATGGATAGTAGATGAAATATTTGAGTCAGATGAAAGGTAGCCATCATCAGAGTTATCCTCAGAGGAATAGTATTTGAAAGTGGACACACTCCATATATTCATGTCTTTTTGTTTCTTTAATTGTTTCCTCAAAATTCGTTCCTTTATAAGATCAATCAGTTTGTCCTCAGATGAATGTTCAGATGCTCCGGTCTCAGTCATCTCATAAGAAATAATTTCAGTGTACTTGTGGAAGGTAGGAGCATCAGCTGCTTTGGATGAGTAATAATTAGGAACGGGAGTTGTCCAACGAGAATCGAATTTTGGATCCTTACGAAGATATGGCTTTAGAGCTGCCAAACAGACTTCACTCATGTAGACCACCTTTTTCAGACCTGATGAGGGATCATCAACCGATTCCTCTTCCGAAAGGTCAAATCTGACTCTTTTTCTCTTGTTTCGTGAAGTTGTCAGTTCACTTGAGTATCCAGATGAGTAGCCATTAAATTTTTTCTCCTTGGTCGGTTTTTGGGCTGCATGTTTGTTCTTAGTCTCCTGATTGTTGGTACACTCTTGATTTGGGAGGATCTGGTCAAGATAATCAGAGTATGTTGCTCCAGGGTGCGACCATGCATATGTCTCAAGATCGTAGTAGAAGGATTTGTCTATTTTGAGATCTGCGGGAATTGAAATACCGGGGAGAGTCTCTGTATGTTCATACTCAATTGATTTGACATTGGAGCATTCCTGTGTCAAGTTGATGTAATCCATGTAGTCAGCATAGGTTGACCCAGGGTGTGACCATGCATAAGTCTCCGGATCATATGATTCATATGCTTGATTTTCCATGGTGAGAGCAGCTGGGAATGGAGCAGGGGGGAGATTCTCTAAACCAATAGTCTTATTAACAACCACTATCTCAGGTGTAGCAGCGGGGTAGGGCTCTTCTACCTCTCCATGGTTGCGGTTGTCGGGGACTTTATGGGTTACCTCAGAAAATCGTGTTTCCTCAAGGACTGTGCCAGATCGAAGTGCTTCCAATGCCGTAAAATTGATTTCTCGGGTCTCACAATTGATAATTGCCTTAGACAATGCTAAGAATGGCTTTCCGAGAATAATTGGAGACTGGATGAATTCTCCTTGATGCTCAATATCAATGATCGTGAATTCCATTTTGAGCGGAGCACCTTGGAATATTATGATGACAAAAATGATTCCTCTCAGTCGCTTTATTGATCGGTCCGCCAATTGAACAATCCCTCGTATTTTTCTGATCGGTCCGAGTTTGAGTTCGTGGAACACAGAGGTCGGGAGGATATTGATTGGTGAATCATCATCAATTCGGGCATGGGTAAAGTTTGTGTCTTTGATCATACAATCAAATCTGGGCAACCGCTTCACTATGCAACTTTTGGTTTTTCTCCTCAACACCAAGGAGGATGCCATTGATAAGATATGTCTTTCAGTTTTTGTTCTAATCCTTCCCGACTTTTTGATCATTAATTTGTTTATTAAAATTTTTTTAAGGTCAGGGAAGTGTTCAATGGCCTTTATGAAGGGAAGTTCAAAAATCAAGTGTTTTTCCAGTGCTTCCCGTACAGTAGGATCCAAATTCTTCAGATGTTCTTCAATCTTAATTTTTATGAGATTTTCTGGATTTTCAAATTTTTTATGGTTTTTGGATATACCAATTTTTTGGTATTTTCTGTGTGGTGTGGTGATGTGGTGTCTTCCATAGATGAGAAGGGACTTTGATATTCAGAGTAAGGGTTAGGGGCATAATCATTTCTAGGGGAATACTGAGCAGAAGTATTGATGTTTGAATCATCCCTAGGTTTTTGAATATCCTCAAAATTTTCATCATGAGATGCAATCCTTTCCTCATTCATTTTTATATCCAAGCCACCATAGAATGAGATTACTCGGTCGACAAATTTTTGAAATCTATCCTCCATTAATTCGAATCTGGATTTTATCCTCGAAATATTATTCTCACAATTCTGTTCATGATCAATTATGGGAGCACTTGATTTTTGTTCAATGATTTCATCTTCCATTTTTCTGTACGTGCGGAGAGGAGAGTTTCTTGGAATATCCAACATATGGTCATTATTTTTAAAAAATATCTCCTCAATAATTATGGAAGGAGGCTACTCATATGGTCCAAGAATGTGGATTTGATCTGAGTAGAGTTCAGTCCTTTGATCATGATTGGTCAGATCTTGATATTTTGGAATCAACATACGGGGTTTATGTGTGTCTAGGAGGTCAGTCCAGTCCTCTGTATGAGTATCATGTCTGACAAGGGGTCTATTGTGGTCAATCCAACGATGATGATCATTAAGTGCATGTCCTTCCATCTGGGTTTGGTTTCTCTGCCAGTCATGAGACTTAAAGGGATTTTGATCTTGAAATGTTTCATTGGCGAGAAACTGAAAATAAGGCGGTTTAGTCCAAGATGGTAGGTGGTCATGTGCGGTTGGATGAAATGAGGAGGTTGAATTTATTTGCGGTTGAAAGTTTCCCACAAATGATGGAGGATTCAAAGAAGCGGATGTAGTGGATTTGGGTCTAATCGAGACAAATTCATTTTCATAGTAGAGCATTGATGGATTCTCAGATACTTGTTTGGTTATTTTTGAAAGAGTCGAACTGAATGGGTTGGATCTGAAATTTGGAAAAAGTTCCATGATGGTGTTTAAATCAAGAGAGAGATGATTGCACGGGATAGTCAAAAGAATTTTTATCAAGCATGCGGCTTTTTATCTTCGAAATCGGTTCACGCACACCAATGCAAACACAAATCAAACCCCGGGTTCACCAACTCACACAATGAAGCCGTAAGAGTTCGGCTATTATCTTTTCAATTTTAGTTGGTGATAAATCAATCTTGGCAAAAATTTAGCAAGATGTTAGGTGCCGAAATTTTCTTACAGATTGTCCCGAGTTCGTACGACTAGTTGCATCCACTTTCAGCCAGTATAGGTGTAAGTACGGACCGTAAAACGGCTACCCGTGTCACTTAAGGATGGAGCCTTACGCGGTGTCCTTTAAACCACCCACTATGCTAAGGAAGTCCAGACCGATAACCGGCTACCCGTATTCCTCACTGAGAAGTAGCTAATAGTTTTTAAAATCAGTAGTCTGGATGAAATTATCGGGGCTTGGTTCTAAGCCTAAGTGTCGTCTCTCGCTCACTCAGAAAAATAAAAACATCCAAGGTCGGGGTTGCTCTCCCACAAAAATTCTTGATTTTATGGGTTAATTTAGAATCGGCTATTTTTAGCAGTCCCAATTTTATTTAGGTGATCACTAAAGAATTTAAGTGAGCAGAAATATACGTCTACCGTCCAGTCCCAATTTCCTTTTAAAATTATGTGATAAAACAAGAGGGAGAAATTTGGGAAAAGCCGATGCACGAGAAAAACGATGATGTATGCTTAGTTAGAAGACTTACAGTGAATCCTCGCAATCTCCATGTGGGATGCTAGACAGAAATTGAAAATTATTCTATATGAGATGCAAGCCGATGAAAAACTGTACCTAAGCAGAAAGTTCTATTAGCGGGGAAGAATTGAGTTGAATTTTGGCTAAGTTGAACGATCTATGTGCGTCTCAATTAATGTGCAGTGTAGCTTAAGATCCTACGAGCACAATCAAGAATTAAAAATGCTCTGAGAGCCGTATGTGCAGGTCTAACCTAATCGCCACTCAAGTCGAGCCCCACCCTCACCGGAGAGTGAAACAGGCCACGATACACCACAGAGGAAAGTTAGAGGTATTGTTACACACGCGAGAGTCCAAACGGACACCACTATAAATGTACAATTAATTACAGTTCAGAAAAATAAATCCTAGACTCTACGCTCTCTCACGACTCGACTCAATCTTTATTTTAATTGCGGCTTTTGCGAAAGTCGGTGAAGTTGCGTCGGTTTTAGAAAAACCGCTCCACGTATGCCGAGTACCTCGCAAGAAAAATAAGAGAGATAATGTAAGAGAGTGACTCAAAAATTTATGAAAAATAAATGCGGAAAATAAAATGTAGGAAAAAATTTACAATGAAAAATTCGGGGGTTAGACTACCCGAATGCGGAAAACCGAACGAAAATTTTCATGACAAAACTCTAAGCCGTTTGCCTCCCCGACAACAGCGCCATCTGACGGATCTGAAAATGTCAAGTTAAGGATGTGTTTTTACGTTCGTGTTAAAGAATGATTTGTCGTTCGTTGTAGGCGGCAATCGGAAATGATCAAGAAAATAACCACACAAAATATTTGTCAATTTGATTAATGTGGTTTTATGTTTATTTTACTTGGGCAAGTCCCAAGGTCGATCACAAGGAGGCAAAGGAACAACCTAGACTTAAGTCTATCAAAATTCGTGTTCGGTTTTCAAGGCGGTCTTTTTTTGGAATTTTCAATGCAAATAAGGGTGGAATATGCAATTTTGGCCTATTTTTGGGACTAAAATATAAATTTCAGTCAAACAATGTTCGAAAAATATGAAACATGGCCACAATGTAAAATATGATGAAATGAATGCACTATAACATTTTTTGGATTTTTGGATGCAATATGAATCTTTTATGAATTTTTAAATGCAAATAAAATGAATTTCAATATTTCATTATAATAAATACTAAACCTACTTATTTTAAAGGATCAAAATTGCCTGAGATCTTCACTAGGTGATGAATCTCAGAAAAATTCTAAACCTCGAAAATGTGAGGTCTAATACCTATTAAAAATCAAGTACTGAAATATGAAAAATGATTTTTACAGGGCAAACTATGCATGTGAATACAAATCTTTTTGGGCACAATGTTAAGCACAATTAACTCTACAATATGTGATTTTTCGGGAATTTTTAGAGCAACTGTTACTCAAATATGAATTTTAGACCAAGAAATGGGCAAATTATGCAATTTTTCACAAAATAATTAATTATTAATCAACCACTAGTCATAAAAATGCCCACAATATATCAAATTGTAGAGAATAAATTGACAAACAAAATGCTATTTTTGAGTAAATAAAATAATGTAGAGAAGAGGTCCAAAATAGGGGAGGAACACAGGGATACAAATGAAATATAAAATAAAATTATGCAGAACAAAGGTATATGCGTAAATACCTATAATATGGGGCTTTACTGCAAAATTACCAGAGGGCACGTGCTGTGGTTTGGCGGGGGCTGAAGTGCGATAAGGAGGAGGATCGGGGGCTTCCTTGAAATTTGCCCAAGGGGCACGTGCGCAGCACGTGACCCCCTGGGGTTGATTATACAGCTGGCGTCCCCCCACGCACATGCAGCTCACATGCGGTGGGTCTCGGCCAACCGACCGGCCGAAGGCGAGGCGGAGTTGCTGTCGGCGACGCGTGAAGCTCGACGAAGCGGCGTGGAGACCAGGCGTGGTGGAGCTCCGGTGTTGGCAGAGAAGGCCGATGAAGGTGGCGGCGTAGTGGCCGATGTCGTGGAGGAAAGTGGTGGCGCGCGTCGAAGAAGATGACTGAGGCGTTGATGACAAAGCGTTGAAGGCGGTTGTCGATGATGTTCGATGAAGATGAAGATCGGAGATGGTGGTTGTCGTAGTCGACGGTGGAGTGGGCGAGGTCGTTGATGTTGTGGGCTCTACGGCGAAGGACCGGAGCAAGGGCAGCAGGCTCTAGGCCGTTCTGCGACGAGGCCTGGAGCTTCGGATCTCGCCGAGGAAGGAGATTGACCAGGCTGTCACCCCGGTGGTCGTGAGAGAGCAAATCGGCGGATGGGTCGAAGTTGAGGTGGCGACGCAAGATTTATAGGGCTGGGGTTTGGCCAAAGAAGGAAGGGGATCGCGGACGGGGATCAATTGGGATTGACGGCGGCGGTGAGAGATTTGCGGGGAGAAGATTGGCGACAGAGGAAATCTTGGAATCGGCCGTGATTTGTGGTGTTTTGTGGCGCCGGAGTTTGCGGGGGAGATGGGCAGCTGAAAGGGGAAAGGAGGCGGAGGAAGAAGAAGTACAGCAGCCGTCCGATCGGCCGAGATCGGATAGCTATTGTCACGCCACGTGGGCGCAAGAGGGAGAGCTGGGGAGGCACGTATTTTTTTATAAAACGAAAATATAATAAGGCAAAAAATGTCTGACACGTGGCGACACCAGGTGCTGCCACGTGTCAGTACCACAAAAATCGTGATTTAAATACTTTGTAAAATTGAAAAGAAATAATAAATGACCTCGGATCAAAAAAAGTGTCTTCACAAAAATTGCTCGTCTCGATGAGATCTACAACTTTCATGAAGACATTAAAAGCAAAATCGATCATTTGCGCAAAGTGACTTTTTGGGGTATCCAATGTACATAGAATACCTTGATTTTTTGGGTTTTATAATTTTTTATGTCATTTTTTGATTAGATAAAAATCCGGAAAAATATGATAAAATCAAATATAAATAAAGACACCTTAATCTAATTTCTTTGGATTTTTATTAATTGATAAAATATGTACATAAAATATTAGGTCAAACCGCTAAAATACACAAAGTACAAAAGAGGCCCAAAATCCAACTTTCACATATGAGCTCTGATTCACTTGAACTTGGTCTTGTTTTGAAGGTAGTTTAATGTACATTAGTTCAAAAGTGAGTAGGATTAAAACGAACACTGGATGAGGGAGATATGAGGGTTTTAGTCCGAAAATCCTGAAATTAGGGTTTGGGTTTTTGGTCCACTTATTTGGGTTAGTTAATTTTTTGTATTTTTCATTTATTCTTGTTAGTGATATGTACACAGGGGGAGGTGGTTTTGTGTTATTCGAAGTTAGCATGAATGAGTTCAAAATCGAGAAGTTAGCCTATTTACAGGTCAGTTTGGTTGGGATTTTTGGCTTCTTATTTTGTGCAGAAACTTGTGCTAAAATGCCATTATTATGAAAACACGCATGAATGCTAATTATGCAGAATGGATGCAAGAATGATGTTGAATTTGAGGGATTTGAGCTTAATAAATGAGATTTAGAGTGATGAATATGAGATTCATCAAAGGGGGTGGGGGCTTAGTCATGCGTAATGAATGGCTAGAGCAGGGAGATGAGTGAGGATCGTTAGATCTCAAGATCCAGCATTCCAGATGTGAGATCAAGGGAGTGGCTAGGATCATATTTTATGATCTGATCCAAGGGTGTAGGGTAAGACGTGGAGGGAGGGTTGTGATGGAGTCCAGGGTTGATCTTGCGACTAGGGTTAGGGAATTAGGGGGTGGTCCAGATTGAGCTGGGGGTTTCATCCAACGGTGGAGGCAGAACGTGTCACATTGAGGGACAAGGGCCATTGGATGAGATTTCATCCAATGGTTGAGATGACGGTGGAAAGGAGAGGTGGAGATCAAATCTAGAGTGCAGATCCATGGGATGAGGAAGATATAGAGATGGACGGTGGAGATAGAGGTGGGGGAGGGGTGATCAAAGGGCCAAGAAGGAGGCCGGGTAAAGGGTAAAGAGGCAGTCATGTGGCGGCTCTAAAGATCGCCACGTGGACTAATAAAATTATTTGAAAATAGAAAAAGAAAAGAAAAAGAATTAGAAGGTTGGAATTAACAAAAAATCAATAGATCTCGATGAGATCTACAAGTTTCATGTTGGTCACAATGTCAAAAGAGGTCAGGAAAAAAGAAACATTTTTGCTAGTATTTTTAAGTAATTAAAAACACTTATTTTAGTCATTTTGTTATTTTTGTATTTTAATTTATTTTAAGAACAAAACAAATACCTACAATATTTATATTTTGTGGGATTTTAATGAAGAAAAAATAAAGAAAATGTTAGTGATAATTATACAGTAATTAGGGTTAGGATTAATGACAAGGTAGAAGATTATTGCTATAGATGCAGAATTAATGAATATTTAAAATGAAGTTCTTATTGTTTGAGGATAAAAAGGGAATATAGTGATGACCAGTCATAGATTTTTTGTTGATTCTTAATGCATTGAGTAATGGCTACTAATAAGACATGTCTTCACAAACTAATATGGTTTCTTCATGTGAATCCTTGTAGGTGTGCATCTTATTTTCAAGTACTTATGAAACGTGGGATTGTTTGACACATGTTGTTCAAATGACACCTTTACTGTGATGTTTTCTTGATAAAATCATGACATTTCTAGGTCATCTTAATGAATTTTCCTAGATTTTCTCTTTCCTCCCATTAGAGTACGGAGAAAGGAATGGAAGCAATCGAGATAGGGGATGAAGAGTCTGAATCATAACCAGAAACATCATACCTATATTTAGTTGAAATAGAATCATGTTACATAAATCTTTAGTCTTCAACTAAAAGTTAAAATTTAGATTTGTCTACAACAGGTTGTGGAATTGATGACGAAGGTAATTCTGTCACAACCAGAGGTGCAATGTCCTATGTAGACTCAATTAGCGCTTTTCCTTGGTTTCTTCGGATATGGAAATGAATCCTGATATCTTTCTTCTTCATCATCTCACGAATCATTAGGTTATGCTCTAGAGATTCCTTTCTCCATTTCCCTTACCTGGTCACGATCCTTCCGCTCATGAGTGACATAGTATTTATATTATCAAACGAAAGGATCTCATGTTCAAATCTAGACAAGTCTGAATAACATACCTGATGAATCTCCATTTCATCATCTTTATTCTATCATTTTGGCCTTAAAAAACCTAGCTAATGCATGTAAATAGAATTAATTTGTACAAAATAACATTCATCATTCATTGCATTTATTCTATAAATAATATGGTTTTTAATGCCAAAATTATAGAATAAAGAAAAGAAAAGAAAAGAAAAATGAATAAAGTGTCGAAGATATTTTATGACCCTAAACCTCGAGACCAAGTCAAGAATTGAGTCGGTCAACAAGGAATAAAGCAGGGGAAGATAAGGGCCAAAAATACAATAAAAATCCATTTATTTTATTTCTCTATAAAGCATTTTTAACACAGATATTATTCTTTATTATTTATGCATCAAATAAAGAAGCTTTGTAGACAAAAAATATATATTAATGAAATAGAAATACAAAATTGAGTTTGTATAAAAATCATACGCAATGTATCTTTTACACACAGAATAAAAAGCCAAAATCCCAACTTCACATACTCTATGTTTCAAATAAAAACTCAAAATTATCAAAATCACTCTAATTGCATATATCTTTTCATAAGCTATTTAATGGATGTGGTTTCATATTTATTGGAGTTATGATGTGAAAGTTAGGTTTTGAACCCTCGTGGGATAGAAGACCTGAATAAAATATTCAATTTATTCATTCTTTATTATTTTTATGAATTTAGTCTTTATAAATTTGTAATTATTATTTATAACATATATACATATTGAAGTTAAAATAAAACCAAAAGAAAATAAAATAAAATAAGTCTATATCAATAAATAGACAAAATACCTATAATATTATTTGTACATAAATAAAAGAGAAGTCATTCTTTTATTATTCATTTGTTTTTATAAGCTTGTAAATATTATATATATTCTACTAAAATTATAAACCTAAAATAAAACTCAATAAGATACATTAAAATAAAAATATGTATATTAAACATTGAAGAAATACTTATAAGTGCACCTATATAATTCGTATACCTATTTATTTAAGTGTATAAATAAAATCATAAAAATATAATAAAAATATATTTATATACATTAAAATAAGTCATAAATATATAAAATCAAATAATAAAATGATAAAAAAATATACAAAAAATAGATAAATATACTTATAATTATAGCCCTAAAAATTAACTACTAATAAATAACACAAAAAATAAAGAAAATCATATTAAAATACTATATTAAATAATCAAAAAAATTATTTTATACACAAAAAATAATAAAATTATTTACTATATATAAATAATTATTTTCAAATTAAACCAACATGTTTTGTCCTTATTCTGACTGACTGGCCCAAAGAGGGCTCCCCGATCATTTACTACCCAGTCAACTCCCCCTAGTCTTCTCATTTAACATAGACGTCTTTTCTTGTGATTTGCGCCCTTTATCCCGAGCGTATCCTCCATTTTCTCCCATTGTTCACTCCATTATCAACATACATCATCCTATATGCATGGCCAACTTGTATATCCTGTGTATATAGCTCGTGTTTTTTCCATTTGGTCTGATAATGTGCCACACGTTGTGTATAAATAATGGACTGGAAGCCTAGAAGCTCAATTCTTACATCTAGGGAGTTCCCTCGTGATGAAAGGCACTCCCCGGTGGTTTGATTCAACCATAGGAGGACAGAGATGCATCCACGACCATCATCGACGGCCTTGCTCCCTGAAGTCTCTCAGGTATAGGAGTTGCTTCCTCTATGCATCTTTAGGCAGATTTTGCTTCTGTACTTCAATTCTAGTATTTAAATTTGCATTATAATCAGTAGGTAAAGTAGCATAGTTATATTTCTTCGCCGGATCTTTCAAACTCTGTCCTGATTTCTCCTCGATCTGAGCAATTCCTGACTCCCATTTCACATTCATCATCATCCCCTATGCATTCTCCACGTAAAAAACCATCAAACTCCCCTTGATTGTGTGTTGATCAGTGAAGTGGAGCTCCTCCATCAATTTTCGTTGGAGCTCCTCCGCCCACCTCCGTTCTTGCGTAACTAGCTTCAAAACCTGGTCGAGGTACCACCCCTCGAGCCATGCTTCTTTCTTGTGTAGGTCTTGAGTGCCAGGGAGCCCTTGCCGGCTTCGATTGACTCGCATAATGGGTTCAAAGGCCCCTTGCAAAACCTGAGCTCGTCAGACATCTTCTAGTGGTTCCAGAGCATCTTGTGGGCATTCTCAGCTGCGGACAACCCACCCGGAGGTTAAGAGTCAAAATCCATAGACGAATACCGCCGGAGGAGGGAGAGATCGACGATCAAAGCTCAAAGGCAGGCACCATCTTCCCTGTTCTTTGAGCGAAGCAACAACCGTTCGATGGGGGCACAACCACAGTTTCAATCCCCACTATCCGACGATGATGTTTAGAGGTGAATCACAAACTCTAGCCAACATTTTTGGGCATTTACAAAATTGTTTATAAATAAACTACATTGTGTTAAATAAAGTGGAACTTTTGTAGAAAAATCCCAGCAGTTCTTGTAATTACATTTGGGTCCATTCCACGTCACCTCACATGTCGTGCCACCTGAGGTGGTGAAATTGCATGTACACCATTACATCTTTATGTATTTATATTTAGTCCAATTAAATTTGAATTACATTGTATACTTTTGTAAAAATTGCTGGAAGGCCCCTAGACTATAATTTATTCATATTTGTTCCCATCCTAGTATATGAACTTTAGTGTTTGGATATCATTTATTAAAATATCACCCTAGCACCAAAAATCCGCAAAAATAGGATTAAATGCCTCTTGCCATGTACTTCCACGCCACGTTTTATTTCATATTTTTGGGCATTTTAATCATTTACTTAAAATGAAAAGGAGCCTATTTTTCTACTGTTCAGTTAATAAAATATAAAAAAATATAAAATTGTGTCTAAAAATTAAAAAAAAGTATAGTATATTTTATCATATTCTAGTTATAGACCAAAAATCACTAAAAATGGAAAAATTAAAAAGCTTAAAAAATTGAAAAACCCCAAAATCTTTCATAAAAATCTTAAAAATCCAAAAATATGTTTTTTTATTTTATAATTTTATAAATATAAATATCTATATATTAAAATTTATTTTGATAATTTTGAGATATATTTACTATTTTTGAAATCCAATTCAATTTTGGCTTATTTATCGAATCCCTTATTTGGGATATTTTTTACTTTAAAATGCATAAAAATTAGCAAAAATTCTAGAAAAAATACAGAAACATTAGAAAATTTTACAAAATTCAAAAATAATTTGTATATGTATTTTAGTTATATTTATTAGTATTTATAGATATATTACTCTATATTGTATATATAAAGCCTTATATATGTTATATTAGATATATAAAGAAATATAAAAATAGAAAAATAATATATAAAAATAGAAAATTAAAAATCAAATACAAAAATATGGAACAAAAAATAATATAATAAAAATATAAAAACAAAAACTCATAAATAGATGTATATATATAATAAATGACTTGATTGTTACTTAAATAACCTTAGGCTACCATTTTGCTCTCTGTGATTCAACCTCTACATGCTTAATCAATATGCATCTTTTGGTTGAATATAATATTTTAACCTTACATTTATGTTATTTATGGCTTTATGTATATTGTGGGTTAATTGTTGATTATCCAAGGATTTTAGAGTGGTCAACACATAGACTGTGGTTTCACCTTGTGAAAACGTACGACCCTCTGATTTCTACATGTCATCAGATGGCTTCGTTGTCGGGGAGTAATGAGCATAACCTAGTTTTGTTAGTCAATATTTTTGCATAGTCATTTATTCTGATCTATTGATTTATTGTTGTAAATATTCATTGATTTGTTTTTATTCAATTGATTCTTTGTCTATAGTTCAATTTGATTTAATTATTTGTGTTAATGCAATCTCTTTGTGACTTTGTTGCGAAGGACCCACCACGCGAGGATAGCTTTTTAGGAGGCTGATGCAACCAATCTTGGAGGAGGTTGGTCTTCTCTTTGCAACCAGTTGGAGAGGCTACAGAGGAAGCAAGGAGACGGGCATTAGCATAGAATTAGAATCATTTTAATTATGTATTTATTGGTAATAGAGAGACAGTTTTGATATGTAATAATTAAAGACTTTTGACTCTACCCTCCACAACGAGGTCTAGTGGCCGGGTATCTTTTCACTTGGGGGCCTCATCGTAGTTTTCCATGTTTTCTCATCTTCATTTATTTTGTTTTCTGTTGTTTTGAGTTTTCCACCTTATTTTACTTTATTTTGTGTGCATGGAGCCCCTATTTTAGGTTTCTTGCTTGGTAGGTCCAAACCCTAATAAGAATGCATGTTCCTATAGTCTCTTGCGGATGAACTTAGTCAAATCAATAATTGTTAATCATTTGAATTCAAGGCCGCACATTGTGAGAGACATCATACAGTGCTAGTAGGATCCGTTAAGGCGGGCATCGAGATGTCTCCAAGATTGGACTCTAGGGTTTGTCTTTAAATAACTAACATATGGTTCTTCACGATTAATAGGAGCTACTATTTAGGGCGATTTTGTCGATTACATACATCCATGTAGATAGGTTTAAAAATTCTATTTTTCCTACCGCGTGGAGAGTCGGTGAAGCATTGTAAGTTTCCTCTAGCTCAACCTGCATCATTAGATTCAATGGTGAGATTTCCACCATAGAATCAACTTACACGGCTTTTTCGATATCTCCCTCTGATTTTGAGCACCTTGGTCTTAAATAAAAATCTACAAAAATGATAGGCACTTGTATGAAAGCATATCCAAAAAAAGTGAAACCCAAAAAATTAAAATAAGGGGACTACTAAATAAATTTTGATCTTAATTAAAATTTGTAATGGATTATCATTGTCTTGGGTTCACAAAGACCTCATTGATTTCAGGTACATTAGGAGGGGACTAAAACGCCTCCCATGAGCGGAGCACGACCTACTAAGGATTAGAGACAAAAACCCAGTCTATAGCTGCCTAATGTATTGCTTAGATTTCCAAAGTAATGGTGCCTCTATCGTACGTGATCGAGTAGGTCCATGTCAACGATGGTGTTCCCGCCTTGTGTAGACCATCGACAATGTCTAAAGTACTGATCTTAGGCCATGCCTTCACGAGGGTGTTTGTCTCATTGGTTTGCATCTAAGTAAGTTCTTTCACGCTCATGGGTGATTTGGTTTCGAGCGAGAACTGAAGTAGCAGTTTCACCTATCGGCTTCCTCTCTCTATTTCTTTGGCTGAGTAGGGATCCAGGAAGGGTTACAAGGACCTCAAAAATTGCATACTACAGGTTACAACGAAGGAGGACAAGTACATGATACTCTTCTGGTAGTAGTCTTTCTCCTATAGTGTTAGCTTTCTAAGGACTTGTTACAAGATATGCTTGAAATGACTCTAAAACCGAAAAGATAATAAGTAGACGAACCTTCACGACTTCACATGGCGTGATTTGGTGAACCTAATTTTGTATTATGTTTGTATGGATCTAGATTAAGGTTCAAAGAATAATGTCCCGCGTAACTGCGCAAAAGTTTTTCGTTTGTGTCTTCCTTCTAACCCCCACTCAGTTCGAGCCTTTCTACTATTTTACACTCCATTTTATTCCTCGTTGATCATCTTATATTTCTTCATGCATCAAACTCCATCGTTCTTCACGATGTCTATCCAGGGATGGTTTCGTCGGGACCCCGTCGACACCTACATCCATGTGAAGGATATTGTGAATCCTTACGCACATCACGGAAGCGTGTCGATCGCATCATATGCAATCAGAGCAACTAGTCATACTAGATGCTAGATGCAGCGGAAACTAAAATTTTAACTTTAAAGATGAAACCACATGATCACGAGAACACTTCTAGGATCGTTTCATCAAACCACAAAGTACAAGGAATACCTCTTGAAGCGTGGTTGTGATCGCGAGATCCCAAAGTAGAGATCCTCCTATCTTAAGTCTGACCCACGGAGAATGCGCTTGCGGGCACGTTGATGAGTCGCGTCCTTCCCGCAATCCTTTGACGAAGATCCAAGCGTCGAGGCGTAGAAAAATGATCTCCTTCCTAATACACAAAGTGGACGGCCACTTGAATATTAGGGAGACCCCACGAGAATGAGAGAGAGAGTAGAGTTCTTCAACTCAAAAATGTTGTAACTTGGAAAGGCTACCCTAGCCCTCCTTTTATATTAGTTTAGGATCCAATGGATCTCAATCCATGGGACACATGGATCCAAGGGCTATGCTTGGTCCATGCTAAATCAATGGCTATGATTGTTGTTGGTTAAAACCAACAACATCAATTTAAATATTAACTAATTAAGAGATAATGTGATAAAAGAAATGGAGTCAACCAACCTCCCTAAAATTGGGGGGCGTCACCCATGAACAATTCATGGGTGACGCCACCTATGGAGGGTGGTTTATTTTGCTCCATTTTATTTATCTTATTATTCCTTAATTAATCACAATAAATATTCACCAAATTAATTCCAAATTAATTTGTGAATATTTCAATCTTGCCATTGAATATTATGTGAATCATATTCACAACCCAAACTAATTAGTAAATTGCATTTCCAATTAATTAATAAATGTGAATCCAATCCACATTATTAATTAACAAATGCTATTTACATAAATTCTCTCTCTTATATATGTATATTATAAATCATATTTATAACATACATATATCATGAATAGTGTTATCCACATTCTCTTAATCCTTGATAATTAAATCCCATTTAATTATCTTAGATAATCATTTTCACAATATGAATCATATTCATATTTAAGTTTGATAATTAAATCTCATTTAATCATCAAGTCCTTGCTTGGATATTTCATCAAAAGAATTATTCTTGAACCCTTTCAAGAATAATGTGCTTTCTCCGCAGATACTTGGAGATAAGGACAGGGCGATTGTATTATTCCATGTATAGTGACTTGGATGTTGAGATATTATCTCAAATCCAGATCGAACGAACCTCCCACAGATGCTTGATTAAATCAAGACTGCAAATCCAATCTTCTCATTGAATCTGAATCCCATTCAGACCAATGTCCAACACTTGGACTAAGATCGGATTGCTTCTCTACTGAAAGGAGTCACTAAAATCCAGACCTGTTTCATCACTCCCTCGGAATGGAAGCGTCATGGATATACAATCGTTTATGATCACATCACCCTTCAGGTATTCCCAATACCTGTACATCCTGCATACTGGAAGACCCATGATCAACCCGAAGATCAAGATCATTTTATACTGTCTTCTTCAGGGTTTAATCATTAAGTTTCTCAATCTTGGTCATTGGGATTTGGTATCGATCATATGCTTTCCCAAAGCATATATCATACCTTCAAATTCATGTCATGCTTCCAAATCACGACGACCATGCATGGAATTTGATCGGTCCCAATACCTCATGAGTGAGCTCATGTCTTCCGGTTCACAAGTGAACCTGTATAATCCCTTTGAGAGATCATATTGCTCATATACCCTTATATGCACACCAGCTCGCCGGTGTATAGACCTTGGTTAGGTCATCAACCTATTGGTCTGCCAAATGTACATACTCAGATATATAGCAATATATCTGTCTCCGGTCAAAGGATGCGTGCCTATGCTGTGACAGCATTCAACATAGGACTTAGGTTATCTCGATCTCATTAGGTCAACCCATTGACCTAACTAATCTGACACCTCTGAATCACTATTCCCATGCAGAGGACCTGCATCAAGAGGTCGGTCAGATATCAGCCTATGTGAGAAAGGATTGCCATCTCCTACTCAGGCTAGAGATCTCCACTTGACAATCATTTGACGGTGCTTGATGAGTCCTTTATCTAACTCTTTAGATATTCATCCAAACACCAGCCTCTATGATTTAATGAATCAACAGCTATATGATCATCAAGCTGGCCATGGTACATAACCCTAATTGTACAGAGGGACCTTATAGTGCATTCATTCATATAATTTCAGAAAGGGAGTGAAACATCTATAACTTTTATTGATAAACATAAATATTACAATAACATTTATTGTAAGAATGGTTCGCCCAGGGCTCACAAGTCTAACAATCTCCCACTAGCCCTCAGAACCATTCAGGTACAATCCGTAAACCCATACTCATTACATGCTGGTCAAAAACCTTCTGTGTCAGAGGTTTGGTAAGAGGATCAGCAATGTTGTCGGCAGAGGCCACCTTGGTGATCATGATATCACCACGCTTTTGAATCTCCCGAATGATGTGGTATTTCCTTTCCACGTGCTTGCTCTTCTGATGGCACCTGGGTTCCTTTGCTTGGGCAATGGCTCCAGTGTTGTCGCAGAGTAACGGGACGGGAGTATCAGAGGAAACTACGCCAAGCTCCAAGATGAACTTGCGCAACCACACCGCCTCCTTTGCAGCATCCGATGCGGCAATGTATTCAACTTCTGTTGTTGAATCCGCCGTAGTGTCCTGCTTCTTGCTTCTCCAGCTCACAGCACCACCGTTCAACAGGAATACAAACCATGATGTCGACTTTCGATCATCAATATCTGACTGGAAGTCTGAATCTGTATATCCCAAGACTTGGAGATCACCATCCCCATAGACCAAGATGTAATCTTGCGTCCGTCTTAGATATTTGAATATGTTCTTTACTGCATTCCAGTGTTTTTCTCCATAGCAGGATTGGTAACGACTTACCACTCCCACTGCATGGCAGATGTCTGGCCTAGTACACATCATGGCATACATCAAGCTTCCTACGGCTGATGCATAAGGGCATCCAGTCATGGCCTTCTTTTCCTCAACACTTTGAGGAACCATCCCTTTGGACAGATGGATACCATGTCCTAAGGGGAGGAATCCTTTCTTCGAAATATCCATACGGAATCGTTCAAGAATCTTCGTGATGTATCCATGTTGTGATAATCCCAATATTCTCTTTTCTCGGTTTCTGAACAACTTCAGGCCTAAGATGTAAGAGGCTTCTCCAAGATCTTTCATCTCGAAGGTATGGGATAGCCAAATCTTCACACTGGTCATCATTCCTGTATCATTTCCAATGATAAGGATATCATCTACATAAAGCACGATGAACACAATGGCGCTCCCACTAAGCTTCTTGTACACACAAGGTTCATCAGGGTTTTGCACAAAATCATAACTCTTTATGGTTTCGTCAAATCTGATGTTCCATCTACGAGAAGCTTGTTTGAGCCCATAAATGGATTTCTTCAGCTTGCATACTTTACCATCCTCAGCTATGAAGCCCTGGGGCTGCTCCATATAGATATCCTCCTCGAGGTATCCATTGAGGAAAGCCGTCTTGACGTCCATCTGCCAGATGTCGTAGTCAAGATATGCAGCTATAGCCAGCAGTGTCCTGATGGACTTAAGCATGGCCACAGGAGAGAATGTCTCATCGTAGTCGATGCCTTCTTTCTGTGTGTAGCCCTTGGCTACGAGCCGTGCCTTGAAAGTCTCTACTTTCCCATCAGGTCCCCTCTTTCCCTTGAAGATCCATTTACACCCAATGGGTTTTACCCCTTTAGGTGGATCCTCTAGGGTCCATACACCATTCTTATGCATGGAGTCAATCTCTGACTTCATTGCTAGCATCCATCTATCCATGTCATGATCCGCAAGTGCTTCATCATATGAAGAAGGATCATTGTCAGTCTCACCTGACACATGGAATCCATACCTTTCAGGTGGTGCAACCACCCTCGAACTCCTTCGAAGAGGTATGGGTGTTTCATCTTCATTTATTCCTTCAGTTTCTGGTTCAGGAATCTCAGAATCCTCAGGGGATTCAATGAGTTCCTCTACTTCATTCTTGTCTTGACCTTTAAGGAAATCATCCTCCAGAAATTTCACATCCCTAGAGACAAAAACCTTTTGGGTCTCAGGGTCATAAAGCTGGTATCCAATACCATCTTTAACATACCCAATGAAGTATCACTCACGAGTGTGAAATTCTAGCTTACTTGCATCCACGTTCTTCGCATGAACCAAGCATCCCCAAACCCTCAAGTGTTTAACACTAGGCTTGGTACCATACCAGAGCTCGTGAGGAGTCTTTGGTATAGACTTGCTAGGAATCTTGTTTAGGATATATATTGCAGTCTCTACTGCATATCCCTAGAAACTAAGAGGTAAATGTGCTTTACTCATCATTGAACGGACCATGTCCATGATGGTCCTATTGCGTCTTTCGGCAACACCATTAAGTTGGGGAGTTCCAAGAGGAGTGAGATTGGAGACAATTCCATTCTCTTTAAGGTATTCCTTGAATTCATCTGAGAGGTACTCACCACCTCGGTCAGATCGAATCCGTTTAATCTTCCTGTCGGCTTGGTTCTCAACCAAAGCCTTAAACTCTTTGAACTTTTCAAAGGTTTCAGATTTATGACGTAGCAGGAAGATAAACCCATATCGCGAATGGTCATCGATAAACGTCAAATAATATCGATATCCATTTCTAGTCACGGTACTGAAGGGACCACATACATCAGTATGTATTAGGTCGAGAATACCCTCGCATCTCGTAACCTTGTTACGGAAAGGCATCCTGGTCATTTTACCTCGAATACAATGTTCACAGGTAGGTAAAGTTTGAACCTGTAGAAAATCTAAAGGTCCATCCTTTATCAATCTATTGATCCTATCAACAGATAAATGACCGAGCCTTTGATGCCAAATCATATTCGAATGATTTCCATTCTCCCTGGATCTCTTAGGGTTTTTATTATCAGTGGTAGTGACATTTTGACACATTCATTAATGCACAATTCATAGAGTCCACCAGAAGTCAGAACACCTTCCGCAACAAATTTATCATATTGACTAATGACTAATTTATTACAGAACAGGAAGGAGTACCCATATCTAACAAGCTTAGACACAGATATCAAGTTCCTCCTGACCTCAGGTACATAAAGACACTCTTTAAGTACTAGGACTCGACCACTAGATAACGACAGTCTGCATGTCCCGATGGCGACTGCTGCAACACTTGCATCAGATCCCATCTGGATAACTATCTCCCCATGCTCCAGATTCCTAGTTTCCTGAAACAAATGCAATGAATTGCATACGTGAACAGAAGCACCAGAATCTATAACCCAACTTCCTTCTCGTCCAACGAGAAAGCTAGATTTCATACCTGCTGGGGCTTTACCTTTGTCGGTAGACTTCAGGTAATCCGGGCAGTTACGCCGCCAGTGCCCCGGCTTCTTGCAGTGGTGACAGACATCGGTCTTTTTCAATGTCATCAGTGTGGAAGCACTAGAATATGAACCAACTCCTTGATTCTTCTTCTTTCACTTCGAGGCTGGGCCCTTTGGAGAACCTTGCTTCCGCCCGCGCTTTCCTCTCACCTGTGCAACCATTGCACTAGCAGAGGGGTCGTCCTTTTTCATGACGTCTTCTGCAGACTTCAATGCAGCTAACAGCCCAGCGTTTGTGAAGTCACCTTTGTTCATGTGGTAAGACACAACAAAGTTGTTGAAAGACTTAGGGAGCGACAGGAGAATGAAATCAGCTTGCATTTCAGAATCCAAGTAGGCTCCCAGGGTTTCCAGCTCAGAGAGGTACCCAAACATTTTGAGTACATGTTCTCTGACAGAGGTCCCTTCCTGCATCTTGCAGCGAATAAGCTCTTTCATCACATTATAACACTGTGTGCGGTTTATGTCACCGAACATTTCTTTCAGATTCAGCATAATCTCTTGGCAATTGTTCATTTCCACATGTTGCTTCTGAAGCACATTGGATAATGACCCAAGGATGTAACACCTTGCCAGATTATGGTCTTCATCATATTTATCATTATATGATTTATCTTCATCAGTCACAGGGTTTGCTATCTTGTCCTTGCTAAGCACGTAGGAGATACGCTCTGCAGAGAGAACAAGATCCAAATTTCGGATCCAATCCGAATAATTTGGTCCGGTCAACTGGTTGACCTCTAGAAGCCTGCTAAGTGGGTTCATGGACTTCATTTTCTGAAATTAAGAATGCACTATATTATAATAATTATATATTCATTTTAAGAATAATTTGATTAAGGCATTTTAAATCAAATTTGTCCTGCCATGTCGACTTTGAAAGATTATTCCCTTATTTTTCTTTCAAAGTAAGAGATATACTTACCGCTATATCTCAAGCAAGATCCGGGATCTCCTCTCTATCCTTATCACATCCCAATAATATGAGAACCTGTGACTCGAATAAGAGAAGCGGGAACACATTCCGCCTTGCAAGTCCAACTTGCATTTCCCAATTCGGTCTTTAACACCCGGGCCCACCACCCCTAAGATGATGTTGACCCGTTGTTAATTGAACCAACCGTCAACAGGCTTCATACTCGCTATACGCAATCCAATAGCGCCCCAATAATATGAGGACCCGATATTGGGGTCACTATATACGGCCTTACTCTTTCGAGAAGCAAAGAACCCGATCCAATTAAATCATACACAGGATCTGTCACTTCGGACAGGCATCTCCTATACACAACAACTGGCGACGAAATCCTTTGCCTTGACGGGAGACCATGGATGTCACTTATGTGATCCTCCACCTCATATTCAAATTTTATAATTAATTATCGTGAATCACATTCACATAATTAATTCTTCCAAGGGAAATACACATCTATTCAAAATAGAGTATTTATTGGATATAATTAATTTAATCACATTAAATTAATCATTAATCCAATCATCAACAAACATGTCTTTTACTTGAATAGTAGGTATATTCTCAAAATACGTATTATTCGAATTTTAATAATTAGAAAAATACATATTGTCTGTCTCCGGTATTATACAGTCCCTACCCGCTGTCATGGTCAGTACCGACGAGAGTGGGACGGACCACATACGTTGCAACCCGCGACCCCAATGCTCTCCGACTAGGCACCACATCCGCCTCGGGAAAGGATAATACCAGATAGACCATCATGTACTTTGAGATGTTCATCGGTTTTTTCAACCGAAATTATACCATATAATATAATCAAAACATTTTTGATTATAAGGAGATTTGCTAGACAAATCCCCAATCCTATTCAAGCAAAAGGGTTTTTCATGTAAAAGTTGTCCTACAACTATTGTAGGATAAACTATAGTTTTCATGAAAGCAATGTTTGTTGATGAAACAATGATCAAGACCTAATATCTCATCATTGTAGTTTAGGCAAGTGTCATTCAATGAAATAATTATTTCTTTAAATATTTCACATATATTTATCACTAATTATTCCATAAAATTAACAATTAATTTTCATCATGATAATTGAATGACATATCACAAGGTTCAAGATCAAAATTGTTAATTTCCAGCAGTGACCCCCAATCACTAAAATTAACTTATCTTGATCAATTTAAATCCAAAAAATGCAAACTCAGTTTCCAGAGATTGCCTATTTGATTTATTAAAGAACCCAAGTGATAATTCACGCATTTCAAGGCGGATTAAAACCGTAATTATCTCATCAATTACGTTCAAATCCACAGTTCCCGCAACAGTGAATATAGTCATATTCAAAAAGCCATATCTTGAGCAAATAAAGTCCAAATTTAGTACTCAAGTCCTATGGTTTCCTTGTTTAATGGGTAACAAAATCCAATTGAAAATTTCGTGTTTAAACATTTTAAACAGTACAGAAAAAATCAATTAGACAGAGGTGCGAAAATTGAAATGCAGTAAAAATTTCGCAACCCTTTCAAGAACCAAATCGTCTAAGGTGTATGGATCATATCCAAAACCTTATTCGACCTATGGCTCTGATACCACTTGAAGGATATTGCGAATCCTTAAGCGCATCACGGAAGTGTGTCGATCGCATCATATGCAATCGGAGCAACTAGTCGTACTAGATGCTAGATGCAGCGGAAATTAAAATTTTAACTTTAAAGATGAAACCACATGATCACGAGAACACTTCTCGGATCGTTTCATCAAACCACAAAGTACAAGTAATACCTCTTGAAGCGTGGTTGTGATCGCGAGATCCTAAAGTAGAGATCCTCCTATCTTAAGTCCGACCCACGGAGAATGTGCTTGCGGGCACGATGATGAGGCGCGTCCTTCTCGCAATCCTTTGACGAAGATCCAAGCGTCGAGGCGTAGAAAAATGATCTCCTTCCTAATACACAAAGTGGACGGCCACTTGAATATTAGGGAGACCCCACAAGAATGAGAGAGAGAGTAGAGTTCTTCAACTCAAAATTGTTGTAACTTGGAAAGGCTACCCTAGCCCTCCTTTTATATTAGTTTAGGATCCAATGGATCTTAATCCATGGGACACATGGATCCAAGGTCTATGCTTGGTCCATGCTAAATCAATGGCTATGATTGTTATTGGTTAAAACCAACAACATCAATTTAAATATTAACTAATTAAGAGATAATGTGATGAATGAAATGGAGTCAACCAACCTCCCTAAAATTGGGGGGCGTCACCCATGAACAATTCATGGGTGACGCCACCTATGGAGGGTGGTTTATTTTGCTCCATTTTATTTATCTTATTATTCCTTAATTAATCATAATAAATATTCACCAAATTAATTCCAAATTAATTTGTGAATATTTCAATCTTGTCATTGAATATTATGTGAATCATATTCACAACCCAAACTAATTAGTAATTTGCATTTCCAATTAATTAATAAATGTGAATCCAATCCACATTATTAATTAACAAATGCTATTTACATAAATTCTCTCTCTTATATATGTATATTATAAATCATATTTATAACATACATATATCATGGATAGTGTTATCCACATTCTCTTAATCCTTGATAATTAAATCCCATTTAATTATCTTAGATAATCATTTTCACAATATGAATCATATTCATATTTAAGTTTGATAATTAAATCTCATTTAATCATCAAGTCCTTGCTTGGATATTTCATCAAAAGAATTATTCTTGAACCCTTTCAAGAATAATGTGCTTTCTCCGCAGATACTTGGAGATAAGGACAGGGCGATTGTATTATTCCATGTATAGTGACTTGGATGTTGAGATATTATCTCAAATCTAGATCGAACGAACCTCCCACAGATGCTTGATTAAATCAAGACCGCAAATCCAATCTTCTTATTGAATCTGAATCCCATTCAGATCAATGTCCAACACTTGGACTAAGATCGGATTGCTTCTCTACTGAAAGGAGTCACTAAAATCCAGACCTGTTTCATCACTCCCTCGGAATGGAAGCGTCATGGATATACAATCGTTTATGATCACATCACCCTTCAGGTATTCCCAATACCTGTACATCCTGCATACTGGAAGACCCATGATCAACCCGAAGATCAAGATCATTTTATACTGTCTTCTTCAGGGTTTAATCATTAAGTTTCTCAATCTTGGTCATTGGGATTTGGTATCGATCATATGCTTTCCCAAAGCATATATCATACCTTCAAATTCATGTCATGCTTCCAAAGCACGACGACCATGCATGGAATTTGATCGGTCCCAATACCTCATGAGTGAGCTCATGTCTTCCGGTTCACAAGTGAACCTGTATGATCCCTTTGAGAGATCATATTGCTCATATACCCTTATATGCACACCGGCTCGCCGGTGTATAGACCTTGGTTAGGTCATCAACCTATTGGTCTACCAAATGTACATACTCAGATATATAGCAATATATCTGTCTCCGGTCAAAGGATGCGTGCCTATGCTGTGGCAGCATTCAACATAGGACTTAGGTTATCTCGATCTCATTAGGTCAACCCATTGACCTAACTAATCTGACACCTCCGAATCACTATTCCCATGCAGAGGACCTGCATCAAGAGGTCGGTCAGATATCAGCCTATGTGAGAAAGGATTGCCATCTCCTACTCAGGCTGGAGATCTCCAGTTGACAATCATTTGACGGTGCTTGATGAGTCCTCTATCTAACTCTTTAGATATTCATCCACACACCAGCCTCTATGATTTAATGAATCAACAGCTATATGATCATCAAGCTGGCCATGGTACATAACCCTAATTGTACAGAGGGACCTTATAGTGCATTCATTCATATAATTTCAGAAAGGGAGTGAAACATCAATAACTTTTATTGATAAACATAAATATTACAATAACATTTATTGTAAGAATGGTTCGCCCAGGGCTCACAAGTCTAACATCATGGACTCGATCTCAACAATAGTTCAAGGCGATTCTCGAGAACCCGATCCGGACCTTGCCGGTTGATCTCCAAACTCCTCATCTGTATCCATCCTTTTGACCAACCAATAAATCAAGACCATTCTTGTCCCACCTTTGCAATTGTGAATGAGCGTCGATTAAATTCCATATCTTTTTCATTCCCAATACTCTGGAATTGACCCTAATTCTAGACTCATCTTGGCAGCTAGGATTCAATTGCAAGTGGTCTGATTGGGGATTTTTCACAATCCCAATCTTGGATCCGAACATAGAATTCATCTCTTCGGCCTCACGCCCTAAAATGGCTCCTCAAGGAATGGGCAAGGGTCAGCAACCTCCTCAACCCAAGCAGGGATAGTTGCATGACCACAACCAAGTGAATGCCCAGTTGTTGGCCTCCATCTAGGCCATCCAACAGCAACTGATCGAACAAGCCCTGGCACAAACTACATTCTAGGATATGTTGAATGATGTTATGAATAGATCAACAAGAGGAGGTGGTGGACCCCGTGATGTCCTCGATGAGGAAGAGCCTAAGAAAGGAAGACCGAAACCCATGCTAAAAGAGACATACAACCCTTGAGACAGCCAGATGACCAAGTGGATCCTCATTCCATCGGTGCACCTCACTTTGATCTAAAGCCTCAATTCCTTGCTCTTCTTATTTCTTTCCACGGGAATACCAACGAAGAGCCTTACATTCATATGCAGGAACATTCATGCATCTTCCATACTACCCACTACCTCAATGTTCCTTTAGACATAGTGAAGATGATGGTGTTCCCCTTCAGTCTACAGGACAAAGCCCTCTATTGGGTCAACCATCTGGGAAAGTTTGTGATGCCATGGGAGGAATTGAAGTTCACCTTCCTGCATAAATTCTATCCTCTCAATCGACTCAACCAGATGCGAGACATAATCAACAACTTCTCTTAGGGAGCCCACGAAACTATTCATGAAGCTTGGGAGAGATTCACAGATCTGTAGACGAAATGCCCCCATAATGAAATTCCAAGGACTAGCTTGGTCCAACACTTCTTTGGGAGGTTGAACGTAGAAAGCCAAAGGTTCATTGACACATGCTAAAGGGGATCACATTTCAATAAGGATGAAGACGTAATTTGGCAGATTTTTGAGGAAATAGTCGAAGGAGAGGTCGCCCTCTCTTCATCCAAGGCATATTAGAAGCAACCCCAGATCCTCTAGAAGTAAGTTCTTATGGCAGTGTCTCATGAGGAGAAGAGATATGAGAGCTCTAATCTCATCATCGTCGGAGGCCATCTCTCAAAAGTTAATATTCTTGAGAAGCAATCACAGGACCTCGAGAAACTCGTTGTGATAGAAAAGAGGACACAGAACCTCGACTAGCTAGACCAGATCACCAAGCAGTTGGAGTTGTTGGTAGGCACCATCAGTTCAGTCCAGTCGACGACACTACATAGAAGCTCCAACTGAGAAGAAAGATGAGCCATCACTTCCACAACAAGCTCAACTGAGCAAACAGCCACCGGCAATCTAGCACGTATACTACACGTAGGCGCTCGATCAAGGCCAACCACAACAGCAGATGGTTACTGCCAGCCAGACTTCCTTCCATCTTCCGATCCAACCTTCCCAACACCACCCTTGATCCAATAAGTCAACGGTGTTTAGACCAATGATGCACAGCTAGTCCGTCCTACCGAACACCCACAGGGTCAGCAACAAGGCAACATGCAATACCACCAACCACAGGGTGGTCATTTTGGGCAGTCCTCGCAACCCCCGCCTGTGCATCAGCATACGCAGTACAACAACCAATGGAGGCAGCACCCGCAGTACCAGCAGCCGCAGTACCACCAGCCACAAACATACCACCAGTATGCGACTGCACCACCTCCATAGTACCGGCACTACCTCCTCCCTCCTACCATCAATATCAACTTCCTCCACCTCCTTAGCACCAACAATATGAGTAGTTGCAGCCTCAACAGCAGTAGTATGTCTGCACGTTGAACCTACCGAGGTAAATCCAGTGAATGCAACCCTTGATTACTTGGTCCAACTCATTAAAGGCCTACCAGACATGACGAAAAATCTCGACGACTTGACCGCCACCAAAACTTTCATTCCGATACAGGTCGAAGCCAATTCCAATAGCTTTAAGAAATAAGAGCAGGTAGAATGTGATGTCCAGTCTGTGCCTGTAGAGTTAGATGGTTGTGTTATTGCTTTATCTAATGTTGTCACTCTCAGGAGCGGTAGGGCCTTGTCTCCATCTTCCACAAATAAGGAAAAAATAAAGCTTCAGGTGAGTCATCATCTTCTACATCAACCATGCCAACTACAGGGGTGGGTGAGGAAGAAGAAGAAGGCAAGCTAGTCCAGCTACCACTCATCACCATCTTTATCAGCAAAAAGAACAAAAAATAGATAAAGCAAAAAAAACAAAAAATTTATCGTCGCCAAAGCGAAGTCGTGCAAGCCACGGAGGAGTTGCCAGCCATAGCAAATCCCATGCCAGTCGATGGAGCAGAGGCCCCACTTTTTTCTTGTCCACCTGCATCATAATCTTCACTTCCAGCCTATACACCTTTTTGTGATCGGGATGTACAGTTGTGGATAAGAATTTTATTGTAAATAAGAACTCTATTTCTGATTCCAGCAATGTACATATTCCTTTTCGTGATGACATTGAAAAATCCAAAAAAATGGAAAAAGAAAAGTGCATTATCTGATCTTAGACTTGTGGACATTATTAATAATTTGATTATTGAGATTCCACTGATAAAGGCCATGTATTACATGCCAGTTGTGAAGAAAGGGTTGAAAGAGGCATGTACAAGCAAGCATTGACCAGTAGAGAACAACATACGTCGGTAGGTTGAGAATCACGTTCTCACCATGGCCATTGTTGCAGCCATCAGTAATCTCCCATAGAAGAAACAAGACAAAGGAGCACCTCTGATTAGTTGTGAGATTTTCGATTAAGTCTTCGAGCAAACCATGCTTGATAGTAGTTCTTCCAACAACCTCCTACCCTCATCATTATTGTAATAATTTGGGCTAGGTCCTCTCAAGCAGACACGAATTATCCTTCAGTTTGCGAATCAATCTATCAAGAGACCTAGAGGTCTTTTGGGAGACATTGTGGTGAAGATGAGGGAAATGCAGTTCCCAATTGAATTTGTAGTCCTTGATATGGACTCTCTTGAAACATACTCCAGACTCCTGTCATCCTTGATCGGCCATTCTTGGTTGACTACGGGTCTGGCGAGATCACTTTTAACTCGGGCAACAATAGAATCACCATAGACATGATCAGCGAGCCTAAATCATAACTGATAAGGGACATGCAGCTACATCTGAAGTAGATTGTGACTTCATTACAGAAATCAGAGATCCACAACTCTCCTCGAATGATCCATGGACACAGGAAATCCTCTCTCTCAAGGAGGACCTGGAAAGCACAGTTGATGCTAACTTAAAGACATTTGGGAGACAGAGACCAACTTGTTGATGCATCTTTTCGAGTCCAATGATTCACTCTATCCCGAACACAATGATCCCATCATAAATCCGTTCGGCACATTATCAGAATCTCAATAAAGAACTGAGGCTAGAAAATCTGCAAAAATTCAAGCAACACACCCTCCTACCAGCACTATGATTGATAAGTTGGCCAGATTGGAACCAAAACTCAAGCCACTTCTTGCAGGCTTGAAGTATGCTTTCCTTGTGGGAGCAAACAATATGTATCTGGTCATCATCAGCATCAAGCCGACCCCGAAGTAAGAATCTTGACTTCTTAAGGTTCTAGAGAAAAATCGCAAGGCACTTGGTTGGAATGTCTCTGATCTCTGTGGGATAAATCTTGTGCTATGCTCTAAACACATCTACTTGGAAGAAGATGCCAAGACATCTGTGAGTTTCAAAGAAGTTTGAATCCGAATCTGAGGGACATCGTCATGAAGGAAATAATGAAATGGTGTGATGCATGCTTCATTTACATGTCCGACTCAAAATTGGTAAGCCCACTGCACGTCATTCCAAAAAAGTCAGGGCTTACTGTTGTTACAAATGACAGAGGAGAGGAGATATCTACTGATGTACTGACATCCTAGCGTGTTTGTGTTGACTACCGTCGTCTTAATGCAGCAACAAAGAAGGACCAGTTTCCCTTGCCTTTCATTGATCAAGTTTTGGAAAGACTGGCTGGCAAGGAGTTCTTCTACTTTCTGGATGGTACTCCAGGTACAACAAAGTGGCAATCATCTCTCAAGATCAAGATAAGATGGCCTTCACTTGATTGTTCGGCGCCTATACTTTCAGGAGAATGCCCTTTAGATTATGCAATGAACCTATGACATTCCAAAGATGAATGCTTGTAGTTTTTACCGAGATGGTAGGTAGTTTTCTCGAGGTGTTCATGGGTGACTTCTCCGTCTATTGTAACAGCTTTGATCCTTGTCTTCAGCAGTTGGATAGAGTACTTCAGAAATGCCATGAACTTAATCTTGTATTATCATGGCAAAAGATCCACTTCATGGTTACAAAAGGGATTGTGTTGGGTCACGTCGTTTCCAAACGTGACATAGAAGTCAACCCGTCAAAGGTGGTTAAGATTTCCAATCTTGAGCCACCTCAGACAGTGAAGAATGTGAGGTCATTCTTGGGGCATGTGGGATTCTACAGAAGGTTCATCTGTTACTTCAAACGCATTGCCCAGCTTCTCACAGAGCTATTATGCAAGGAGAGAGAGTTTCATGTTGATCAGTAGGTTCTACTTTCGTTCAATCAATTGAAGGAGCTAATCACCCAAGCTCCAATCCTACAGCCATCAGATTGGTTTCTTCCTTTCGAGATCATGACGTATGTATCAGACTTTGCAGTTGGGGTTGTGTTGGGACAAAGGAAAGACAAGGTGTCTCATGCCATTCATTATGCCAACAAAACATTAGATGAAGCTGAGAGAAATTATATTGTGACAGAGAAAGAGTTGCCGGTTGTGGTATTCACCGTAGAGAAGTTTAGATCATGTTTGCTTGGAACAAAGGTCACCATCTTCACTAGCCACTCTGTTATCCGATACTTACAGTAGAAGACGGATTCCAAACCAAGATTGATTAAATGGATCCTTCTCCTCTAGGAGTTCCATTTGGAGATAAAATACAAGCCTGGAGTGCAGAATGTGGTAGCAGATCACCTCTTTAGAATTGAGAAACAAGAGCCTCCTTTGAGAAATGCACCCTCGTAGATACCTTTCCTGATGAATAAATCTTGGTCGTGGATTCCCCTCTTGGTATACCGATATTGTGAACTGCCTCATATCTGGTGTTGTTCCCATGATTGGATGAAAATCAAGAAGGACAAGTTCTTGTCAGCTATTCATTTTTATCAATGGGAAGACCCATTTATCTTCAGGGAAGGAGCAAATTGCATTTTGACCAGGTGTATTCCGCATGAATAGCATCATAGTGTCCTTGAGCACTGTCACTCGCTTGAATCTGGTAGACATCACTCTAGAGATAAGACATCAGCGAAATTACTTTAGTATGGCTTATGTCTGGCCCACACTATTTAAGGATGCAACAACCTTTGTCAAACGATGCACTGAGTGTCAGAGATTAAAAGGCACCCTCACATCAAAAGGTTCAATGCCCCTTAAGATCATTCAGATATCAAATGTATTCGATGCTTGGGGCATTCATTTCATGGGACATTTCCCAAATAGTCAGGGATATGAGCACATCCTTCTTGTTGTTGCTTATGTGAATTGCTGGGTTGAAGCTATCCCCACTCAAGCCGCAGAAAGCCGTACAGTTTGTTGTTTTCCGAAGGAAAATATCATCTCATGATTCAGGATTCCAAAGATACTCATATTAGACAGGGTAGCCACTTCATAAACAGAGAGGTCAAGAAACTAACGAAGGAATATGGCATCAAGCATTGAGTTGCATCTCCTTACCATCCTCAGACCAATGACATGGCAGAATTATCAAATAGAGAAATCAAGACCATCCTTCAGAAGCTTGTAAAGCCGGATAGAAAGAATTGGTCCCAACTCTTAGACTCCATTCTGTGGGCATACAGAACTGCTTACAAGTCTCCCTTAGGCATGTCACCCTATCATCTTATATATGGGAAACCATGTCATCTGCCCGTGGAATTAATTAAGAAATCTGTATGGGCAATCAATATGAGCAATTTAGACTCACAAAGAAGTGGTCAAAAAAGAAAAGATGATCTAAATAGGCTCATGGAATTTCGAGACTATGCATACGATAACGCATTCATGTACAAGGAGAAGGTGAAATGTTGGCATGTCTGGCACATCAGACGAAAAACCTTCGAAGCTAGGCAGAAAGTGCGGCTATTCAATGCAAAGTTGAAGATCTTCCCAGGTAAATTAAAAAGCAAATGGACAAGGCCATTTTGAGTCCAAGAAGTGCATGACAATGGCAGCATTGCAATATCAGAATTTTCTCCTGATGCACACCCATTTGTCCTCAATGGTTAGCTACTGAAGCCCTACCTCGAGCATGACACTTTCTTGGTTGTCGTCGACTATATCCGAGTATTGCGCTCCGATGATACATCCACAGAAATGTCAGCATAAAAAGATTCAGATAATGTGACTAAAAAATTGTTCCTTTAAGCTCTTATCTTTTCTTCTTTTATTCTTTTCTTCTTTTTATTTTCAGCTTCCGATCTCTTAAAAAATGTATAGGTGTATCGCCCCTTTTGGTCATTATTCTATACTTAGGGCGCACTTTGCCCTAAGTATAGGGGGTCTGCACTCCGATTACCTTCATTCTTCGATCCCCTCCATTGTCTTCTCTTCTTGCCTATAGTTAGGGCTCTCTTACCCGAAGTATAGGGGGGAGACAGCCTTAGTACGATATGTTCGTTCTCACCCTTGATACTCCCTGTCTTGTGTACAATTTGCTATACTTAGGATTATTTGACCATAAGTATAGGGGGCCGGTCAACTTACCATTCTTTTATTCATGTCCGCATTCATTTATTCTTTAGATTTTTCTATACTCAGTATGAGTTATGTCTTCTCTTTTTCTCTTTGATCTATTAGTACATAGCTCATGTTAAGTATAGGGGGTCGTATATACTATGTAAATACTTTAGCCATAACTCGTACTTTCTTAATTTAAATAATATTTATGGCTAAAAATACTGTTAAATTCATTATAATCTTCTAATAAAAAAACTTATAGCTCCTCAAACTCTTTTATACATATTGATTAATAAGTCAGATAAAAAATAATTTTGCAAAATGTTTGAAAAATAATTTGAAAACTTTTTTTGGAAAATCTTGTGAAACCTATTTGGAAAATATTTTGTAAAATGTGTTCAACCTTTGTTAAAATAATTTATTTGTAAAATTTTATTTTCTTTGCATGAAATAAAAAATTTTGAAAAATGATTTGCAAATGGTTTGAAAAATGGTTGCAAAAATAGTCGATATATATATATATATATTGTTTGAAAAACCTTTGCAAAAATATTTTCAAATGCATGTAAATGTTTGTAAAAATTGTTTGTAAAAATTATGTTGGGATATAGTTTTCAAAACTTTTGAAAGACGGTTTTGAAATAAGTTTAAGGAGTATACACACCATATTAAAATTCTTTATACATATGCCTATAAAAGTGATTAATTACCCCTTGTAAATCCTTTAAAAACCAAAACTTTTTTAAGTATAGGATGCATCCCTATGTAAACATTTGTACCTATTTTCTTAGCCAAAATATTTTTGTTTTCAAATATCAGAAATTCATTTGAAAATTAAAAATACCAAAAACATTTTTGAAAAATAAAAGAAAATTTTTCATATGCATCATCTTTTCAAAAGTTTAAGACAGTGAAAAAAAACACCATAAAAATATTTCCTATATTGTACATAGCACTTGCATTGCATTAGAACTCTTTTCGAATTGACCTTAATGATTGAACTAGTCTAAATAAAGTTGAGGATTGGAGCTTGGTTGGACTTTACTGCACCTAATTGCACTAGAACCTTATGGGAATTAGATTTAAGGTACTTCAGGTCCATTGAGGCTTAATTCTTTGAGACTCAGGGCTAGGTTCAAGTCACCTCAACTGACTAACTAGAACTTTTCAAGACACACGCATGACTCTTGTCAGTCGTGACCTAACTTGGACACTTGCACCTTTTACTTGGCTCAACTCAGTTGAAGTGGTGTGGGGGTTGGATTTTTTGGTTTGAGACGTACACGAGTGAAAACATTTGTCCTTGTCTAGGGAGGGAAGTGCACCCCAACCTGATGCAGTTGCCATGAGGTCTAAAGATAGGAGAGTATGGGTTGCAATAATGCTTCAAAAGAGAGATAGTCTTCTTGATCAAGATGAAAAACTCCTTATGTAAATGTTGTTGTAAATAGTATTTCAAAAAAAAGAAAAAAGATAGAAAAACTCCAAAAAAGTGGACATGTCTGATTGAAGATAAAATGGCTACTGAAGTATGTATATATGTTGTATAGAAAATAAGCAAGCTTGAGCATCAAAGTTATACCATGTGAGCCTGCAGCTGGATGACTTGACTACACTAGTCTTGCATCCCAAGATAGGTAGCTACACGGGCTACAGTCCATTCTTTTCTCCACCCCCTCCTCTTGAGTTGGATGCCACTTGAACTTAGAAGGGAATACCTTTTCCTTGAGGAAAGAGTGTTGGATTGGGGAATCATTGGGTTGTCATTCTCGAGAAGTCAGTTCCTTTGTCATTTCAGTTGGGGAGAGCCACTATCAGTTACATTGTACAAGTCAGCTTCATAGTTATAAGGGTTTGTGTATGATATAGTCTAGTTTTGACCTGGCTATTGAGGTGGTTTGAACCGAGTTCTGTGACTCTTGAAGGTTGTTATGTTTTAAATTTGGTTCTCGACAAGGTTCCACATACATTTTCACATCAAGGTCTAACCTGATCTCCAAACTTTTATTTTGTAAAGACAAGTTTAATAATTTAAATGAATTCTATTTATTCTTTCTTTTTCTTTTCTTCTTTATTCTATTTTATACTTATTGCATAAGTGTTTGCTAGGGACTACCAAAGGCAATTCTAGGGGGTGATGAATCTCCATTTCATCATCTTTATTCTATCATTTTGGCCTTGAAAACCCTATCTAATGCATGTAAATAGTGTTAGTTTATACAAAATAGCATTCATCATTCATTGCATTTATAGTGTAAATAATATGGTTTTTAATGCCAAAATTATAGAATAAAGAGAAAAAAAGACAAAGAATAAAATATCGAAGATATTTTATGACCCTAAACCCCGAGACCAAGTCAAGAATTGAGTTGGTCGACAAGGAATAAAGTAGGGGGAGATAAGGGTAAAAGATACAATAAAAATCCATTTATTTTGTTTCGCAATAAAGCATTTTTCATACTAATTTTATTCTTTATTTTTTATGCATCAAATGAGGAAACTTTGTACATAAAAGTTGTAGATATCAATGAAAATAAAAATACAAAAATTGAGTTTGTACAAAAATAATACACAGTGTACCATTTATACACAGAATATAAAACCAAAATTCCAACTTCATAGACCCATATCATTCAAATAAAAACTCAAATGTATTAAAATCACCTTTAATTATATATAACTTTTCATAAGCTATTTAATGGAGGTGGTTTCATATTTATTAGAGTTACGATGTGTAAGTTAGGTTTTGGACTCTCAATGTGTAGTAGTCCCGAATAAATTATTCAATTTATTCACACTCTATTATTTTTCCGAATTATATTTTTTAAAAATTTTTTAATTATCATTTATAACATATGTAGATATTGAAATTAAAATAAAACAAAACATAAAATAAAATAATTCTATATCAATATATAAACAAAACACCTATAATATTACTTTTACATAAATAAAAGAGAAATCATTCTTTTATTATTCATTTATTTTTATAAGCGTGTAAATAATATGTATATTCTATCAAAAATATAAATTTAAAATAAAACCTAATAAGATATATTAAAATAAAAATGCATATCCAATATAGATGAAATACTTAGAAGTACACCTATATCGGTCATATACCTATTTATTTAATTATACAAATAACATCATAAAAATATAATAAAAATATATTTATACACATAAAATAAGTCATATATATAATTAAAGAATAAAATAAAAAAATATACAAAATAGAAATAAAATATACAAAATATAGATAAATATACTATAATTAACCCCTAAAATTAACTACTAATAAATAACACCAAAAATAAAAATAAAATTACAATACTGTATTAGATAATAAGAACTTTTTATTTGATACACAAAAACTAATAAAATCATTTACTATTAATAAATAATTATTTTCGAATTAAACCAACCTGTTTTGTCCTTATTTGGCTGACTTGACCCAATGAGGGTGCCTCGATTACTGACCGCCCGGTCAAATCCCCCTCCAGTCTTCTCATTTGAAGCAGACGTCTTTTCCCACGATTTATGCCATTTTTCTTGGGTGTATGCTCCATCATTTTCGCCCAACTTGTATATCCCGTGTATATAGATTGTATTCTTTTCATTTGGCTGGATAATAAGGGTGCCACACCTCGTGTATAAATAATGGACCTCTACCTCCATTGATTCACTGGCCACTCATCCGAGTCGAGGATCTCGATTATTGCATCTAGGGAGTTCCCTCATGACAAGAGGCACTCCCCATCGGTTTCATTCAGCTCCAGGAGGATGAAGGTGCGTCCACGATCGTCGTCGGCAGCTATTGAAGAGGATTTTCCATGGGTCTAAATAAGTCTCACACAAGGTGGAGACATAGTCGCTGTGGCGACCCTCAAGAAACCCTGCATCAAACAACAATTAACTCATAATAATGATCAAAAAAATGAAAAGCAAGATGTGGAGTTAAAATTTATTCTACAACAATGATGTGTATAGGTGTAAGTAGGTGTAGAATGTCGAACACAGTGAACAAGTAAAATAGATCGAGACAATGATGCACAAAATGTGAATGTGATGTATTTGTCTATGTATGAGCTCTTTTTGTGGGTTTTTTATTTCTATTTTTTATTTTTGATTTTATATTTGTATATTCTGATTTTTAATTTTATGATTTTATATTTTCTTTTTATATTTTTATATATTTTCTCTTTTTTTGAATATATAAAGCTATAAATAAGATATATATACAATATAGGCTAGGATTAATATAATAATAAGTAAAAATAAACAAAATGAAGAAAATAAAATATTTTAGGCTTTTAGATAATTTTTTACTATTTTTGTGGTTTTTCCAAACTTTTTGATGATTTTTATAGACTTTTAAATTCCAAAAATACCTAAAACAATGTTTAAAATAAATACCCAAAATTAAATTGGAGATAAAAATATCAAATAGAGTAAAAAATGCTCCAAAATAATTTTAATATAAAGATAATAATAAAATAAAACTTAAAAATAGAAACTATGTTTTTGGGATTTTTAAGGGCTATCTATTTTTTATAAGTATTTTTAGTGTTTTCAAATTTTTAGAGTTTTCTTTTATATTTTTTAGTGATTTTTGGTCTGAAATTGAAAAATACTTAAATAAATATATATATATATAATATATATTTTTGGAATTGTTTAAAAGGGTTTTATATTTTTTATGTATTGTCTTTTGCAAATAGGGATAAAAATAGATGTTTTTTATTTTTTATAAATAATAAAATGCTTCAAAATGCAAAAAAAATATGTACATGAAAGATCATTGCAACAGGAAGCCACCCCTATTTTTGGGGATTTTATCGAGTTAAATAGGTGCATGAAATAAATAGATACAACAAAGAGAAACTACACTACTAGTAAGGGTATAAATGTAAATATCAGGAAATCTAGGGACCAATTACAAAATTGAGACCCGTAGGGAGTCCTCTAAAAAATCACCTAACTTACATGCACAAGCACGTGAGCCACGTTGGTATGGACCAGAATGCAACTACAGAAACTTCAGGGGCTAATATGCAATTTTTACAAAAAGTTAAAATGTACTGAGCATGTTTCTGGATAAACTACAATAACCAAAAACCCAGGGGGTCCCGACACAAAAAGTCTTCTCATGTGAAGCGTCACGTGAGGTGACGTGGCCTGGACTAGAATGTAATTACAGAAAACACGGGGATACGTTTGCAAATATTACACAAATTATAAAGCTACAGATGAAAGTTTCTGGTTCGAATAGTAAATACAAAAATAACGCAGGCAAAGAGGCAAAATACCCATGCCTATGCGGGAATGGACGGCAGATTTGAATTCACATATGAACATGTCGTCACCAGGGGCCATGATACCCCTTCGCGGATCAACGGTCGCGATTAAATCTCTCTAGAGAGATCGACGGTTGTAACTCAGTCGATCCAATGGATGTTGTACACCTGGAGGAGAGGCCTTGATTGACGGTGAAGAATGGGTCTGGAGGAACTGGCCAAGAACCGAGCAAAGGCGAACTTTGATCAGGTCTATCGGTCTCCACATACCTCCTTCGATGCTACTTCACTGCTCTCAAGCCTTCTGATGTACTCCTCTGGTGGTGGACCTTCCCAAAATGGTCAGAACCCTCTCCAATAGCTCGGTCGAAGATTCGAACTTGGAGGTCCTGTTCTGTCCTTAGCACCCCTGGAAAGTCCCTATTCCTCGTTGTTTCCTACAGGGGATTTGTTAGAACTAATAATACGGTGCTCGGGGAGCACCAAGGGGGTGGAATGGGTGGCAGGTGAAGCGGGTGGCGGCCCTCCGACGAACGACAAAGGAGGAGGAGCCGAGGACCAGAGTTAGGGCTCAATGTGGGTGTATGAAGGGTGGAACGTGGCGAGGAAGCGGAGGGGTAGGAGATGAAGACGACAAGGCGCGTCAGGGACAAGGGATACATGGTGGAAGAAGTCGCCGGAGCACAGCTCCGATGAACCTCAAAAGTGGTTGATTAGGCTAAAACATGCAATTAAGAGATAAATTAATGCAACAATAAAACCTAGGACCATAAATACGTTAGAAAAGACAAAAAAGGGACCTCAGCTGCAGGAACAGCGAGATGAAACCTCAACGACAATGACTTGTCGGAGGTGGCGGAGCCGGACTTCAACTACGTCCAAATCCACCACAAAAGGAGTGGGGAGGAGGTTGTCACTGTTGGACATATGAGCCCATGGCCAGCCATTATGCAATAAATGTTATTGCAAATATCATTCTCTGATCTGAAATGAAAAATAAATAATTTGCATAATAGGTCCCTTAGTACAATTAGGGTTATGTACCATGGCCATCTTAATAATCATACAGCTGTTGATTCAGCTATTGAATCATAGAGGTGCTTGGATGAATATCTAAAGGGTTAGATTGAGGACTCATCAAGCACCGTCAAATGATTGTTAAGAGATGATCTCCAGCCAGAATAGGAGATGGCAATCCTTTCTCAGTTAGGCTGATATTTGACCGACCTCTTGATGCAAGTCCTCTTCATAGGAATAGAGATTTGGAGGTGTCAGATTAATTAGGTCAAAGAGTTGACTTAACGAGATCGAGATAACCAAGTTCCTATATTGTATGTTCTCATGATATAGGCACACATCCTCTGATCGGAGACAGATGTGTTACTATATGTCTAAGTATGTACATTTGGCAGACCAATAGGTTGATGACCTAACCAAGGTCTATACACCGGCGCGCTTGTGTGCATGTAAGGGCATGTGAGTAATACGATCTCTCAAAGGGAACATACAGGTTCATTACTGAATCGGAAGACATGAGCTCATTCATGAGATGTTGGGAAGAATCAAATTACGTGCACGATCGTCTCGCTTTGGAAGCTTGACTGAATTTGTAGGTTTGATATATTCTTTTGGAAAGTATATGATCAAGACCTAGGTATGATATATGCTTTTGGATAGTATATGATCGATACCAACTCCCAATGATCGAATGAGAAACTTACTGATAGAACCCTGAAGTAGACAGTATAAAGTTGATCTAATACTTCGGTTTTATTCGGAGTCTTCCAGTATGTAGGATGTTCAGGTATTGGGAATACCTGAGGGTGATGTGATCATAAACGATTGTATAACCATGACGCTTCCATTCCCAGGGAGTGATGAAACGGGTCTGGATTTTAGTGACTCCTCTCAATAGAGAAGTAATATGATCTTGGTCCAAATGTTGGACATTGATCTAAATGTGATTCAGATGCAATGAGAATATTATATTTACGGTCTTGATTTAATCAAGCATCTATGGGAGGCCCGCGATCTGTATTTGAGATATTATCTCAATATCCAAGTCACTATATGTTGAACAATACAATCGCCATGTCCTTATCTTCAAGTATCCGCGGAGAAAGCGCATTATCTTTGAAAGGGTTCAAGATAATTTCATTGTTAATATTATGTATCCAAGCATTGAGAAAATTGATGATTTAATTATCATGATTAATATTAATTCGATTCATATTATAAAGAGAGTTATCTTAGATAATTAAATGAGATTTGATTATCGATGATGTGAATAATGTGAATGAGATTCACATTATTTGGGCACATGAGAATAGAGATCCAAGATGATTAAATGTGATTTAATTATCATGGATATGAATAATGTGGATGGCACTATCCATATTAATCATATATATTACAAATGTGATTTATAATATATAAGAGAGAGCTATTTGTAATTTACATTTGTTAATTAAATGTTAATGTGAATTGGATTCACATTAAACATTAAATTGAAAATGTAATTTACATTTTATTTTGGGTTGTGATTGTGATTCACAAATTTCCAATGGTAAGATTGCAATATTCGATAAATAATTATCAATTATTTTTGTATAATAATTTACAACAATTGTTGTTGTAAAATTGAAGATACATGGAATTATGTAATCTAAGAAGATTACATTTGAGAGCCTCCTTCCATATTGGATGGAAGGGACGGCCACCAATTCCTATTAGGAAAGGGTGGCCGTCCACTCCATATACATGAAAGGAGGCACTCTCCTTTCCATTATCTCCAGATGTTGTGCATTTAATTTTGGGATTGATTTATATTGATTTATCAATATATATTTAATCTAAATTAAATTAAATTTTGTTGGTTTTTACCAACACAAATCTTAGCCATTAAAAGAAACACAATCAATGAGAGCCATTGGATTTGTGTTGTCCATGTATTGAGATCCATGGATCCCAAAATATTATAAAAGATGAGGCACCCCTTTGCTCATCTTAACACACAATGAGAACATAAGTCTCTCTCTCTTTCTCTCTACACGCCTACTCTCTCTCTCTCTCTCATGTGGCGTCCACCATGGATGCCCTAGAGAGATTTTTCGTTGCCGCAGCATCGTCGTTATGCTACCCGATTGTTTAGTCGTGGATCTTCGTCTCCTTCAGTGCACCTTGCTCGTGAAGAAGACGTTGGATCTCGTGTGTAGAGATCAGGAGATCTTCCACGTGGATCATCAACATGGATTACGAGAAACACGTGTTTCATCAACACGCTCGCAAGCGTCTCCTCCATCGGATCGGACTTGAGACAGGAGGTCTCTTCGTTTAGAGACTCGATCGCAACCACACTTCAAGAGGTAATCCTATTACTTGTTAGTGGTTTAGACGAAACGATCCGAGAATTGTTCTTGGATCATGTGGTTTCGTCGCACGAAAAAAATTTTAATTTCCGCTGCATAGAACAACTAGTCCGACTAGTCGTTCTTCTTCGTATTCAATACGATGCTCACGCTTCCGTGATGTACTTGAGGATCTAACCATATCCTTCAAATGGTATCAGAGCCTTAGGTCGAAGGTTTTGGATGTGATCCATGAACTGAGGACGACTTGGGTTCATTAGGGTTTGCGAACGTTTTCTTGCATTTCATTTTCGCATCTCTATTTTGATATTATTTTCGGCACTGTTTAAATTTTTTAAACACGAAAATAATTGTATTTTGTTCTCCATTAAATAAGGAAACTGTAGGATCTGAGTTTACGTAATTTGGATTCCGTATGCTCAAGATATGATCATTTTAGTGAACATGTATCCACTGTTTCGGGGACTGCGGATCATGATGTAATTAAGATGTTAATTGCGGATTTGAAACGCATTTAAATGCCTGAAAATCAATTTGGTTCTTTTGTAAATCAAATTAGCAAACTTAAAAACTTATTTTGCTTAATTTGGATTTAAATCGATTGAGATATGGTATTTTTAGTAAGTAAGGGTCACTGCTGGAAATACTTTCCTAATCAAGAACCTAGTGATTGTCATTTAATCAATTAGTGAAATTAAATAGTTTAATTTCCTGAAATAATTATGAATAAATATTTGGAAATATTAGATGATAATTATTTCCTTAAATGACATTTCCTTAACCAATATTTGATTAGATGTAATCTAGATCATTAATTGGTTACATGATCTACATTCCAACAAACATGTTGCTTGAATAGGATTTGGAATTTGTTTAGAAAATCTCATTATAATGTTAATCAAAATTGTTTTCATTATTATTATATGGTATAATTTCGATTGAATAACTGATGATCATCTCAAGTACAAAGTGATCTATTTTGCATTATCCTTTCCCGAGGTAGATATGGTGTCTATTCGGGGAGCGTTGGGGTAGCAGATTGCACCGTGTGCGGTCTATCCCACTCCCGTCGGTACTGGCCATGACAGTGGGTAGGGTTAGTATAATGCTTAAGAAATCATGATGTATTTCTAATTGTTAAAATTCGAAATAATATGTATTGGAGATAATACCATAATTCAAGTAACAATTAAGAATGTTTGTTGGATATTAATTGGATCGTTAATTTAATATGATTAGATTAATTGGAAACCAATTAAAAGTAAGACACTCTATTATAAATAGATGTGTTGATTACCTTGGAAGAATTAATCGTAATGAATATGATTCATAATGTTTAATTAGAATTTGAACGTGATATGGAGGATCACATAAGTGACATCCATGGTCTCCTGTCAAGGCGAAGGGTTCCGTCATCAAGGATTGTATGTAGGAGATGCATGTCCGAAATGACAGCTCTTGTATGCATGCGCATCTGGATCGGGCTCTTTGCTTCTCGAAAGAGTAAGGCCGTATGCGTAGTGACCCCAATATCGGATCCTCATATTATTTGGACGATATTGGATTGCGTATAGCGAGTACTATTCCTGTTGACGGTTGGTTCAATTAATGACGGGTCAACATCACCTTAGAGGTGGTGGGCCATGGTGTTAAAGACCGAATTGGGAGATGCAAGTTGGACTTGCAAGGTGGAATGTGTTCCAGCTTCTTTTATCCGAATTGCAGATTCTCATATTATTAGGATGTAACAAAGATAAGGAAGGAGATCCCAGTTCTTGCTGAGATATGATAGTAAGTATATCTCTTACATTGAAAGTGATCAAGGGAATGAACTTTTAGTGTTGACAAGGCAAGACAACTTTGATATGAAAATTCCTAAATCAAAGTAAAATATATATTTATATATTTATGCAAATTTCTTATTTCAGATAATCCTTCATTAAACCCACTCAATAATATACTCAATAATAACCAGTAAAATATCATGGATTGGACTCATGATCCAGATATTGTACTTGCAGTTGGACACATAATGTATGTGGTTGCAATGTGCAAGTTTCCTCATAATAATGAGGAGTGACAATTAAATAGACAATAGGACTACAACCCTAGGGTTTGTATGCTTCTATATTCTTGATCTCTCATCGGATGTACTTTGGAAGTGACATGTCGATGATGATCGCAATTGTCAAATAATCCTTATAAAATCAATGAAGATATTCTGGCATACATATGTGCCCTTGACATTTAATCATGAGTGGTATGGTTCTCTGCATCATGCAGAATGGTAGCTCTAGAAGAGATGATGTATTCAAAATGTTTGAATACCTACCCGAACCAAGGTTTAAGAGTTTAGATGGATGTAGATACAATGAATGTCATCAGTCTACTATCTATACTCTAGTCATTCATGAAGCTTCATAATATTCATATTGTATGAATTGGATGGAGCATGTATAAATATTGAAATACTCTTACATTGAATTCCTTTGAGTACAACATAAGAGATCCTTTGTCTTAAGCAATGGTTGTTTATAGATATAGGGAGCGCAGTGGAAGCATGGGTCAGACCCAAGATGAGAAGGATAGTCAAAGAGTTGACCGTACTTCTATAACTTCCATATCACATCTAAAGAGTTGGATGAATGCCAATACTGCAATAAGTTGTTGTATTGATAGTATAACTGTCAAATCTATCTAGAATCCTTAGAGAAGGACTCGAATAGTGCATCGGAATAATCTACATATAATCATTGAAATTGACTTTCTTATTTGATAAGATAGTCTAATAATTGTATCACAATTTTCTAATGACACTTGCAATTGGTTGCATATGTATTAGAAGATTAGGAATTTGATCTTCAGGTTTAATAATCATCTACATGGATATTGATACAATTATTGCAACAATCTCTATTGGATATACAGACTTCATTATTTCAGTGGGAGAGCCTTTGGTCTTAGAGAATGTATCTATGATCTAGACATTAGAATACACTCATTGTTTGTTTCTAAATGTTAGAAATAAATATGAATTCTGGAATGGACTTATCATAAAGAATTATGATGGATATATTTCAGAAAGTAATCTAACATCCAGAGGACTCTACTGAATTAGAAAATTGATGAATGGTTCATTAACATTTCTAATAATGAAATTAAACCTTTAAAGATCAATAAGAGGATGAAGATCATTTGACAATGATCTGGCATCAAGCTTTGGACATTTGCCTGTTGATTTGATCAATAGACAAGTAAGAATGAAACTTTAGAATGTCTAAAACTTCAAAACTTACATACTTATGAATATTGTATTATAAAGTAAAATATGTCCAATACACCCTTCCTTAGGAAAGGTGTAAGATGTCAAGGTATTCAGGATCTCATACATATTGATGTATGCGGATCATCTACATCATAGTAAATATTTTGGATATGTGATATCTATTTATGATTATGTATGATATGAGATTTCTTCTCTTCACCTAAGAAACCTTTCAAAATTTTCAAAGATTTCATTATTTTGGTTTAGAACCAAAGTTTGAAGGAAGATAAAATGAATTTGATCTAATCTAGGTAGAAAGCACCTGTTAGATAAATTCAAATAATACCTTATGGAGATATGAACATCATTTCTATCTCAATCCTCCTAACACACCATAACTCAATAGAGTTATAGGGAGATACAATTGGATCATGTGTGACATGATCTTATCACTGACGAGCTTTTAGCATAATTATCTCTGAAGGATATGGTATTATCCTCAAGCGCATCACGGAAGCGTGATCGTCGTATCGGATACGATGCAGAACGACTAGTCGTACTAGTTGTTCTGTGCAGCGTAATTTAAAAAATTTTCATGCGATGAAACCACATGATCCAAGAATGATTCTCAGATCGCTTCATCTATAATCACAACAAGTATAACTGAATACCTCTTGGAGCGTGGTTGATTGAGTCTCTAAGAAAAGATACCTCCTTTCTCAAGTCCGGTCGCTGGAGAGAATGCTTGCGGGCGCGGGGATGAACCGCGTGATCCTCGCAATCCAACAAGTTGATCCAAGCATGGTTAGCTCCTGATCTCATCGTACGAGATCGAACGTCTTCTTCGTGAGCGTAGCACTCCAAGAAGATGGAGAACCGAAGAACGTAAAGCGGCGGTGCGGTGGTGATGGCGTCGACAAGACTCTCCTCTAGGGTTTGGTGGACGGCCACCAAGAAGAGGGAGAGAGGGTTGGCGTGTGACAAGAATGAGAGAGAGAGAGAGAGTTTGCTCCAATATTGCATAGCCCTAGAGAGCATGGTATGCCTCTCTATTTATAGGGTTTTGGGATCCATGGATGTCAATCCATGGGACATATAAAATCAATGGATGAGATTGATTTATGTCCAATCCAATGGTCAAGATTGTTGTTGGTAAAAGCCAACAAATTATGATTTAATTTAGATCAAATATATTTGACAAAATCAAATATAAATCAATCCTAAATTACATCATCCGAATAAGGAGGGTATACATGGAGATTACATCTCCATGTACATTCAAGGTGGACGGCCACCCATTCCAAGTAGGAATTGGGTGGCGCCCACTCCATTCCATATGGAGGCAATCTCATGAGATTGCATATCTCCATGGAAATCTCCATTATTATTTCCTACAACTTTTTGTTGTGATTTATTCTTCAAAAACAATTCACAATTAATTTTGAGAATATTGCAGTCTTACCATTGAAAAATTGTGAATCACATTCAGAACCCAAAACAACATATAATTTACATTATCAATTAGTTACACAATGTGTATCCAATACACATAATAATTAATCAACAAATATAAATAATAATTAACTCTCTCTAATATATTATAAATCACATTTATAATATATTATGAATAATTGGATATTTCTATCCACATTATTCTTATCCATAATAATTAAATCACATTTAATCATATTGGATAATTTCTACACACATCAAGATGATTAAATCACATTTAATCATTATTTCTTCATATCTAAGATCTTATCGAATTATTCTTGAACCCTTGAAGAATAATGTGATTTCTCCGCAGATACTTGGAGATAAGGACGGGGCGATTGTATTGTTCCACGTATAGTGACTTGGATGTTGACATCATATCTCAAATCCAGATCCCATGGACCTCCCACAAATGCTTGATCAAATCAAGACCGTAGATCTAATCTTCTCATTGCATCTGAATCTCATTCAGATCAATGTCCAGTACATGGACTAAGATTAAGTCACTTCTCTAGTGAGAGGAGTCACTAAAATCCAAACCTGTTTCATCACTCCCTCGGAATGGAAGCGTCATGGTTATACAATCGTTTATGATCACATCACCCTCAGGTATTACCAATACCTGTACATCCTGCATACTGGAAGATTTATGATCATTCTGAAGATAAAGATCACTTTTACATTGTCATCTTCAGGGTTTAATCATTAAGTTTCTCAATCTTGGTCACTGGGAATTGGTATAGATCATATGCTTTCCCAAAGCATATATCTTACCTTCAAATTCATGTCATGCTTCCAAAGCATGACGACCATGCATGGAATTTGATCAGTCCCAATACCTCATGAGTGAGCTCATGTCTCCCGGTTCATAAGTGAACCTGTATGATCCCTTTGTGAGATCGTATTTCTCATATGTCCTTACATGCACACCAGCTCGTCAGTGTATAGACCTTGGTTAGGTCATCAACCTATTGGTATGCCAAATGTACATACTCAGATATATAGCAATACATTTGTCTCCGGTCAGAGGATGCATGCCTATGTTGTGACAGCATTCAACATAGGTCTTTGGTTATCTCGATCTCATTATGACTCAACTAATCTGACACCTCCGAATCACTATTCCCATGCAGAGGACCTGCATCAAGAGGTCAATCAGATATCATCCATTTGAGAAAGGATTGCCATCTCCTACTCAGGCTGGAGATCATCACTTAACAATTATTTGGCGATGCTTGATGAGTCCTCTATCTAACTCCTTAGACATTCATCCAAGCATCAGCCTCTATAATTCATTCAATGAATCAACAGCTGTATGATAATCAAGTTGGCCATGGTACATAAACCTTATTGTACAGAGGGACCGTATAGTGCATTCATTCATTCAATCTCAGAAAGGGAGTGAAAAATAATCAATAACTTTTATTGATAAATCATTTATTACAATAACATTTATTGTAGGAATGGTTCGTCCGGGGCTCACATTGCTAACAATCTCCCACTAGCCCTCAGAACCATTCAGGTACAATCCTTAAACCCATACTCATTACATGCTGGTCGAAAACTTTCTGTGTCAGATGTTTGGTAAGAGGATCAGCAACGTTGTCGGTAGAGGCCGCCTTGGTGATAATGATATCACCACACTTTTGTATCTCCCGAATGATGTGGTATTTCCTTTCCACGTGCTTGCTCTTCTGATGCTATCTGGGTTCATTTGCTTGGGTAATGGCTCCTGTGTTATTGCAGAGTAACGGGATGGAAGTATCGGAGGAAACTATGCCAAGCTCTAGGATGAATTACGCAACCACACCGCCTCCTTTGCAGCATCCAATGCGGCAATGTACTCGGCTTCTGTTGTTGAATCTGCAGTAGTGTCCTACTTCTTGCTTCTCCAGCTCACAGCACTACCATTCAACAAGAAAACAAACCCTGATGTCGACTTTCAATCATCAACATCCAATTGGAAGTCAGAATCTGTATATCCCAAGACTTGGAGATCACCATCTATATAGACCAAGATGTAATCTTGCGTCCGTCTTAGATATTTGAATATGTTCTTTACTGCATTCCAGTGTTGTTCTCCGTAGCAGGATTGGTAACCACTCCCACTGCATGGCAGATATCTGGTCTAGTACACATCATGGCATACATTAAGCTTCCTACGACCGATGCATAAGGACATCCAGCCATGTCTTTCTTTTCCTCAACAATTTGAGGAGCCATTCCTTTAGACATGTGGATACCATGTCTCAAGGGTAGGAATCCTTTCTTAGAACTATCCATACGGAATCATTCAAGAATCTTCTTAATGTATCCATGTTGTGACAATCCCATTTTCTAAACAACTTCAGGCCAAAGATGTAAGAGTCTTCTCCAAGATCTTTCATCTCAAAGGTATGGGACAGCCAAATCTTCCCACTGGTCATCATCCCTGTATCATTCCCAATGATAAGGATGTCATCTACGTAAATCACGATGAACACATTGGCACTCCCACAAAGCTTCTTGTATACACAAAGTTCATCATGATTCTGTACAAAATCATAACTCTTTATGGTTTCGTAAAATCTGATGTTCCAGCTACGAGAAGCTTTCTTGAGCCTATAGATGGAATTCTTCAGCTTGCACACTTTTCCATCCTCAGTTATGAATCCTTGGGGCTACTCCATGTAGATATCCTCCTCGAGGTATCCATTGAGGAAAGCCGTATTGACGTCCATCTGCCAGATATCGTAGTCAAGATATGCAGCTATAGCTAGCAGTGTCCTTATGGATTTAAGCATAGCCACAGGAGAGAACGTATCATTGTAATCGATGCCTTCTCTCTGTGTGTAGCCCTTGGCTACGAGTCGTGCCTTGAAAGTCTCTACTTTCCCATCAGGTCCCCTTTTTCTCTTGAAGATCCATTTACACCCAATGGGTTTTACCCCTTTAGGTGGATCCTCTAGGGTCCATACACCATTCTTATGCATGGAGTCAATCTCTGACTTCATTGCTAGCATCCATCTATCCATATCTTGATCCGCTAGTGCTTCATCAAATGAAGTAGGATCAATGCCAGTCTCACTTGATACATGGAATCCATACCTTTCACCCTCAAACTCCTTCGAAGAGGTATATGTGTTTCATCTTTATTTATCTCTTCAGTTTCTGGTCTAGGAAGCTCAGATCCTCAGGGGATTCAATGAGTTCCTCTACTTCATTTTTATCTTGACCTTTAAGGAAATCATCCTCCAGAAACTTCACATCTCTAGAGACAAAAACCTTTTGGGTCTCAGGGTCATAAAGCTGGTATCCAATACCATCTTTAACGTACCCTATGAAGTAACACTCACGAGTGCGAGATTCTAGCTTACTTGTATCCACGTTCTTTGCATGGACCAAGCAACCCCAAACCCTCAAGTGATTAACACTAGGTTTGGTTCCATACCAGAGCTCATGAGGAGTCTTAGGCACGGATTTGTTAGGAATATTTTTCATGATATCAATTGCAATCTCTACTGCATATCCTCAAAAACTAAAAGGTAAATGTGCTTTGCTCATCATTGAACAGATCATGTCCATGATGGTCCTATTGCGTCTTTCAGCAACACCATTAAGTTGGGGAGTTCCAGGAGGAGTGAGAATGGAAACAATTTCATTCTCCTTAAGGTATTCCTTGAATTCGTCTGAGAGGTACTTGTCGCCTCAATCAGATCGAATCCGCTTGATCTTCCTATCGGTTTGGTTCTCAACCAAAGCCTTGAACTCTTTGAAGTTTTCAAAGGTTTCATATTTATGACGTAATAGGAAGACAAACCTATATCGCGAATGGTCATCGATAAACGTCAAATAATATCGATATCCATTTCGAGTCGCGGTACTGAAGGGACCACATACATCGGTATTTATTAGGTCAATAATACCTTCGCATCTTGTAACCTTGTTACGGAAAGGCATCCTAGTCATTTTACCTCGAATACAATGTTCACGGGTAGGTAAAGATTGAACCTGTAGAAAATCTAAAGGTCCATCCTTAATCAATCTGTTGATCCTATCAACAGAAAAATGACCAAACCTTTGATGCCAAATCATATTCGAATGATTTTTATTTTCCCTGAATATTTTAGGGCTTTTATTAGTGGTTGTAACATTCATGACATTCTCATTAATGCACAATTCATAGAGTCCTCCGGAAGTTAAAATACCCTCTGCAATATATTTATCATAACGAGTTATGACTAATTTATTACAGAAAAGGAATGAATATCCATTTATAACTAGTTTAGATACAGATATTAAATTCCTTCTAACTTCAGGTACATAAAGACACTCTTTAAGTAATAGGACTCTACCACTAGATAATGATAGTCGACAAGTCCCGACGACGATTGCTGCAACACTTACATCAGATCCCATCTGCATGACTATCTCCCCTTCTTCAAGATTTCTAGTTTCCTGAAACAAATGCACCAAATTGCATACATGAACAAAAGCACCCAAATCTACAACCCAACTTCTTTCTCGTCCGATGAGAAAGCTAGTTTCAATGATGAAAGTAGATTTCATACCTGCTGGGGCTTTACCTTTGTCTGACGACTTCAGGTATTCTGGGCAATTACGCCTCCAGTGCCCTGGCTTTTTGCAGTGGTGACAAACATCAGATTTCTTCGACGTTATCAGTATGGATGCACTAGAAGATAAACCAATGCCTTGGCTCTTCTTCTTTCTCTTCTGGGTTGGGCCCTTCCGAGAACCTTGCTTCTGACCGTGCTTCCCTCTGACCTGTGCAACCATTGTACTGCCAGCGGGACCATCTTTCTTCAATACGTCTTCTGCAAACTTTAATGCAGCAAGAAGACCAGCGTTCGACAAGTCCAACTTGTTCATGTGGAATGAAACCACAAAATTATTGAAAGACTTGGGCAAAGACAGCAGAATCAAATCGGCTTGCATGTTTGCGTCTATAGTTGCCCCAAGAGTCTCCAGTTCAGACAAGTACCCAAACATTTTGAGTACGTGCTCTCGAACCGAAGTTCCTTCCTGCATCTTGTAGCGAACGAGATCTTTCATAATATTGTAACGTTGGGTGCGGTTAATGTCACCAAACAAATCTTTTGGATTATGCATTATCTCCTGGCATGTACTCATCTCCACATGTTGCTTTTGGAGAACACTAGAGAGAGAACCCAGGATATAGCATCTAGCCAAGACATGATCTTCATCATACTTGTCATTATATGCTTTTTCTTCCTTGGATTTAGGGCTTTCATGCTTGTCCTTGGAGAGCACATAACTTATGCGCTCAGTAGAGAGAACTAGCTCCAAATTACGGATCCAATCCGAGTAATTTGAACCGATCAATTGGTTGACCTCAAGAAGCCTAGTTAGTGAGTTCAATGACTTCATTTTCTGAAATTAAGAATGCACTATATTAGAACATATAATCATATATTCACATTTATGATATTTGATTAAGGTATTTTAAATTGAATTGTTATTGCTCTGTCAACCTTGAAAGTTTATTCCCTTAATCACTTTCAAAGTAAGAGATATACTTACTGTTATATCTCAAGCAAGAACTGGGATCTCCTCCTTATCTTTGTCATATCCCAATAATATGAGAACTATGACTCCGATAAAGAGAAGCAGGAACACATTCCGCCTTGCAAGTCCAACTTGCATTTCCCAATTCGGTCTTTAATACCCGGGCCCACCACCCCTAAGGTGATGTTGACCCATCATTAATTGAACCAACCGTCAACAGGAATACAACACGCTATGCGCAATCCAATATCGCCCCAATAATATGAGGACCCGATATTGGGGTCACTACGTATATGTCCTTACTCTTTCAAGAAGCGACGATCCTGATCCAGATGCGCTTGCATACAGGAGCTGTCACTTCGGACAGACGTCTCCCACATGCAATCCCTAGTGACGGAACCCTTCGCCTTGACGGGAGACCATGGATGTCACTTATGTGATCCTTCATCTCATATTCAAATTTTAATTAATTATCATGAATCACATTCATATAATTAATTCTTCCAAGGTAAATAACAACTCTATTCATAATAGAGTGTCTCAATTGGACATAATCAATTTAATCATATTAAATTAAATATTAGTCCAATTCAATCAACAAACTTGATTATTTTACTTGAATATATATGGTAATATCTCAAAGTACGTATTAATTCGAATTTTAATAATTAGAAAATACACCTTGATTTTCTCCGGCATTATCAAGTCCCTACCTGCTGTCATGACCAGTATCGACGAGAGTGGGACGGACCACACACGTTGCAGCCCGCAACCCCAATGCTCTCCGACTAGACACCATATCCACTTCAGGAAAGGATAATGCCAAATATATCAATTTGCACTTGATATGATCATCGGTTTTTCAACCGAATTATACCATATAGTAATAACCAAAACATTTTTGATTATAAGGAAATTTGCTAAACAAATTCCCAATCCTATTCAAGCATCAAGTTTGATGATTGTGTTTCCAATTATGATCTAGATCAAATCTAATCATGTAATTGGTTGAGGCCAAGTCAATTAAGGAAATAATCATCTTCCAATATTTCACAAATATTTTCCATAATTATTTCATGAAATTAACAATTAATTTCACTAATTGACAATCACATGGTTCTTGATTAGGACTGTAATTTCAGCAGTGACCCCTACTCACTAAAATTAACATATCTCAATCAATTTAAATCCAAATTAGACGAACTCAATTTTCATAGATTGTTAACTTGATTTAGGATAGAATCCAAGTGATATTTCATGCATTTCGAGGCAAATCAAAACAGTAATTAACACATTAATCATGTTAAGATTCGCAGTTCCCGCAACAGTGCATACATGTTCATTAAAACAACCATATCTCGAGCAAACGGAATCCGAATTACGTAAACTCAGATCCTATGGTTTTATTATTTAATGGGGAACAAAATATAAGTGATTAATTCGTGTTTAAACATTTTAAACATGGCCGAATTCATTCATTAAACAGATCTGCGAAAACAAATGCGACAAAAACTTCCGTGACCTTAACGAACCCAAGTCTTCCTAGGTTTGTGAATCATATTCGAAAGCCTCGACCTAAGGCTCTGATACCACTTGAAGGATATGGTATTATCCTCAAGCACATCACGGAAGCGTGATCGTCGTATCGGATACGACGTAGAACGACTAGTCGTACTAGTTGTTTTGTGCAGCGAAATTTAAAAAATTTTCATGCGATGAAACCACATGATCCAAGAACAAGTATAAAGGAATACCTCTTGGAGCGTGGTTGATCGAGTCTCTAAGAAAAGATACCTCCTGTCTCAAGTCCGATCGTCGGAGAGATTGCTTGCGAGCGCGGGGATGAACCGCGTGATCCTCGCAATCTAACAAGTTGATCCAAGCACGGTTAGCTCCTGATCTCGTCGTACGAGATCGAATGTCTTCTTCGTGAGTGTAGAACTTCAAGAAGATGGAGAACCGAAGAACGTCGAAGCGGCGGCGCGGTGGCGATGGCGTCGATGAGACTCTCCTCTAGGGTTTGGTGGACGGCCACCAAGAAGAGGGAGAGAGGGTTGGCGTGTGACAAGAATGAGAGAGAGAGAGTTTGCTCCAATATTGCATAGCCCTAGAGAGCATGGTATGCCTCTCTATTTATAGAGTTTTGGGATCCATGGATCTCAATCCATGGGACATATAAAATCAATGGATGAGATTGATTTATGTCCAATCCAATGGTCAAGATTGTTGTTGGTAAAAGGCAAAAAATTATGATTTAATTTAAATCAAATATATTTGACAAAATCAAATATAAATCAATCCTAAATTACATCATCCAAATAAGGAGAGAATATACATGAAGATTACATCTCCATGTACATTCAAGGTAGACAGCCACCCATTCCAAGTAGGAATTGGGTGCCGCCCACTCCATTCCATATAGAGGCAATCTCATGAGATTGCATATCTCCATGGAAATCTCCATTATTATTTCCAACAATTTTTTGTTGTGATTTATTCTTCAAAAATAATTCACAATTAATTTTGAGAATATTGCAATCTTGCCATTGAAAAATTGTGAATCACATTCACAACCCAAAACAACATATATATTACATTATCAATTAATTACACAATGTGTATCCAATACACATAATAATTAATCAACAAATATAAATTATAATTAGCTCTCTCTAATACATTATAATCACAATTATAATATATTATTAATAATTGGATATTTCTATCCACATTATTCTCATCCATAATAATTAAATCACATTTAATCATATTGGATAATTTCTGCACACATCAAGATGATTAAATCGCATTTAATCATTATTTCTTCATTGCTTAGATCTTATCGAACTATTCTTGAACCCTTCAAGAATAATGGGATTTCTTCGCAGATACTTGGAGATAAGGACAGGGCGATTGTATTGTTCCACGTATAGTGACTTGGATGTTGAGATCATATCTCAAATCCAGATCCCATGGACCTCCCACAGATGCTTGATCAAATCAAGATCGTAGACCTAATCTTCTTGTTGCATCTGAAACTCATTCAGATCAATGTCCAGTACATGGACTAAGATTAAGTCAGTTCTCTAATGAGAGGAGTCACTAAAATCCAAACCTGTTTCATCACTCTCTCGGAATGGAAGCGTCATGGTTATACAATCGTTTATGATCACATCACCCTCAAGTATTCCTAATACCTGTACATCCTCAATACTGGAAGACCTATGATCATTCTGAAGATAAAGATCACTTTTACACTGCCATCTTCAGGGTTTGATCATTAAGTTTCTCAATCTTGGTCACTGGGAATTGGTATAGATCATATGCTTTCCCAAAGCATATATCTTACCTTCAAATTCATGTCATGCTTACAAAGCGTGACGACCATGCATGGAATTTGATCAGTCCCAATACCTAATGAGTGAGCTCATGTCTCCCGGTTCATAAGTGAACCTATATGATCCCTTTGAGAGATCGTATTACTCATATGTCCTTACATGCACACTAGCTCGTCGGTGTATAGACCTTGGTTAGGTCATCAACCTATATGGTCTGCCAAATGTACATACTCAGACATATAGCAATACATCTGTCTCCGGTCAGAGGATGCACGTTTATGATGTGACAGCATTCAACATAGTTCTTCGGTTATCTCGATCTCGTTAAGTCAACCCCTTGACTCAACTAATCTGACACCTCCAAATCACTATTCCCACTCAGGCTGGAGATCATCACTTAACAATCATTTGACGATGTTTCATGAGTCCTCTATCTAACTCCTTACACATTCATCCAAGCATCAGCCTCTATGATTCAGTCAATGAATCAACAGTTGTATGATCATCAAGTTGTCCATGGTACATAACCCGTATTGTATAGAAGGACCTTATAGTGCATTCATTCATTCAATCTCAGAAAGGGAGTGAAAAATAATCAATAACTTTTATTGATAAATCATTTATTATAATAACATTTATTGTAGGAATGGTTCGCCCGGGGCTCACATTGCTAACAATCTCTTAGTTTCGAGGTATATATGTGTAGTAGAGACTACAATGTATATCATTAATAAGGTTCCATGCATATGAGCTGGAATCTAGCACTAGAGAGTGCTACTTCATTAGGAAAATAAGGGATGGTATTGGATACGTACTTTATGACCTTGAGATTCTTAAGACCTCATTTATGAGAATGTGATTCTTAGAAGATGACTCTCTTGAGAATCAAGATGAAAATGAAGTGAAGAAACTCATTTAATCTTGAGATGATAATGAGTCTCCTGAAATCGGAAACTAAAAGAACAATTAAAGATGAAACACTAATACATCTAAATGAGGTTGAGGATGTATTCCATGTGTCGGTTAAGTCTGACAATGATCGGATTTCATGTGATGAAACTCCTGAGGATCATAACATGAAAAGATGGATTTTAGCAATAAAGGTCTAAAGTAGACTTCATATACAAATGTTGTATATAGACCCTCGAGGATCCACCTATAAGGGTAAGACCCGTTAAGATGTAAATGGATCTTCAAGAGAAAGAGGGAACATGATGAGAAGGTAGAGACCTTCAAAGCACAGTTCGTAGCCATGAGCTACACATCAAAGAGAAGACATCGCTTGCGATGAGACTTGCTCTTCAATAACCATGCTTATACCCATCATATATTGCTAACTATAGCTACGTAACTTGACTGTGACATCTTCAAGATGTAAGTCAAGATTGCATTCCCTTATGAACACCTCTCTGAGGATATTCACATGAAGTAGCCCCGGGGCTGCATGGTTGAGGAAAGTAAGATGTGCAAGACAAAGAAATCCATCTATGGACTCAAATAAGCTTCTTGTAGTTGGAACATCATATTTGATGAAATTATAGATGTTATGATTTCATATATAACTTGATGAACCATATGAAGCTTTGTGGGAGTGACATTTGTGTTCATCATGCTAAATGTAGATAATGTCCTAATCATTTAGAATGATATAAGGATGATAATAAGTGTTTTATAATCTGGTTGTTCCATAACTTGAGATATGATCTCAAAGCTGCCTCTTGAATCTTAATTCTGAAGGTGTTCAGAAGCATAGAGAAGATGGTATTGGGACTGTCACATTAATGGTACACCTTGGAAATATTCCATTTTCTGGAAAATTTCAAGAAAGACTTCCATCCCTTAGGATATGGTACTGACCTATTTAAAGGGATATCACCTCAAAGGGTTGAGGAAGTGAATGTTAAAACTGGTTACCCTTATGCATCAGTTACGAGAAGTCGAGTGTAAGCTAAATGTGTACGAAAGCTAGATATCTGCCATGTAGTGGGAGTAGTGAACTATTACTAATCCTACTATGGAGACAAAACACTTGATTGTGGTAATAACAAAATCTTCAAAGATGACAAGACTTTAGAGATAATGATCTGTAAGTCTTATCTTCAAGAAATTAAGACTATATAGATAGTGATCTAAAAGGTCTTAAGTTTGGATACCTTTGGAGATAGAGATCTCCAGGAATAAGGGTATTCTGATAAGGATTATGGAAATACTAGTTATAATAATTATTGAGCAACAGTGTCAAGGACACTATAACTGCTTTGACTAGATTGAGTATTGGTTGCATAAGATGCAACATTCGCATTAGATGCGAAGACTGTTACTGGGGGTATGCAAGTGCCGTAAAAGGACTTGGCGTAGTCTCGCAGGAACAAAGTGACTGATCAGCTTACCTAGCTATTTTCTAAATAGCCTATGATTGTCACATGAGTGCAGGTTTAAATAATTAGCCCATTAATGAATCTTTGGGCTAGTGGGAGATTGTTGGACATCCGAGCCCACGGCTAGCCATTATGCAATAAATTTTATTGCGAATATCATTCCCTGATCTGAAATGAAGAATAAATAATTTGCATAATAGGTCCGTTAGTACAATTAGGGTTATGTACCATGGCCATCATAATAATCATACAGATGTTGATTCAACTATTGAATCATAGAGGTTGGTGCTTGGATGAATATCTAAAGGGTTAGATTGAGGACTCATCAAGCACCGGTAAATGATTGTTAAGAGATAATCTCCAGCCTGAGTAGGAGATGGCAATCCTTTGTCAGTTAGGTTGATATCTGACCGACCTCTTGATGCAGGTCCTTTGCAGAGGAATAGAGATTCGGAGGTGTCAGATTAGTTAAGTCAAAGAGTTGACTTAACGAGATCGAGATAACCAAAGTCCTATATCGTATGTTGTCATGATATATGCATGCATCCTCTGACCGGAGACAGATGTGTTACTATATGTCTAAGTATGTACATTTGGAAGACCAATAGGTTGATGACCTAACCAAGGTATATAACCGGCACACTGGTGTGCATGTAAGGGCATATAAGTAATACGATCTCTCAAAGGGATCATATAGGTTCATTACTGAACTGGAAGACATGAGCTCACTCATGTGATATTGGGAAGAATTAAATTCCGTGCACGGTCATCTCGCTTCGGAAGCTTTACTGAATTTGTAGGTTTGATATATACTTTTGGAAAGTATATTATCAAGACCTAGGTATAAATGTTGGTCCAAATGTTGGACATTGATCTAAATGTGATTCAGATGCAATGAGCATATTATATTTACGGTCTTGATTTAATCAAGCATCTATGGGAGGCCCGTGATCTGGATTTGAGATATTATCTCAATATCCAAGTCACTATATGTGGAACAATACAATCGCCCTGTCCTTATCTCCAAGTATACGCGGAGAAAGCGCATTATCCTTGAAAGGGTTCAGGATAATTTCATTGTTAATATTATGTATCGAAGCATTGAGAAAATTGATGATTTAATTATCATGATTAATATGAATTCAATTCACATTACAAAGAGAGTTATCTTAGATAATTAAATGAGATTTGATTATCGAAGATGTGAATAATGTGAATGAGATTCACATTATTTGGGCACATGAGAATAGAGATCCAAGATGATTAAATGTGATTTAATTATCATGGCTATGAATAATGTGGATAGCACTATCTATATTAATCATATATATTACAAATGTGATTTATAATATATAAGAGAGAGCTATTTGTAATTTACATTTGTTAATTAAATGTTAATGTGAATTGGATTCACATTGAACATTAAATTGAAAATGTTTTACATTTTATTTTGGGTTGTGAATGTGATTCACAAATTTCCAATGGCAAGATTGCAATATTCACAAAATAATTATGGATTATTTTTGTAGAATAATTTACAACAATTGTTGTTGTAAAATTGGAGATACATGGAATTATGTAATCTAAGAAGAATACATTTCAGAACCTCCTTCCATATTGGATGGAAGGGACGGCCACCAATTCCAATTAGGAAAGGGTGGCCGTCCACTCCATATACATGGAAGGAGGCACTCTCCTTTCCATTATCTCCATATGTTGTTGATTTAATTTTGGGATTGATTTATATTGATTTATCAATGTATATTTAATCTAAATTAAATTAATTGTTGTTGGTTTTTACCAATACAAATCTTAGCCATTAAAAGAAACACAATCAGTGAGAGCCATTGGATTTATGTTGTCCATGGATTGCGATCTATGGATCCCAAAATATTATAAAAGGAGAGGCACCCCTTTGCTCATTTTAAGAAACAATGAGAACATAAGTCTCTCTCTCTCTGTCCTTCTCTCTACATGCCTACTCTCTCTCTCTCTCTCATGTGGCATCCACCATGGATGCCCTAGAGAGATTCTTTATCGCCGCAGCATCGTCGTTATGCTGCCCAATTGTTTACTCGTGGATCTCCGTCTCCTTCGGGGTGCCTCACTCGTGAAGAAGATGTCGAATCTCGTGTGTCGAGATCAGCAAATCCTCCACTTGGATCATCAACATGGATTGCGAGAAGCATGTGTTTCATCAACACGCTCGCAAGCGTCTCCCCCGTCGGATCAGACTTGTGACAAGAGGTATCTTCGTTTAGAGACTCAATAGAAACCACGCTTCAATAGGTAATCCTATTACTTGTTAGTGGTTTAGAAGAAACGATCCGAGAAGTGTTCTTGGATCATGTGGTTTCATCGCATGAAAAAAATTTTGATTTCCGCTGCATAGAACAACTAGTCCGACTACTCGTTCTTCGTCGTATTCAATACGATGCTCACGCTTCCGTGATGCACTTGAGGATCTAACCATATCCTTCAGTCACCCTCCTCTATCCACCGCACTCGAGAGGAGGAGATGAAGCTCGATCAAAGGGGTTTAAATTCAAAAAGGGGAGGAGGATGTTTTTTGTAGAAGGTGATCGACAGGACCCAAAGAACGGATAAGAGCGTACGATGCATCGATCTAATCCCCAAGGAGAGCTAAGGGTGTGTATCATCGATCTACGGGGAGAAAAAGTCATGAAAAGCGCATCAAGAAATGGTGCAAGATGCGACCTCCAAAAATCAGATAAATTGAGGCGCAGCAACGTTCTAACATGAGGCAGACCTCGATCAGAGAGTTGACTGAGGTAAACGCACGGAAGAAGTTGGTTGGTCCACGTGGACCAATGAGAAAAATCCTGTCATAAATTATTTTGAAATTCCAATAAATTTAGTAAATGAATTTATTAATTTTCGATTCTAAAATAAAAAAAATATTTATTATTTTTTAAAGTATTTTATTATGATTTTTATGTATTTTTTCGAGGTCTAGAATTACAAGTAACTTTTTTAGGGTTACATAGGTATATTCATCTATGTTTTTATGTATTTTATTTCTATTTTGTATTTTTAATTCTATTGACTTAATTTATTATTTTATAAATTTATAACTTATTTTTAGAGACTTAAATATATTTTTATTTTAATTTTTATGTATTATACACAATGAAATAAATACATATATTAATTCTATAGGTATAGATATAGGTATTTTACCTATGCATTTTATACAAGTATTTTATTTTAATATTTTTTATGTTTTCATTCTAGTTTTAATATACACATATATTATAAATAATATTTACATAATTATAAAATATAAATTATAAAAATAATGAATAATAATTAAAATGAATATTTTAATCTAGTAAAGTATACTATAGGGGTCCTAAACCTAACTCTCACACCGTAACTTCAAAAAATATGAAACCACCTTCATTAAATAGATTCCTAAAAGTTATATACAATAAAAGTGTTTTTGATATATTTTGAGTTTTTATTTGATAGATATGGGTCTAGGAAGTTGGGGTTTTGGTAATTTATTCTGAGTATATCTTTTAATATGTATATTATTGTTGTTGTGTAATAAATTTTGTATTTTTCTATATTTAATTATCTACAACTTTCTTGTTAAAAGTTTCTTTATTTGATGTATAAAAAGTAGAACTAAAAATAGGTCCCCAAAATGAATAAAAATGAATTAAATAAATAGAATTTCATTATATTTTGCCCCTTATCTCCCCCTACTTTATTCCTAGTCGACCTAGTCATCAAGATGCCTAGGTCTCAAGGTTTAGGATCATAAGATATTTTCAATATTTTATTCTTTTTTCTTTTCTTTATTATAAAATTTTGGCTATAAAACTCATATTTTACACACTATTTACACAATGATGCATGAATGATAAAATGCATTAATTAAGGTTATTTACATGCAACTACTAGGGTTTTTAAGGCCAAAATAATAGACTAAAGATGATGAAATGAAGATTCATCATCCCCCTATACTTGCCTTTGCTAGTCCCTAGCAAACACTAATGCAATAAGTGCATAAAAAGAAAAAGAAAGAAAAGGAAATGAAAGAAAATGGATTAAGTTTTATTATCAAACTTGTCTTCACAAAATCAAAGTTTGGAGCTTAAGTCGGACCTTTGAAATTTTAGTGCGGGTGGAACTCTAATGGGAATCGAATTTGACATCCAACAACCTTTGATGATCCCAAAACTCTGCTCAAGTCTCCTCAATAGCCAGGTCAGAATACTTCAATTCATAAGCAAACCCTTATGACTATGAATCTGACGCGTACAGTGAAAGTGATAGTGGCTCTACCCAACTAAAATGACAAAGAGACTGGCTTCACCAGTATGACAACCCAATGATTCTCCAATCCAATAACTCCTTCCTCGAGGAGTGTGGTATTCTCTTCTAAGTTCAAGTGACAACCAGCTCAAGAGGAGGGGGTGAAGAGAAGAATGGATGATATTCAGTGTAGCTACCTATCCTAGGATGCAAGACTAGTGTAGTCAACTCATCCAGCTGCAGGCTCACATGATTTGACTTTGAAGCCCAAGCTTTCTTATTGACTATACAAATATATATACATTCTGACAGGCATTTTATTATTATACTGGCCTGTCACTTTTTTGGAGTTTTTGCTTTTTGCTCTTTTTTTAATACTATTCATAGTAGCATTTAAATAGGAGTTTTTTCCTCTTGAGCCAGTAGATTATCCCTCTTTTGAAGCTTTATTGCAACCCACACTCTCATGTCTTCAAAATTCATCATCACTGGACGGGTTGGGATACACTTCCCTCGCTGAAGGAGGACAAATATTTCCACTTGTGTACGTCTCATACCGGTAAATCCAATTCCCTCACCACTCCAACTAAGTTGAGCCAAGTGAAAGGTGCAGGTGTCCAAGTTAGGTCATTATCAACAAAAGTCATACATATGCTCTGTAATACTCTACTTAGGCAGCCAAGAATCCATTGAACCAAGTCTCGTGATCCTTAAAGAATTAAGTCAACTAGACCTGAAGTACCTCAATTCCACTTCCTATAAGCACTACAAGAATTTAAGCTTTTCGGGATGACAACTAGCGACGGTTCTACGACGATTGTCCCTATTGATAGTTTTCGAGGACGGTCAAACGACAACCGTCTCCAATACCCACGTACTAGGAGACAGTCTGAGGGGTATCGTCTCCTTTTATAATGAAGTAATAGGGACAGTCGTTAGTGACCATCCTCTCTGCCCTCACCAAGTCACTGCTCCATTTTACCCTCCGAGAGGAGCCTTTGAGGATGGTTCTGATTGTCCCCATTGCGCTTCTGTTTGCATCGCGATCGGCCTAGGATATGGGTGGTTGACCAGAGGGGATGGTTGTTAATGACCTTTCCCTCTGCCCTCACCAAGTCACTGCTCCATTTTACCCCTGAGAGGAGCCTTTGGGGACGGTTCTGAACATCCCCATTGCGGTGGCCTAGGGACATGGGCGGTGGACCAGAGGGGATGGTCGTTAATGACCGGCCCCTCTGCCCTCACCAAGTCACTGGTCTATTTCACCCTCTGAGAGGAGCCTTTGGGGACTGTTCTGACCGTCTCCATTGCACTTATGTTGGCGTCGCGATCGACCCAGGGACATGGATGGTGGAAACCAGGGGGAAAGGTCGTTAATGACCGTATCGTATGCCCTCACCAAGTCCCTGGTCTATTTCACCCCTCAGGAGGAGCATTTGGGGATGGTTCTGACCATCCCCATTGCGCCTCTATTGGTGTCGCGATCGGGCTTGGGACGTGGGTGGTTGACCAGAAAGGACGGCCGTTAATAACCGTCCCCGATGCCCTCACCATGTCACTGGTCTATTTCACCCCTCAGGAGGAGCCTTTGGGGATGGTTCTGACCGTCTCATTGCGCTTCTGTTGGTGTCGCGATCGACATAGGGGGCCAAAAGGGACGGTTATTAGTAACAGTCCCCTATGCCCTCACCAAAGGGGACAATCGTTAGGGATCGTCCCCTCTACCCGGTCGCGACTGTCCCCATTGTTGCGGCGCAATTATTTTCACTTAGAAGCAACCATCGGGGACAGTCAAAACGACTGTCCCTGATGGTCAGATCGAAAAAACTCCTTCAACCTGTGCATTTTACCATTTCACCTTATTCAACCTCCCCGCCGCCCCTACCACCCGTTGTCTCCTTCTCCGACCCGTAGCCTCTTGTGCTTGTCGACCTCCTCCATCTTAGTTTCTGGTGATTATCAACACTCCTTTGCGTTCATTATTCTCCATTTTGCTCAATGAAATATGTATGGTTGTTTTTCCCCGTATCTATAAGATGAAGATAGAAAAGATGTATAGCATGTTTATTTCTCTCTATTTTTTTCCATTTTGCCCCATGTTTAACTTGACTTCATATGATCTTTTCTTGTTGTGATAACTTATCCATATAACTTGTTGTGTTTAACTTTGTCCCAATTAATTCACAAAACTTGTTGCATATAACTTTTTCCATATATCTTGTCTTCATATAACTCGTTTTCCCCATGTTTAACTTTTCTCCATATAACTAAAACATCATGGTAATTATTATTCTGAGTGTGCAGCAAAATGGATAAAACATGGATAGATAAAAGATACGATGATTTTCAGCGATATAAGAGAGGAGTGATCACGTTCTTGGACTAAGCATTTCAATTAGAAAGTGTTAATAAGAAATTTGGTGGTTTTAAGATTTATTGTCCATGTGTGAGATGTAAGAATATTAAATGTAATGTTAGAGAGGAAGTTTATAACCACCTCATACTCAACGGATTTTGGTTGCATTACTCCATTTGGACTGAACATGGAGAGGTTATAGATCATTTGCAAATGGATGATGATATGGATGTAGGTGTAGGAGCCACTACACAATCCTTGAATAATGTTAATCACGGGTTATTTGAATTAATGGACGACTTAAGAAGACCTGAGACACAAGACATGGGTTTAGATGATAGGTTTGAGAGCAGTTTGCCAGATGTAGAAGCCATGTTGGCTCCTGGGGTGGAAATGACGCGTTTACAGATTTTATTAGAGTTGTTTAAGATGAAAGTAAGGAATGAATCAACCGCTGCAATGATGACAAATGTACTGGCCTTAATCTCGAAGTTATTGAATAATCCTGAGAATTATCCAAAGGATTGGAAAGAGGCGAAGCAACGATTCTGATCGCTAGGTCTGAAATACGAGAAAATCGATGCTTGCGTTAATGATTGTGTACTTTACCGAGGAGGAAATTCACATTTAGTACTTTGTCCCTATTGTGAAACTTCCAGGTATAAAGAAGAAAAAAGTAATTTAAAGAGGAAGAAGACGTCGGTGAAGGTATTACATTACTTCCCATTAATTCCAAGACTGAAATGTCTCTTATGTCGGAAAAAATCGTAAAGTGGATGACGTGGTATTCTCGTTCAAATAAACGAGATGTTAATGGAATTATGAGATTTCCATCTGATGTAGAAGAATGGATAAAATTTGATGAGAGATACCCTCATTTCTCTCAAGACGAGAGAAATACTCGGTTGGCATTTGCTTCAGATGGTTTCAATCCGTTTGGTAATATGAATTTGAGTTACAACATTTGGCCCGTGATTTTGATGTTCTACAATCTACCACCACGAATGTCAATGAGCTCTTCATTTATGATGATGACACTGTTGATTCCTGGTCCTAAAGGTCCTGGTAACGTAATTGATGTGTACCTACAACCATTAATGGATGAACTAAAACTATTATGGACTACAGGAATACCTACATATGATGCATGTAGGAAAGAAATATTTACATTGCATGATGCACTGTTGTGGACTGTAAATGATTTCCCAGCGTATGCAAATTTGTCTGGTTGGAGTACTAAGGAAAAACTCGTGTGTCCTGTCTGTCATGAAAAAACACATTCAACTTGGCTTACTGGAAGTAAGAAGCATTGCTATTTGAATCATCGTCGATTCCTGCCACCGAAGTTTAGATGGAAAAGGGCAGATAGTATTAAGAAATTTGACGGTTTACCATTTGGACACCAACTTGACTTAGCTCGTGTGAATGGCAGCATTATTCGGGAACAACAATTACTTGTACAAAGCAGTGTTTAGAACGGACTTCGAAGAAGAGTATAGCCGGTAGATGGAAGAAATAAAGTATTTTTCAGAGAGTTACCATACTGGAAACATTTACGAATTCGTCATAATTTAAATGTCATGCATATTGAGAAGAATGTTTTGTAAAATAATTTGGGGAGATCTTTTGGGTCAATCAAAAGATAATTTAAGGACGAGACGCGATTTAGTTCAACTTGGTATACGCGAAGAATTATATACAATTGAATTAGACAATGGGCGGATTACTATATCTGCAGCAGTATATACATTAGCCAACGGTGAACGTGATAAAATTCTGAGCTTCCTTAAAAATTTGAAGGTGTCAGATGGGTTCTCGTCGCAGTTGTCGAGGTGCGTAAATGAAAGAGAACATAAGATAACCTGATGGAAAAGTCATGACTGTCATGTTTACATAGAAGTATTACTCTTATTCTCTATTTGTGGGATTGTTAACGATGTTTTCCTACAATCCTTAACAGAATTGAGTGGATTTTTCAGAATATTGTGTTTGAATGTTTTAAATCCTTTGATCTTAAAAAGACTTGAAGAAGATATTGTTATGACATTATGTAAATTAGAGCAGATATTCCCACATGTTTTTTTTGATGTAATGGTTCATTTAATAGTTCATTTAGCTGGTGAAGCAAGAATCGGTGGACCGGTTCAATATCGTTGGATGTATCCAATAGAAAGATACCTTTGAAAAATAAACAAATATGATCTTTAATAAGGCACAACCTGAAGGATGTATTGCTGAAGGTTATCTTTGTGAAGAGTGTATTAATTTTTATGAAATGTATATGGAAGGTGAAAGCGTGCATTTCAACCGATTTGAACGAAATGATGAAGGTGAAGCCATGGTGGAAGAGAACGAATCCAAATTATGGGTCTTTCAATCATGTGGCAGGCATATGTTCAGTGGTATCCGTCATGTAATATCCGACGAGGATAGAGATCTCATACACTAATATATTTTGATGCAGTTATCAAAGATTGATGAATTTTTTGATGAGTACAATTCATTATTTAATGAGACTCACAATAAATCTCAATTCATCAATTGGTTCCGTTCACGTGTGGAACATTTAAAGGAAATGGAAGATGATAGGTGGAACTTTAACCTTGACATTCTCGGGCGTATACCATATTCACAAGTTATTTCATACAAGAGTTATATTGCGAATGGCTACATATTTAGAACAAAGTCCGGTGACGAGATGAAATCAACGCAAATATCAGGTGTTATAGTAAAAAAAGATTTACCTTCAGGTTTAAACGGCTACTATAGGGAAATAGTTGACATAATAAAGATCAGCTTCACTCATGAATGCCGATGTGTTCTTTTTATGTGCAATTGGTTCGATGTCGGTCGTGATGGGATAGGATATCGAAGAGATAGAAATGGGATTACTTCATTAAAATAATCTGGGAAATTGCAAACAAATGATCCTTTTACACTTGCCAGTCAGGTAGAACAAGTATTCTACATTCCAGACAACTTAAGTGATGGGTGGATCATACCCGTGAGGACAGTACCAAGAGATTTTTTTGATGTCAATGCTGATGATGAGTTGTTAAATATAAACGACGCATATCAAGCTGAGATACAAGAACATCCATCTGATATTGTAGATGTGGATGTTTAAAGTGTAAGTTCACCATTAAGTTTTTTTCTGATTGTTTGATTTAATATGTGAAATATACAATTGTTGTTATATCATTTAAATGTTTCATTATATATGCAGATATGCCTCCACATCCTAGATGCATTCGGGATGCACCTCCTGCACCATGTGCAGGGAGTGAGACCTCCGATCCTGACGGATCAAGTGGCTCAGCTAGACGTAGAAGCCCATGACAGTGCCGAGTGTTGGACCGACTGCGTACCGGTGAGACACTTAGGGTGCGGATAGTTGGAGGTGATGCAGTGGGAGAGAACTCGGATGTGTTTCAGAGTTACTTAGGGCAGGTGTGCAGAGCCAGGGTTCCTATCCACATTACAGACTGGCGCTTAGTGGAGCAGTCAATAAAATATGTCATTCTTCATGATTTGGAGGTATTTAAAACTAATAGCAAAGAAAAGTTGTTGTTCAGTGTACAAACTTAACTTAATTTTTTTTCTTCCTTTTCTTTGCAGTCTAGTTTTTCATGGGATCCTGACCCGGCCATGGATGCTATAATTTTAGGACATGGCGTGGAATTTCTAAGTAAATATCGAGGTCGTCTGAAGGTCCGAGTAAGTACAATAACTTAGTTTTTCATCACTTATGTATGTAAGTAATTTTCTTAAAAAAATTTCAGTACTTCGACCCAGAGCTTCCATTGGAGACACTTTTGGCAAATTGTCCTCCAAATGTACCCGCTGAACACTGGAGGGTGTTGATATATATTTGGATGGGAGAAGAACATGCGGTATGATACATATGTGCATATTATAAATTATTTGGAATTATATTATTGAATTTATTATCTTTGTATAGGGGCATCTCAAGGTGAAATGCACAAAATCGGAGGAAAGGTTTCAAGTCTACCCATAGAATAGGAAGAAGGAATACAAATCAACTGAAGGATGACTTTGTAAGTAATCTACTATATGAATTATGTTTAAATTTCATCCATTAGTATATATTAAAATGGTATGGTAAGTTTTAGTTATCTTTTCACATTAGGCAGTGGAGAACAATCGTGTGCCCAGTCGGATGAAAGTCTTTGAGAGGTCTAAGATTCGCGATGTGGGAGGGGAAGTTCATTGGGTAGATCCTACCTATGGTCCAATTCATGTAAGCTATTCATAACAATTTTGCATCTTTTTTACAATTTAAATGAATGGTTAACTTACTTAAATAAATTTTCAGGAGGAGATGATCAGAGTCACAACCACTGGCTTTCTAGATAGCACTGGAACGAGTCAACCGCCTCTTACTCCTCATGCGGCCTTCCTTCAGGCGACTGGTCAGGAACATCAAGGTCGAGTCCATTGTGGTGGTCGTGAAGCCACCTTACGAAATTGGTATGGAGTAGGGAGCGGCTTGTCATCTTCCTCTCAGAAGACACAAAGGGAGAGGGAATTAGATATTCAAGATTTGCGACAGCAAATGGCAATTTTTAATGCATTCATGCAGGCACAACAAGGTGCAACATCGACTAACCACTAACACAAGTGGATAATCTAGTTGTGAGGCTAGGCGACAACGATGAAGGAGAAGAAGATGATGATGATGATGATGATGATGATGATGATGATGACGACGACGACGACGATGATAATGCGGATGAGGACGGCGATTAGGATTACTATAGATAGTTTGTTTAGTTGGTAGGTTATAGTGTAGTATAGTGTATAATTATTTTGAACAATTACTTTGCAAAGTAGGTTACTTTGTTTGAATAGTTTATAGTACTTTTATTTAAATCTTGTAGCGTATTCATCATTTCAAACATTTCGTCTAGACGTTAATGTGGAATGAATGTTATTTTCTGTGTTGATCATACTATTTATGATGAAAATACACTTATTGTAACTAGTACTCAATATTTAGTGTCACTCTTTGCAGGGTAAAATGAAGAGCAAATCAGGGATAATGGAAAAATTTTTTGTTAGCAGAGGACTAAAGGGGACGGTCATCGTGACCGTCCTCTTAGTTATCGTACGAGACGGTCATGACCGTCTCCGCTACTCAAACTATTTGGGACGGTTACAAAGCTGACCATCCCCATTGCTCTCACTAAGAGGGACAGTCATGACCGTCCCCTCTAACTGACTTTAAGGGATGGTTTTGACCGTCCTGAAGGATATTGAGAATCCTTAAGCGCATCACGGAAGCGTGTCGATTGCATCGTATGCAATCGGAGCAACTAGTCGTACTAGATGCTAGATGCAGCGGAAATTAAAATTTTAACTTTAAAGATGAAACCACATGATCACGAGAACACTTCTCGGATCGTTTCATCAAACCACAAAGTACAAGGAATACCTCTTGAAACGTGGTTGTGATCGCGAGATCCCAAAGTAGAGATCCTCCTATCTTAAGTCCGATCCACGAAGAACGCACTTGCGGGCGCGATGATGAGTCACGTTCCTTCCCGCAATCCTCGATGAAGATCCAAGCGATGGCTCCCCCGATTTCGTCAAACGAAATCCGTCGTCTTCCTTTAGAGTAAGAAACTCCAAAGAAGATGGAGATCCACGAGTCGTCGAAGAAGAAGCCGAGAGTCTCTCCTTTCTCAACACAAAGTGGACGGCCACTTAATGGAGAAGAGAAAGAGAGAGAGGGCGAGAATGAGAAAGAGAGAGAGAGTTGTCACCTTGTACAACTCTTAATGATGTACCATGGAAGGCTACCCTAGCCCTCTATTTATATTAGTTTAGGATCCATTGGATCTCAATCCATGGACTCATAGATCCAACGGCTAGGCTTGGTCTATGTAAGATCAATGGTTATGATTGTTGTTGGTTAAAACCAACAACATTTATTTATGATTAAATTAAATATATGTTGCAACATTATCAACACATTTTTAATTCAACATAAATAAATTAGTTGAGAGATTAATCATCATAATAAAATGGAGTCAATATAGCCTCCTAAAATTAAGGGGCGTCACCCATGACTCTTTCATGTGTGACGCCACCTCTAAATTTGGTGGCTTTATTTCTCCTTTTATTATATTATTTTATCTCTCAATTATTGCAAAAATATCCACCAAATTAATTCCAAATTAGTTTGTGAATATTTCAATCATGCCATTGAACATTATGTGAATCATATTCACAACCCAAACTAATTTGTAAATTGCATTTCCAATTAATTAACAAATGTGAATCCAATTCACACTATTAATTAACAAATGCTATTTACATAAATTCTCTCTCTTATATATACATATTATAAATCACATTTATAATACACATATATCATGGATAGTATTATCCACATTCTCTAATCCTTGATAATTAAATCTCATTTAATTATCTTGGATAATAATATGAATCATATTCATATTATGCTTGATAATTAAATCTCATTTAATCATCAAGTCCTTGCTTGGATATTTCATCAAAAGAATTATTCTTGAACCCTTTCAAGAATAATGTGCTTTCTCCGCAGATACTTGGAGATAAGGACAGGGCGATTGTATTATTCCATGTATAGTGACTTGGATGTTGAGATATTATCTCAAATCCAGATCGAACGAACCTCCCACAGATGCTTGATTAAATCAAGACCGCAAATCCAATCTTCTCATTGAATCTGAATCCCATTCAGACCAATGTCCAACACTTGGACTAAGATCGGATTGCTTCTCTACTGAAAGGAGTCACTAAAATCCAGACCTGTTTCATCACTCCCTCGGAATGGAAGCGTCATGGATATACAATCGTTTATGATCACATCACCCTTCAGGTATTCCCAATACCTGTACATCCTGCATACTGGAAGACCCATGGTCAACCCGAAGATCAAGATCTATTTTACACTGTCTTCTTCAGGGTTTGATCACCAAGTTTCTCATTTGATCATTGGGATTTGGTATTGATCATATACTTTCCAAAAGCATATATCATACCTAGGTCTTGATCATATACTTTCCAAAAGTATATTTCAAACCTACAAATTCAATCAAGCTTCCAAAGCGAGACGACCGTGCACGGAATTTGATTCTTCCCAATATCTCATGAGTGAGCTCATGTCTTCCGGTTCAGTAGTGAACCTGTATGATCCCTTTGAGAGATCGTATTACTCATATGCCCTTGCATGCACACCAGCGCGCCGGTGTATAGACCTTGGTTAGGTCATCAACCTATTGGTCTGCCAAATGTACACACTCAGACATATAGTAACACATCTGTCTCCGGTCAGAGGATGCGTGCCTATGCTGTGACAACATTCAACATAGGACTTAGGTTATCTCGATCTCGTTAAGTCAACCCATTGACCTAACTAATCTGACACCTCCGAATCTCTATTCCTATGCAGAGGACCTACATCAAGAGGTCGGTCAGATATCAGCCTATGTGAGAAAGGATTGCAATCTCCTACTCAGGCTGGAGATCACATCTTAACAATCATTTGACGGTGCTTGATGAGTCCTCAATCTAACTCTTTAGATATTCATCCAAGCACCAGCCTCTATGATTCAATAATTGAATCAACAACTGTATGATCATTAAGACAGCCATGGTACATAACCCTAATTGTACGGAGGGACCTATTATGCAAATTATTTATTCTTCATTTCAGATCAGGGAATGATATTTGCAATAACATTTATTGCATAATGGCTCGCCGTGGGCTCAATTGTCCAACACGTCCCCTATAATTGACTTTAAGGGACAGTCATGATCATCCCCTATGTATGATTATAGGGAACGGTGTAAACTACCGTCGCTATAGCAAATGGGACGCATGCTATGGAGACGATTTTTTGACCGTCCCCTCTGCTCAGAGGGGACAATCAATCTGTCAATGGCGACAGATAATGACCATCGCCTGTTCTAAACTTTCTTGTAGTGAAGGTTCCTTTTAAATAGGTAGATTTAAGGTCTAACCAAGCTCCAATCTACGGATTTTTCTTAGACTTGTTCAATTATCAAACTCAATCCGAATAATGTGAATGCCATGCAAATGATATGCAGAATGCAGAAAATGTTTTGTTATGCAATTTTCAAGATTTTTAACTTTTTATGGATTTTTGAAAAGATGATGCATATGCCTTTTTTGTTGTTTTTCTCAAAAAATATTTTACAAATGTTTTTGGTATTTTAATTTTACAAATGTTTTTGGGGATTTTAAAAAATAAAAGATTTTGGCTAAAAATAGGAATAAATATTTACACAGGGATGCTTCTTATTTTTACAAGAATCAGGTTTTAAGAATTTACAAGGGGTAAGTGCTCAATTTCAAGAATTTGTGTGATGCCAATATTCCTCAAACTTATTTGAAAAAGGTTTTTCAAACAATTTTGAAAACAATAGTCCAAAATATTTTTTACAAAGAATTTTACAAACATGTACGCATATTTGAAAATCATTTTGCAAAGGTTTTTCAAATAGTATATATATATATATATCAAACATTTTTGCAACCATTTTCCAAACAATTTGCCAACCGTTTTTCAAACATTTTATTTCACACAAAGAAAATAAATTTTTGAAACAAAATATTTTACAAAGGTTGAAAATATGTAACAAAATGTTTTCCAACTAGTTTTCAAAAGATTTTTCAAAAGAATTTTCAAACTATTTTTTCAAACATTTTGTAAAAACTATTTTTACCTGACTTACTAATCAATAAATAGAAAAGAATTTGAGGAATGATAGACATCTTTTTTAAAGGTTTTTAATGAATTTTATAGGTGTAATTAGACATAATTATTAATAAAAATACGAAAGTAGGGGTTACGGCTTAAAGTATATACGAAGTATATACGACCCCCATATACATAGCTTAAGCTATGTCCTCATAGATCAGAGGGAAAAAGAGAAGACATAACTCAGTACTGAGTATAGAGAAGTCTATAGAATAAACGAATGGAGAAGTGAATGAACAATGAGAAGTTGACCGTCCCCACTATACTTAAGATCAGATCATCCTCCTAAGTATAGCAGACTGTACACAAAGCAGGGAGGGTCAAGGGTGGGAATGAATAGATCGTACTTAAACTGTCTCCCCCTATACTCAGGGTAAGATATCTCTAAGTATAGACAAGAAGAGGAAACAGTGGAGAGGATCAAAGAATAGAAGAAATCGGGGTGCACACCCCCTATACTTAGGACAAAGTGCATCCTAAGTATAGAAGATTGAGAAAAAGGGGGTGGCACTTTTTTGGTAGAAAAAGAAAATAGAAAAGGAAAAGAAGAAAAGAAGAAAAGAGATGATAAGATGGAAGAAGATAGAAAAGGATGTACACATCATTCCCCATATACTTAGGTTAAAAGAATTCCTAAGTATAGGCAACAACAAGAGTGATGAAACTGAACCATGAGAGAACAATCGGGTCGTCCACCCCCCTATACTTAGGACAAAGTACGTCCTAAGCAAGGCACGCACGAGAATGGGGTAAATGAGCAAAACGGCGGATAGATGGAGGTTAACAAAAGTGAATATAAAACAAAGTGGATGTACATAGGATCAAGAAGGTCGAAAGAAAACCTTCTTGCGGGACTGCTAAGGAATAGATCTAACAAGGTGCAGTTCGTCATCGGGGTCCTAGATGATACAAACCGATCCGGGTCAACACAGTGAAGCTCCTCAATGGTCCTAGAGTGAAGAGGCATAGACGGGTTAGTGGAAGAAGTGTATCTAGTTCTGGCCTTGGGAGTCTCCCTAATATCATCATGAGAAGGGACAAACTCATCGTCGGAAGAAGTGTAGTCAGTGTCGTCTTGTGAGGTCTCGTCTAGGTCAAAACCAAAAGGAACGAACTTATCAGTGGAAGTAGTCGAAACAAGTTTGTCCTCTACAATCCCAATCTGGCTCATCATTCTCATCAAAAGGCACGTAGTCCTAAATAAAGGCAACAAGATTAAATTCGATCTTAGTCTCATCAATCTCTACCCTCCGCTCAATGGTGTCAATTGTGTAAATCTTGTGGATGTCATCAACGCATCACAAATCACAGAGATAGGAAACTCTAAGGTCTACGCTTTTCGAGTCTTCCTCCTTGAAGAGGAATTCTCGGGTCTCATCATCAGTCTTAAAGAAATTCTCTCTGATATCAGCATGTAGATCATAAGCCTCGGGGTCAGATAACACATGCACGCTCTCGTGGGATGCAGGTCTCTAGTCAGTGGTAGGTGTGATGATCAACACATCACTCCCGACATCAAAACGGAAGCAAAACTTTCCAGATCCATAATTAATAACGGCTCTCGCAGAGGCGAGAAATGGGCATCCTAGGATGATTGGAGGACACTCCACAGGGGTAGAGGTCTCCATGGGCAAGACAATGAAGTCTATCATGAAGCTCATGCTCTAAATCAGAATGACGACATTTTCAAGAATACCCTTCGAACTCTTTATTGATCCATCAGCGAATTGTACGATCATCCTGGTTTTCTTGAGAGGTCCAGGATGAATAGACTATACCAATGAGAAGGGTATTATATTGATCGATGCATGACGGACCGCGGACCTACCCTTTTTATGTTGTCTAATAGACGAGTGCGTTGCAGTCGGATAGATCAGCGTCGATCAAAAATTACCGCACGGATCGATAAATCGTCGAATGAAATTAACACGTGGTTTTATGTTTATTTAGCCTGGGCAAGCCCCAAGGTCGACTCAAGGAGGCAAAGGAACAACTCGGTATCAAGTGAGATGAATTAGATTGCGGTTTTCCAAGTGGGATTTTTTTAAATTTTTTTATGCAATAAAAATGCAAGAATGCACTAATGCGGATGAACTAGGTTATTAAGAAAATCAACAACTTAGCCAAATTTAATTTTAATATAAAATTAGTCCAAATTGACTAAATTGTATTTTTCCTATAAACCTAATTCAATGAGCAATGCAAAATATATTTTTTTGGATTTTTTGGGTTTAAAATGCACAAATGAAAAATACAAACTTTTTTGGGGTTTTATGCAATTTTTCGTGCAAATGATATGCAAAAATTATGAAAAATTTAGTGAAAGATAAACATGACGAAATGAAGCTACACTAATATTTTTGGAATTTTCTGACACTTTTTTATTTTTTATGGATTTTTTACTGAAAATAGAGCGACTACGAGTATTTAATTTCCAATAAATCCACGAAATCAAATTATCCAGAGAGCTATTTATCTCAAAAAGATGTTCTAATAAGGAATACAGAAGAGTTGAAAATTTCTCAAAAATATAATTCGTGGATTTAATTAAAAATTAATTACAGAAATCACTCTATAATTTATTCTATGCACAAGACAAATCCAAATTGAACGAATTTTGGACTGTAATTAAAGCACACTTAGAGGCATCATTCACATTTTTTCACAATTTTTGGAGCAAGAAATACGCATGTTTGAATTTCAGAGCATAATTGGGCAAAATATTTTTGAATTTCAGTCTCTGATTTTTAATAAATAATAGGATGCTCACAAAAATGCAAATAAATAGCCAGGTGATAGAAATTTAGTTTCTCTAAAACGTGCTATTTTTTCTTAAGTAAAATGATGCTATCTGACTATCCAAATTAATGCTCAAAGTCAGAGGTCTTTTTTGCAATACAGGAATTGAAATAAACAAATTCAAAGGTGCACAAGGGCACTTATGTAATTATAACAAACTTGCTGGAGGAACTATGCAATTTGCACAAAATATAAAATAAAATAAATCAGACCTTCTCAACCAAGCTAGGGCACGCCGCCCTTTGAGGATAAGGCGGCAAGGGCTTCACGCGCAAGGAGCTTAGAGGCGGCACGGCAGGTGGTGTTGCTAGAGGCAGCGCAACTTGGCCGCTGCGCGAAGGGCGGCGCGGAGATCGGAGCGGCGTACGGGGCGGACGCGACTAACATGCGGCATGACGCACAGCTGGCGAGCGGAGAACGATGTGCGTTGCGCGTGGCGAGGAGGCGTGCACCGCAGGAGGCGCGGGGCGTGCGGAGCGCGGTTGGCCGCGTGTTGCCGTGGCGAGGAGAGGAGGTGCCCGCTGGAGCGGGGAGGAGCGCGGGAGGCGCGACACTGTTGAAAGCGGTATGGCGATGCGGGGAGGGCAGGGGCGGTTGAGCACGATGAAGAGGTGGTGCCTGGGCGGCGCCCAAAGGGCGGCACGTAGCCGCTATGCGCGAAGGAGAGGCGTGGATGACCTGGAGGGGTGCGGTTGCCTTGCCGAGGGCGAGGGGGCACGCGCGGGCGCTGCGCTGAACGGTGGCCATTGCGCGGGCTGCGGTCGGTGGTCTGGAGGCGTGACACCAGCGGGGGTGGAGTCGCGGGTCGGCGCGACGGCAGCGGTGCCGTGCGCGGCCGTGATGGCATTGAAGGGGCAGACTGCAGTGAGCGGTGGAGGTCCGCGGTGCGAGGGCTACGCTCAGTCGCGCGCGGTGGAGGGACGATTGCACGGGGCTGCAATGGCGGAGAGAGACGGTAACCGACGCACGCTGTGGAGGGCAGCCTGCTGAGCGCGCATGCCGCGACTAGGGAGGGCGGTACGGTGTCGGCGCGGAGGGGCTTGGAGGAGGGTCGGCCAAGGCTGCAGCTCCTGTGATTTTTTTATTTTTTTTTTGTTTTTTTTCTTTTGCAATTTTTTTGTATTTTTTCTTCTTGTAAACTGGAAATAAAATATGAGATGATGAATGAGTGTTGATGCAGGCTTTTTTTTGGGATAAAGATGTTGATGGGATTTGAGATGATTGGTGGTAATGGGGTAAATGCAATGAAGATGGTATGTGAATGTGATGATGATAGTGGTGGTGATGATGGTAGATGATGTGGGTTTTTTCTTGTAAACAGGAAATAAAATATGAGATGATGAATGAGTGTTGATGCAGGTTTTTTTGGGATAAAGATGTTGATGGGATTTGAGATTATTGGTGGTAATGGGGTAAATGTAATGAAGATGGTATGTGAATGTGATGATGATAGTGGTGGTGATGATGGTAGATGATGTGGTTTTTCTCGGGTTGGGCGGCGCTGTGACGGAGGAGGGGCGGCGTGAGGTGGAAGGGGGCTTGCGCCTGGGCGGGCGTGTGCCTGGGAAGTTGCGGCGGGGCGGCGCGGAGGTCGGTGGTCGGGGACGGCGGCGCGAGGTGGAAGGGGGCTTACGCCTAGGCAGGTGTGCGCCTGGGAAGTTGCGGTGGGGCGGTGGTCGGGGACGGCGGCGCGCCGGACGTTGACGGTGCTCACGAGCGGAGGAGGGGGTGCGTGTGGCAATGGTCGGCGGTGGCCACGCGGCACGGCTGTGAACGGAGGAGCCGGCCGCGTGGAGGTGCGGTTGGCAAAGGGGGAGGCAGCGGCGGTGGGTGGGCTGTTGCTTCCTCCTGTTCACTGCAATGTTTTTTTGTATTTTCTTTTTGCAATTTTTTTGTTTTAACAGGGAATCAAAACGTAGTGAGAATGTAATTGAATGGGTGTATGTGAAGTTTGTGATTCATGGGATGATAATACTGATGATGATGAAATGATTTGGTTTTTGTTTAATAAACAAGATAAACAAACAACATTAGATAAAAAAATTGACAAAGCGAAGATAGAGAAATTACCTTTGAATCGCCGAAAGTGGAGCCGCGTCGTGCGGCTTCCGTTGTGGTCGTGGCTGATGAAACTCGATTTCATCATCTTTATTTCCTATTATTAACCCCCTTGCTTAATCCGAGTATCAATAAAACCCAGTTAATGTCCTGTAATTATTAGAGTCCTAAATAAATTAAAAACCACAAAAAAAGGCAAATTAAAAATCAATGGTATTTTTAGCCTTGAAAATACCCTTAAAAATATTTCGGGTCTTTGTTTGATCTCATCTTCAGTTTTGGTCAACATGAAACTGTAGATCTCATCAAGATCTACAACTTTCATGTTTTGAGTTTTCTCAAATTTGACCAATTAAGCCTTCAAAAATCAAAAATACAATCTGAATAATCTGATTGGGCCACGTGGCCCAATCTGGGTGAGCCACATGGCCCGGCCCCCCTTGTCTCATCCGCCTCCATTACCAGCCATTGGATCCGCCCTCTGATCCAACGGCCAGTTGATCTCCTTGTGCGCCTCAATCCTCAGCCATTGATCATCCCCGGCCTTCAATCCGCACCGCTCGTTCGTGCCTCAAGATGAGCGCGCCACGTGGCACATCTTAAACTGCTGGATTGCGCCCCAGATCTCCCATCACAGTCGTTATTTCCGCACCCATCCTCAACCGCTTGATCAACCCTAACTTCTCATCCTAGCCGCTCGCCAGCGCCGCGCCTAGTGCTCAACACGTGGTAGGTCATCTGCCTTTGATCGCTCCACCCCCGACTTAATCGCGACCGTCCCTTCGCGCCTCAACGACAGCCGTTGGATCTCCAGATCCAACGGCTAGAGGTCGTCGTCAACCTCCAGCAGCTCCTGTATCACACGTCCTCCACCTCGCATAGACCTCGCCCCCTTTCCATTTTCTCGCCCTCACCAGCCATCACCTCCACGCGCCAACTACCCCACGACCTTCTCCGATTTTCCTTCTACCTCGCGCATCATCCCACGAACCGCGATGACCTCCCAGTCGCCCCATATCGCCCTCTAAACCCACGTCGACCACCACCACTTCCGCCATAACCTTCTTTAAATACGTCGCCTCCTCCGTCAAATCACCTTGTCCACCTTTACGTGGGAGGAGGCCCAGCCCTCCTCCGCCTCTCTGTGACAGAGAGGGGTGAGAGGATCGAGCGAAGATGGCTCTTCTCCCCGGTGTCGACCCTCCGCCGATCACGGCGGAGCTGCGGCGCTCTGCGACCGCTTGAGCTGCCTCCAGTTGCGTCGCTGTCACCGATTCAACTCTGGGAACTAAGCTCTCCTCACATAAAGATGGATCAATTGCAAATTGAGGAGGATGGAATGTATATAAAGAGATGGAAAAAATGGAAGTTATAATTAAGATGGAGTGGGATGGAGGTTAATAAAATGGTGGAGTTGAATTAGAAGTTAGAAAAATGGTGGGGTTGAATGGAGGTTGGTGGTAGAATGAGTTGAATGGTGGTTATTGTAGAGAATGTATAATAAATAAATAAATGAAATAAAGTAGGCTACTTTAATTACAATAGAATAAAAAAAGAAGAAAATAAATAGTGGAGAATTTACAAGGGAAGACAAACAACATGTACACATTTTTTTACTTTTCTAATATGAATTTTTTGTCTTTTTAATAAGAGATATTTACAACGGAAAAATACAATAAAATACTACAATTAAAATACAACACAATCATGATATTTTTGTATTTTTAGTAATTATAAAAGATAAAATAAAAATGAAGAAGGAATGAATATATACATAATATACAATGTACATCTAGGTCCCAAAACCCAACTTTTGCAAATGAGTTCCGATTTTAATGAAACCACTTCCTTGGATAGATAATTTTCTAACTTGAACTTTAAAAGTGAGTTTGGTGAATTTGGAGTTCATACGGAGCAGAGATTTGGCTTGGAAGTTGGTCTTTACGACTTTTTTTCTCTTTGAGATCTAGGAGTATTTATTTGAAGAAATTTTGTTTTGTATTTTTGTATTTTTATATACATTGTTATGAACACATTGGAGAAAGAATTAGCCAAAAAGGAGTTGAAATGAAATTATTAAAAATACATGATGTTTTGGGCTATTTACATGTGAAAAACTCCTTTGATTTTGCGGCTTTTTATTGTTAATTTATTTTGTACAATCTAATATATAATAATTAATGAGTTTTATTTACAAGAGTCATTTTGTTAATTTATTGATTTTATGGATATTTTTCTGAGATTTTACTCGGGTATTTTGCTAAGATTAATATATTGAGATGATGAATCGTGGATTCATCAATGGGGAAGATGGTCGGCACAGAAACCAATAAGACGACATCTTCGAGAAGGAATGAAAGCGGGTTGAGGTGAAAACGTGCAATTACATAAAAGGATAACATACACATGGACTGACACAAAAACAAACGCAAGAGCAAATCCTGGTTTTACAAAGTTAACATGATGATGGTTGCAAAGGTCTGACCGTTATCTTTTCTATTTTAGTTAAGTGCAAAAATTAATCTTTTTACATAGGCACATAGGGTGAGTCGCTTGATGCCCAACATACACTCCCACTACATCCCAATCAAAGAGATGATATGCCTGGGCTGTCGGGTTCAATATCACTCCCCTAAGGATAGTAGTGAAAAGATATACACCATAACGTCACTCTAAGGTCGAAGGCAAGCGCTTTCAGCTCCCAAGCTCATAGGAGTCAGACCAGGAGACTTGGGGTGCATGTTCAGGGATTTGAGCACTAACCTTAGTGTGTACATCCTCACCCTCTCTTTTGGAGATAGTACCTGTATACAATGACGGGGTTGCTCTCCATAAAACAAGGATTAATTTTAGTCAATTTTTTGGTCAAAATTTTCTCAGCAGTCCCAATTTTAAGTTTGATTGTCCTCGAATTAAATCCACCAAGATGATAAACCTAACGATCAGTTTCGATTTCCTTTTATCCTAAGTTGTAAAACTAAGTGGATGGGAGTCGAGAAAAATTGATGCAAACAATAATATCATTGATGCATGCCCAGTCCATAAGACTTACAATGATCTTCGTGCTCTACATTTGCGGTGCAATACAAAATTGAACTTTTTATGCTAATATGCATTGTAGGTGATGAAACTGCAACTAACAGGAACATCTATTAGTTGTGAAGAATGTGAGTTTAATTTGAGTAAGTAGAATGCTCTAAGTATATACTATTAATGTGAAAGTGTGGTTTTAAGTTACATGAGCACAAGAAAATGATATTTGACCTAAATAAAAAGCTCTAAGAGTCACATGTGCAGGTTTAGCATACGAGCCACTCAAGTCGAGCCTCACCCTCAACACAAGAGTGAAACAAGTCTCGACACACCATAAAAAATAAATGTCCAATGTCTAGGTACATATGCAAGATCCTAAATGGAATCCGTTACAAAAATGCAGTTACCTAAATTATTACAAAATAATTACAAAAATCAAATAAAATTCAGAAATAAAATCTTAAGGACACTACACTCTCTCACAACTCAAGTCAATCTTAATTTTATATGATTCCTTCAGTCATCTTATTCCCAAAAAATGCCCTCCATCTCTTCTGAGTTGCTCAACTATCTAAGCAGACGTTCCATCGCATTAGGTCCCTCACAAAAAATAAGATGGCGATCAGAGAGATATATTCAAAATAAAATAAAGAAATAAATAAATAAATAAAATGTTTAAAATAAATAGAGCAATAATTACAAGAAAAGGTTGGTATTTAGGCTACTCGAGGGTGGAAAATCTGATGTCTAAATTCTCTAAAAATGAACTTAGTCATGCCTCACCGACAATGACGCCATCTGATGAACACTTAATCATCCTCGCTAATTATGTGGAAATAACTTTTTAATGTGTTCGTTGTAGGCAAGCAATCTAGATCAATAAAAAGACCACTTAATTTAACATTCAATTAAGGCTAGCGGTCAAATGTATTTTACTTGGTCAAGCCCAAGTTTAAACTCAAGGAGGCCACTGTCTCCTTATGTCAATTAATATATGATCTAAAAATACTAGGATTTCAAAGAAGTGTTTTTTATATTTTTTATAATATGCAATTTCGTTAAGTTTAGGGACTAATATGTAATTTTCAATCAAATGAAGTCTAAAAATCCTAAAACTTGGTCAGAATGTGAAAATATGCCAAAATAATATATTATGAATTTTTTGGAATTTTCAGATGTGAAATGAATTTATTATGAATTAAATATGCAGGAAGGGTGATTTTTTGTAAATTAATTTTGATAAACAGCAAGACTATTTCTTTCAATAAAATTATCCAAGATAGATCTATGTAAGGGTATCCAGGAAAAAATAATAGCTCCTAAAAATATTGGGTATAAAACACATTATCAATTAATAACTAAAATCACCACTTAATTTATTCCTTTCTCGATATGCATGCAAATGACATGATTTTTGGGCACAACGTAAAATACACTTAACTCTACCTATTATTAATTTTCAAGAATTTTTATATATAGAATAAATTTAAAGATAATTAATTACGTATAGATGGGTAAAATATGCAATTTAATACCAAAGCATTTTTAATTAATTGGTCTAGGCTCACAAGATTCAATTAAATATAAACAAGATAAAGAAATAAATTTTTCTACATTGTGTAAATTTTAAAATTAAAAATAGATGCAAAATGATTGTTCAAATGAATACACAAAATGAAGGTTCTCAATGCAATACATATAAAATAAAATGAACAAAAAATTAGAAATAGGCACTAAAAGGGTAATTAAAAACCCGAGGGGGGTTTGGTGCAAAATGACTAGGTGGCACATGCTGCGCATGTGTAGTCTAGAGGCAGAGGTGCTTGTAAAATTTCTTGGAAACTAGAGGGCTTGCAGCAACTCCGCCCCTTCTCGTCTACCACACACATGGAGGGGTAGCGAGGGCGTTGGGCGGACCGATACAAGCAGATGTTGTTGACGACAAGGGCAGAGAAGATGGTAGGAGCGGAGTTCGAGGTGGCTGAATGATGGACTGAGGATGTCTTCAAAGACTAGAGGACAGAAGGCAGCGGAAGCAGAGCGAGCGGGCCAACACGGGGCACATGATGGAGTAGATACCGATGGAGCGGGGCACGGCTGAGGTGAGCAATGCTCAATGGCAATGTAAGGTGGCATGAGGGTTCCACGTGCGACGGCAAGGTTCGACATGCAAGGTGGAGCAGCCCTCATGTGCGGCCGAGCGCGATGGTCTCTAGGGTGGAGAAGATGAGAAGGTATTGATCGGAGATATCGATCGATGTTGGTTTTGAAAAGATCAAAGATGATTCTGGTGGTTAGAAGAGTTGAGGAGGTGTGGCATTAGTAGCGGATCACGGTGAATAGGTGATCGATGAAAGATGATAGGGAAGAAGGTAGTGCCTAGGAAAGAAGATGCACAAAGGCACTCCTCAGATCAAGGCTCAATGGTGCATCTTGTCGGAGCTGTGTGGTTGCTCTGAGAAGAACCGTGACACGGATCTAACACCTCCTTGGATCTCACCACTACAAAAGTACTAGCATGCGATGAAATGCTTATTTTTCGTCCCTAGTTACAGATGATCGGTGCAAGTGCCGGCACGAGCCCTTTATGGGTGGTTGGTCAATGTTGGGTTGCAGGAAGATCGGAAATCGAGAGATGAGAGGGTGTGCGTGAGTCGCGGGTGAGTGGGTCTCACGGAGGTGGAGATGATGGGCGGAGGGATTAGTTGATGTAGGAGGAGGTCGAAGGCAGTCGTGGGGGTGGTTAGGTCACAGGGGCCACTATAATGGGTGGTGACGATTGCGTCGAGCAGGGAAGTGTTGGACATGTGAGCCCACGGCGAGCCATTATGCAATAAATGTTATTGCGAATATCATTCCCTGATCTGAAATAAAGAATAAATAATTTGCATAATAGGTCCCTTTGTACAATTAGGGTTATGTACCATGGTTGTCTTAATGATCAAACAGCTGTTGATTCAATAATTGAATCATAGAGGCTGGTGCTTGGATGAATATCTAAAGAGTTAGATTGAGGACTCATCAAGCACCGTCAAATGATTGTTAAGATGTGATCTCCATCCTGAGTAGGAGATGGCAATCCTTTCTCACATAGGTTGATATCTGACCGACCTCTTGATGCAGGTCCTCTGCATAGGAATAGAGATTCGGAGGTGTCAGATTAGTTAGGTCAAAGAGTTGACTTAACGAGATCGAGATAACCTAAGTCCTATGTCGAATGCTGTCACAGCATAGGCACGCATCCTCTGACCGGAGACAGATGTATTGCTATATGTCTGAGTATGTACATTTGACAGACCAATAGGTTGATGACCTAACCAAGGTCTATACACCGGCGCGTTGGTGTGCATATAAGGGCATATGAGTAATACGATCTCTACAGGTGCACTACTGAACCGGAAGACTTGAGCTCACTCATGAGATATTGGGAGGAATCAAATTCCATGCACGGTCGTCTCGCTTTGGAAGCTTGACTGAATTTGTAGGTTTGATATATACTTTTGGAAAGTATATGATCAAGACCTAGGTATGATATATGCTTTTGGAAAGTATATGATCGATACCAAATCCCAATGATCAAATGAGAAACTTAGTGATCAAACCCTGAAGAAGACAGTGTAAAATAGATCTTGATCTTCGGGTTGACCATGGGTCTTCCAGTATGCAGGATGTACAGGTATTGGGAATACCTGAGGGTGATGTGATCATAAACGATTGTATATCCATGATGCTTCCATTCCGAGGGAGTGATGAAACTGGTCTGGATTTTAGTGACTCCTTTCAGTAGAGAAGCAATCCGATCTTAGTCCAAGTGTTGGACATTGATCTGAATGAGATTCAGATTCAATGAGAAGATTGGATTTGCGGTCTTGATTTAATCAAGCATCTGTGGGAGGTTCGTAAGATCTGGATTTGAGATATAATCTCAACATCCAAGTCACTATACGTGGAACAATACAATCGCCCTGTCCTTATCTCCAAGTATCTGCGGAGAAAGCACATTATTCTTGAAAGGGTTCAAGAATAATTCATTTGATGAAATGTATATCCAAGCAAGGACTTGATGATTAAATGATATTTAATTATCAAGCATAATACGAATATGATTCATATTATTATCCAAGACAATTAAATGAGATTTAATTATCAAGGATTAGAGAATGTGGATAATACTATCCATAATATTTGTGTATTATAAATATGATTTATAATATACATATATTCAAGAGAGAGAAATTTAGTCAATAACATTTGTTAATTATTAAATGTGGATTGGATTCACATTTGTTAATTAACTGGAAATGTCATTTACAAATTAGTTTGGGATGTGAATATGATTCACATAATTTTCAATGGCATGATTGAAATATTCACAAATTAATTTAGATTTAATTTGGTGGATATTTTTGTGATAATTGTTATTGCAAAATTAATCAAGAGATAATAAGATAAAATAAAAAAGGAGACAAAATCAACCACCTAAATAGAGGTGGCGCCACCTATGACTTGTTCATAGGTGACGCCCCCTATGATTTAGGGTGGTTAGTTGCCTCCTCTTTTTATTATCAAATTATCTCTTGACAAATTAATTTATGTTGAATTAAATTGTGTTGATAATGTTACAACATATATTTAATTTAATTCTAAATTAATGTTGTTGGTTTTAACCAACAACAATCATAGCCATTGATCTTACATAGACCAAGCCTAGTCGTTGGATCTATGAGTCCATGGATTGAGATCCAATGGATCCTAAACTAATATAAAAGGAGGGCTAGGGTAGCCTTCCAAGGAACATCATTAAGAGTTGTGCAAGGTTACAACTCTCTCTCTCTCTCTCACTCTCTCTTTCTCATTCTCGCCCTCTCTCTTTCTCTTCTCCATCAAGTGGCTGTCCACTTTGTGTTGAGAAAGGAGAGACTCTCGGCTTTCTTCTTCGACGACTCGAGGATCTCCTTCTTCTTTGGAGTTTCTTACTCTAAAGGAAGACGACAGATTTCGTTTGACGAAATCGGGGGAGCCATCGCTTGGATCTTCATCGAGGATTGCGGGAAGGAACGTGACTCATCATCACGCCTGCAAGTGCGTTCTTCGTGGATCGGACTTAAGACAGGAGGATCTCTACTTTGGGATCTCGCGATCACAACCACGCTCCAAGAGGTATTCCTTATACTTGGTGGTTTGATGAAACGATCCGAGAAGTGTTCTCGTAATCATGTGGTTTCATCTTTAGTTTAAAAAATTTTAATTTCTGCTGCATCTAGCGACTAGTGCGACTAGTTGCCCCGATTGCATATGATGCGATCAACACGCTTCCTGATGCGCTTAAGGATTCTCAATATCCTTCAAGTGGTATCAGAGCCAGGTTTGAATAAGGTTTTGGATATGATTCATAGACCTTAGACGATTTGGTTCTTGAAAGGGTTGCGAAATTTTTACTGCATTTCAATTTTTCGCACCTCTGTATAATTGAATTTTTCAGCACTATTTAAAATGTTTAAACACGAAATTTTCAATTGGATTTTGTTCCCCATTAAACAAGGAAACCATAGGACTTGAGTGTACTAAATTTGGACTTCATTTGCTCAAGATATGGCTTTTTGAATATGACTATATTCATTGTTGCGGGAACTGCGGATTTAAACGTGATTAATGAGATAATTACGGTTTTAATCCGCCTCGAAATACGTGAATTATCACATGGATTATTTAATAAATCAAATAGGCAATCTTAGGAAACTGAGTTTGCATTTTTTGGATTTAAATTGATCAAGATAAGTTAATTTTAGTGATTGGGGGTCACTGCTGGAAATTGACATCTTGGATCATAAACCTTGTGATAAGTCATTCAATTATCATGATGAAAATTAATTATTAATTTTTTGGAATAATTAGTGATAAATATTTGTGAAATATTTAAAGAGATAATTATTTCATTTAATGACACTTGCCTAAACCACAATGATGAGATATTAGATCTTGATCATTGGTTCATCAACAAACATTGATTTCATGAAAACCATAGTTTATCCTACAATAGTTGTAGGACAACTTTTACATGAAAATCCCTCTTGCTTGAATAGGATTGGGGATTTGTTTAGCAAATCTCCTTATAATATAATCAAAATTGTGTTGATGTATATTATATGGTATAATTTCGGTTGAAAAACCGATGAGCATCTTAAAGTACATGATGATCTATCTGGTATTATCCTTTCCCGAGGCGGATGTGGTGCCTAGTCGAAGAGCATTGGGGTCGCGGGTTGCAACGTATGTGGTCCGTCCCACTCTCGTCGGTACTGGCCGTGACAGCGGGTAGGGATTGTATAATGCCGGAGAAAGTCAATGTGTATTTTTGTAATTATTAAAATTCGAATAATACGTACTTTGAGAATATACCTACTATTCAAGTAAAAGACATGTTTGTTGATTGATGATTGGATTGATGATTAATTTAATGTGATTAAATTAATTATATCCAATAAACACTCTATTATGAATAGATGTGTATTTCCCTTGGAAGAATTAATTATGTGAATATGATTCACAATAATTAATTACAATTAGAATATGAGGTGGAGGATCACATAAGTGACATCCATGGTCTCCCGTCAAGGCAAAGGATTTCGTCGCCAGTTGTTGTATATGGGAGACGCCTGTCCGAAGTGACAGATCCTATATATGATTTAATTGGATCGGGTTCTTTGCTTCTCGAAAGAGTAAGGTCGTATACGTAGTGACCCCAATATCGAGTCCTCATATTATTGGGGCGATATTGGATTGTGTATAGCGAGTATTAAGCCTGTTTACGGTTGGTTCAATTAATGACGGGCCAACATTGCCTTAGGGGAGGTGGGCCCGGGTATTAAAGACCGAATTGGGAATGCAAGTTGGACTTGCAAGGCGGAATGAGTTCCCGCTTCTTTTTATCGGAGTCGTAAGTTCTCATATTATTGGGATGCGACAAAGATAGGAAAGGAGATCCCAGATCTTGCTAGAGATATAATGGTAAGAATATCTCTTACATTGAAAGTGATTAAGGGAATGAACTTTCATTGTTGACAAGGCAAGACAACTTTGATATAAAAATTCCTAAATCAAAGTAAAACATGTATATATAATATATATACACTTATGCAAATTTCTTATTGCAGATAATCCTTCATTAAACCCACTCAATTTATACTCAATGATAACCAGTAAAATATCTTGGATTGGATTCATGATCCAGATATTGTACTTGCAATTGAACACATAATGTATGTGTTGCAATGTGCAAGTTTCCTCAACATAATGAGGAATGACAATTACATAAGACAATAAGACATCACCTTAGGGTTTGTACGTCTCCATGTTCTTGATCTTTCATCGAGTGTACTTTAGAAGTCACATGTCGATGGTGATCGTAATTGTCAAATAATCCCTACAAAATAAAAGAAGATATTTTGGCATACATATGTGCTCGAGACATTTAATCTTGAATGACATGGTTCTCTGCATTATGCAGAATGGTGGCTCGAAAGAGACGATGTACTCAAAAATATTTGAATACCTACCTGAACCAATGTTTTAAGAGTCTAGATGGATGTAGACATGATGAGTGTCATCATTCTACTGTCTATACTCTAGTCATTCATGAAGCTTCATAATATTCATATTGTGTAAATTTAATGAAGCATGTATAAATGTTGAAATGCTCTTGTATTGAAATCCTTTGAATTCAACATAAGAGATTCTTTGTCTTGAACAATGGTTGTTTATAGATGAAGAGAGCGCAGTGGAAGCATGGGTCGGACCCGAGTAAGAAGGAAAGTCAAAGAGTTGACCTACTTCTGTGACTTCCATATGACATCCAAAGAGTTGGATGAATGCCAATACTGCAATAAGTTGATGTGTTGATAGTATGACTATCAAGTCTGTCTAAAATCCTTAGTGAAGGACTCAGATAGAGCATCGGAATAATCTACATATAATCATTGACTTTGACTTTCTTATTTCACAACATAAAGTCTGACAATTGTATCCCAATCTTCTAATAACATTTGCAATTGGTTGCATGTATATATTAGAAGATTAGAAATTTGATCTTAAGGTTTAATAGTCATCTACATGGATATTGGTGCAATTGTTGCGACAATCTCTGTTGGATAGATAGACTTCATATTTTCAGTGGGAGAGCCCTTTGTCTTAGAGAATGTCTCTATGACCTAGATATCAGAATACCCTCATTGTTTGTTTCTAAATGTTGGAAATAAACATGAATTCTGAGATAGAACTATCATAAAGAGTTATGATGGATATATTTCAGATAGTAATCTAACATCTAGTGGACTCCACAAAATTAGAAATTTAATGAATGGTTCATTAAGATTTCTAATACTGAAAATCAAACCTTATAAGATCAATAGGAGGATGAAAGATCATTTGACAATGATCTGGCATCAAGCCTTGGACATTTGTTTGTTGATTTGATCAATAGACTAGTAAAATGTCTAAAATTTCAAATCTTACATACTTGTGAATATTGTATACAAAGTAAAATGTCCAATACACTCTTCTCTGAGAATGGTGTTAGATGTCGAGGTATTCAAGATCTCATACATATTGATGTATGTAGATCATCTTTATCATAGTAAACATTATGGATATGTGATATCTATTGATGATTGTGTATGATATGAGATTTCTTCTCTTCATCTGAGGAACCTTTGAAATGTTCAAAGATTTCACAATTTTGGTTTAGAACCAAAGTTTGAAGAAAGATGAAATGAATTTGATCTAACCTAGGTATCTTGTACCTGTTAGATAAAATTCAAAGAATGCCTTATGAAGATATGAATATCATTTCTATCTCAATCCTCCTAATACACCTAAACTCAATGGAGTTGTAGGGAGATACAATTGGATCATGTGTGACATGAATTGGTCAATGATATTTTTTAGCATAATTTCCTCTTAGTTTCCAGGTATATATATGTAGTAGAGACTACACTATATATCCTTAATAAGATTCCTTGCATGTAAGCTGGAATTAAGCACTAGAGAGTGCTACTTCATTAGGAAAATAAAGGATGGTATTGGATACCTACTTTATGACCTTGAGATTCTTAAAAGATCTCATCTCTGAGAATATGATTCTTGGAGGATTGAGACTCTTGAGAATCAAGATGAAAATGAAGTGAAGGAACTCATTTAATCTTGAGAAGATAATGAGGCTCCTGAAATTGGAGACTAAAAGTAAAACTAAAGATGAAACATTAAAACATCTTCAAATGAGTTTGAAGATGTATTCCATGTGTCAGTTAAATCTGAGAGTGATCGGACTTCATGTGATGAAGCTCCTAAGGATCATGACATGGAAAGATGGATATTAGCAACCCCGAGAACATACCAATACAACAACCTCTGTTAATCCTTGCTCCTTACCCCATACCTCCTTTGTGCTTTGATGAATTCAAATCTTATGCATCTTTCATTTGATTAGCATGGTTTTCATAGTCGTCAAGCTTGACCAAGAGCTCGTCTTCTTCTACAAAACGTTAATAAAGCAAGAATAGAGGTTGGAAAATATTTGACCCGTGAAAATGGGTTCTACTCTTTTGTGTAGTGTAGAAGATGTGAGTTCCTAAGGTGTATCACTGGCAACTACTGTCTCTACTTCATCCAAGCATATCACAAAGATTTATATCTTGCCTTATAACATAGTGTAATTCATTTTATTTTTCTTGTAGCTATGTTTATCTTCCAATCTTTGAAGTACTTGGATTGAGCACATGCAAATCCCTAAAAGTCAACTTTCTCACATCCTAATGTGAAAGTAGATCTAAGATCTGACTCGATGAGACGGATCCAATGGAACTTGTTTTTGTTTGAATCGAAGACTTTTTTGAATTGTTATGAATTTTGGAAGCAAAAGAGGTTGACGATGGTTAAGTCATCATTAACTCTTAATAATCATCATTAGTATTATAAAATATTAACTAAAGACACTAAGGACCATTAAGCTCGCTAGCTATAATTAAGGAATGTTAATCATGGGTCAATTGTAGAATTAATTATGATCAAGGATAATTAATCGTAATTAACACTAATGACGTGTCATTAATGAAACCATGTCTTTGTGATAAACTTGGGGCAAAGCTATGAGTGAAAGTCATGGGCTGCAAGACCTTCTTAAGGAGGAAGCCATGGTTTGGGGCAAAACCATGGGCAAAAATCATGGGTTCTAAACCAGGGTTTTAGTAGTTGGGGCATGGCGAATATGTTAAACATTAACGTTCATTCCATAGCAGTAGAAAAGTTTAGGACAGAAGATGCAAATAACCCACAAATCACATGTGACTGCATGTGCTTCAGATTCAGAGGGACTAAAATACAAATAGTTAAAAACTCAAGGTCCAAATCGTAAATATTCCCAACTACAATAGACTAGGCTAAAGAAAAATAGCTAAACAAGCAGGGTAAAAGGGAAATATACCCTTATGAGGACATGTGGCACACGTGGAGGCTAACGCCTCCCACTGTTGATATGACAGTGCGGAGAATGTCTAGAACGTGTGCGGCAAATGCGTCAGGGGGCGTCAGATCTAACAACTGAAAGGCTGCTTTATCGGGCAGCTACGATGGAATCTGGCGAACGGGGTATCATTCAAGGGTGGGGAGAAGAGATACAAGAACTCCTCCTGAGCGAGCTTCGATCGAGTGGGGAGGGAGATTCGTTGACTTGACGGAAGTCTGGAAGCTCCAACAGCCTCGTGGAAGCACTGCACATCAGAGTGGTGGCTCCGATGACGACGAAGACGGTCGGATGGATGTGGTGGAGACGACTCACCTAGAGCTACTCCGTCGGAGCAGGTGGAGGCTCGAAATGGGTTCCTCGTGCACGTTAGGACCTGCAAAGGGTATAGGGGACTGGGGGCTACGCTCTGGTCCTGGTTATTGCAGTTGGATATGAAAGAAGTGGGGGGGATGGAATTGTAGTTGATCTCCGACGAGGGTGGAGGAAGGAGATCTAGATCCTAATCTTGACCCGATGGTCGAGTCTCAAGGGGGAAAGACTGTACGAGAATATGGATCATGAGACATAGCGTTGATAGGAATGGAGAGGAGTGGGTAACGGGGCTCCAACCAGCCGGTCGGAGAGAATGAACGACGATGGAGAGAAATGGGCAAGATGGAACAATGATGGAAGAAAGCGATACCTTAAGGTTTGGAAGAGCTCCTGAGCTTCAGGAGAAGGCGAGCGTCGAGGTTATGGCCTTAACTGGGCCATGACTGGCCAAGGAGGCTACACGCGGTAGAGGTCTGGCCACGTAGCTTGAGCTGCATTGATTCTACACCAATTCGAGCTCCGAAGGTCGCTCCAGATAGCTGTCACTCAGCTGGAGGTGGCTAGGGGTCGAAAGGGTGGAGAGGAACGAGCTGAAGAGTAGTGAAGGTGGACGAGGGGCTGGAAAGATCGAGAGAATGCACGCAACTCATAGGGTTTTCACATTTTCTTCACCTTCTTCATTTTTATTCTCCCTATTTCCCCTTTTTTATATTTTATTTCTTGTGATTTATGTTTTTGCTTCATTTTCTTTATTTTCAATGAATGAACCCATAGACTTTGGATTGCTTAACACGGTAACTGGGTCCAAATCCTAAATAGAAGCATGTGCTTTTAGTTTTCTACGCTAGGACTTAGCCAAATTAAATTGTTGATTACTTGGACTTAAAATCAGAGCACTGTGAGAGACTTTATACAGCGCTAGCAGAATTTGCTATGCCAGACACCGAAGAGTTTCCAAGGCCAGACATTTATGTTTATTTTCTAGGTATTTAGTAGTTGGTTCTTCATGATTAATAGCAATTCTCGTTTAGGGTGATTTCATCATTTTTTTTTCATACAATGCTTGTCGTATAAATATTTCAATTCTACCTTGCATCCTGCATGGAGAGAGTTGGGAAGCGTTGTAAGTCCTCTTACTTTGCATGCATCATTAGATACTAATGTGAGATTTCCACCTTAGTATAAGCTTGCATGGCTTTTCTGACTCATCTTCGATTTTTTGTATCACGTAGGACTCAAAAAAAATACTCAAAAAAGTAAAAATCAAATATTAAAATAAGAAGACTATTTAATAAATTTTGACCTAATTAAAATTCATAACAAACCACCACTGTTTGGGGTTCATAAAGCCCAAATTATTTTCCGGTACATTCCAAACTGAGTGAGGCATGACCCATAAGGATTAGAGCCAAAAATGTAGCTAGAATACTGCCATGCTATTGACTAGATTCATGAAGTATTAGTGCATCTATCATACGTTGGCAAGTAGGGCTTTGTCAACGATGGTGTTCTCGGTTTGTAGAGCATCTGACCTAGTCTAAAGTATTGAGCTTAGGCCACGTCCTCATGGGTGTGTCTGTCTCATCATATTGCATCAGAGTACCTCACTTGTTGGGGAAGTAGTGGTTTCTCCTATTGGCTTCCTCCTCTATTCTTTGGATGAGTAGTGGAACTAGACCAAATATCAAGGATTCTCTCAAAAAAGTGCAGGTACAGGTTACAAAGGAAGTGGAAAGTACGAAATACTTTTTTGGCAGTACACTCCCATATAGGGTTATCCTCTAAGGATTTGTTCAAATATTGCTTGAAAATAACAATAAAATTGAAAAAGATAAAAATAGTCGAACTTTTACAGCTTCACATTGTGTTTGGTTGGTGGATCCATACTTGTATTGTGTTTGTTTGATTTATATTTAGGTCAAAGATCCAGTTCTGTGCATTTGCGCCCTTTATGCATTTTCATCTGTTTAATTTCTTCTTGCCCTTCTCATCATGAGCCTTCTACCATTTTCCTCCTCTTATATTGTTCACCATCGTATTCATCTTCCTCATCTGCTCTACTTCCATTCAAGATGTCATCTCATGGATGGCTTAATTAGGACCCCGTCAACACCAACATCGATTCCATGAGTTCGACATCTTCAATAATTCGAGGCGATTCCTAAGAACCCGATTAGGATCTTGCGAACCGACCTCCAGACTTTTTAACTTTTTCATTTATTCCAATAAGCTGGGATTACACTTGTATCACCATGAACCCCTTGTGGATGGAGATCAATTTAAGTCAATATCAAATGCTTCATTCACACACATATGGAATTGACCCTATATCTAGATCATCCATCTGATATGGTGCCATCGACTTTCAGTATAAATGGGGTGCATCTTTCTGTGCAGAGCCAACACTAGACCCAATGTAGATCACATCCTTTGAGTCTGATTCAGAGATGGCTTCACAAGGGAAGGAAAATGGACTAAACCAGCCAGATCATGGACAACCCGATCAGTACATTGTGAATGCACAATTGCTTGCATCCATCCATGCCATCAGACAATAGCTGACAAATTAGGATCTTGCCTAGGTCACTTTCCAAAAAATGTTGAGTGACCTAAGGAGAAATAGAGAGAGAATAGAGGAGGAGGAGTAGAAGATGATGAACTTGAAGATGGAAACTACGGATGGCTCGCATATGAGCTGAGGGAAGAAAATCCCAAGCCTACTCTCAAGGAAACCTACAATCATGGTGCTGCCAGATGAGTGAGTGGATACAGATCCATGTAGTCCATGGACATTTTGAACAAATTCATCGATTTATTCCTCTTCTTCCCTCATTCCACAGGAATACAGACGAGGATCCCTCATCCATCTTCATTAGTTCTCTTGCATATGTCAAGCTACTCATTACCCCAACATCCCATTGGGTGTAGTCAAGATGATCATGTTCCCCTTCAGCCTTCAAGTTAAGGTTCTATATTGGATCAACCATCTGGGGAAGGTCATGAAGAACTGGGAGTAACTGAAGTCTGGGTCCCTTTAAGAATATTTTTCCACTCGATCATCTGAATCAGATGCAAGCGAAAATCAATAATTTCTCCCAAGGACCGCACGAGTCAATACATGAAGCCTAGGAGAGATTTCATGATCTATAGGAGAAGTGCCCCCATCACAACATTCCTCCCACCAGCTTGGTCCAACACTTCTTTGGGGGACCCACTCTTGAAAGTCAGAGGCTTGTGGATGTCTCATGTGGTGGCTCCCATTTCAACAAGTATAAGGACATCATTTGGCAAATATTTGAAGATATAGTCTAAGCAGAGGCCACTTTATCCTCATCATGTGCATAACAACGATAGTCGTAGATCCACCACAAGCCCATCAACATGGCAGCATCTAGTGAAGTGGATAGGGACGAGAGCTCCAACCTCAGCATCATAGGGAGCCGCATGTACAAGGTTGATATAATTGAAAAGCGATGACAAGACCTGGAGAAATTGTCTGTGATCGAATAGAGGACCCAGCACCTAGACACGCTGGATCAGATTTCAAAGTAGCTAGAGTTGTTTGTGAGCACAATTAATATGGTATAGTCTGTGAGCCTGATTGCCACCACTCTTGTTGAGAAGAAAGAGCCATCATCTCCACAACAACCTTTGCCGAGTGCAACTCAGGCTCATAACCAACACGTATACTACGTGCAGACACCTGACCAGTCACTACCGCCACCATCTTAGTATATTATTCTTTACTGGCCAGAACTCCAATCACCTTCTTACAATCCATTCTCCCGTCATGACCCATCATCCAAGAGGTTAACGACATCTGGAATAATGATGCCCAATTGGCCCATCTTGGCAGATAATAATAGGGCTAATCATCCTCCTTTTAGTCATATAACCAACATCAGGGTGGGAGGTTTGTCCAATCAAACCAACCTCTACAACACTAGGCTCTGCAATATCAGAATAACTGGATGTGGAATCAGCAGTACGAGAAGACTGCATATCATCAATACTAGCCATATCACTAGTACACATGCGCTTCTCATAATTAGTATCCCCCTCCTCCACAACTTCTTCACCATCAACTCCCTCCTCCTCACTACAATTCTTGAAGTTCCCTGCCTTCGTAGTATCATTTTCAATGTGGTCAGTATGCTGAATCATCCAATGTTGCTCGAGTGAATCTAGCCTTGGACTGCTTGTACCAACTCGTCAAAGGCCTCATAGAGATGTCTTTGATGCTCAACGACCTCACTACCACCAAAACTTTGATTTCAATGTAGGTTGAGGCGAACCCTGAATATTTTAAATGGAAAGAGTAGGTAGTTTGTGATATCTCGTCCAATCTGTTAGAGTCATATATCTCAGATTATGTTTTGTCTCATGTAGTGACTCTTAGGAGCGATAGGACTTTGCAGCTATCAACCACCACCAAGGGAAAAAATAAAGCGCCTTTTGGAGAGTCATCTTTTGCATCAAGCAGTCTAATAGCAGAGCCGGGTGAGGAAGAAGATGATAGAGGAGAAGCACCACTCATCTACTACCACCACCACTAAGAGAAAAACTTATAAAAAATCGATAAAAAGAAAATTTACAAAAAGAAATGAAAAGCCTAAGATGAGAATGACGAACACTGGAGGAGTCAGCACCAGTAGCACTTCCATCCCAGCCCGATGAAGCAGAAGCTCATGCACGTATATTTTTGCCTGTTTGGATGGAGATCCATCTTTTAGACAATCATTTGTAAATAATTCGTTTATGAAGAACATTGAATTTTCTTTTGTGAATATTCCATTTCCATATGATATGAACAATACCCAAAAATTCAAAATTTTAAAACTACATTATTCGACCCTAGAGTGGTTGAAATTATTGAAAATCTTGTTTTAAAAATACCACTCATGAAGTCCATGGAATACATGCTAACAGTAAAGAAAGTATTGAAACATGCATGTACTTTGAAGCATCAAAGCTGTAAGAACTGACATATAAGTGGAGACAAGCACATACTAACCATGGCCCTAATCAATGCAATTAGTAACCTCCCTCAGAAAAAGAAAGACAAGGGAGCAACCAATATAAGATGCTAGATTTTAGACCAAAAATTTGAGCGCACTCTTGTTGATAGCGGGTCGTCAATAAACCTCATGCCCTCCTCACTACCGCAGATATTTGGGCTTGGACTGCTTAAGCCTACAAGAATGAAGCATCTTTCTCTAAATGACGTTTTCATACAGGAATTCCTCTCTTCAAAGGAGGATATGGATAGCACAGTTAGTCCATTCTTCCTTGCTGACTGGGAGTCATAATCCAAGTTATTGATCAGCGCGTCTGAAGAAGATTCATGCCATATTGAATGTGAAGAATTCATTAAAGACATTTATTTCAGAGCCAGTTGTGACAGAGGTGGATAGCACCTCATTGATGCAAGTAGATCAACCATTTACCACCACAGTATCTGAAGTGACCACGAAGCGAGCTCAATAACTACCATAACTCAAACCACTCCTGTCAGGTCTGAAGTACGCATTCCTTACGGGTGAAGAACACATGTATCCAGGTCATCATCAGTAGCAAGCTGACCCCATATCAAGAATTTTTGCTTATCGAGATTCTAGAAAATATCTGCAAGGCACTTAGTTAAAAAATCTAAGATATTTGAGGGATAAATCCAGCTCTGTGTTCACACCACATCTATCTTGAGGACGATTGCATGCCATCCCGAGAATTTCAAAGAAGACCGAATCCATACACGCGAGACGTAGTGATGAAAGAAATCATAAAGTGGTGTGAAGCAGGCTTTATGTACCCCATCTTCGATTCCAAATCAGTGATCCCCTTGTATGTAGTTCCCAAGAAATCGGGTCTCACTGTGGTAAAGAATGATTAAGGAGAGGAGATCTCAACCTAAGTACCGACATCATGGTAGGTGTGTATTACCTACCGCTAACTGAATTCAACGACATAGAAGGACCATTTCCATCTACCATACATTAATTAAGTTCTTGAGAGACTTGAAGGAGAAGAATACTTCTGCTTCTTAGATGTGTACTCCTTGTACAATCAAGTGGAAATCGCCCCTGAAGACCAAGAGGAGGCAACTTTCATGCCTATTCAACACCTATGTTTTTAGAAGGATTCCTTTTGGCCTTTGCAATGCTCTAGTTACTTTCCAAAGATACAGGCTAACCATCTTCGCTAACATGGTCGAGAATTTTCTTAAAGTTTTCATGGATGATTTCTCCGTCTATGGTGACAATTTTGATTCATGTCTTATGCATCTATATAGAGTACTGCAAAAATGTCATGAAATTAATCTTGTTCTATCTTAGGAAAAGAGAAACTTCATGGTTACAGAAGGTATCGTGCAGGGCCATGTCGTCTCCAAGTATGGCATTGAGGTCGACCCGACGCTTTCATGTAGACCACTTTTTGATTTGACTTTATTTGCTATTTATTTTTTATTTTATTTTAAATTGATTTTTGAATTTTTCGGAGTGACACGTGGCAGCTCCTAGAGCCACCATGTTTCACCCCCATTTTTTATTTTACATTCTTTTTAATTTATTTATATTTTATTTATTTATTTATTTAATAATAATATTATTATTTTTATTTCTTTTTTTATTTTTTTCTAGTTGCATGGTTGCACCCTCCCATGTCAAGTGGCCCCCAATGCCTCTCCCCCTTGCGGCCTGCCCCTTCACCCATCTTCCTGAAGGATATTGAGAATCCTGAAGCGCATCACAGAAGCGTGTTGATCGCATCGTATGCAATCGGGGCAATTAGTCGCACTAGTCGCTAGATGCAACGGAAATTAAAATTTTTTAAACTAAAGATGAAACCACATGATTACGAGAACACTTCTCGGATCGTTTCATCAAACCACCAAGTATAAGGAATACCTCTTGGAGCGTGGTTGTGATCGCGAGATCCCAAAGTAGAGATCCTCCCGTCTTAAGTCAGATCCACGAAGAACGCACTTGCAGGCGTGATGATGAGTCACGTTCCTTCCCGCAATCTTCGATGAAGATCCAAGCGATGGCTCCCCCGATTTCGTCAAACGAAATCTGTCGTCTTCCTTTAGAGTAAGAAACTCCAAAGAAGAAGGAGATCCTCGAGTCGTCGAAGAAGAAAGCCGAGAGTCTCTCCTTTCTCAACACAAAGTGGACGGCCACTTGATGGAGAAGAGAAAGAGAGAGGGCGAGAATGAGAAAGAGAGAGAGAGTTGTAACCTTGCACAACTCTTAATGATGTTCCTTGGAAGGCTACCCTAGCCCTCCTTTTATATTAGTTTAGGATCCATTGGATCTCAATCCATGGACTCATATACCCAACGGCTAGGCTTGGTCTATGTAAGATCAATGGCTATGATTGTTGTTGGTTAAAACCAACAACATTAATTTATAATTAAATTAAATATATGTTGTAACATTATCAACACAATTTAATTCAACATAAATTAATTTGTCAAGAGATAATTTGATAATAAAAAGAGGAGGCAACTAACCACCCTAAATCATAGGGGGCGTCACCTATGAACAAGTCATAGGTGACGCCACCTCTATTTAGGTGGTTGATTTTGTCTCCTTTTTTATTTTATCTTATTATTTCTTGATTAATTTTGCAATAACAATTATCACAAAAAATATCCACCAAATTAAATCTAAATTAATTTGTGAATATTTCAATCATGCCATTGAAAATTATGTGAATCATATTCACATACCAAACTAATTTGTAAATGACATTTCCAGTTAATTAACAAATGTGAATCCAATCCACATTTAATAATTAACAAATGTTATTTACTAAATTTCTCTCTCTTGAATATATGTATATTATAAATCATATTTATAATACACAAATATTATGGATAGTATTATCCACATTCTCTAATCATTGATAATTAAATCTCATTTAATTATCTTGGATAATAATATGAATCATATTCATATTATGCTTGATAATTAAATCTCATTTAATCATCAAGTCCTTGCTTGGATATACATTTCATCAAATGAATTATTCTTGAACCCTTTCAAGAATAATGTGCTTTCTCCGCAGATACTTGGAGATAAGGACAGGGCGATTGTATTGTTCCACGTATAGTGACTTGGATGTTGAGATTTCATCTCAAATCCAGATCTTACGAACCTCCCACAGATGCTTGATTAAATCAAGACCGCAAATCCAATCTTCTCATTGAATCTGAATCTCATTCAGATCAATGTCCAACACTTGGACTAAGATCAGATTGCTTCTCTACTGAAAGGAGTCACTAAAATCCAGACTAGTTTCATCACTCCCTCGGAATGGAAGCGTCATGGATATACAATCGTTTATGATCACATCACCCTCAGGTATTCCCAATACCTGTACATCCTGCATACTGGAAGACCCATGGTCAACCCGAAGATCAAGATCTATTTTACACTGTCTTCTTCAGGGTTTGATCACTAAGTTTCTCATTTGATCATTGGGATTTGGTATCGATCATATACTTTCCAAAAGCATATATCATACCTAGGTCTTGATCATATACTTTTCAAAAGTATATATCAAACCTACAAATTCAGTCAAGCTTCCAAAGCGAGACGACCGTGCACGGAATTTGATTCCTCCCGATATCTCATGAGTGAGCTCATGTCTTCCGGTTCAGTAGTGAACCTGTATGATCCCTTTGAGAGATCGTATTACTCATATGCCCTTATATGCACACCAACGCGCCGGTGTATAGACCTTGGTTAAGTCATCAACCTATTGGTCTGTCAAATGTACATACTCAGACATATAGCAATACATCTGTCTCCGGTCAGAGGATGCGTGCCTATGCTGTGACAGCATTCAACATAGGACTTAGGTTATCTCAATCTCGTTAAGTCAACTCTTTGACCTAACTAATCTGACACCTCCGAATCTCTATTCCTATGCAGAGGACCTGCATCAAGAGGTCGGTCAGATATCAGCCTATGTGAGAAAGGATTGTCATCTCCTACTCAGGCTGGAGATCACATCTTAACAATCATTTGACGGTGCTTGATGAGTCCTCAATCTAACTCTTTAGATATTCATCCAAGCACCAGCCTCTATGATTCAATTATTGAATCAACAGCTGTTTGATCATTAAGACAGCCATGGTACATAACCCTAATTGTACAAAGGGACCTATTATGCAAATTATTTATTCTTTATTTCAGATCAGGGAATGATATTCGCAATAACATTTATTGCATAATGGCTCGCCGTGGGCTCACATGTCCAACAATCTCCCACTAGCCCAAAGAGCCATTAATGGGCTAATCATTTAAACCCACACTCATGTTTTAATCATAGGCTATTTAGAAATAGCTAGGTAAGCTGATCAGTCACTCTGTTCCCAAAATACTATGCCAAGTCCTTTTACGGTACTTGCATATCCCTAGGTAACAGTGCTCGCATCCAATGCGAATGTTGCATCTTATGCAACCAATACTCAATCTAGTCAAATCACTTATAGTGTCCTTGACACTATTGCTCAATTATTATAACCAGTATTTTCATAATCCTTATCAGAATACCCTTATTCCTGGAGATCACTATCTCTCAAGGTATCCACAGTTAAGACCTTTTAGATCTCTATCTATAAAGTCTTAAGCTTTTGAAGATATGACTTTGAGATCACTATCTCAAAAATCTTGTCATCTATGAAGACATTGTTATTACTGCAATCAAGTGTTTTCTTTCTCCATAGTAGGATTAGTAACAGTTTACTACTCCCACTGCATGGCAGATATCTAGCTTTTGTACACATCTAGCATACACTTAGCTTCTCGTAACTGATGCACAAGTGCAAGCAGTTTTAGCATTCACTTCCTCAACTCTTTGAGGTGTTATCCCTTTTGATAGGTCAGTACCAAATCTCAAGGGAAGGAAGCCTTTCTTGGAATTTCCAAGAATGGAATATGTCCAAGGTGTACTACAAATGTGACAGTCCCAATACCTTCTTTTCTTTGCTTCTGAACAACTTCAGAACTAGGATCTAAGAGGTATTCTTGAGATCGTATCTCAAGGTGTGGAATAGCCAGTCTATAAAACACTTATTATCATCCTTATATCATTCCAAATGATTAGGATATTATCTACATTTAGCATGATGAATACAATGGAACTCCCACTAAGCTTCATATGGTACATCAAGATTCTATCTGAAATCATAACATTTATAATTTCATCAAATCTTATGTTCCAACTTCAAGAAACTTATTTGAGTCCATAGATGGAGTTTCTTTAGCTTGCACACCTTGCTTTCCTCAACCATGAAATCCTGGGGCTACTTCATGTCAATATCCTCAGAGAGGTATTCTTAGAGGAATGCAATCTTGACTTACATCTTGAAGATGCAATAGTCAAGTTGTGTAGCTAAGGTTAGCAACATTTTGATGATTTTAAGCATGGTCACTGAAGAGCAAGTCTCATTGCAAGCAATGTCTTCTCTTCCGATGTGTAGCTTATGACTACGAACCGAGCTTTGAAGGTCTCTACCTTCTCATCAGGTTCCATCTTCTCTTGAAGATCCATTTACACCTTTATGGGTCTTACCCATATAGGTGGATCCTCGAGGGTCCATATACAACACTTGTATATGAACATGTTTAGTGCACTTAGACCGAGTCCTCAAGATGTGTAGGGAGGTCAATATAGTACTCTTCTAGGAAGAGCCAATTTATGGTGACAGAAGGTATCGTGATGGGTGATGAATATGTGATTCATCACTCTAAAAGTTGAAAATAAAGCTTTGTTCCCGAGTAATTAGATGCATATTTCCACTTATATTGCATAATTAGCATTCGTGCATGTGTAAATAATATCTGCATGAGCCAAATTGTTGTGTACATATTCACCTGTATATTAGCTAAAACCACATATTTGTATCTATTTTATAATAACTCCAAATCTAATAAAACCAACTTTATAGTGCATATATTACTAAACTAATTAAGGAAAAATATCAAAAAAATACTAACTTGTAAAATTGTCCAATAAAACCCAAATCCAAATTTGAAACTATGAGCCTTAAAATGCACATATCTCTCTCATATAGTGTCCGATTTATTCTACTCACTTTTAAAGTAATATACATTCAAAGACCTTCAAAACAATACTAATTTCATAAAAATTGGAGATCGTATTTGAAACTTGGATTTGGGCCCCTACTGTATGTTTTACATATTGACTAAAACACCCTTCATCTCATCTTTTTATTTTATTAATTATTAAAAATAAAAAATTATATTAAGTTGTAAATATTCCTTTGTAGATTCAAAAAAGTTAGTCAACATATCTTTTGGGATCGTTACACTAATGGGGACATAGTCGACTGATCACAAATATTAGTTTGTTGTCTTTTAAATGTTTATTTGACATATTGTACCTAATGTGCAATTCACGTGTGTCGTGGACAAAACATGTGTAAATGCATGCAAACTATGAATGATTTTCATCATCTAGTTAATGTGATGCGTATGTATGATTCATTAGTCCACTCCTTAGAGTTTAATATTATCTAACTTATATGCTACTTATAATCCCAAGATGCCAAGGTACCTTGTCGGAGGACCATGTACATCCACTTTTGTCAGTTTCTTAGCTCCAACACATGCACTCCTTGTAACCTCAAGGGAGTACCACATACACCTATTTCGTCGAGTTGCACATCTTCCATCACACACACACACACACACACACCTTATAACCTCAATATGTCAAGGTATATCGGGTGAGGACATGTACATCCACATTACAACTTCCAATACATATGTTCATTAACATCTTGAGATGACAAGGTACCTCCAGAGAGGATCTTATAAATCCACTTAGTTTAGTTGTTCAACCTCAACACATGTGCTTATCGTAATCCTGAAACGCCAAGGCATCTCAAATGGAGGATCATGCACATTTACTATATTAAGTTTATTAACCTCGATTAAATGTGCTCCTAATAATCTTAAGATGCCATGGTACATCAAGATGGACCATGTACGCTCACTCTGAGTTTCTCGATCTTTAATAAAAGTGCTCCAAGTTTATCAGAGTGACATATTATTACTACTTTTCAAACATGCTCCTAATAATCCTAAGATACATATTTTCTTATACTTGTAACATCCAACCCAAATATAGTTTCTCTCTCGCTCTCTCTCTCTCTCTCACACACACACACAAACACTGAAAGCTCACAAAGTGTGTATGGATCATAAAAGTGGGGGACTACTACTTAACAATTTGAACTTGGAATTTTAGGTGTTTGCCAATGAGTCTATTTGGGCCCAAGCCCCACGTTGTTAGGGAAGGTTTCCTCGATAATGGTCTGGAGGTCTAAACCCAAGATGTTACAATGCTCCCTTAAGTTGATTAGTAGTTACATCCATCCTCCTTGTTTCTCACTTTATGATGGGGAATATCCTCCCAACAAAACCATAACTCATTGTCATGATGGGGAAATCTCCTTCATGTTTATGACTCCATCTCACTCGTAACTCTTCTTGGCGACGGAGACCAATACAATCCTGGATACATACATTCTTTCTATCATTTCTTTCTTGAGTATTTGGTCATCCCGGTCCCACCTTAGGAGCTGAAATTTTATTGGGTCTTTTTCAGGGACTTCCTTGCAATTTGTCCATTAGTTCTTTTTAAGGCACAACCCCATTCAGTTGTCCCATTCCAGAAAATAGACTGAAGATTTTAGGAAACCCTTCCTCCAGATGCAACGGGAGAGATCGAGGGAGAGGGAGGGTGTAGCTAGGCTCCTCTCTTCTTCGGTTGATCAAGTAATGTCTTGGGCATGCTCGAGAGGAGCAACAACTTGGGTGGGCTCAAGAGGCACAATGGCTTGGGTGAGCATCGAGAGGAGCAACGAGAGAGGTCGTATCTTGTACGACCTCAAGGGAGCCCAGCCATCGTTTTGGGTCTCCATCCAGAAGCCAACAAGGAAGCCTCTTCACTTTCTTGGAGTTGAGCATTGTGGTATCTTAGATACCTAGAGTGACAGTCGTTTGTTTGTTCAAGAACTATCAGTTGTGCTCGTGGATTTTATCTTTATTTTGTTGGGCAACAAAATCGAGAAAGACATGACTCCATTTTGACCTAGTGGAATCGTTGTAGGTCTTGCCTCGTGGTTTTTCCCTTGCTCACATTGATCAAGGGTTTCCATGTTAAAAATCATTGACTCTTTGGTTGCTTATTGAGGTTTGTTTGTGTTTGATTACTTGTCATCGTTTCCATTTGATTCCCAAGTGGGGAACTCGTATTTGTTGTACCATCTTTTACTGCAGGACATGATCATGGATACTTGTTATCCCAACAAGTAGCATCAGAGCTTGCATTGGACAAAATGGGCAAAGATGATGAGGACACAATGATTAAGCTTACAAGTAGCAATTGGCAGATTTAGAAAGGCAAGATGGAAGATATTTTATATTACAAAGACCTCCACGATCCGGTGGAAGGAGAGACCTCCAAGCCTGAGAATATGTTCACAGGTGAATTGATGAAAATGAACCAAAAAGCCATCAAGACTATTCGAAAAATGACTTAACATATATGTATTCCATCACGTGGCTGAAGAGACAAATGCAAAGGAGTTGTGGGACAAACTAGCCGAGCTCTATGACCAGAAGACATCGATCAACAAGGCTTTTTTGATCTGGAAGTTGGTGAACTTGAAATATAAGGACGCGACCAAAGTGGGGGAGCATTTGAATGACTTTAAAAGCATCATCAACCCGTTGAGTTCCATATGACTGGTGCTTAATGATAAGTTGCAGAAACTTCTCTTGTTGGGTTCATTAACAGAGAGCTGGGAGACCACAGTTGTCATTGTGAAGTGATGATGAAGCCTAGCACACCCCAACACAATGATCTTGCTGAGCAGATGAATAGAACCATTGTTGAGAGAGTTCGTTGTATGCTGAAGACAATGAAGTTACCCGAGACTTTTTGGTCGAGGCGTTTCATGCCACATATTACTTGATCAACTGATCTTCGTCGATTCCTTTGGGCTTCCAGATCCAATAACGCATTTGGACATGAAAGGACCCCTCATATGTTCATTTGAGGGTGTGTTTGGATGCAAAGCTTATGTGTTGGTACCAAAGGAGCAGAGGAAGAAGTTGGATGACAAGGTGGTGCCTTGTATTTTTGTTGGGATACCATCTATGGGATCCAAGGAAGAAGACTCTCACAAAACACATGAATGCGACCTTCTACGAGAATCATCTATTGGTTGAGGACAATACTAAAGATGAGTTTTCCATGGATGATGACAGCGATGAGGACACTAACCCCTCTCTAGTACAGGGTACATGTTGAGAGGATGGGAAGATATAGCAATACAAGCCATATGCAGAATCCATTGATGCATGTCTAGGGGACCTGGGGCAGGGGAGCAACCTTATCCACATGTTGATGCATTAGAACCTCAGGTCAGGAGATCTGAGAGAGTATGTCAGCCATCGTCTCGTTAACCCACTTCTTCGTATGTGATGCTTACCGATGCAAGCGAGTCATACAACTTTGACGAGGCATAGGAGCATAAGGACAATGATCATTGGCATAATGCAATGAAGGAAGAGATGTTATCTCTCAAGAAAAATTACACTAATGATATTTGTTGAGCATCCTAAAGGCAAGAGAGTGCTGGTTTACAAGTTGAAGTCAGTTGATGGTGGCAAGGAAGCCAAGTACAAGGCCAGATTGGTGGTGAAAGGATTTAGCAAGAAAGAAGGAGTGGACTATGTTGAGATCTTCTCCCCCATAGTGAAGATGAATTCAATGAGAGTGGTGCTGAGACTTGTTGCTAGAATGGACCTTGAGCTGGAGTAGATGGATGTGAAGTCGGGGTTTCTTCATGATGATTTGAAGGAAGAAATTTGCATGGAGCAGCTATAGGATTTCAAGAGGAAGGAAAAGAGCAAATGGTTTGCATGTAGAGGAAGAGTCTCTATGGCTTGAAGCAAACCTCACGACAATGGTACTTGAAGTTTGATACTTTCATGGTAAGGCAGGGCATCAAGAGGGCTACAGCCAATCTATATGTATATGTTCGTCATCTTCCCAGTGACAGGTTCGTCATTCTTTTAATCTATGTGGATGATATGCTGATTATTAGTCATGATTCCAACTTGATTGCGAAGCTCAATAGAGAACTCTACAATGAGCTTAAGATGAAGGATTTGGGCAAGGTAAGCTACATCCTTGGGATGTAGATTACACGAGACATGAAGAAGCGCATGTTGTGGCTATCAAAGGAGAACTATGTCGAACGTGTCTTGGAGCAGTCAACATGAAGAATGCGAAGTCCGTCAGCATGCTCTTAGCATCTCATATCAAGAATCATTTCCATCCACTTCTTAGGAGAAAATAAAGGTGGCCAAGATCTCAACCAGCCCGCAGTCAGGAGTTTCATGTATGCCATGGTTTGCACCAAACTTGGCATAGACCATGTTGTGGGTGTGGTGAGCAGATTCATGTCCAATAAGGGGAAGGATCACTGGAGCAGTGAATTGGATTTTGAGATACTTGATAGGAACCATAAGTATGTGTCTTGTGTTTGGGAGGTCAAATTCCAAACTATGCGTCTACACTAATGCATATATGGCAAGAGATGTGGACCAAAGAAAATCTACCTCAGGATACATTTTCACATTTGCATGGGGAGCCATATAATGACAACCAAGCTACATAAATGTGTTGCTCTCTCGACTATCGAGGCAAAATACATAGCGACAACAAGGGGTGGGAATGAAGTGTTATGGCTACAACATTTTTTTTGGTGAGTTTGGATTGAATGGTAGTAAGCCAGCCATGTTTTGTGATAGCCACTGTGCTATAGACCTAAGCAAGAGTACCATACACCATGCTCACACTAAACACATTGATGAGAGATACCATTGGATGAGGGATGTAATTGACCATAAGCAGCTCGTTAAAGAAGATACACATTGATGATCATCAGATATGTTGACCAAAGAAGTCACTCGTGATAAGCTTCAGCTCTGTAGAGAGATGAGTGGTGTCACTACTTTATGATCACCATCATTAGAGACACCTCCCTGTTAGGATCGAATGGGGAGGTTGTTGGGTATTTGGTCATTTTGGTCCCACCCTTGGGAGTTGCAATTATTTGGGCTTCTTTCAGGGGCTTCCTTGCAATTTGGTTATTAGTTCGTTTTGGGGCACAACCCCATTCGGTTGTCCCAATCCAGAAAATGGACTGAGGGTTTTAGGAAACCCTTCCTCCAGAAGGAGCGGGAGAGATTGAGAGAAAGGGAGGGTGCAACTTGGATCCTCAACTCTTCTTTAGTTGATCGAGCAATGGCTTTGGCAGACTTGAGAGGAACAATCGCTTGGGCATGATCGATAGGCACACTAGCTTGGGTGAGCATTGAGAGGAGCAACGAGAGAGATTGCGTCTTGGATGACCTCAAGGGAGACAAGCCATCGTTTTGGGTCTCCATCCGGGAGTCAATAGGGAAGCCTCTTCACTGTATTGGAGTTGAGCATTGTGGTATTTTAGATATCTAGAGTGATAGTTGGTTGTTTGTTCAAGAACTATCGGTTGTGCTTGTATCTTGTATCTCGATTTTGTTGGGCAACAAAACCAAGAAAAATTTTTGGCTCCATTTTGACCTAGTATAATTGTTGCTGGTATGCCTCATGATTTTTCCATTGCTCACACCGAGCAAGAGTTTCTACATTAAAAATCCCTGTCTCTTTGGTTGCTTGTTGAGGTTTGCTTGAGTTTGATTGCTTGTCATCGCTACCATTTGGTTACTGAGTGGGGAACCTGTATTTGTATTGCCATCTTTTGCTGCAGGGCAGAGTTATGGATGCTTGTTATCCCAACATGCTTAGCATCCAAACAATCGCCTACGTTTATAGGCTATATATAGAGATAAAGCTCCAAAATCCTCTTTAGCTATCTTCTGCAACCCGCTAGATCGCTAAGCTCTTTTATATTTTATACGATCCAAAGGCACAAGGTCTAATTACGACCTACATTTACTCATAGCTCCAACATAGAATACGTTGCTACAACTGTGCGAGTTAATCAATGTAAAAAACATGGAAAGCATTCCCAATCGCCATAATATAATAGTATTATAATGATAGAAGCACAAAAAAGCTTATCAAACACCCAATTTATCAGATGGGATCCAGAAAATTCCGAGAAGTAATCATGGAGTGGGCGCGGGACGAAGCTCGAACCCAAATCAAGTGCGTGCATCCACGACGAGGTCGGGTTCGGGCTTTCGCTGTTGCCCATCACAAATCAGCACTCCCCTCGCGGGACACCTCACCTCCGGACTGACTTCGACTTTCCCCGATCCCGTCCGTCCCCTCCACCCCATCTCGAGAGGAGGAAGAATGAGCGAGATGAACGACGAGGAAGGTCAGGACGGCTCCCCCCGCCCATGTGGACCCACCGTCATCCTCCGGCCTCGTCGCGAGCCCTTTGAGCACGGGCTCCTCCCCATCCCGAAGCTCATCTTCACGGACGGCACCAGCTCCCTCTCCTCCCTCAAGAAGAAGCTCCTCCTCTCCTCCTCTTCCCCAGGTGTCTCCGCTGCCGCCCTCTCCGACGCCCTCCAGATCCCCCCCGATCTCGCTTCCCTCGTCCTCGATACCCTCGCCTCCGTCCTCCCTTCTGATCCCCCTGACGTCCACGATCTCCTCCTCTTCCTCTACATCCAGACCTACAAGCGCCTCCTCCCCAGGACCCACAAGGACTCTGTCGCCGTCGCCGATGTCTGGCCCTCCACTTCCGCCTTCGACGGCTACCTCTCCGCCCTTTCCCCTCTGCAGGTCCGCCTTGTTACGAATTTCCCTAGTGGATAAAAATACATGATATTTTTTATTGGTTGCGAATTTGCTTTGTCCGGGTTCTTATTTAGCTGAGCTCCACCGCACTGTTGTCGACATTTTGCTCGAGGAATCTGTTATTTCTTGAAAACCGCCCCTGGAAACGACATCTTGATCGGAGCAGAAGTTTAAACTGTGGCCTTCGATGCGTATATGCCTACAATCAACGTGTATTGGAAATATGTCTGTCTTGCTACGTTGCTGCGGTTGCAATTTCGGCAGCCTTGCTCACGACTTTTAAGCCTCGCTGTTAAGTGAAAATACTATGCACATTTTAGGAAAAAGATGAATTATATGATCCCTAACATGGTTTAAAGTTTGTTGGCCACTAAACCTCGTTGAAAATGCAGCTTATGATAGCTGAATAGATATTTCAGGCTCAGTGTTATGTTGCCATAAACAGATACTCCCATGTCGTCTTTTTCATATTATATACATTCATTGGGCAGTACTTCCAATCTGGTATTGACGGTTTACTCTTTTTTTGAAGCAGCTCGTAAGAAGCAACAGCCGTCGGTTTATGCCGTCACAGGCTGATGAGGAGGCACACCAGCTATCCTATTTGCAGAAGCACATGGCTAACTTGCTTACGCTCTTGGCTGAGCCTGTGGAAGGGGAGGGTGAAGGGTCTTTGGTTGGTACCTTCACAAATATGAGCTTTTCTTTACCATTTTCCGTTATCTGTCATGCATATGCATATAAGTTTATACAGATGTTTTGTTACCTCTTCCAGTGCAACTTATCCTAAAGCAGGATGCCAGAGCTGAACAATAGCTTTTTTGAAAATACACAATGCCAAGGCCGAGCTATAGCTCTTTGCCGGTCCATTTTTCTTTTCCTGAAGTATGCTTTTCAAGAATGTATGCATTGTCGTCTGTCTATTGGAATGTCTATGACAATTTCTATTTATGGTGTGTGGAAGACCAAGCATATGTATTTTTGCATGCACACGAATCAAGCATGTCTTTTGACTGTGTGCGCCACACATTATGCATATAATGTATGCATGTACATACATGGGCGTCTTATATGACATGTTGTTTTTAATGTAAAACAATGCCATCAAAAAGGAAATTATGCAAGTGCAAATTAAAAAAAAAAGGGATTTCTCTATATGGAGTATAAAAAATGGCCAAACAATTAGAATCAAATGGGAAAACTACATAAGTGCAAACTCAGATAATAAAAAAAATGGCGAAGCCTTCTCCAATTTTAAGGAGGGTCGGTTACATGGATTCTTGCACAAATCCATGTTGAAATATCTGAATATTTTTTACGTTGGTTGTCGGCTACCTAACATAACCCCTATAAAGAAAGATTTGACCCTGATCTTTTGGGTGATAGGCACACTGCACTACTACTGGACCATTGAAGCACAATTTTGCATAACCATAAGTGGTAAGGAAAAAGTAGCCTCATATCTCTTAAAAAAACTCATATGGTGGGTGTTGATATGGGCATGATGAACTTGATAAAGTGTCGTACATCTTTTGTTTCAAACTTCAATGGGGAGAAGAAAATAGAAATTCAAGATTATGAGCAAAATTCGATGGTTATATCATATCTGTCAGTGGTGATTATGCTATTATGGTGTGGTTGAATTGAATAGTCGTAATTATGTTTTAGTTAGATTACTATTTTGCCTACGTAGTCGGGTTATTTTGTGACATTTGGATCTTGTTATGATTAGAAACTGCAGGATACCTTCTTTATTTAACAACTCTCATTTACCACAGACGCTCGTCTCGAAGTGCTCAGCATGCAGAATTCCTCTGCCCTCTTCCACTTGGTCGAGGACCAACTATTTGACTCTTCTTTTTCGGGATTTTTGGTAGTTTGCTAATGTCTCTTTGTTTTTCGTCACCCGCTTGCTACCTCCTTTGCACCTTCGCTGCCTTGCCCCCACTTTCATACCTTATGGAGTTACTGCTTTGAGTCGGTATTGTTGGGAAAAATAAGCATTGTGTTTATTCATTGAGCTCTAGACTCTCTTATATAGGGAGAAGTCTATGGGCCAATTATATATGGTAGACAAACGAAAAGAGCAATAAATAAAAAGATACAGAAACATAAACTAAACTGTTAGAATTATTATATTACTATTATATTTGTAACCTTTCGGGTTCCATAACCCTTAACCCTTCGGGTTCCGTAACCTTTAACCCTTCAGGTTCCATAACCCCTCAGGGGTATTTATGTATTTTTCCTCTTGTACTCTAGGGTTTTCTCTCTATATAAGAGACCCTAGCCCTATGGAATAGATATCTCATTCTGTCTCTCTTCTCCGGTATCAGAGCAACGGTCCTACACCGGGGTTCTGATCTAAAATCCCCACCGCCACCTTCAAGCCTCGCAAAAGCCTGTGCGGGCCCTCTTCCCTGAATTAGGGCCCTGCGCAAGGCCCTCCAATCGCCTCCAGTGCAGCAGCCCTCCCGCTAGCACTACCCGGCGCTTTCAGGAGCTCCTACGAAGGTCGTCATCCCCACAGCTACCCTCCACGGGTACCGTAGGACTCTTTGGAGATCCAAAACTCATTACGGATCGCTTCCAAGAATCCAGATATGCTGCCCATTGGGGGTTTTCAGCCCTTCGTCAAGGGCAAGCGTGAGTTTTAAGGCATTTTTTAGCTCTTATATGCATCCTTAGTTGATCACAGGATTGTCTTTCTATTTTAAGACCGCCATGGCGCCTTCTCCTACAGAGACAAAGCCCTTGGCCACAAATATTATGGCACAATGCACTACTATCAAACTCAAGGGCACAAAAAATTATGTGCTATGGTCTCGATCTTTTATGGTATTCATTGGTGGTCAGAGGAAACTCTACATTTTGACTAAAGATCCTTTAGATGAAAAGGACAAAGAGTACGACAACTAGCAGACTGATAACTATTTGGTTATCAACTGGATGATCAAAAGTGTTGAGGCTCATATTGTCTCAAATCTTCTTTACAAAAATACAGCCAAGGAAATGTGGGAGGATCTCGAGCAAACATACTCCCAGAAGAAGACGAAGTCACGCCTTGCAGATATTTACAGGCGAATCTGGTCGGCATCTCAGGGTGATTCCACCCTCATCGAGTAATACAAGCATCTATCCAGTCTGTATGAGGAACTTGCAATATTCCAGCCCTTATGTTGCACCAAACAGATACAAGAGCATTCTGACTGGCAGGTATACCGCTTCTTTGATGGCATGCATTCTAGGTACCATGCAATGAAGGAGCAATTTCTTATATCAGACACACTGCCAACAATGAAGGCCATCTTTGGCCGACTTGAGGAGCTCGAGACATCCGCTGCCCGGCCTTCTGTCTTACCTTCAACAGAGAACTTTGCACACATCGCCTCATCTGGGCGAGGAGGCAGATACGGCTTGCGAGGAGGACGCGGTCGCGATCCAAGTCGTGGCCGTGGACGGGAATCTGGACGAGGCCATGACTTTGATCGTGGTCGTGGTCTTGGGTGAGACTCTACTGCCCCATGCACTCACCGTGGTAGGTGGAACCACCCGGCTGAACGATGCTGGCAGAAGTTTGGCGTACCTTCTTATCACACCAATAATGCTTATGAGGATGCCTATGATGTGGAAGAAGCATCGCCTACCTCCAGTGGCAAGACTGCTCATCTTAATGATGCATATTACTCCCGCCTAATGCAGATCCTTCAGACTCCAGGGCCTACCACCACTAGTAACATTACAACTTTTGCTCTGGCCACTCCTTCAAGTACAATAGCCAACTCTGCTATCACTTGTACTCCAGCTTGGATTATTGATTTCGGCGCCTCTACTCATCTCACTGGAGAAGGTAGTCTACTCACCTCTTCCATACCATCTACCTCTGTGAAGTCAGTTCGAGTCACTAATGGGACTCAATCACAGATTACTACTGTCGGAACTGTGGAGTTCTCTTCCAACTTCTGACTTTCGGGGGTTTACTGTGCTCCTGATTTTCCTCTTAGCTTGTTGTCAGTTCACAAGCTTTGTGTTGAACTTCATTGTCATGTGATATTTGATGAGTCTTGTTATTTTCAGGATATTCGGACGAGGCAGATTTTTGGTGGGGGTCATGAGAAGAACGACCTATATTACCTTGACATACCCCCAGACTCAAATTTTGTTGATGTTGCATCTATATCCGAAGATCCGCTCCTATGGCATCTGTGCCTTGGACATCCCTCTGCCAAGGCCATGTCCATGATGTTTCGTGAACTCTCTGCTCTGAGACCCTTTCAGTACGAGGCATGTGAATTTGGGAAACACCATAGAACTTCGTTTCCTGTTCGTACTGAGTCTCGTAGTACTGCTGCTTTTCATCTTGTTCACTGTGATGTTTGGGGACCTTGTCCGATCCGCACATTAAGTGGTCATCGCTACTTTATAGTTTTCGTTGATGATTATAGTCGATCTTCTTGGGTCTATCTAATAAAGGAGCATTCGGAGATTAATCAGATTGTCAGAAATTTCTTTTAATATGTTAAAACTTACTTTTCTAGCATTGTTAAGATCATTCGTACCGACAATGCTCTTGAGTTAACCCAACATGACTTGACCTCTTTCTTTGCATCCCAGGGACTGTTCACCAAACATCATGTCTATATACCTTACAACAGAATGGTATAGCTGAGAGGAAACTCTGACACTTACTAAATGTTTCCAGATCTCTTCTTAGTTAAATGAGTGTTCCTAAACAATATTGGGGAGATGCTATCCTTACTGCAGTGTATCTTATCAACCGTGCTCCTTCATCAGTTCTCAAAGGGGCAACTCCATTTTCCTTACTTTATCCTACCGAGTCTCCTTTTCCTATACCTCTGCGAATTTTTGGTTGTATTACCTTTGTTCATAACCTTCATGCAGCTGACAAATTATCCTCTTGTGCCATCAAATGCGTCTTTCTTGGGTACTCTCGTACCCAGAAAGGCTATCGTTGCTATGATCCTGTTGGATGTCGATACTATGTATCTGCTGATGTCGCCTTCTTTGAGCAAACACGTTATTTCACACAGACTGTATGTGACATTCTTCCGGACCTCCCTCCTCCACCAATCGTCTATACTCGCCAGCGTACCATTCTTTCTGTTGCTGCCAACAAGGCTTGGCCCATTTATCAACTTGATGTGAAGAATGCCTTTCTTTATGGTGATCTTGAGGAGGAGGTATACATGATGCAACCGTCAGGGTATGTAGTCGAGGGGGAGCATGTATGTCGACTATGCAAGGCCATTTATGGCCTGAAGCAGAGCCCTAGGGCATGGTTTTACTGGCTCACTACAGAGATCAACACACTTGGTTTTCAGAGGACAACATTTGATTACTCTGTCTTTGTTAGACGACGGTCTACTGGCACGATCATCCTTGCTGTCTATGTTGATGATATGGTTATCACAGGAGATGATGTAGATGGTATTCAGGAGACCAAGGCCTTCCTCCAGAAGATCTTTGTCACGAAAGATCTCGGCCAACTATTATTTTCTTGGCATCGAAGTAATACGCACTACAGAGGGGCTCCATCTTTCACAGAGAAAGTATTGCCTCGATATTCTGACTGAGGCAGGACTTCTTGGATGCAAGCCATCTGACATCCTTGTAGAAATGAAAAAATATTCAACGATCCAGCATTTGAGGATGCAACGCGATATAGAAGCTTAGTGGGAAAATTACTCTATCTCACTGTTACTAGGCCAGATATATCATATGCTGTGAGCAGAGCCAGTCAATATATGGAGAAGCCTCTTTACAGTCACTGGCAGGATGTTCTTTTGATCCTTCGATATTTGAAGGAATCTCCCGGACGTAGATTTTTCTATGGGGTGAATGGACACACTAATATCTCCGCCTATACATATTCTAACTATGCTAGCTCTCCTGAGGACTGCCGATCCACACAGGATACACCATGTTTGTTGGGAATAACCTTGTCACTTGGCGAAGCAAGAAGCAGACATTGGTATCCAGATCTAGTGCGGAAGCAGAATATAGGGCAATGGCTCAGGCCACATGTGAGATCACATAGCTTATTTCTTTCCTAACAGATTTTGGCATGTCAGTCGCCACCCTGTACTCTTATACTGGGACAAGAAGTCTGCCACGTACACCGCTATCAATCCAGTTTTCCATGAGCGGACAAAACACATTGATGTTGATTGCCATTTTATTCGTGATGCAGTACGAGAAGGACGAATCAGCACTCCACACATCTCCATCGAATTTCAACTTGCAGACATCCTCACAAAGGCTCTTCCAAGGAAGCGCCTAATGTACTTAGTATTCGAGTTGGGCATGATCGACAGATATGTTCCAACTTGAGGGGGAGTGTTAGAATTATTATATTACAATTATATTTGTAAGCTTTCGGGTTCTGTAACCCTTAACACTTCGGGTTATGTAACCTTTAACCCTTCGGGTTCCGTAACTCCTCAGGGCTATTTATGTATTTTTCCTCTTGTACTTTATAGGGTTTTCTCTCTATATAAGAGATCCTAGCCCTATGGAATAGATATCTCATTCTGTCTCTCTTCTCCACATAAACTTCTACACTCCCCTCAAGATGGAGCATAGATATCTATCATGCTCATCTTGGATAAGCATTTATGGAAGAAACCCCGAAGTAAAGCTTTGGTAAGAATGTCTGACGTTTGATCTCGTGAGCTAATATGGGTTGTAGAAATGAAACCTTTCTGTATCATATCACGGATATAATGGCAATCCACCTCAATGTGCTTCGTCCTCTCATGAAATGCAGGGTTGTTTGCAATGAATAATGCAGCCTGATTGTCACATTTTAGTTACATGGGAAGAGGAACATCTATATGTAGATCTGTCAGAACTACGCGAACCCACACCACTTCTGCACATGCTTGAGCCATAGCTCTATACTTTGATTCAACACTAGATCTCGCAACTACTCTTTGCTTCTTGCTCTTCTATGAGACAAGTAACTCCCCAACGAATATAGCAAAGCCTGATGTAAATTTTCTATCCTTCGGGTTCCCTGCATAGTCTGCATCTGCACATGCTGAAATAGTAATAGTGCCCTTTTTTCTAAACATCAATCCTGCACCTGGAGATGACTTAAGATACCTTAGTATCATATGTATGGCGTCCATGTGTACCTGGCGAGGTTGCTCCATAAACTGCCTCACTTTATTTACTGCAAATGTAATATCTGGTCTGGTAATAGTAACGTAAAGAAGCCTCCCTACCAGTTCTCTGTACCTTCTTTTGTCAACCTCCTGAGTGTCATCATCACGCATCTTCATGCTTGGATGCATAGGTGTAGAGACAGGTCGACATCCAAGCATACGTGTGTCACTTAGCAAGTCAGTGACATATTTCTTCTGAGTCATTACAAGTCCTTGTTCATTTCTAGCAAACTCCAATCCAAGAAAGTATCTCAGTACTCCTAGATCTTTGGTAACGAATTCACGACCCAAGAATTCTTTTGCTATTTTTATTCCCTTCATATCATCTCCTGTAATGAGTATATCGTCAACATACACCATAGTGACAGTCATATCTCTGGATGTCCTCTGTACAACGAGAGAATGGTTTGCATTTGACCTTTTGAATCCTTGCTTCTCAAACAAATCTGAGAGCTTCTGAAACCAAGCTCTTGGCTCTGCTTTAGGCCATATATCGCCTTATGAGGTATGCATACCTGTACTCACACCCCCTCAACAGTAAACCTAGGAGGCTGCTGCATGTAAACTTCTTCCTGAAGATCACCATATAAAAAGCATTTTTGACATCTAATTGAAACATGTGCCAATATCAAATCACAACAACGGATAAAGGAATCCGTAAGGTAGAGTGACGAGCAACAAGAGAAAACATGTCAAGATAATCTACTCCATACATCTGAGTAAAGCCCCGAGCTACCAGTCTAGCCTTGTATCTATCAATACTGCCATCGACATTATGCTTCACCGTAAACACCCACTTGTAACTCACAATAGATACCCCAGTAGGAGCTGGAACAAGACTCCATGTATCTCTCGACTGAACGGCGACCATCTTTTCCTCCATAGCCAAACGCCATCTACTATCAGCTAATGCTTCTTGGTGAGTCCTTGGAATATTCACAATGGATAAAGCACCTACAAATCTCCTGAAATCTCCTGCCAGACGCTCAAGGTAACATGAGAAGCAATCGGATATGAAGCACATGACTTCTTCTGCTTCCTCAGTGCAATAGGCAAATCAAGATTTGCATCAGTTGCACCAATATCCGTGTCATCCCGTGCCTATTCCTGCCGAGAAATCTCGTCAGTCCCATCATTAGAAATAATGTTATCAGAACAAACCTGAGGCATGTTTGATGATCGACCATGATCATGAGTAGGGGCTGGCCGTCGACTGTAATGGCGTGGTAGAGGAGGAACCAAAGATATGGGATGTGGTAATGGTGGTGGCGGTGGTGGAGATGGGGATGACTGTGGTGGAGATGTAGGAGCTTGTTGTGGTGCATACAAGGGTGGAGGAGGAATATAGATTTCATCATTTATATCTGATGGCACCAACCTGTCCCCTGTAGGAGAGAAAAATATAACTGACTCAAAAAAAGTGACATTTGCACTGACATAATATCTTCGACGTAACAGATCATAGCAATGATACCCCTTTTGAGTCCTGGAATACCCCACAAAAACACATTTGACAGCCCTAGGAGAGAGCTTGTCAACCCATGGAGACAACTGGTGAACGAATGCCACTGACCCAAAAACATGTGGAGTTAGACAAAACATCTCCTTATCAGGAAAAACGAGGGAGAAAGGTATCTTCTCCCCCAACACAGACGAGGGCATGCTATTAATGAGATAACATGCAGTAAGAACCGCATCACCCCAGAACGAGTGCGGAGCACAACTCTGGATAAGAAGCGTACGAGTCACAATGTCACATCAAGAAGGTGATGGTGTTTTCTTTCCGCGACACCATTTTGTTGGGATGTGTAGGCACAAGACGTTTGATGAAGAATGCCATGGAATGAAAGAAACTGAGATAATGTTCGAGCACAGAATTCAAGGGCATTATCAGTCCTCACAATCTTGATAGAAACAGAAAACACATTCTGCACTACTTTAATAAAATTCATAATAGTGACGCCCACTTCAGATTTATTCTTTAACAGAAAAACCCAAGACAAACGACTAAAATCATCCACAGCAACTAGAACATGTGTCCCTGATGATCTGGAATACGAATTGGACCCTAAACATCAATATGAAAAAACTCAAATGGAGAGCTACTGCTCTGACTCTGACAACTAGGGAAGATAGACCGATGATGCTTCCCTAACTGACAAGCTTCACAATCGAACGACGAACGAGGTGAGATTTGAGGAAGGTCTTGACGCAATTTCTGAAATGGAAGATGACCAAAGCGCAGATGCCACAAGTAAAGAGAGACAAGTCCAATGGAATGGGATGATGCTCCAGCATAAGGTGTATGGACCAGTCGATACAACCCGCCTTGCTCACGGCCATGTCTAATCACGTTGCCCGTGAGAATGTCCTGAAACACAAGAGATGATAGGTCAAATATCGCTCGACAATATAGATCCTTAGTAATCTGACTAATTGACAGTAAATTCATTGAGAAATTCGGAGCATGGAGCACATTCTGCAACTTCATGGATGGTGTTAAGGCGAACTGTCCCTATCCTGTGATGGAAGAATGAGTCCCATCTGCTACGACGACCCTTCCTGGGGAACCTTGACTGTAGGATGTGAGTTGGTGTCTATCTCCACACAAATGATGTGTAGCACCTGAATCTACAATCCATTATGAGGTACATGAACCCTGGTAGAAAGAAGAAGTATGAGCACTACCTGAGGAACTAGCTTTTGCCGTAGCAGCAACGTCAAAGCTGCTCTCTGAAACTGGTGGAGTATTGGCTTGTGGCATGATATCACGTAGACGAGACACTAGGTCATCATATCGTTGATCCGATGCTGACATAGCACCATGATGTTGTATCTGTTCTGCTGCACGGGCAGATGCTGGGAACCCATTCTTAGAGTAGCATGTGTCTTCTGTATGGCCAATCCGACGACAATAGGTGGACTGTAATCCATGACCACGGCCAACCCTACCACGCGGTCCTCATTCACGAAAATGAGATGAATTGCCTCTTCCTCTGGAGGCTGCCATAGCAGAGGAATTTGACATAGTAGTAGGACTTGAGATGTTGATTCGGCTCAATCGCCGAAAGGCCTCCTCCATGGGAGGAATGGTAGCATCTGCCAGAGTCTGAGAAGAAGCCGCCTCATACTGTGAGTCAAGAGAGGCTAGAAAGGCTCCCACCATCGTCGCATTTCGACATGTCTTCAATTGTTCTGGAGTAGCCGTGCGAGGCATGAAACTGTGAAGCCTCTCAAACATTCCCCTCAGTGTAGTGAGCATGCAGGGGTCGACAATTCTGCTTTATCATGAAGATGTCATGCTGGAGCTGTAGGATCTTTCTCATTCTTGGCTTGTGAATATGTGGTAGCAAGAACGTCCCACATGGCTTTGGCAGTAGGTTGATGCAAGACATCATTAGCAATGTCTGGAATCAGAGTACCAGACAACCAGACTTGAGCATATACGTCATCAGCCTCCCATGAGGCATACAACCCTGTTTTCTCTTCTGGCTCATCCTCGGTAAGAATATGTTTCTTACCCATCGACTTCATTAGGCTCATGAACTGCATGGTCCATAACTCATAGCTGGATCCATCCATCTTCACAATAGGCGCATGACCTTTGAAGGCGCATGTAGTGGGGATCTCGATCTTACTTTCTGACATGTTGACTGGAGAAAACTAAGGTTGTAGACAAGATAAGTCTTGGTCTACATTGACATGATTAGGTTTAGTTGCACATGTAGACCTCTATGCAATGAAACCCATCAATTTGGAAGCGAGCGGAGAGCCTCTTATAAGATGACAATTGAACCCTAGGGGCGGTGAAATCCTAAGGACAGCCGACGCACAGGCACAACCGCACGGGCAGACAACACGTGAAGGCGCCTCGTGCGGAGGCGGCGGGTGGGGGCGGCGCACGTGGGGGTTGCGCGGGAGGGAGGGGGGGCGACGCATGTGGGGGTAGCGCGTGAGAGGGCGGCGTGCGTGGGGTTAGCGGTGCGCTTGGAGGCGGCGGCCTGCGGAGGCTTGAAGGTGGAGGGCTAGGTATAGGATTAGGTACGAGAGCTCCGGTCTAGGACCGCCGCTCTGATATCATGTTGGGAAAAATAAGCATTGTGTTTATTCCTTGAGCCCTAGACTTTATTATATAAGGAGAGGTCTATAGGCAAATTATATATGGTAGACAAATGAAAATAACAATAAATAAAAAGATACAGAAACATAAACTAAACTTCTACAGGTATAATACTCGTTGTGGCTTTTGTTTTGATTCCATTGGTTATATGTTTATTTTTGCTATAGTAAACTTGTATCTTCTTTTTTTAAACTCTGGTGTACTCATTAGATTACAATAGTGCTTAGATTCCACTTTTTCAATGGATTAATTACTGCGGAGAAGAGAATGAAATGCCTTGTCTTGTTCCGTGGGTTTAGGTTTTCTTATATAGTGCGAAACCCTAAAGATCGAAAAGAAGGAATTATATAAAAGACCTTGAATGGTTACATGGCTCTATGAACAAATCAATGACATAGTTTAATAACAAGATAACTCTAACACACCCCCGCAAATTGGAGCATATATATGGGTCATGTACAACTTGAAATCTTCTACGAGAGATGTTTTTTCGGTAGTACCTTTGTGAATATTTTGGTGTGGTGACTCCCGCCTTGGGAGGGCCCCCCCGTTTTCTTATTAAAAAATGTAAAGTAGTGATCTTTCCTCCTCATTCGGTATCATGAATGAAGTGACAATCAATCATAATGTACTTATCCCGCTCATGAAATACATGATTGATGGCAATGTATGTAGCATACTTGTCATTATAATCTAAAGGTACGGAAGTAGTAGCAAGAAATCCAAATTCCTGTGGAAAGGAGACAAGCCATGTAATCTCACAAGTGACGTGAGCCATTGCCCTGTCTATTACCTCTGCACTCGATCTAAAGATCATTGTCTGCTTCGTGCTCTGCGTGGGTGGCCAGAGTTCTTGGGAGTTCAGAAGTTTCCAGATGAAAGTTCTCTCTTGGAATGTGTGGGGGCTCGGCGACCCGGATAAGCGGAGGGTTGTGGGATCCAGATGCATTGAATGGGGTTACGACATCGTTATGCTCCAGGAGACAAAATTGCAATCGGTGGTGGACGGCGTTTGGAGGTCCTTTGGGGCGGGGGCTTTGGACCAGGTGTGTGCGGTCGACGCAGTGGGATCCTCGGGAGGAACGCTGGTGGCGTGGAGGTCCAAGGGTTTCTCCCTCGATGCGGTGATTCGTGGCCGGCACATGATGACGGTGTTTTTGGTGTGTTCCGCGTCCTCCCTTCGGGTGACGGTGTCTTGCGTCTATGGCCCGTGCATCAGTTTGGTCAGGGGGGAACTGTGGGACGATCTTCGGGAGGTTGGTAGATCTATGGTGGGGGTCCCCTGGCTCGTCGGGGGGGATTTCAACGTCACCATCTTTTCTTCGAACAGGCCTGGGGACAGGGGGGGCCAGGACCCGGGCTCGCTTGAATTTGCAGATGTTGTGGACTCATTCGGCTTGGAGGTCATGGATGCGGGTGACACCGCGTATACATGGAGGAGCTCCAACTCGAGATCACGCCTTGATCGGTTCCCGGCGTTGAACGAGCTGTTGGAGGTTTTTGCTTTGGCGTCGGTGGCGGCCCAACCGTGGGGGTGCTCTGATCACAATCCTATTTTGTGGTGCTCGGGGGAGACACTTCTGCAGAGAGGGATGTTTAGATACGAAAAATGCTGGTTGTTGGAGAGCAATTTCAGGGAGTTGGTCGCCTCGCATTGGGCAGGGGTGGCCGCTTCGGGCTTCGCGGCGTCTCGCTTTGTGCAAAAATTATCGTCGCTGCGGGTTTGGCTGTCGGCTTTCAAGAGGGACTCGAGGGCGGCCAGGAGCGCTTCCAGGAGGGACGCGGAGGAGGCTATTCGTTCGCTTGACGCGGTTGGCGACCACAGGGAACTCACGGTAGAGGAGCTGGCCGACCGCGCTGCGGCTCAGTTGAAGGTGGCTTTGGAGGATAAGAAGCGGGTGACGGAGTGGAGGCAGCGATCGAGAAGCGTGTGGCTTTTGGATGGGGATACGAATACTTCTTACTTTCACCGTATTGCTAATGGGAGGCACAGGACAAATGCGTTGCACTCCATCACCATTGATGGGCATAGCGTGGAGGGGAACATGGAGATGGGGGCGGTTATTGCGGCCCATTTCAAGGACATGTTTACTTCTTCTATTTCGAGGCTATGGAGATGGTTGGGCCGTGGCATGCGTACGGTGGCGGGCTCACACGTAGACACGCTTGTTCGTGGTGTCACTTTGGAGGAGCTCAAGGATGCGGTTTGGGATTTAAAATGCCGACGCGACTCCTGGCCCTGACGGGTTCCCGGTGACGTTCTACCGGGATTTTTGGGATCTAATCAGTCACAAGGTGCTGGCGGTGGCGTCTGAATTTCTATAGAGGAACGCTGGCTTCGACAGCAAGGAAGGAAATATCGGTATCGATATCGTTTTGATACAATGTCGATACCGATATATCGCCGATATATCGGCGATATATCGACGCATATCGCCGAAACCCGGTATCCACCAAGGCATTTTCTCCTGTCGATATCCGATATCGTCCATATCGGCGATATATCGGTGACCTGTCGATACCGATATATCGCCGATATATCGACGATATATCGCGATATGGCGATCCCTGTTCGACAGGATCAATCGCGCGTTGATCGTTCTTGTGCCCAAGTCCTCGACGTCGGTTACCATCGACAACTTTTGACCTATTGCGGTCTCCAACGCTGTTTATCTTATTATTGCGAAGGTACTTGCTATTCACTCAGGCGGTATTCTGGGCAACGTTATCTCCCCGATGCAATCAACTTTCGTTCCTGGGAGGCACATATCTGATTGCCTTACGCTTGCGTCAGAGATCATTGCGGATTGGGAGAGGAGGGAAGTGAGTGGGGTTCTTTGGAAGGTTGATTTTAAGAAGGCTTACGACAACCTCAATTGGAGATTTCTCTGATCGGTGCTTCGACGGAAGGGCTTCCTGGAGTTGTGGATCTCTTGGATGAGGCGGTGCGTCACCACCGCCTCTTTCTCTATTTTGGTGAACGGGCGCCCGGAGTGGGGGTTGATTCAGCCTCGGAGGGGGGTGCGCCAGGGGTGCCCGCTGGCTCCGATGCTCTTTATCCTGGGGGCTGATGTTCTATCTGATTTTGTGACTCGTGTGGTCAGTGACGGCATCTCGAGGGGTTTCTCCAGAGGGGAGGTGGTGGTGGTACGCCGATGATACGTTGCTATTCATTGAGGGGGGGGGGCTTGATGGGGCGAGAGGGATGGCCTCGGCTCTGGAGATTTTCGGTGAGTTATCCGGGCTGTTCAAGAATGATGGCAATTCCAAGTTCGTTCCTTTCGGCCTTGCGGCTCAGAGAAGTGACGAGTTAGCGGTGCTTTGGGGTCGGCCTGCACCTTTTTGCCGATGGATTACCTGGGGATGCCCTTGAGCGTGGGGAGAACTCGGTTGAGGGATTGGCTGAGGGTGGTGGAGAAGGTGGAGGCTCGATTGGTTGGATGGAAGTCCGTGTGCCTCTCGAGTGGGGGCCGGCTGGTCCTGTTGAAGGCGATCCTTTCGTCTATTCCAATTTATTTTCTGTCCAACCGGAGGATCCCTAAGGGGATCAGGGCCAGACTGGAGAAGCGGATGAGGGCGTTCTTATGGGGGAAGCAGGGGGAGGGTCGAGGGGGATGCACTTGGTAGGGTGGGAGGATGTAACCTGCGGGAAGGATCAGGTGGTCTTGGGGTGAAGTCGCTTAAGGATATGAACGACGCCCTGTTGCTTAAGTGGGCGAGCAGGCTGTGGGGACGGGGGGAGGATCTATGCTGTGCTGTGTTGAGGAAGATTTATGGCGTCGGGGGGGCCTTGCCGCCGCAGGTGTCCCGCGTAGCGTCTCCCACCCCTTTTTGGAGGGGGTCGTGGACGTGTTCTTGAGGAACTCCATGCTCTTCAGGCCGGTGCTTGGTGGGGGAGAGTCTTTCTCCTTCTGGACGGATGACTGGGCTGGGGGGGGGGTGGGGGGCGCTATGCTCTCGCTTCCCGCGGCTGTTTGCTTTGGCTGGGGATAAATCGAGCTCGATAGCGGCCTGCTGGAGCGATGGGAATTGATGCCCCACTTTTACCGCGAATTTCTCTGATCAGAGGTTGGAGGAGTTCCTTGCTTTGCTCGATGCAGTGAGGGAGGTGGGTCGCCCTTCGGGGGGACGTGACCATTGGTGTTGGCGGGACGCCCCGTTCTTGGTGAAGAAGGCGTTTGGGGCTATTGCTCGGCAGGCGCCATCGCTGTCGGAGGTTGCTATCCGGGATTGTGCTTTTATGTGGGCGCTCAGGCTGCCAGAGAGGGTTGGCTTTTTCTTGTGGCTGCTCCGGAGGCAGAGGCTTATGACGAGGGACCAATGCGCCAGGCTTTTGAGTAACATCTCCGATAGGTGCATGCTTTGCAATGATGCGATTGAGTCGGCGGGGCACCTCTTCTTTGGGTGCGCCATGGTGTCGCAGGTGTGGCAGGTTTGGATTGGTGCAACACGAGCGATCTCCCGTCTTTCTGGATGTCGCTTTCGGCAGGGGAGGCCGGTGAGGGATTTGCTCCTTCCTATCGTCATTCTGTGGGCGATTTGGCGGGGGAGGAATGATCTTGTGTTCTCGGGGCATAGGTTTTACCGGGAGAACGTGATGTTTTTTGCTAATCACCTGGTCGTGGATTGGGCGTTGTAAGGGTGGTGGGTCGGGCGTTATATGGGCTTCGGAGCATGGATGTTGTCTTTCCCGCTTTTGTTTTTCTCTTTCTCTTCTTGAATAAATTATTTGGGGCGTGCATCTTCGAGTGCTTCCCCCTTGTTTCTGGATTTCAAAAAAAAGGTTCCCACCAACAACTGTAGCATAGCCTATAGTGGATTGACGGTCCTCAAAGGAACTGGCATAATTTGCATCTACATAAGAGGATACATCATTGTGACCGTTGACCTCATAGAGGAAGCATTGCCATGGAGATTCCTTCAAATATCGAAGGTGAAGGCTAGGGTTTGGGCTTCAATGCATCACGAAAGTGTGAAGATCGCATCACATGCGATCAAGAGCGACTAATCATACTATTGCTTGGAACAATGGAATTTAAATTTTTTAATTAGATGAAACCACATGATATGAGAACACTTCTCATTTCGTTTCATCAAGATCTCAAACAAGTAATATGATTATCTCTTGAAGGGTGTTTTATGACCACATATGTTTCTAAGCGAAGAGACCTCCGGCCTCAAATCTTTTCCGATGAAGGATATACTTGCAGGCGCGTAGATGAGACACGTGCTTCCCGCAATCTGAGTTGAAGATCTGAGCGCGGAGTCTTTTGATTTCGTCACACAAAATCGATGGCCTTCCTCACGAGCAAGATGCACCGAAGAAAGTGGAGATCCACGAGCAGTCGACCCGGTAACACAACGACATCGTGATGACTGCTTGGCTCTCTAGGTTAATATAGGGGACGACCACAATATTGAGAGGAGGGGTTTATGAGAATTGAGAGAGAGAGAGTTATTGCTCTTGCAATTTTGTTGTAAGGAAAGACTAAAGACTTGCTTTTCTTTTATAGCAAATTGGTTGTCCATATATCTCAATCCATGTGCACACAATAATCAATGGTGTAGATTTTTTTATACTATCAATTATTGGCCATGATTTTGTTGCATAAATTTGCAACAATAGATAATCAATTTAAAATAAATTAGGTATGTTATAAATAATCTTAAACCTAATTAATTCAAATCAATTTCATGTGGAAATAAATGGAAGAGGACAAGCCTCCTTCCCTTAATAGATTGGATGACTATACAAGGAGTAGGACTCCATGGCTGTCTACCCTCTTAAGGAGGAAGGTGGCTCTCTTCTTCCTTAATTGAGATATCTTACATCTCTCCAAATATTTCACATGTGCAACAACTTTTGTTGCAAAATTATTCACCAAAATAATTCCAGATTATTTTATGATAATTTTAGTCATGCCATTAATAATTGTGAATCATATTCATACATCCAATATAAAATGTAAATTGCATTTACAATTAATTGTTCAATGTGAATCCAATTCACAATAACATTTAATTCGTAAAAATTATTTACAATTAAATCTCTTCTACATATTATAAATCTCATTTATAATATTTATGATTATTATCCTTTATGTATATTATATCGTCCACTTTGTCAGCGTTAACAAGGAGTTTATTTGCATGAAGGACTTCCATATTCCTTATTGACAAAGCAATCACCAGCATCATGCTTTTGGGAAGGGGGTCTGCACTTGGAACCAATCACGAGGAATGCTATTCAAAGTTTCTATCAACTTTATGGTGAACCTTTTTATTAATCTTGGGAAAGGTTTAAGGATCTTGTGAAGGAACACCGAAATCTTAGATTCATCAAGTTTGATTTGGTGCGCGGATATTTTATAGGGCATTGGATGATACTCATGGGGTTCATATTTGAACATGGATGAAGAGATTGCACGCATCATCTGAGTTGATGGATGAGAGTTCAATGACACAAGCCTCCTTGCAAGCTTTAAGGACCGCTAGCGATGCCCATTTGATCCGAATAGATCCCCAATCCAATCATGATTTTGAGGTCATTTTCAACCATTATGAGATTATATGGTTCATCTTCTTTATTGAGGAACTTGGGTTCTCGACTACCACTCTAGTTTCAATGTATTATGATAACAAGTCAACATATTTTGCCTTTTATTTTGCCTTAAACATGTTCTCCACGAGAACAAGAAGCACATTGAAGTTGATTATCATTTTATTAGTGACCATGTAAGGAAAGCGTATCACTCCTTGCATACTAATGAACTATGATTTGCATTAAGTGTCTTTCCTTTCTTGTATCCAAATTGGCCATGATTGATGCCTAGGTCCAACTTGAGGGTGAAGGTTGGAAATCTTTGTATCATCATGTACTTGAGGGAGAAGGTTAGAAATCTTTTTATATTCTGTTTTCTTTGTATCATCATGTAATTGAGGGAGAAGGTTAGAAATATTTTATATATTCGGCTCTCTTTGTACCATCATGTAATTATCTTCTACTCATGTTGGAATCTATTTCGTCTGTAAAAGAGACTCTTATGGTTCTTTGACTATTATTAATTCAGTTATTTTTCCAGTGTTGAACAAGGAGGATATGATCCTCCTTCGTTGTAACAAGCAGGGATGTAAAAAACGGTCTGAACGACTGTTTAAACGACTGTTTAAACGTATGCGGTGCCTGACCGCATCGTTTAACCAAAAACGGTCCATAAACGGTCGGGCCGCATAAACGGCCTTAAACGATCGTTTAAACGGCCTTAAGCGGTCTTACGCGACCTTTTAAACGGTCTGAAATGTTCATTTAAGAACATGGATCTACTTTTTAAAGGATCATCATTATTCTTGACTTTTTGGATTCATGCTATTAATTGATTTTGCTTATCTTGTCTGTTTTGACATTTGGATGAAACATTTCCTTAAATTTGACAATATTTGATCTATATTGTGAATCTGTGATTATATTTTTCTTATTTATTTATACTTTTTTATTAATTATATGTATTTAATAATTTTTACTAATTAAAAATTCAAAACCACATAACCTGTTTAATTTCCGTTTAAACTCCCGCATACCGTTTAAACAGTAATCAGTGATCCTACCGACTGAATACCGTATACCGCTTTTTGCAACCTTGGTAACAAGTAAAACATTACATGCTCTAGCTTAAGGGGATTGTTTGAAGTTACACAACCATAGTTAGATGAGTTACAGGACCGTCCTATATGTCGTACAACCAAGTAGTATTTGGTACCTTTTTAGCCCATCTTGCTTCGAACTAGAACTTGCGAATATATGGGCCTATGTACAGACCTATTACTAATTATATTCCTTGAGAAAAATCAACCAATCGCTATATCTTTTTTTATGCCAAAAACAGGGAGAGACACTCATTGGTGTTAGCCGCAAAATTTATTTAGATAATGAAACAGGGACGAGAGACAAAAGTAAAAGGTACAAAAGCAACCAACTACAGATCTCACTCATCTACCAATCTCGCGGCATGAATCCCCACGTTTTCTTTGTAGAAGTGTTGCCCAGAGAAGAGGATAGCATTCTTGCCCAGCCATACGGCCCACAGAATGGCGACCGGATAGACGAGCTCCCGCCGAGATCTGCTCTTGCTAGCAACCATCGAGCCACAGAAGGAGGCCAGATCCGAAGCGCACAACCAAGCCAACCTTGCCCCCCCAGATCGGGATCACCTTAGGGCACTTAAAGAATAAATGCTCAACGGACTCAATCACCTCGTCGCACAGAAGGCACCTATCAGAGATGGAGCCTAGAAGCACACCGGTCCCTCGTCATCAGCCTTTGTTTACGGAACAACCACAAGAAGAAACCAATCCGCTCGGGGAGCTTGAGAGCCCACAAAAAGCACAATCACGAATCACGACTTCCGAGCGAGACGGTGGAGGCCTGCAGATCGCCCCAGACGCCTTCTTAACCGTGAAAGGACCTGCACGCCATCCCCAATGGTCCCTTCCCACTGTTGGACGGCCCACATCCTTAATAGAATCCATCAACGCGAGAAAGTCTTCGAGTCTCTGGTCCGAGAAATTAGATGAGAATGCGGGGAACCAGTTACCATCCGACCAGCAAGACGTAACCATCGCATTTTTATCATCCGCAAGAGCAAACAAGCGCGGGAATCGCGCGCATAAGGCCCCCCGTCCAGTCATCAGACCATAATGCAAAGGACTCGCCATTGCCAAGAATTGGCCTAAACAAAGAGATATGTCTGGAGAAGACCTCCACCACCCCTTCCAAAACTACGTGGGAGTATCCACGCGAGCACCCGGCCTCGGCGGCGCCCCTCCTGTATCGTAAATTTTGCGCAGAACGGTGCAACAAAAATCCTCCCCAGGGTCCCATATTCTGCTTGCCTACTTAAGAAGCAAGGCCTCGTTCATTTGATCCAACATCTTGACCCCCCCCCCCCCCCCCCCGCGCCTTCTTGTATAGTGTAATTTCTTCCCATTCAATAAGGTGAATGTCCCCTGAGTCCTCCCCATGTTTGCCTCATAAGAATCTATGCATAAGCTTCTCAAGCCGACCACGAATCCCCTTCGGCAAACGGTGGTTGGATAAGAAGTAAACAGGGATGGAAGAGAGAACCGCCTTTAGGAGGATCAAACGCCCCCCCCCTTGACAGAATGGCCGATTTCCACCCCGCCAATCTCGCCTCCACCTTCTCCACAACTCTGAGCCAATCCCGCAGCCTCGTTCTTCCCACCGTCAAAGGCATCCCCAAATAGTCTATCGGCAGGGAGTTGCAGTCCGATCTTAAGGCCCGAACACAACGCCGGCCTCATCCACAGAAAGGCCGAACGGGATGACTTTGACTTATCAACATTCTTGAACAGACCGGAGCACTGAAGATATCCAAGGCCACGACCATGCCGGTGGCCTCTGCAGCGCCCCTCTCAATGAAGAACATAGTATCGTCTGCATATTGCAAAAGCGGGATCAACGGCCCATCTCTAGAGTACCCAGTCGAGAAACCGCAATTAACCACGCGAAGAACAATATGCGCCAAGACATCCGCGACAAGGACAAATAACAGAGGAGTAAGGGGGCACCCCTGACGCACGCCCCTAGTAACGAGGCTGGAAGAAGCCACCCTCCGGGCGGCCATTCACCATGACCGAGAAAGAAGACGTTGTCACACATCGTCTCATCCAAGAAATCCATCTCTCCGGGAAACCTCTCCTCCGCAGAACGGACCACAGGAACCTCCAGTCTAAGCTATCATAAGCCTTTGCAAAGCCTACTTTCCATAACACTCCCCGTTTATCCCTTCTCCTCCAGTCCGCAATGATCTCTGAGGCAAGCGTGAGGCAGTCCGAGATCTGCCTACCCCGAATAAACGCAGACTGCAGCGTGGAAATAACACTCTCCAGAACACGGCTCAGCCGAATGGCGAAAACCTTCGCGACAATCAGATAGAGCGCGTTGGAAACAATGCGTCGAAAGTCCTCAATACGTTCGGCCGTCGATGATTTAGGAAGGAGAATGATCAGAGATTTGTTAATCCTTTCGAAGCCAGCATTGCCCACACAGAACTCAGACACGACCTCCAGAACATCATTGCCAACCAGATCCCAAAAGTCTTTGTAAAAAGCCACCGGGAAGCCATCCGGGCCCGGAGCCCCATCTGCATTCAAGTCCCAAACCACACCTTTAACCTCCTCCAAGGAAACATTCTGAGTTAGCATATCACACAAAGAGGGCGTCAAGGAAGTAACCCCGAGCCCCGATCACCTCCAAATTCTCGGTATAGTCCTCGTCGAAAAATCCTTAAAGTGTTCGACAATAGCTTTCCCCATTTCTCTGTTACCATCCACACGCACACCATTGATCGTAATCGACGTCAGGGCATTGGAACGACGCCGTCCACTAGCAATGCGATGGAAGAATGTCGTGTTAGTGTCCCCCTCCCGGAGCCAGGCATTTCTTGATCTTTGCCTCCACTCAGTGACCCGCTTAAGGTCTTCGAACACAATTAATTTTTGAGCAATCGACCGAGTAGCCAACTCGTCCACCGAGACTTCCCTACAATCCTCCAGAGCATCAAGTCTCATAACCACCTCCTCAGCCTCCACTTTAGTAGCGCATCTGGCAGCCCTGGAGTCCCTCTTGAATGCACTCAGCCTCGCACGTAAGGAGTCGAGCTTCAATTCTGGTGGCTAAATCTGTCCCTGTCAGGTTTCTTCTCTGTCATCATGCTGTCACATACTACATAAATCATGGTGTTCTTGATGCCTTCCTCATGGTCTTGTTTTGTGTGATTTTTTTCCATAAATTCAATATATGCATTTTTCAGCTATGATGATGGACATTAGGTCATTTCACTTCTCACGTATCCGATCGATTCTTCAACATCTTGACAAGATTAGAATGCAATTAATCATTTATCTTGTTAAATTTGACGACAACAATTCAAATAGGATCACAAATTTGTGCTTCAGATACAACTATGTCCATGCATGTGCTTGTTGTAGGCAAGGAGAATATTTTAAATTATCTAAGTGTTAATGCTTTAATCATCATTTAAATGATTTTTTATTCTTTTCTCATTCTTTACACAAAGTCAGCCATGGTCGGTCCAAAGTCCGGGTAAATTGAGGGTTGTACGTTAGGTAGCCGACAATCAACACAAGAGAGACATTCCTAAATAGTGTTCTTTTTAAGTGTCTCAAAACAGTTCAGATCTTTTCAACATGGATTTAAACATTAGATTTCGTTGGGACATTCCCTATAAGTGACAAGTTGCGTAGCTCTAATGCAAATAAGAAGTTGGCAAGGGCCGTTACATCGCTTCTCGGATGTAGTTCACAATTTGTAAATGTTCTCGCATGAGGAACACATGCGAGTAAATAAGCTAGTTCCGCTGCATCGTCACCCAGATGCAGTCCAACATTTATAAGGGTTCTCCCATGATGGACACATGCGAGGAAAGAAGTTAGTCCAAAAGAGGTTGTAAAGGAAGTTGCAGATATGTAGTTGAAATATGACACTTGGACTAGTGAATCGATGAAGATAGTAGATATGATGAAAAGAAGGAAGATTCAGATATTATACCTCCAAGAGACAAAATGGGTTGGAGAGAAAGCAAGGGAGATCGAGAAAACATGCTTTAAACTTGGATATTCAGGTAAAGAGATGTCAGAAATGGTATTGGAGTGGTTGTTCATAAGGATTTGAAGGATTGTGCGATTGATGTGCAAAGATTCGGGGATCGGATTATTTTGCTAAAAGTGGTGCTCAAAGAAGAAATTCTGACTATCATCTCAATTTTTGCACCGCAAATTGGTTTAGATGAAAGGATTAAACACGTTTTTTGAGAAGATTTGGATTATATTATGCAAGGAATCCCACAAAGTGAGATGCTTTTCCTAGGTAGAGATCTTAATGGACATGCGGGAAATGATGCTTCAGGATATGCTAGTGTTCGTGGTGAACATGACTTCGGGGATAGAAATGAAGAGGGATAAGCTATTCTGGATTTTGTAATGACTTATGATTTTTTCATAGCAAACACTCTATTCAAGTAGAGGGAGGAGTATTTAATTACTTATAAGAGTGACTCGGCTAAAGCATAAGTGATTTGACTAAAGCACAGATAGATTACTTTGCGTTGAGGGGAAGAGGTTGGTAGTGTTGCAAAGACTGCAAAGTAATCCCAAAAGAGAGTTTTACTAAACATCGCTTGTTAGTCATGAATGTGCAAATAAAAGGGTTAGGAGAATGTTTTAGAAGACTTATCTTGAGATTGTAACGGAAGTGCAAATGAGATGTGGGAGGCGGTAGCGTCTTGTATCCAAAGGTAGCTAAAGAGATGCTAGGCGAGTCAAAGGGACGAGCTCCATGTCAAAAGGAAGCTTGGTGGTGGAGAGGTGCAAGAGAAGCTTAAAATTAAAAGAGCATGCTTTAAAGCTATGTCTAAGGATAAAACATACGAAACTGTCATAATCTACAAAATAACAAAGAAGGGAGCAAAAAAGGCTATCAGCGAAGATAAATCAAAAGCTTACAAACTTTTGTACAAAACTCTCGACTCTAATGAATGCAGAAGGATATATTCAGGTTGGCTAAAGCAAGAGAAAGAAAGACCGAAGTCCTTTCTCAAGTAAGATGCATTAAGAATGAGGAAGGTCACATGCTTGTTACTCGTAAGGATATAAGGACTAGACGGAAGTATTACTTCCATAAGCTTTTCAATGGGGAAGGAAATAGAGAGATCACTTTGGGAGATCTAGCTAGTAGTGAAAGTTACTTCAATTGTGCAAGCTATAGACGAGTACAAAGGAAGGAAATAAGGATGCTTTGTAGGACTTGGTGACATTCCTATAGAAAGTTGGAGAGTTTTAAGTGAACGCGGTCTAACTTGTGTTACAAATTTATTCCATGCTATTGGCAAAGCAAGAAAATGCCTGAAGATTGGAGGATTATCGTGCCTCTTTATAAGAACAAAGGAGACATTCAAAATTATTCAAATTACAGAGGTATGAAGCTGATGAGTGTGGGAACATGCGATCGAAAGAAGGACGAGGCAAGTTTACAAAGTAAAAGAAAATCAATTCAGATTCATGCCAGGTCACTCAATTATTGAAGCCATCCACTTGCAGAGGAGAACAATGGTGGTTTATAGAGCTAAAAGAAAGAACCTCCGTATGATTTTTATTGATTTGGAGTTGATTTTGTTCTACAGGAGATATTTTGGAGAGTTTTGGAGAAGAGTCAAGCACCTGTCCTATAGAGTAACCTCTGTAGAGAAGAGAAAGGAATGAGATGTTTATTCCATAGGGCTAGGGTCTCTTATATAGAGAGAAAACCCTAAGGAGTACAATAAGAGAAATACATAAATATCGCCGAAGGGTTATGCAACCTGAAGGGTTAAAAACGTAATGTAAATATAATAACTTTAACACTACCCCTCAAGTTGGAGATTGGATACTAAGTACATGAGACGCTTCTTTGGAAGAACCTTTGTTAGAATGTCTGCTAGCTGAAGTTCACTGGAGATGTGTAGAGTGCTGATTCGTCCTAGTACTGTATTACGAATGAAATGACAATCAACTTCAATATGTTTTGTCTCATCATGGAAAATTGGATTGGGGGCGATGTATGCAGCAGACTTATTGTCGCAGTATAAGGGTACATGACTGGTGAAAGTTTAGTTAGGAAAGAGACAAGCCATGTGATCTCACAGGTGGCATGAGCCATTGCCCTATATTATGCATCCACATTGGATCTGGAGACCACTGTATGCTTCTTGCTTTGCCAAGTGATAAGGTTATCCTCAACAAACATGGCGTATCCTGTAGTGGATCAACGATCCTCAGGAGAGCTAGCATAGTCAGAATCTGTATAGGCGGAGATATTAATGTGCCCATTCACCCCATAGAAAAAGTCGACGTTTGGGAGATTCAAAAGAGCATCCTACTAGCGACTGTAAAGATGCCTCTCCATATGCTGGTTGGCTCTGCTCACAGCATACGATATACCTGACTTAGTAACAATAAGATAGAGCAATTTTCCCACTAAGCTTCTGTACCATGTGGTATCCTCAAAAGCTGGATCAGTAAATGTTGAATATTTTCTCACTTCTACAGGGATGCCATGTGACTTGCATCCAAGTAGTCCTGCAATCAGAACATCGAAGCTATACTTCCTCTGTGAAAGATGGAGCCCCTATGTAGTACGTATTACCTCGATGCCAAGAAAATAACGAAGTTGGCCGAGGTCTTTTGTGACAAAGACCTTCTGGAGGAAGGTTTTGGTCTCTTGAATACCGTCTACATCATCTCTTGTGACAATCATATCATCGACATAGACAACAAGAATGACCGTGCCCGTAGACCATCGTCTAAGAAAGACAGAGTAGTCAGATGTTGTTCTCTGAAAACGAAATGTGTTTATCTTCGTAGTGAGATTGTCAAGCCATGCACCAGGGCTATGCTTCAGGCCATAAAGAAAGACCATTTATGGCCATAAATAGAGAGAATGATACGTATCGACCTCATTCTGACAACTGACAATATCTCAAAATAATCAACCCTAAAGGTTTGTATGAAACCTTTGGCAAAAAGTCTAGCTTTCAACATGTTAATAGAGCCATCAGACAAATGTTTGATCGTGAAGATCCATCGACACACCACAGTCCCAGGGGGCACGACACAAGATCCCATGTGCTCCGGGAGGTAAGTGCACCCATCTGCTCATCCATGTCCTGTCGCCAACCATGATCTTGCATTGCATTGAAATGATATCTTGGAACAAAAATAACATTCAGAGTATCTGCAAATCTCTTGTCATAATTAGATAAACCATCAATAGAAGTAAAATGTGACATAGGTGATACACACATTGCCTTTTACTTGCGTAGAGCTATAAAAAGCTCCTCAGGTACATCCGAGGCAGCAGTGGTGGAAACGCTCAAAGTTGTCTTATCATCCTGCATAATTGGGACAGGAAAAGGTACATACATTGGTGTAGAATGTATAGAGGTATGCTGGCGAGTATAGGCGATTGGTGGAGGGAGGTCCAGAGGAATGCCACTTACAGTTTGTGTGAAATAACTTGTTTGCTCAAAGAAGGCTACATAAAAAAAACATAGTATCAACGTCCAACAGGATCATAGCAACGATATCATTTATGGGTACGGGAGTACCCAAGAAAGACACATTTGATGGCACGAAACGATTCTTTATCACTTGCCTGAAAGTTATGAACAAAGGCAATACAACTGAAAATTCACAGAGGTATGGAAAAAGAAGACTCAGTAGGGTGTAAGGAAATTGGAGTTCATCCTCCGAGAATTGACGAAGGGACACAGTTGATGAAATAAACTGCAGTAAGGATATCATCCCCCACATAGTGTTTAGGAACACTCATTTGACTAAGAAGAGATCTGGCAACATTTAGCAAGTGTCGGAATTTCCTCTCAACTCTACCATTATGTTGTGAGGTATATGGACATAATGTTTGGTGAACAGTTCCCTGGGATGCAAAGAAAGAGGTAAAGTCCCGTTCGATTAATTCAAGAGCATTATTGGTACTAATGATCTTAACAATGTTAGAAAAGAAAGTTTTAACATATTGAAAGAAATTTCTAACAATTTGATTAATCTCCGAATGATCCTTTTATTAGATATACCCAAGAAGATCGACTATAATCATCAACGAAATAATAAAATACCGATGACTACTTAATGTGCATACTGGACAAGTTCCCCAGACATCACAATGGAAAATGAAAAGCAATAGTACTACGAGACTCGGTACAGACAAGAAACGATGCTTGATGGTGTTTCCTAAACTCACACGCCTCACATTAAAAGGACTTCAGAGCAAAGAGTTTAGGAAACATCATGAAGATGACCTTGACAGAGGGATGCCCAAGTCGCAGATGCCATAGGAGCGGGTCTTCGGAGATGGACGCAACACCAACAAATTTGGAGTTCGAGGGTATGCCAAGATAATATATGCCGTTTTTCTCATGACCCCCACGAAAAAATCGCCTCGTCCGAATGTCCTGAAAATAGCAATAAGACTCATCAGATATCACACGGCAATGAAGCTCAGCACAAAACTTGTGAACTGATAGCAAGCTAAGAGGAAAATCATGAGCACAGTGAACCCTAGAAAGTCAGAGCTTGTAAGAGAATTCCATAGTTCAAATAGTAATCGGTGATCGAGTCCCATTAGCGACTCGAATTGACTTCACGGAGGTAGATGGTATGGAGGAGGTGAGTAGACTACCTTCTCCAGTCAGATGACTAGAGGCACCAGAATCAATAATCCAAGCCGATTGACACTCAGAATGGTATCTAGAATGCATGCCATCAAGAAAGCGATAGACCTGCCAGTCAGAATGCTCTTGTCTCTGTTTGATGCAACATGAGGGTTAGAATATTACTAGCTCCTCATACATGCTGGAGAGATGCCTGTAGTACTCGATTAAGGTGGAATCACCCGTAGATGCCGACCAGATTTGCATGTAAATGTCTGCAAGGCGTGACTTCATCTTCTTGTTGGAGTATGTTTGCTCGAGATCCTTCCATATTCCTTTGGCCGTTTTTTTGTACAGGAGATTTAAGGCAATGTGAGTCTCAATACTTTTGGTCATCTAGTCGATAACCAAGTAGTTGTCTAACTGCCGGTTTTCGTACTCTTTGTCCTTTTCATCTAAAAGGATCTTTAGTCAGAATGTAGAGTTTCCTCTGACATCAATGAACATCATAAAGATCGAGACCAGAACACGTAATTTTCTGTGCCCTTGTGTTTGATAGTAGTGCCTTGTGCCATAATATTCCCATAGCCAAGGACTGTCTCAGTAGAAGGTGTTTGGTGGTCTTAAAATAGAAAGATCCTGTGATCAACTAAGGATGCATATAGGGGCTAGAAAATGCCCTAAAACTCATGTTTTCCCTTGAAGAAGGGTTGAATTAACCTCAATTGACAACAGATCTGGAGTCCTGGCATCGGTCCGGGATGAGTTTTGAATCTCCAAAGAGACTTACGATACCTGTGGAGGGTAGTTGTGGGGTTGACGATCTCCGTAGGAGGTCCTGGAAGCGCTGAGCAGTGCTAGTGGGAGGGTTGTAGGCCCCCTGACAGCACTGATAGGCTCCGTATGAGGCATGTTGGTGGTATGACAAGTCTGTGGGCCCCTTGGAGGTGCTAGGGGCCTTCGTGGGTGGTTCAAGCAGCACCGGTAGGTGTTGGAGATGCTCGTTTGGGGTGCTGTACTGGAGGCGATTGGAGGGCCTTACGCGGGCCCTAGTTTGGGGAAGAGGGTTCATGTAGACTTTTGCGAGACTTGAATGTGTCGACGAGGATTATAGGTCAAAACCCTGCTTTAGGATCATTGCTTTGCTACCATGTGGAGAAGAGAAAGGAATGAGATGTTTATTTCACAAGGCTAACGTCTCTTATATAGAGAAAACCTTAGAGAGTACAAGAAGAAAAATACATAAATACCCTCGAAGGATTACGGAACCCGAATGGTTACGAACATAAATGTGAATATTAGTAACTTTAACAACCTCATAAAAGATATGCATGATATGGTTTCATCTTATGTAAGGATATTCTTGGGAGATTGACTATTTTGACATCAACATTGATCTGCATCAAGGTTCAACTTTAAGTCCATTCCTTTTTGTAGAGATATTTACATATTTCTATATTCTATACATATCTTTTCCTTTTTTTTATTTCTCTGTTTCCACCTTATGTAATTTACCCATAGGTCTTTCCTCTATATAAGAGAGCGTAGGGTTCTCAGAAATAACAACACACTCATTTCTTCCAACATGGTATCAGAGTGGCGGTCCTAGATCGGAGCTCATATACCCTAACCCTAATCCCTACTCGCCAACCCCCCCTCTCTCCTTCCCTCTCGGCGCCGTCGCCAGGCACCTCCTTCCCTTGTCTCGGCGCCGCTGCCACCTCCTCGGGTGCGCTGCCTCTCCAGCCCGCTTCACCGCAATTGCAGGTCTTTCCGGTGCCGTCGGCCCCCACATCCGCCACCTCCTCCTCTTCGTACGCCTAAGTTGGTGGATTTGATTGCATAAGTCTACATATGCAATCAAATCCCCACATGCCTTTGTAGATGTCTCTCTATTGGTCTACATACCCTGTGATCTTCATCCGGCATCATGTCAGACAACAAAGTCGATGTACCCTCCACATGTGCCTTCAGAGGTCCGACACCGATTGTCAAGATGGACAGACAAACTATGAGCTCTCGGCGATACAGTTCATGAGCCTTATGACGTCTAATGTTAAGAAACATATCCTTACCGATGAAGAGCTGGTGGAGAAAATAGGGATTCATGCCTCGTGGGAGGCAGACGACGTATACGCCAAAGTTTGGTTGTCCGGGATATTGACGATAGAGATCGCCAATGACATGCTGCATCAACCTACAACGAAGGCGATGCGGGATATACTTACGACGGCATATTCGCAGGCACGAAATAAGACCAAGATTCTTCAACTACAGCATGATATTTTTACAATCAAGCAGAATGGACAACCTCTCCACTCACTGTATACATCCCTACGAGGGATGTTCGAGAAGCTCCACAACTTCATGCCTTTGACGGCCACGCCTGAGCAGCAGAAGACGTACATGAATGCTACCATGGTTGGTATCCCTTGTTGCGCTAGATCCAGAGTATGACGCTGCTCGCTCTCAGATCCTCGCAGATGCTACTATTCCTCTTATGGAGGAAGCTTTCCGACGACTTAGTCGGATCACTGTCTCGAGCTCTACTACTAGTCAGACGCCCTCTGCAATGGACGCCTCCAGTGGAAGAGGCAGTTCATCTACTTTTCGTAGACATGGACCCCGTGGTCGGGGGGGGGGTCAGATCCGTCAGCCCTGCACTTATTGTCATCAACCTGGTCACTCCGAGGATACATGCTATTCTAAGCATGGTTTCCCAGCATCGACATGGGTAGCAGAGCAAGTTGAGTCTCCTGCACCTTCTTCCTTGGATCAGAGATTAGATGATCTTGTAGCTAGACTGAGGAACATCATGTCTCCTGACACTGCTATAGGAGGCCATTTAGATGTGGCAGCTTCTGCTTCTGCCAGTACATCCGCTTTTGACACATCGTCTCTTGTTTTTCAGGACATTCTTACGGACAGAGTGATTGGCTGTGGCCGCGAGCAGGGTGGTCTTTATCGTCTGGTTTTGTACTCCCTATGCAGGCGCATCTCTCTATTCCAGTGGACCAATATCTCCATATACCTGGCAACTTCGCTTTGGCCACCTCCCTCTTCGGAAGATGTGTCGTATTTTGCCGCAGATTTCTCCGGGATCGTCCTTCCAGTGTGAAGCGTGTTAGTTGGAAAAGCATCATCGGTCCGCTTTTCCTAGTCGTCAGAGTCAGAGCAGTAGCTCCCTTTTTGAGTTAGTTCGTATCGATATCTGGGGTCCAAGTCGTGTCCCTGATTAACAGGGATACATGTTTATCTTGTTGCAATAGATGATTTTTCTCGTTTGTCTTGGGTGTTTCTATTGAAGAATAAATCTGAAGCAGGAGATGTGATTCAATCGTTTATCAATGAAGTGCAGAATGTTTTCTCTTCTGTGAAAATTGTTAGGACTGACAATGCTTTGGAATTTTGTACTCGTGCACTTTCGTTGTTCTTTTCTTCCCGTGGTAGAATTCATCAAACATCGTGTGCACACTTCACAGCAGAATGATGTTGCAGAGAGGAAACATCGTCGTCTTCTTGATATCACTCGGACCCTACTTATTCAGAGTCATGCTCCACATTCGTTTTGGGGTGATGTAGTTCTTACGACATGCTATTTGGTAAATCGCTTGCCCTCGTCTGTCTTGGGTGAGATAATTCTTTTCTCTTTAGCATTTCCTGAGAAGGAGTTGTTCTCTCTTACTCCTCATGTCTTTGATTCTGTCGCGTTTGTCCACCAATTGACTCCAGGTCTTGACAAGCTCTCTCATAGGGCTGTCAAATGTGTGTTTGTGTGGTACTCCATGACTCAGAAGGGATATCGGTGTTATGATCCATTACGTATGAAATTCTTTATCAGCGCTGATGTCACATTCTTTGAATCCGTGATGTTTTTCTCTCCTACAGGTGGCAGGTTGACTTCTTCAGAATCTTATACTTCTATCTACATTCCACCGCCTCCTACGAATCAGTTGTCTCCTCTGCTTGTCATAATACCACCTCCACCACCTCCTTCTACACAGCCGCTTGTGACCGTTGTTCCACCATTACCAAAATTCTATAACCGTCGATCAGCTTCTGCTCATGGCCATCGCCCGTCATCCAGCACGCCTCAGGTTTGTTCTGATAACATGGTTTCTAATGATGGGTCTGTAGATGTTTTTGTACAGGGATCAGTGCAGGATGAGGTTCCCGAGGACCTGGACTTACCCATTGCCTTAAGAAGCAAAAACGTACATGTGCATCCTACCCGCTTGCTTCCCAGGTCTCTTTCCATCGCATGATGGGAGATTTTCAGAGATTTGCAGCTGTTCTATCTGCCATGGTAATTCCACGGACGTACTAGAAGGCCTTGAAAGATAGTCACTGGCGTCTTGCTATGGAGGAAGAGATGACTGCCTTGCAATCACGTGGTACATGGAGTTTGGTGTCTGCTCCTCCTGGCGCATCTATTGTCAGTTGCAAATGGGTGTTCACTGTTAAATATCATGCAGATGGGAGCCTTGATCGTTACAAGGCAAGATTGATGGCTTGTGGTTTTACGCAGACCTATGGTGTCGATTATATGGACACATTCTCTCCTGTTGCTCAACACTCCACTTTACGTGTTCTTCTTTCAGTTGCTGTGATACGTGACTGACCTTTATTTCAACTTGATGTCAAAAATGCATTCTTGCATGGAGATCTATAGGAGGAGGTCTATATGCAGCAGCCTCCGGAGTTTGCTGTTGAGGGGAAGTGTCAACAGGTTTGTAGACTCCATAGGGCAATATATGACCTTAAACAAAGTCTAAGGGCATGGTTTCAAAAGCTATCAGATTTGATCGAACGACATGGGTTCAAGAGATCAAATGCAGATCATTCTCTATTTGTGCAGAGAACACCTAGAGGTACAGTTGTTATCATGGTTTATGTTGATGGCATAGTTGTTACAGGAGATAAGATGACAAAATAATTTTTGGGCAGTCAGTTTGTGATTAAGGATTTGGGTACCCTAAGGGTGCGTTTGGTTGGCGGGTTAAGGCGGGTTAAACTGGTAGAGGGTAACCCGTTTTTGTGTTTTGGTGTTTGGATCGATGGTTAAACTAGGGGTGGGTTAGAAGTGGGTTTGATGTGATATGATTGTATTGGAGTTTGAAAAAGTGAGTAGTTATTGTGATGTGATTGTATTGAAGTTTGGAAAAGAGAGTAGAAGTGGAGTAGTTTATAATTTTTATATGATATGATGATATAATATATTATTTTTTGATAGGATTGATGATGTAAAATTGATTTATTTAATTTTTAAAAAAAGAATAAAGTGGGGCCCACGGGGAGAGAGAGGGATGTGTGTTAAGGGAGGTAAACTCCCCTAACCCGTAGGTAACCTGCGAACAAAACGCTATCTAAGGTATTTCTTAGGCTCCGTTTGGTTGCAGGGTTGGGCATGGTTGGCCCAACCCGGGGTATCCCTCCTTCCAAACATCCCAATCCTCCTCACAGTTGACTATTCACAAGGGTACCCCAACCCAACCCAACCCTGCAACCAAACGAACCCTTAGGGTTGAAATTTGCTAGGAATGCGTAGGGTCTTGTGATGACCCCAAAAAAAGTATGTTACAGACATGCTTGTTGAGACGGGCATGATTGGGTGTCGACCTTCCACTACTCCTATGGATTCTAGCATGAAGTTATACGATGATGATACAAATGAAGTTGATAAGAGGAGATACATAGAGATGGTGGGAAATCACCTCTATGTTACTATTACCAGGCCAGATATCTTTTTTGCTGTGAGTCGAGTGAGTCAGTTCATGGAGCAGCCTCGATAAGTACATATGGATGCTATATACATGATATTGGGATATTTTAAATCTTCTCCAGACGCAGGATTACTTTTCAAGAATGGAGATACTCTCTCTGTATTCGCGTGTGCTGATGCAGACTATGCATGGTGTCCTAAGGATAGAAAATCGACTTCGGGCTTTGCAGTATTTGTCGGCAGCTGTCTTGTTTCATGAAGAAGCAAGAAACAAACAATTGTGGCGAGATCAATTGCCGAATCTGAATATAGGGCTATGGCGCAAGAAAGTACAGAGATGATGTGGGTTCGAGCAGTATCAACGGATTTGCATATAGATGTTTCTCTACCCATGCAGTTATAATGTGATAATCAGGCTGCCCTATTCATTGCAAATAATCCTGCATTCCATGAGAGGACAAAACATATTGACGTAGATTGCCATTACACGAGAGATATGATTCAGAAGGGATTAATTTCTACCTCTCATGCCAGTTCAGGAGAGCAAACAACAGACATCTTTACCAATGCATTGCTCAGGGGACCATTCCAGAAGTGTTCGTCCAAGCTGAGCATGATTGACATCTATGCTCCATCTTGAGGGAGAGTGTAGAGATATTTACATATTTCTATATTCTATATGTATCTTTTTCTTATTTTTATTTCTCTGTTTCCACCTTATGTAATTTACCCATAAGTCTCCCCTCTATATAAGAGAGCATGGGGTTCTCAGAAATTACAACACACTCATTTCTTCCAACACTTTTTACTTTGATTATGGACGAATTGATAAGTCGCATTCATGATGAGATACCTTGGTGTATGTTATCCGCTGATGATATTGTGTTCATTGATAATACCGGAGATGGAGTAAATGAGAAGCTTGAGGTCTGGAGACATGCATTGTAGACTAAAGCACTTCATATTAGTAGGGTTAAGAGTGAATATATGGAGTCACTTTTGATGGAAGCAACGATGAAGGAATCGAGGTGAATATTGGTGACAATAACATTCATAAGAGAGATTCTTTTAGAACTAGAGATCTATTTTGCAACATGACGTGGAAATTGATGGAAATGTCATTAATACAATAAGTTTTGGTTGGCTAAAGTTGAGAGGAGCCTCAATTCCTTCGAAAATTAAAGGAAAGTTTCGTAAAGCAGCCGTGAGACCTGCCAAGGTAGGAAATATCGATATTGTTTAGTCCACCTGGAAAAAGATATATCGGGATATATGGTCGATATATCGACGGTATCGATAGAAATATCAGAAATAGTTCAGAAAAGTCATTTATGCTATTTTTTCAGAATTTAAGATCATCCAAGATATTAAAACAACAAACAACCTACAAACATACACTTATATCACACATATCAGTCATTTATACCCAATATATCATACATATCAGTCATATTGAACGTATCGTTGCTATTGCTGATTCTTGACTTATAGATATTGGAAATGGATTTCATTCAAGTTCTTATAACATTAAATAACTTAGAAATATACACTTGGATGACACATATAGATCATCTATGATTCTTATATCACACATATTGACCATATGAGGCACATAGTAAATGGTATTGAGATGAGCCATTTGATTCCAAAAATGTACATAAAGATTAATGACTAATGAGACAATGTTTCTTAGGTATATATATTTATCTACTGAAAAAAAATAAATTGGAAAATGTAAATTAATGCAAATTGTAATAGATATTACATAAAACCAAGAGTTCCATGGAGGATCTAAATTTTGCCCCTGCCCTGTTGTCTCTCATAGCGGATAGTTGACTCAATAAACTCGCAATAGTTTTCCCATGTTATGTACGAATACATGGTCTTGTAATCCATGACATACTGCTGGTATTGATGGTCATCGATCCCTATGAGTATCCACAGACGATGAAAATCAACACTAGATAAGATGTCACGAGGGGCACAATGAGGCTGCGAAGTACTGACTTGAGATCCTCGGGATGATGACGACAGAGTAGGAGAAGATCTCTGTGAAAGATGAGGAGGCATGAGCGTGTACTCGGAAAAGAAACCAAAGCTGTCACAACTAAAGAAGTTACCCTGGCTCTGCTCGGGTTAGCTACCTTGGTAGTTTTCACTGCTGTAGCTGCTATATCCTTCATATCCATTGTACCCATATGATGGAGGTTTATACACCTGAGGAGGAGGAGGTCCTGTAGGAGGAGCATGAAAGAATTTTGAGAAGACACCCATGTTTATCCGCCCAGGGGATGTGGTGTTTCTCCATGGTATGGGCTATCAATGTGCATGTATGAACCTATATATGATATCAAATCGTGTAGCTGTCTGTAGGACGATGACCATGCCCATATGCATCGTAATCCATAGGTCCTGGACTTTGACTTGGGACAAACTGTCCATGTGTGTTTCCATTTCGCTTTATGTATTCTTGCCTCAAATCTTATATTGTCATGTGGTCCATAACCACCCCCTGCTTACCATGATCCCCCTTGAATATGTCTCCCCATCACCAGATCTACCATGATCGCTAACAACATCATCATCGTCACTTCCATTGTCATCCTTTGATTTGGATTCAGATTTCGAACCAGTGGAGAGAATGTCGTAAACAATCGTATCAAGCTCCACCCTTACAAGAGGGTATGTAATTCACCTAGATCTGGCCATATAGTCACTAACATCCGCTCCCATTTGCTGACTTATATTCTGATTTGGCATGCTTCACAGTTGATCAAGCATTGTAGCACCATTGAAATCCATCCACCTCTGCAAAACATCTTCACCGGCATCGTCATCATGCATCTTGAAAATGTATGCAAGATTGATAGTGTTTGTGCAATCGTTTTTCTCATGCTCTTCCCTTGCATGTTTCTTCTTTTGCCTCAAATTGCATTGCACAAAGACAAGATCATGGAGTCTCTGTCCTAGCTGTGCTCCAGTTCCTCGCACAACCACCAACAGATGCGGTTTCGGACTATACTTTCACTGCTACTTTCCGTAGGTTGGGAGCTTCCATCCTGTATAGTAACCACCATTCGGTTGTGTACAACTGCTAGAAGATCAACATTTATGCCAAGACTGTTCTTGTACTGGTAGTTGGGATTGAAGTAACTAGCTGGACACAAAAAAGGACAATCCTCATATTTTAATCCATATTATAAACTCTAAAGTGCTATCAGAAATGGAAAAAATATTCTTATATACCGACCTTATGAAGAGGATGCGAGAGCATCTTGGACCAACGCTAGTAGATGATGTCCAACCGTGCTTTGAATCCTCCCCCAACTGCTTTTCTGACCTTCTATCTCATGTAGTGCATTGCCTCGTAGATCACTCCTATGGTGTGCTTCTTATCGTCGTCTATGATCCGTAATACAATACAGAAACAACCGGATCCATTGTCTTCGTGACCTGAGTCACATCATTTCAGAAGTGGAGATCATTGATGATTGACTCTACTTTTCGTCCTCCTTCAGTCTGAGCTTCAGGTATCTCGAACCATTCATCTTGACAACACATGGTCTTCAATTGTTTTTTGTGTTATTTGAGGCTTTGCAACACTATAAAATTGGTTGCAAAACGTGCGATGCCAAGCCTCACCAGGTCACCTCTGCACATCCGCCTCATCAAGGTAAACACTTTGGAATGGTTATAAATGAATATGATGATTGTCTGTGCTTGCTCCACTACCCTTGAGAGAAGCTTCCTCTTGTTGAAGTACTCTAGAATTAAATCTATACAATATGTAACACACAATGTCCAACAGTAGTCGCTAGACTTCGTTATTGTTTCTTCCGCTTTCTTGAAGTTGCTGCCATTATCTGTGATAATCTGGATAATGTTCTCTTTCCTAGCATCCTTGATGATGTCCTTTATCGACATCAACATGTACTTGTAGTCCTTTACATGTTCAGATGCATTCCAAAAAAATGGTCTTTCCATCATAGTAAATGAGGAAGCTGATGGTTTGCTTCCTCCTATAGCTCGTCCATCCATTACACATCAGAGTCACCCCATACTCTATCCATCTCCTCTCTAGCTCGGAGATGTACTAATTGATCTCCTCCTTATCTAGCCTAAGATACTTGTTCATTATCTTCTTGTATGTGGGAGCCTTCTTTCATGTTCCCGCTACGGCTATTCATCAATGGCATGCTGCAAAAAAGGTCCACTAGTGACGTTGGCTGGAATGCTCTCCCCAAAGAAGAGCTTGCTGATGGCCTTTCCCACTCTCTTCCGTACATTAGTGAACATCCCCTTCATCGTCTTTTGCCTTGGATCATTGCTTGGCATGTACTGCATGGACCCACTCCTCACCAAGAAGGGTTCTTGTCCCTTCGCCTTGTGTTTTTTGATGGGTGGTGGTACTAGTGCGCCTCCATAACCACTCCCACTGCCATTGCCCACCGACTCCATGGAGTCCGCCACATACACCACCAAGTTCCCTCCTCTCGAACTCGCTCCTCATAGACTTTTTTGTCTCCCTCCAGTATGCCCTCTTCCCCGATGCGATCTGAATGTCATCGGAGTAGACAACGCCATCATCATTTGAATTGGAAAGGACATTGAACTTCTTCTCGAACATGAATTCTTTGAACTGTTCATCCCTTCTGGACCTCTCCACATCCTTGTCCTTCTTCCCCTCCTAGTTGGCCTTCACCAACTCCCTCACATCTCTTGGACAATGAGTGCACTTGGAATCATTCTTGTTATTGCCAACAATATGGTGCTTCAGTCTCGTTATCCCGCCTCCTCCCAACTTCTTCCCACATAAGTTGCATTGTGGTTTCGATTTGTTTCCATCTAGAGTGGTGGCGTACCTCCAACCAATATCTTCATTGTCCAACTGATGACCAGGATCATCAGATTCCGACCAGAGTTTGAATCCATGATGTTGATTACTGAAGTTTGATATCTGCAAAGAATTTACACAACAAACATTCATGAGACATATGAGGATAATAATCACTTATTTGCTAATTATTTTTATTTTTAATTTTGGATTTACTTAATTACAATTTTTTTGTTAACATATATCACCATAGAACCTTATTTTCTTTATTTAGAACATGAGATTCAAAAGACCAAGCGTAAAAAATGGCTGGTGATAAATAGTCTGGTGGTTTTGCAATGTGTCTACCACCCAAAAGACCAGTATTCAGATCCCCCTTGTGGGGTTTGCATTAGGTAGTTGACAACTAGCGTAAAAAATAGTCAAATCTTTCAGCATGGATTTGAGCAGAATCCATGTAGCCGACCTACTTATAGTGAGAGAATGCTTCGTCATTATTTTACAACATGAGATCCGATTTTATTCTTTCATAACTTAACTTAATTTCACAACATTATTCAAAACCCCATATTAGTTCCCCAAATATTTCACTAAATTATAGATCTAATTTTTAAATCATAGATTTAATTAATTTCTAATTTTTAGTGGCCATAAATTAGCATAGAATCTTGTTTTCTATGTATAGAACATGAGATCCGACTTTATTCTTTCATAACTTAACTTAATTTCACACACATAACTCAAAAACCTCATATTAGTTCCCCCAATATCTCATTATATTATAGATCTAATTTTTAATTCATTACTAATTTTTACTTAATATAAAGCACCATAACACCTTATTTTCTATGTCTAAAACACGAGATCCAACTTTATTCTTTCATAACTTAATTTCGCAACATAACTCAAAAATCCCAAGTTAGTTCCCCAAGAATCTCATTTAATACATCAAATCTTACCAAAAACAAGAATATGCATTATAACAACTACGAACGAAAGCCCTAACAAATTTCGCAATTTTAACAAAGAAATCAGAATAGATGTAGATGTTACCTCAATGAAGGAAGACCTTTAGAGAAGAGCTTGTAGGAAGAAACAATCGAAATGGGAGATCTGGACTGAAATGAAGCGATATTGGGCCGAAATCAGTGAATTTCCACGTTGGCAAATTCCTCATATCGACAATATATCACCGACACAAGATATATCGTTGATATATCAGTCAAATATCGATGATACATGGTAAAAGGATATATAGTCTGATATTGATATCCCCTCCCAACCGATACTTATATATCTGCGATATATCACCGATATATCATGATATGGCCTACTATAAGCCCTGCTATGCTATATGAATATGAATTCTTGCTTGTGAACCATAGCCATGTGCAAAGAATGGTAGTAGCGGAAATAAAAATGGTAAAGTGGATGTGTGGACACACACACACACACACACGTAAAGATCGGATTCCGATTGATGCAATCAGATGAAAATTGGTGTAGCTCTGATTGAGGATAATACACGAGAAAATCGTTTAAGATGGTTTGGCCATTTGCAAAGGAGGTCAACTGATGCACTGGTGAGGAGATATAAGTTTTGGGATGTTGAGCCAACTAAGAGAGGACGATGAAGGTCCAAGAAGTGTTGGAATGAGACTATACGAAAAAATCTTAGTTTTTTAGATCTAAGATCGTGAATGACCCCATATAGATCTGAATGGAGGCAAATCATCCATGTAGCCGATCCTACTTAATGTGGGAAAAGGCTTTGTTGTTCTCATTCTTTACACGGTCATTTCTTTTTCATTGCACATACAAAAAATACTGCGGGAGAATTTCTTGCATCCTCTGCCTATGTCATACCTTTTCTACTCCGATTAGCCATTCCTACACCTGGAAATTGGCGGCTCCCTTTCTAGTTGACGTAGAAGACAATCTAAACAGATCGGGAGAGGACTTCTTATGGGGCTGTGACGTAAAAATGGCTGCTACCTGAATTTTTCCAGAGTAAGCTCGATTTATGAGTCAAAATGACTTGAGAGTGAGTTTCGAGATAGGGATCTTTTTATGGTAGGACTGTTTAGTGTCTTGGGCTACAAGCGATTCCTTTTATGCAATTTTGAACCGACTTTTCCTTAATATTAATTATTGGTCCTTCTTGATTCCACTGCAACTGGTGCTTTTTGAGCTGACATAATACTTTAATTGGTCATGCTATCTTGGAGGTTAAGTTCATGGTAGAAGTGGCTGCAAATTGTCCCTTCAGACCGGACCAGTTGGCATCGAATGAGAATTCAGGGAGTGATATATTTTATATCATTCTATATTATATTTTGATTAATTGCATTAAAGGTGCATCTTGAACAGAGAACTTGCAGTGTGACCGTATGTAGCAGGGAAGGGCTTATTTTGTATTGCAGAGAACATAGATGCTTATTGAGGGATCAAGCATTTTCTGAGCCTTGATCCTGATGTGGTTTGTCATTTAAAAAAATCATGTTCATTAACCGCTGGGGTGTTTACTAGTTTTACTGGTTGTTTCTTTATTTATTATTTAGTTATATTGTGGAGTGATTCCATTCCATGTGCGGGCATAAGCAGTGGTCTTCAGTCTGTCATTGTTGAGCTTTTTTTCATAGCAACTGACAACTTTGATTCCGTTATCTGTGTTGTACAAATCAATACAAGTTCGTAGAAAATTGACAGGTCAATACATCAAGATGGGGTTCATTTGCAAATACATGTTTCATGGAAGCTTGATTTCATGATTATATCTTTATGATTGATGTACTCTATTGTGTTGCAGGTCCTGACACAAGAAAGATTCGAACACCTTGGTCTTCTCCTCCAGCTAGGTGAAAAGGGTTGTGAAGGAAGTAATTTAAGCCAAGCAGCACCTTTCTTTGCCAATTCTGATTCAGATATGCCAGCTGCTCCTGTTTCTGCTGCTCAAGTTCATGACTGGATTTCTCAAAACATTTGTGCATCGTTGGAGCGTATTGCTGAGAAAGCCTCATCCAAAGAAAATGGCCCTCAAGATGTCGATATTACAATGGCTGATGCATGCACCAACCAAACCCAGTCCGGTCCTCAAAGCAGTCCTGATTCTCGAAGCCCTACTTTTGTTGAGGGTGTATCCAAAGCTTCTGTTGTTAAGCAGGCGAATGATATTAAAGGAAGTTCCATAAAGGTGAGATGCAATGATCAGAGTTTTGGTAAATTTGGAAGCACGAACCTCTCTTCCTGTGGGATGAGTTTGGCTATTTGAAGCTCTACCATAACTGTGGACTTTTTTCATTTAAACTGGCGCATGCAGCTCTTGTCATTTTGAATAAAAGAGTGAATGACTCTAGCTTGCAAAAGGAAACAACATAAACAATATAAAATTCCTTTGTGTTGGTAATTTTTCCCCTTCAAACTAGGACCTGTGTTTTTCTATTTATAGTATGTTGGTACTTTTTAATAAATTTCATATGGCTCGTGCTATTTCAACAATGATTTTTTTAATTATTTTTGGTAAGTGCATATTATCTAACGGATGCCATATACTAAAGTAAGCATACTTCGGGGTTTATATATGTAGTATTCCTGTGGTATAGTCTATTAAGGGCATTTTTCCTTTCAAATTATCAACCATCAGTTTTTCTCGCAGGTTCTCAATTGTCACGACTCAGTCATTTACATTTTGGCACCTTTGAGATATGCTACAATTTATGGATGTTCTGATGCAACTGTCGTTCTTGGTGCAGTTGGGAAGGTTAGAGAAAAATTATCTTTTTTTCTTGAAATTTTGCTCAACTTTTTTGAGGTTGAAATCCTTATATCCGTTTTTTTAGGAAAGAAGGGGTGGCCGTAGAATTGTTAGCATATTAGCTATTGTTATCTATATCAACAGAAAATGGAACTCTATAAAAATGCATCTATTTATAAGATCTTTTTAGATGATCATAAACTTAACACGTTTTTGTATGGTGACATGGATTGAGGCAAGCACATATTAGTAATTGATCAAATTAAGTCTTTCTCGGTCCCTTTTTATTATTTTAAGCCGTCATTGATTATTATTTTGGTTTAATAAGTTGAGATCAATTTAAGATCTAATGTAGGATGAACAATTTTGTTAGAATAATTTTAGGGTTAATTAGTGTTTGGAAGGATTTTATTTTTTATTTTCTTTGTTATTTTGCAATTTCATCACTATCTTATAAATGGGCTATAGGCATTGTTCAAGGTTATGTGTTATTTGAGAATTTGAACTTTTCCTCCACCATCGTGTTTCTTTCTTTAGTTTTTGTTTCATTATTTTCTATTTGATCCGACCTCTCATCGCTGTTCTTCTCTCTATCTCACAAGGCAAGTCTTGTTTTTTCTCTTCTATCCTCATCTTCCTGTTCTTCTCTCAATCTCACAAGGCAAGTCATGTTTTTTCTCTTCTATCCTCATCTTCCTGTTCTTCTCTCAATCTCACAAGGCAAGTCATGTTTTTTCTCTTCTATCCTCTTTCATGATTTAGTAATCCTATGAGGCATGTCAAGAAGATTATGATAATTATCTTCTTATCACAAGTCTAGGAGTAAAATGTTCTACCATTCAAGGCACTACGCCATATATTCGAAGTTTCGAGATCCATTTTAAAAGACTTAAAATTCATTGTCAGAATTGCGTAAAACCTGTTACATGTGCCTCCCATGCCATCACAACCTGATCCTTAAGGTTTATCATAATTGAGGTTCAGTCCATAGAGCATCCTTAGCTGTGGACACCCTCTTTGAAGCTGTCATTGTCGTCCTAATCCAAGGGTTTGACGTCGCCGTTGGACTTGGATGCACCAACACCTCTCGATCCGTACCAACCATAGCAACCACATGGACTCGAGCTATCGTCTATGACGTCGATGCCCTTTTTACAAACATCACTGTCAGTGCCCTTTCCACAATTACCATCTACAAGCTCCCTTTCCTTAAGCCTAATTGCATCCAATGGTTTTGAAGACTCCAAACCCTAGCAAATGGTGAAAATTATGATCACATAAGAACTACATCCCTTATATTTAGGGATATGTGGTTGTCACATGCATTTTTAAAGAAGCCCCTCCATTAAAGACTAAAGTTATAAGGGTCCAAGGAGAAGAATATATTTTAGTAAAGGGTAGAAAATGTTATTGTTTAAACTTTTTACCCTACCTAAAAATTACAAAAGAATGTTGAAAGATGATAAAGTAATCAACAATTTATAGTTTGGAAAATAGAAGGATCAAGCAATTTCAAGAATTCCCATGATGCACATATGTTCAACCAACTCATTATGATATGATGTTTTCAAAGCTAAGGAGGATTGGTGCAAGCACAAATTATGGTTTGAATAAAATGTGATTTTTCATGAGCCTTTTGTTATTTGAGTTGGCATTGATTATTTATTTGGTTAAATAAATTAAGATGAATTCCGCATCTTAATAATTTAGGGTAGATGTTTTGATTAGAGTAACTTTAAAGGTCAATTAAGGTTTGTTAGGTTTTGAACCCACTTCAATGGTCCAGTGGTAGTGCAATGTGCCCACTACCCAAAAGATCAGGGTTCAAATCCCTTCTTACGGGGGTTGCGTTGGGTAGCCGACAATTAACATAAAAAATAGCCAAATCTTTCAACATGGATTTGAACAAGAATCATGTATCCGACCCTACTTATAGTGAGAGAAGTCTTTACCATTTTTTTATCTTTTAAGCGTATTCCTCTCTATATAAATAGACTATATGCATTACTTCAAGGATAAGGTTATTAGTTAAGTGAGAATTTGAAGTTTTCCACCATTATTGTTTCTTTCTTTGTTTTATGTGTGATCCTATCTCTCATCTCACGAGATTAGTTGCATTTACTATCTTCTCTCCTCATTTTCTTTTTTCCAACCGCAACAATTAGTCCGCATCAAATTTATAGGTACATAACCATGTGTTCGCTCAATAGTAAGCATAGACCATGGCTTGAGGAAGTACTTATTCTGAGAGCATGACTCTAAACTATTTGATTGCACGACTTAAGAGTATACAACTCCTTGGTCTTCTACATTTATAAGGAAAGAGATGGAGGGAGCCAAGGCATGATTGGTGGAGCTATCATACCCAAATCTCTTCATCTTCATCCTCTTCATTCCTTTCCACCTCATCCACTTCTATAATTAAGATCAGTTGGAGTATGTAATAGAGGGGTACCCCAACTCATGTTTAGTCCCACATATTCTAATTGTGGGACTCCAATCTGTTCGTGAGGCTATATAATGAGCTCCACACCCTTGTACTCATTGAGAAATGCTACTTGAAGATCCAACCCTTTGAGGTCTTCTCCAGTGGTTTCCTCCTACTCCTTAGGGAGTAGGGTTCCACGTAAAATCCAAGATGTTTATGTTTGATTTTTTGTCTCTAATTATCGATTTGCCTCCGAGTTTTATATTTTAACATGGTATCAGAGTAGTTCGATTGTGGGGTTTTGTTCTTGAAAATTATTCTGTTGATGTTTGAGTTCCGAAGATTAGCTGAGAGAAGTTCTATGATTTTTGATTCCCTAATTCTACACAATAGCGACATCTCCAAGAGTCTCAATCCCTGTAGATCAGGACCTGGCTCTAAGATGCAGATCAGAGCTGCATCTCCATCCCTGGAGAGAACTCCAGGTGCAACACACATGCATCTTCCATGCCAATCATCTCGACAACAATCCCTTGCGCAACTTAGCGCTCCCCACACGATCATCTAGGCGGGGCTCCTCCACGAAGCCGTACCTCAAGGTGCTGCCTGCCCTACTCCAGACGTTTCACATCTAGTTATAACCGTTATGCGGGATTCTTGCCAAGCTGACTGATGATTAGGGCAATTTCTCGGGAAGTCGAGAAACGAGCCGGAGTGAAGCCTATATGCCTTGACTTTCCCCCTAATGATACACCTTTGGAGCGCTGTAGTGCAAATCCCTCCTTTCCCCATAGCGAGGAGTCAAATCCAATTCTCCTTGGACCTTTATCAACCTCCGGGTTATGTGGGAGGGGGGTTTGTGATTCAAAGAGCTATTCCTTAAAGACCCACGAGGGGTGATTCACCCTTAATATCCAAGCGACGCCTTCGGGCTAATAGATGACATGCGTAGTGCTTGGTCTCCTTCTTTCCGTCATTGCAAGCATCCTTGTCCTCTCTCTTGGAGGTGACAGGGAACAAGAGGAAGGCTCGTCGCTTCATTTTTGCTGTTCTCATTGGTCCAACCACAACAACATGGGTGCGATACCCAAACCCCCAACGATAATGCTTCTTCAGCACCCGAGTACCACTCTAGTGCACCAGTGCCATCATGACTTCCTCTGCGTTCTCCCAGCAACTCCACGTGACATGCACATAAATCTGGCGGCATGAGATAAACACGGTCAATTGATTATTCAAACCCTAGCGGGAGAGGGCCGGTGAGCAACAATCTTTATGGGTTTTAATAATCCCTTGTTTCCTTTTGGTTTAGCCCAACAAAGTAATTGCTGGATATTTTCTTTATTTTGGGTCCAAACTGAGCCAAATGTTGCAAAGGCTGACGTCAAAAGAAAAAAAGTGGAGACATAAAAAACAAAATATTTTTTTTGTAGATTGGAGTCAGGAAAAAAGAGGAGAAGAAGATGTTGTCAAGAGAAAAAAGCGGCCTTTTTAGAAGAGGAAGAAGGTAGGGGCTCATACCTTGTATTATTTTGGCCCAACATGGCCTACCTGCCCCTTACAGGAAAGAACCGGGCCCAAATTTTTAAGCCCATATTCTGCAGAAAAAAAAGAAGAATGTAGGCTATTTGTTGTTTCTCCCAACTTGATCATGTGCATTCTTCTTCTTGAGATGTATCCACAGGACTTCTGTCCGTACACGACTGACAGACTGACACTTGAGACTACTACTGCTTTTGGCCTTCTTCACCAAGCATTAGCTACTTCATCGAGGTGTCTCAATCCTCTACTACTATTCCGCACTGGACTTCTACAACAACTATACTTCGGGCATGCTCGGGTTGTCGCAGCAACTACTACATGCACGACTGGAACTCTTTCTCGGTAACTTGAAAGTCACAATCTAATCTCGAGAGCTGTCTTCTACCAACAACAGTTCTTCAAATGGGATGCCTCTATCCTGAGTATCCTCATCTGAGCGGGTTGTCTCTATCCTCATCTCTCTCAGATTTATCAAGCGGATCTGTTGTATATTTTCTTTTGTTGCAAGCTGTAGCTTTCTCAGCTTCATCTTGAGGGGGTGTCGGAGTATGTAATAGAGGGGAGATACCCCCACTCATGTTTAGCCCCACATCCTCTAATTGTGGGACTCCGGTCTGTTTGTAGGGTTATATAAGGAGTCCCACACCCCTTGTACTCAATGAGAAATTCTACTAGAAGATTGGGCTTTTTGAGGTCTGCTCCTGTGGTTTCATCCTGCTCCTCAGGGAGTAGGGTTCCACATAAAATCTAAGATGTTTATGTTTGCTTTTGTCTCTGATTATGGATTTTACTTCGACGTTCTATATTTCAACAGTATCCCAATCGAGTTTATTTCATTATATGGATAATGAAGATTTTTGTGGTAAACATATTGAGGATTCCCTAATTGTTGGAGTATGCGTTATTTATATGTAAATGGGTAAATGGATCTCTTCAGGATCCATTTACCACATCCCAGTGTTTTGTCCCATATCTACCAATGACGGGATTTGGAGGCTCTGTTGCGGCTATATAAGAAGCCCTAAACCTCCTGTATCAGATGAGAAAAATGCAATGCATAAATTATCCCTTTGAGGCGTTCTCCCGTGGTTTCACCCCACTCCTTGGGGAGTAGGGTTCCACGTTAAAATTCCGTTGTCCAATAATGTTTTATTCATTTGTCTCTGATATTCGCTTCCGCATCATATTTTCTAATATGGTATCAGAGTGGGTCGATTCTTGTGGATTTTAAGTTACTTATTTTTATCCGAGATTCGATGTTGGAGTTCTTGTTCTTGAAGATTTTTGTTTGAAGATTATTTTGTATCATTCATGTTCATATATGGTTCGAGATTTGAGTTCAGTTTTAGGGTTTTTCAAAACCATGGATCTTCCAAGAGCAGCCTATACGCAAGGCGGTGCATCATCTGATTGTGCAAGCATCAGATCTCCTCGCAAGGACCTCCAACATCGCTCCATATCCACACGATATCTTCTGTGGAAGCAACCCCATCGGTCGCAACTTCTAGGCAGTGAAAACCACACGATCATGCGTCGCTCCACATCGCTCCCCCTTCAGATGATCGCGCTAGCAACCCTGCACAAGGCTTGTGATCTGCGAGACACACCATAGCTCTCCAGGCGGTGCTTCTTCTTCAGGGCGACGAGCCCTCTTCCCATCTGGCGCCGCCTACCTGGTCTCCTCGATCTCCTCCAATCGACTCCAGGCAGCAAGCACGCGAAACCCCTTTAGCAGTTGTCCATATTATTGTGGCATGCCAGAGTTCTCCAAGTGGAAACTCATTTTAGTTGCAATGACTCTGACAGACGCAATGCAAAGCACATGCTCTTTGACGAGGAGATTCGGTTTGACTCACACTCCTGCCCGTTCGCCCTCCTCACCTGCACGACATGAGAAGCACTGTCCTATACAATAACCGACAGTTGTGCGCGTTGAGTTGATATTGTCTGTTATGTCTTGTATTGTGAGTTGAGTGATTTCTTTCTGTTTGTTCAAGCTGAGCATTGCATGCTCCATCTTGAGGGGGAGTATTAGAGTATGTGTCATTTATATTTAGATGGGTAAATGGATCTCTCCAGGATCTATTTACAACATCCCAGTATTTAGTCTCACATCCAGTGATGGGACTTGGAGGTTCTGTGGATGCTATATAAGAAGATCTTGACCTCCTGTATCCTATAAGAAAAGTGCAATGTATAAATCAGCCTTTTGAGGCATTTTCTCGTGTTTCATCCTGCTTCTTAGGGAGTAATGTTCCACGTTAAAATTCCGGTGTCCAACAATGTTTTATTCATTTGTCTCTGATATTCGCTTCAGCATTTTATTTTTTAACACCAATAAATCATGATGCCTCCTCAAAATCTTCTTTATGATTGGTTGATGCTTCTCCTTCTCCATCTAAATATCTCGACGTGAATGTAATTTGACTTTATTTATTTACCTAAAGTTAGAGATGTGGAAGCCTGGAAGTTCAGTCAATCTCCCTTTTCATTCTATATATAAGCACTTCCTATTACGTGGTGAATTAGCTTCTCCACATGCTGAATGCCATGAGAGGGAATTATACTTCTGAGCATTGACAATGATAACATAATAGTTTTGGGAAGAGGTGACACTGATGGCCTAGTAGGTTTTATGTGTACTTAAATTAAAATGATCTTTGTTATTGTTGCAAGTAGGTTCAATGAACCCACCTTTCTTCAGTGAAGCGACTTTTCTTCTTGCAGTGCATGCTTTTTCAGCGGTGCATGTCTACAACAATTTCTAGCATTCCGCTACACCACATGAGCCCATTTTTGGAATGAGACTGCAAATGGGTTTTTAAATTCATGACTTTCCTCGAGTTAAAAAGGTCTCTTTAGACATCGCATATCAATGAGCATGAGTAAGTGAATAATGAAGGCACTTGCCTCTTTGTAGGTCGGAGTAGCATGACAATGTGCATCTTTTCTTCAAATGCCCTCTTTTCGTGTTGGCTTATAGTGAGATTTGGACCATGTAGATCGATTACTCTTAGCAGACCTTTGGATGTCCTTCAGGGAGTGTTCGAAAATTGGAAACTCTGTCGTGGATCAAGGTGGTAGGAAGAAGGCATAGCAAATTGCAATGATTTGATTATTTGAATGCAACACAATGGTACAAATTTCAGGGGGGATATTTAATTTTGGGAATGATATATGTATATGAAATTTGTGGGTTTTTTGGGCCATGATGGGGGATGGTGTGTACATTGCGAGGTTCTATGTGTCTTTTTGATGCTACTTTTTACAGAGTTCTAATGAATCAAAAAGGTTGCTATTCTCTAGTAATAGGATTTTAAAAACGGTCCAAGTTAGGGCAACCTTCCAACTGGCTCTCACCTCAACCAAGATATGAGTTATTGATATCCCTTTCAACTTTTTTTGGGTATAGCCATCTCTCCATGTAGATCTCCACTCTCCACTCTATGCTGAATCTCCTCTCCCATGCCTTTGTACTTCGAGGGTATTCCCAATGCCGTGAGCCATTTTAGTCTGTTGTGATTGCTTATCACTACTTGTAAGTCAAAGGAATCCTATATCGGGTGTGGATCTTTCATTTGACTCATTTATTCTGTCTATATATGACGCTGCCTCTTCCGCGTATGAAGCATATGGCGTCGAGTCCGATGTAGCAGCAGTAGTAGTTTGAGCAGCGCCACTGTTAGATCAATCTCGCTAAACCAAATGCATAGATTTCCCTGTGGATTCTAACGGGAGACACACGTTTCCTTTTTCAACCCTGCGACTTAGCGCAAGAGAATTGAACCTAGCACTGTGTGTGTTATTGGTCAAGGTTTGAGTATCGATTTCGACACCATATCGTCATGGTGTTGATACGATATTTCGATGATATATCTCCGAATTATTGCCCATTTTTTGACGAACAGTTGTAAAGTTGGATAAAAAAAGGATATTGGTTGTCTCGCCGAAATATCGTCACCATGTCTGATATATCGGCGATATATCGCGATATTTCGATCCATGTTGGGGGTATCTACCTCGTTTATGTATAACTTGGTTTGAAATGTATGGACATGTTAATTTATCACCACTTAATTCCCATAGTTATCTGTTTTGTTAGATATCCATTGTTCGAAGCAATCATGGATTATTCGTTGATACATGAGATGAAGGGTAGTATCTCTACTCTGTTATCCTTTTTCATTGATGGAATCACAAGTTTAAGGGATGTAGATCATGTTCGTACATAGGAATGAAAGTGCCCTCATCAAGAAAATCGTAATTAGAAGATTGACATGAACACAATGGAAGCATAAGTAATGTTAAGAGGATATATTAGGGAGGATCGTGATTGTAACATTGGATTGGAGTCTCCATTGTTGTCAACAAAATAAAAAATATTCGAACATATAATCAAGTTTGACTTATATTAAAATATTACCATGATTATGCCGAGGCAATGATTGTTGTATTTTCCGTGCAAAATTTATCATAAATTTCCGGGGAGCACATTTGCATGATTATTTTATCGACATTGCCTTATCATTGGTTTGCATATTTTTTTTTATCCAAAAACGAGGTAACACTTCGGAGGTGTTCACCATATAAGTATATTAATAAAATAAGGTAAGGACTTTCAATCATCGGGTCTTGAGAAGAGATTTAGCAAGATGAGTTACATTGTCATAATAGAACCTATATGATCGTAAGATAACTCCATTGCACACCATCCATATTGCCCAAAAGCTCCTCCGCGGGCCTGAACTAGTTGGTCACCATCATATTCCAGAAGTTGGTGTGGGAGGAGAGATTATTCCAATGAATATTCGCTACATCCCAAACTTTCTAGATGCAAGTGCAGGAGTAGAAAAGGTGGCTCGGGTCCTCGTTGTTGCTACTCATGCAGAGCATGTGGTGTCATCCTCTTGCACAAACATGGATCTTCTGACCTTGGTTAGAATCCGTTCTCGTCTGTGTGCCACAGGAAAAATTTCTGCTTGAGTGGGACCTTGAGGGTCCATATCAGATTGCGATGACACTCCAAGATAGATCAACGGTCAAACTGGAGGAGAGCTCTTGGTAAGCCTTCTTCACAGAGAAACACCCATCTCGCCTTCATTGGTTTACATATTAAATTAACAATTTTATATTTAATTCAGTTAATGTATAGTATCATGATGGCATTTATGTAGAATATGTTATTATCATGGCCGATGTAGTTAGTAACAATTCTCATATGTGGACAAAGGGAAGATAGTAATCAATGCATTATGCTTGGAGGTTCTCTCATCGTTTTTTGTTGAATTCTAAGTGTTCATGAACGAGGATGTGATATGAGGATTTGTGATCAGGACATTGATGCGGACACATTGATGTTTGTTGTCGTAATTCTTTCGTAGGTGTTGTTTGAATGACGTTTAGGTTGGGAGGGCGAAAAAATATTGCATGACATCTCGAGGCATTAAGGTGAGTGTTTGGTGCATTATCAATGAATATCCAATGGATACTTGATCACATCATCATTTTAAACTGGTTAACCTGTGGTGGATACTCAATCCGAATTGTGCAATTGGATCAGATACCTATCTCATCCAATTTTGAAGCATACCCCCATTTTGTTACAGGGTTAAGTTGGATTAATTTCCTTTCATGAAGTTATTAAGAAGGGTAACCCTATTGTTAGTATTGGGTGTTTGAAAGGTTAAGAGGATTGGGATGATAACTGAGATGTGATATTGTTTATATGCTACTTTGCCTACATTGCGATTCAAACATGTTTTTGATGTTGACTTTGTTGATTCAGAGGTGGCTCGAAATGTTAAAGGAAACGTGGGACCCACGTCATAAATTCTAACCTAGAAATGTAGGGGTAGATGCAGTTAAATTGGATCCAAACAAGGCTTCTTAGGCAATTGATCCACCCGCAGGTAGTCCAACATCCAAACAAGGGCATAAGTATTCGATGACCATTGGGTAGATCCATGGATATCTAAGTGTTATGGGATCAGACACCAAATATATAACATGTCAACCTACACTGGGTAGCAGCCCCACAATATTTATTGAAATCCTTGGGTTTAGGATCAACCGACGTAGATTAGGGGTTGGGTACTTATCCAATCTGATAACCGTGAACATCCCTGGATTCATCGACATACTTTCCACCACCTCTATCAAGGCTACAAGTCCATCGGCGTGGCTCCAGTAACACTATAGACGTACCATGAAGAGCTTCCTTTCCACTTTAAAAAAAGAAGAAGAGTATCCTTCACCATCTCCCCAGTCCGTTAGGGCTTCCATTTAGAAAGGACAGCTCAAACAGACATTGACAACCAGTGTTAGAAGCATAGATCACTCATCTTTGCCAACCTTCACCCAGTGGTGGCTGTTCCTTTCCCTAAATCCTGATGATTGGATGCTGGCTTAAGCTTAGTCACTTCCTGAATTGCTTCGTGCCCCCCATTCTGTTGGTATAAACTGATTAGAATGCTGCAATTTTTGGTGATCTCGCTTTTCAATTTTTTGGTGGTCTTGTTTTTGGTCATGGGGTTTTTGGCCCCTCACCTCTTGTAGTATTTCTGAAGTTATCAACATCTACACTCACATGGTGTCAGTGAAATGCTGTAGTGACCTTGCACCTGTTTTGAGCTTTGTTTTTGCTCATCCCACTGTGACATGTTGGGCAGACTATTACAGTGGACTTGATGGTATATCTGAAGCTCCAGTTTGATGGGCTGGCAATGCTTTGCACATACACTCCATTTTGTAATGGTGGGGACACTTGATATGGCATTACTCTGCTTCCTGCAGTTATTTAATTTCACTGTTTTAAGCTGTGGATCTTGGGGAGAAGTTTTGCTTGAATGTTACTCGAAAGCTTGTTGCCGTATGGTTGTTCTTGACTTTTGTTTGTTACAGATTTGGGCTATTTTATGCAAAATCTGGAGGGAAGGAAAATGGGATAGCTGCATCTAGGTTGAGCTGCAACCTATGGCAATTTGGAGATGGTCGTGGAATTGGAGATCAGCCCATGCCTTCCCATTGTTCGCCGATATGTTTCACCATCAAAGTCATAACACCATGCTTATGTGTCTGGCAATGTTTCTGAGTGGTATGTTGCTGAACTTGGGAAGCAAAGAAGTCCACTTTTACTCTCCTATGACTCCATTTGACCTTTGACCAACTTTTGGGAGACTCTGAGCATGTAATGATGCTTCAATCATGACAAGTCTGTCCACAGAAACTGCCCTTTACTTGACATGACTTGCTCATTCAGTTCTTTGTGTTGGTCAGCTCTATCATGCTTCACCCTTAACAACACTGCTTGGCTTTCTTTAATTTGTCCAATCATGTGTTATCCAGCCTTGCCTTGACTCGTCCTGCACATTCCTCCCTACTGGTCACCTGGCCTTTCCTCAACCTGGCTGGTGATGTTTTGTTTGACCTTGCCTTGGCTGGATACACTTATCTTGTTTATCATCTGCTTTGGTTTGATATATGAAAGAAAGTTTTTATTCATTTGTGTGGCACTTTGGTGTTCTGTATAATAAACCCTTGAAGCGTATACTTGAAAGATGGGTTTAGAAAATTTTTGGTACTCAATTTGTATGCTATTTTCATTTGTTTCCTTTCTTCCTTTTTCTGTTTGAAAGGTAGCTATTATCTAGGTAATGCTATCTACTTAAAGTATGTTGTGAGATTGACTATATTTTCCTCGCTTCCAATTTCTGTCTTTTTGACATGGAATAAACTGTTACTTTATCCAGTTTATTACTGATTTTGTGTTTCTTTTGTAAATATTATGCAAATGGGAAACTGCTTTTAGCTATTCTTATTTAATGCTGTGATGTTATCTTAGACAGAGTCCTTTTCATCTCTTGTTGGGATTTGATGAAGACATACATGCGTCCATTAGTTTTGTATTAGAGCTCACCCTTTACATCAAATGAGAAGCTTGTTTCTTGTCCTCATACAGTCTTTTCGTGTGGAACATTGTGAAAGGGTACAAATAATTGCAGCAGCTCAACGTGTATGCATTGCCAATTGTCGTGAATGCATATTTTACTTGGGCGTTAACCAAAGACCTCTTATTCTTGGGGATAATCATAAATTGCAGGTAAAACTTTACGTTCCTAACTTTGCTTTATGTTGTGTTTTTCTGCATCCAAGTTCTAATAAATATTCCTTAGTCTATCTTGTATTTTTTTATTAATAGGTGGCACCATACAATACATTTTATCCGCAACTTAATGATCACATGCATCAAGTGCATCTGGAAAAAACAATCAACAGGTGGAGTGAACCTCTGGTGCTCGGAATGGTTGATCCTCATGACGCGTTATCTCATCCTGCTGGGGTATCTGATGTCCAAGCAGAATCACCAGCTCCTCTTGAGCCTGACTTGTTCACAAATTTTTTGGTATGCTCTTTTGGAATTTATTTATCTTCTTAATATGACCTTTTGGATTGGGCGGGTCTCCAGAAATGATATGATCATGGAAACACATGCAGAACCAGTTTAAAGCTTGCTGCTGTACTTCTAGAACTAGACACATCCTAGCAATTATGTTGTTTAGAGTTATTATTTTTTTGGCATTATTTATCTCGTTGAGTCCTGTAACCCCATGGGAGTATCTATGAAATTCTCCTTTGTATTGCTCTCTAGTGTTTCATGCTATATAAGAATCCCTAAACCTATGGAATAAACAAGTAATTCATTCTAACAATTCTCTCCACATGGTATCAGAGCAATGTCCTAGATTGGGGTTTGTGCCCAACCATCCGCTGCCACCATCACCCTCTTCTTCTCCTCGGCCACGCACAAAGACATGCACCCAGCCCATGTGCACCAAGCCCTCCTCACCTTGTGCAGGCCCTCCTTGTCGATGCAGGGCCCCGAGCGAGGCCCTGCTGCATTGTCGGTAGCCAAATCAAGTGCTGCTAACACCTACCATGCACCGTCACAAGCCTTCTAGGCCACATATACGTGTTTAGGGCCTTAGATGCACCATCGCATGCCACCTAGGGCCAATCCAAACAGTCACCAACCTCTTCTAGGGCTCTCGAGTGACACTAGCATCCCATCCAGGGTGCACGACACTCCTCCATGATACTAGCAGCCCATCTAGGGCATCTCCTCCATCGCCTGCTGTCGTGGGGACACCTTACTAGTGCCACCCTCTTCTATTACAGGGGTTCCAACATGCTGTGACCTTCCTTGTCACGTGCAGGAATCTTATGCAGATTGCGATCTACACGCATCCACCGCACCTAACGCAATTCCAAACACGTGATTAAGCCCCTTTTAGGTCCTATTTGATACTCTCTATCTCTGCTCGCGATGGGCACAACTCCCGCTGAGACAAAACCCCTATTCTCGACTTCTACTATGATGATGTTAGGTACATCCATCAAACTCCAGGGCACAAATAATTACGTGCTTTGATGTCAGGTGTTCAAGGTGTTCATTAGTGATCAGAGGAAGATATTGATTTTGACAAAGGAACCTTTAGAAGAGGAAGACAAGGACTATGAGTCATGGCGTGGAGATAACTATCAGGTTATGACACAGATGATGAATATTGTGGAGCTCCACATTGCGGCGAAACTTTTGTATGAGGAAATCATCAACGAGATGTGAGAGGATCTGGCACACACATACTCACACCAGACTACCAAGTCTCATCTGGATGACATCTACATGCGCATCTTATCCGCATCTCATAGAGACTCGATTCTGGTGGAGTATTATTGCTATCTTATTCAACGTTACGAGGAGCTTGCCATATTTCAGCTAATATGTTATAGGAAACACATGACAGGGAGATCAAAACGACATGCCTATAGATTTCTAACTAGCTCATATGCTCATTATCAGAATGTAAAGGCACAATTCCTTACATTTGATAGTCTTTCGTCCATCAAGGTCGTTTTGGCTGCTTGCATTAGATTGAGAATTCCATTGACGGGAGAAGGTAGTTTATTAACCACCTCCCAACCTTTTTCTACCATGAAGTCAGTTAGGGTGCCCAACGAAGCTCGTTCCCCTATTACCACTTTTGGGCCATGCTCTTCCAAACCCTGCCATACTGGAGTTCACTGTACCCATGCTTTTCCTTTGAGCTTGCTGTCTATTTATACATTGTGTACTGAGCTGAATTGTCGAGTGATTTTTGATGAGGTATTTTGCTATTTTAAGGACACCCTAATGATGCAGATTTTTTGTTGGGGGTAGACCTGGCCAAGATGCGGGTCAGGTCGGCCCACAGACCGGGTCGAACAGGTCGAGGTTAAAAACCTCTGTCCAAAGTCTGCGATGGGCCGGCCCATAGCCCATTTCATTCTTTTTCCATTGAATTTTTTAATGGTATTTAATATGTATAAATGATTTTATTAATATCATTTGTACTCTATATAATAATATGAGCAGTTTACATGCTACTTAACATGTAAATTATTAAATTTTATTTAATCTAGTGTCACATATGAAAAACTTGATGTGTATTATATTAATACATGTATTATTTAGCTTATATTTATATATTTATTATTTTTTTGTAGGCCCGGTCGGGCCGTCCCATGCTCAAATCTTATAGCCTAAGCCTGGCTCATGACCAGGTTGGGCAGGCTGTGTGGGCGGGCCCCCAGTCCGTTGGCCAGGTCTAGTTGGGGGACATAAGAGGAATGGACTCTACTACGTCGATATGCCTACGTATTCTACTTTTGCTGGCGTCGTGTCTATTTCCTCTGATATGTTTCTATGACATCTACATCTTGGTCATCCTTTGACCAAAGCTCTATCTATGATATTCCTTGAACTTTATTCACTGAATCTATTTGAGTATGAGGCGTGTCAGTTCGGAAAGCATAATCAAACTTCGTTTCTTCCTAGGTTGAGCCTTAACCATCCGTACCCTTTGCTTTGGTTAGCTGTGAATCTGTGATATTTGAGGACTTCATCCGGTTCGTACTATAGGAGGTCATAGATATTTTGTGGTCTTTGTTGATTATCATATCAGATGTTGTTGGGTTTACTTAATAAAAGATCTATTATAAATTAATAAGATTGTCAAATCCTTTTTCCAATTCATCAGAACTTCTTCTGCTTGTATTCTGATTATGCGGACTGATAATGTACTTGAATTTACTCATCATGATTTGGTGTCATTTTTTGCCCCTATGCCTCTTAGCAATTTGGGGTAGTTGAGAGGAAACTTCGTTCACCTTCTTGACATTACCTGATCACTACTTACACACATGAAGATTCCCAAGATCTATTGGGAGGGTGCCATCCTTACTGCTGTCCACCATATAAATATGGTACCCTCACCTGTTCTTAAAGGGGTCAGTCCATTTTCTCTACTTTGTCTTGATGAGACACTATTTCCTTTACCACTGCGTGTTCTGACTGTACTACTTTTGTTCATAATTTCCATACTGCAGATAAACTGTCTGCACGTGCTATTGAATGCGTTTCCTTGGGTATTCTCGCACCTAAAAGGGATACATCTACTATGATCCTGTGGATCATCGATATTGCATTTTTGTTGATGTCACCTTTTTTGAACAAACTAGCTACTTCACACAATCTGTTAGTGACATACTCTTAAAATTATCACAATCTATCGCATATAGAAGAAATCGTACCATTCACTTTGATTCTGTTCCACTACATGTTCCATATTTACAAGAGGAGGTGCCTTCTTCTAGTGTACCTACCACCGCTCATCCTGATGCTCAACTTCATCTCCCTATTGCACTACGAAGAACAAAGAGGCAGTGTACTTTTCATCCTATCTAATATTTTACTTCTATTGACTGTCTTTTTAGAGGCGACAAACATTTTACAATTGGCATGACGGTGGTCACTATTCCTCGTGATTATCATGGTGTATTGCAGGACCATGGTTGGAAAAGGGCCATGTATGTGAAGATGGATGCTTTTATATCCAAGTAGACATTGGATCGTGTGCCTTGCCTGTCAGATGTGAAGTCGATTGCCTGCAGACGGGTCTTCACAATTAGGAATGGGCATGGACCAAGTTGGACTGGGCCTTGAAGGGTCCGGGCCCAAACCTATCTAACTAATCGGGCCTTGGGCTCTCGTATTTTTTGTTTCATCGACCCAAGAGCAAGCCCGGCTCATTTCTTATGGGCCGGGCTTGGGCTGCGTTAGCCCATATGAACGCATGAACAAAGAGAAACTCCAACTTGTGGTGTTAACTTTGTTGGAAAAATTCCAAGTTGATTGAACATATCAAAGCAAATTTGAATAAGCTTTAGATAGAATTTAAACATAGCAAAACTCCCTAAAACAAATCATCAAACTTGTGGCTGAAATGTTTTTACATTATCTAAGGACAACAGTCGCCTATTATTTGACATGGTCATTTCTTATTTTTATAATAAGGGCAACTTGCAATCCAGAATAGGCAGTCCTCAGCAATATACTCTCTAGTCTTTAAATTCTCGACTTTTTAAGGTTGAGTTTTTTTCATTTTGATCTTTATCGTGGCACAATAAATTTGTCTCCGAGCTGCTATATATTCTCAGGATCTTACTATTTTAAATTTCAATTTATTATAGAATGTGTGCAAATAAAATTTGAGAAATTGAGTACATGATCCTACCTCTGTCAAATAGTGCCATTTCCAGCTTGAATATATAGTCTCTATTGTTACTGTTATAAAATAAACATGCGGAAGCGTAACATGGAAAAAGATAAAGAACAAGAAGAACAACGGGATTTAATGTGGAACCCTACTTCGTGAGGAGTGGGATGAAACCACGGGAGAAGCCCTCAAAGGGGCATGTTATGCATTGCACTTTCTCATCTGATACAAGAGGTTCGGGGCTCCTTATATAGCCTCTCCAGAGCCTCCAAGTCCCACCACTGGACAAATAGTGCCATTTCCAGCTTGAATATATAGTCTCTATTGTTACTGTTATAAAATAAACATGCGGAAGCGTAACATGGAAAAAGATAAAGAACAAGAAGAACATGATTTAATGTGGAACCCTACTTCGTGAGGAGCGGGATGAAACCACGGGAGAAGCCCTCAAAGGGGCATGTTATGCATTGCACTTTCTCATCTGATACAGGAGGTTCGGGGCTCCTTATATAGCCTCTCCAGAGCCTCCAAGTCCCACCACTGGACAATGTGGGACTAAACAACTGAATGGGGTAAATGGATCTTCTCCAGGATCCATTTATCCTCTACAACTCATATGACGCACACAACGAATACTCCAACACTCCCCCTCAAGCCGGAGCATGCAATGCTCAGCTTGGACAAACATAAAGGAACTTAACTCACGCTACAGGACACTACGGACAATATCAACCCGACGCGCACAACTGTTGCTGTCGAGGACGTTGCTTCTCATGCAGTGCATGTGAAGAGGACGAACGGGCTGGAGTGTGAGTCTGCTGAATCTCCTCGTCGGAGTGCATGTGCTCTGAACTGCGCATGTCAGAGTCCCTGCAACTGGAAATGAGTCTCCTCGTCGGAGTACTCTGGCCCGCCACACACATGTGGACAACTGCTCCATCTCTGAAAAGGGACGAACTGAAAGGGACCGTGGCTGTGCAATCCTCGTCGGAGTCCACGGTCGCTGGAGAATGGAGTCCTAAAGATGTCTCCTCGTCGGAGAACTGGGTCTCTCCCATCTGGCACAGAGAATTGTGCACTACTCTAGTGTACCTATGATACCACATGAAAACCCTTACCAACATGGCATAGGGAATGATCCTCTACTCTGGAGTCCCTATGGCTCACATGAAAACTCTGGCCGAACAAAATAAGAAGAAAAGATGGGGACCTCTACAAAAGATGGCAAACATGTGCTCATCTGAAAATGACCGCAAACATATGCGTGTCTGAAAATGAGTCTCTCTCTGGAGAACTCTAAAATGGACTACTCAAATATGGAGTGCCTCGAACTTGGACTCTGACCAATCTGTCGATTCTGAACAACTGGGCATCACACTTGTGGACTCGGAATCTGAACGTCGAGTTTGAATCTTGCGCTGGAGAATCTTCATCTGAAAATTGTAGAGTCTGAACAACTGGCTGGTCTGGAGACTGACATCTGAATCTGGAATCTGGATCACGACCTGTGACTCTACATAATACTCTCCCTTTCTCCCATATTTGTCAGAAATTGAACATCGACAAAGTTGGGAGAATACAATGATATGGGGAATAACATGAACATTAAAAAAATTTTCTTGCAGCTTTTCATCATTCTTTTTTTTAATTCACCATTTTTTAACATTTTTTTAAGCCGTTCCACTTTTTTTCGGCTTTTCTTGCAATTTTTTTAAAAACTTTGCGTACGACTTTTTAATTTGTACGCACCTCTTTTCTCTCTCTCTCTCTCCTTCCTTTTTTTCGATATTTTTTTCAAAACAAACTCCTCCTTTTTTTCTACAACACTCTCTCTTTTTTTACATGGGCTCAAAATAGCCCTCAAAAGATTTTTTTAAAATAACATATAGGCCAAAAAGCCCCAAAAGAGCCGCTTTTTTTATAAACAGGCCCCTCCGCCCTTTTTCTTTTAATATTGGGCCCAGCTGAATTACAGATCTATTTAGGGTTCCTCTTGGAACGCTATACTCCAAAGCCACCTCCCGATGGGGGCCTTTCGTTTCTACCCCCCCTGCCGCTAGGAGGAACGTGGCTCCTTCATTGGTGATGCCTTGGGAGCAGAAGGGAGCACCGCCCACCGCCTGTGCTGGAGACCGCCTGGAGATGCGCCCCGCGGGATTGCGTGAAGGAGGGATGCTGCCTGGGAGGTTCGACGGTCTGGTGGGATGGGCACGACCTGTATGATGAAATTGGAGAGGTCGCCGAGCCCGATCAGGAGCACAACCTGTCTGGAGAGGCAACACGAGGTGCTCTGCCTGGAGGGGGGGGGGCGTGGGGGAGCAGGAGCGCGCAGTGCCTTTGTCCCGCCTACGATGGAACTGGATGAGCATCACCACCTGGATGTTCGCTTGTGGTGATACCGCTGGAGAGAAATAGCGGCAAATAGATTTTGACTTGCGCCAGGGAGAGAGTTGTCGCCACCAAGAGATGGGAGAGAGCGTCGAGGAGGCGAGTGCGCCGCCACGATATGTCGTTGATCCCGAGGTGGAGGGTTCCTGTTGCTGACGAGATGCGGCCAGTAGGAGATTTCGCCAGAGAGGGAGGCGCAAGGAGGTTCTTCGCACGCTGGAACCGAACATGAAGGAGGACATGATTGTGAGGATATCAATACTACGGAAAGACGGGAGCTTCCTCCTGGAAGGAGGAATCGTCGGAGGGTATGCCGCTAAGGCCTGGAGGTCACAACCTCTTGGAAGTTCTCGAAGGAGCGCCGCCTACACGAGAATCATCTCGTGCCGCCTGCACGAGAATCAAGATGCGCCGAGCAGAACTAGGGTTTCAAAAAACCCTTCAACGAATAACATGATCTTCATAAAATAGTCTAAGTAAACACCATAATCAACTCTCGAACAGAAATATGAAAACCTCGAGAATCAAACCCGCTCTGATACCATGTTATAAAATAAACATGCGGAAGCGTAACATGGAAAAAGATAAAGAACAAGAAGAACAACGGGATTTAATGTGGAACCCTACTTCGTGAGGAGCGGGATGAAACCACGGGAGAAGCCCTCAAAGGGGCATGTTATGCATTGCACTTTCTCATCTGATACAGGAGGTTTGGGGCTCCTTATATAGCCTCTCCAGAGCCTCCAAGTCCCACCACTGGACAAATAGTGCCATTTCCAGCTTGAATATATAGTCTCTATTGTTACTGTTATAAAATAAACATGCGGAAGCGTAACATAGAAAAAGATAAAGAACAAGAAGAACAACGGGATTTAATGTGGAACCCTACTTCGTGAGGAGCGGGATGAAACCACGGGAGAAGCCCTCAAAGGGGCATGTTATGCATTGCACTTTCTCATCTGATACAGGAGGTTCGGGGCTCCTTATATAGCCTCTCCAGAGCCTCCAAGTCCCACCACTGGACAATGTGGGACTAAACAACTGAATGGGGTAAATGGATCTTCTCCAGGATCCATTTATCCTCTACAACTCATATGACGCACACAACGAATACTCCAACACTCCCCCTCAAGCCGGAGCATGCAATGCTCAGCTTGGACAAACATAAAGGAACTTAACTCACGCTACAGGACACTACGGACAATATCAACCTGACGCGCACAACTGTTGCTGTCGAGGACGTTGCTTCTCATGCAGTGCATGTGAAGAGGACGAACGGGCTGGAGTGTGAGTCTGCTGAATCTCCTCGTCGGAGTGCATGTGCTCTGAACTGCGCATGTCAGAGTCCCTGCAACTGGAAATGAGTCTCCTCGTCGGAGTACTCTGGCCCGCCACACACATGTGGACAACTGCTCCATCTCTGAAAAGGGACGAACTGAAAGGGACCGTGGCTGTGCAATCCTCGTCGGAGTCCACGGTCGCTGGAGAATGGAGTCCTAAAGATGTCTCCTCGTCGGAGAACTGGGTCTCTCCCATCTGGCACAGAGAATTGTGCACTACTCTAGTGTACCTATGATACCACATGAAAACCCTTACCAACATGGCATAGGGAATGATCCTCTACTCTGGAGTCCCTATGGCTCACATGAACACTCTGGCCGAACAAAATAAGAAGAAAAGATGGGGACCTCTACAAAAGATGGCAAACATGTGCTCATCTGAAAATGACCGCAAACATATGCGTGTCTGAAAATGAGTCTCTCTCTGGAGAACTCTAAAATGGACTACTCAAATATGGAGTGCCTCGAACTTGGACTCTGACCAATCTGTCGATTCTGAACAACTGGGCATCACACTTGTGGACTCGGAATCTGAACGTCGAGTTTGAATCCTATTCACGACCAAGTATCCTTCAGATGGTATGATTAACATATTGAAATCCTAACTAGTGGCGAAGGGCTTTACTCAGACCTATGTAATGGATTACTTTGAGACCTTCTCATCTATGGTTCTATCAGACTTAGTTGCACTATTCTTTCCATTTTAGTCAACAAGAATCGACCCATATTCCATCTTGATGTGAAAAATAACTTTTTATATGACGATCTTGAGGAAGAGGTTTTGCATGACGTAGCCCCTGGGTACTCAGTCATGGGGATGTATGTATGTCGACTCTGTAAGGCCATCTACGGCCAAAAGAGGAGTCCACATGCTTGGTTTGGCATGCTCATCACTAAGGGCCTGTTTGGTTACTGGGATAGGGTGGGTTGGGGTATCCATTTGTGAATAGTAGGTGTTTGGATGGTTATAAGGGTTGGAAGAGGGTTGGAATAAGGAATATGATGTGATATGACCTTGATTTGTGATGGATTTCCAACCCAGGATTGGAGGGGGATACCCCGGGGTACCCCAGTAACCAAACGAGCCCTAAGATTGGCTCTCTTGATCCTCGAAGGATGATATCTGGCTACTCTATTTTTGTCAAAAGATGACCTATTGATGTTTGTTAGAAAATAGAAAATGCAGAAGCATATCAAAAAAATGATAAGGAAATATAAACAAGACGTGATTTACGTGGAACCCTAGTCCCTAAGAAGTTGGATGAAACCACGAGAGAAGCTCTCAAAGGGGCGGATATTTCATTCCTTTTTCTCTATGGATACATGAGGTCCGCGGCTCCTTATATAGCCTCCACAGAGCCTTCAAGTCCCATCACTGGTAGATGTGGGACTAAACATATGGAGAGATCCATTTACCCTCCTACAACTCAAGTAGCGCACAATTAAATACTCCAACGCTCCTCAAGCTGGAGCATGCAATGCTCAGTTTGGACAAACAGAAAGAAACTCAACTCACAAAAATGACACTACAAACAATATCAACTCAACGCGCATTATCGGCTGCTGTCGAGGACGTTGCTTCTCATGCTGTGCAGGTGATGAGGATGAACGGTCTGGAGTGCGAGTTAACTGAATCTCCTCGTCGGAGAGCATGTGCTCTGTACTGCGCCTGTCAGAGTCACTGCAACTGAAATGAGTCTTGTCGGAGAACTCTGGCCTGCCACAACATGTGTACAACTGCTCCATCTCTGAAAAGAGCCGAACTGAAAAGGTCGTGGAAGTGCAATCCTCGTTGTAGTCTACGGTCGCTGGAGAATGGAGTCTAAAAGAAGTCTCCTCATCGGAGAACTGGGTCTTTCTCATCTGACATAGAGAATGGTACTCTAATCTGGAGTCCCTATGATACCACATGAAATCCCTAGCCAACATGGCAAAGGGAATGGTCCTCTACTCTGGAGTCCCTATGGCTTACATGAAAAATCTAGCAAAAATAACAAGAATGATGTGGACCACGATAAAAGATGGCAAACATGTGCACATCTGAAAAGACCGCATACTCGAGCCTGAAACTGAGGACTCGGAATCAATCGTCAGGTCTGAACAACTGTGCATTAAATTGTGGACTGAGAATCTGAACGTTGAGTCTGAAACTGCGCATGGACAATCTTCATATGCAGAACTGTATGGTCTGAACAACTCACTGGTCTGGAAATCACATCTGAATCTGTAACCGATCTGTGACTCTAGACAATACTCACCCTTTCTCCCATACTGGTCGGAATAACAATTGCCAATCAAGTTGGGAGAAGACAATAAAATGGGGATGAACAAAACCATGGGGCTTAAACATGAATATTCTCAAATAAATGTTGTGGCTTTTCATCAATAATTTTTTATGAGCCGACGCATTTTTTTGAAAACATTTTTTTGAAGTCGTTTCAATAATTTTTTACAGCTTTTCTTGCAATTTTTTTCCAGACATTTCCATTTTTTAACCGTGACACACCTTTTTTTTCTCAAAATAAGCCAATTTTTTCGGCTTCAATCATTTTTTTGCAACAATTTTGCATACGGCTTTTCTATTTGTATGCGTCTTTTTTTTCGAAAAGATATATTTTTTTAACATTCTCTTGACTCACTTGGGCCCAAAATGCCCTAGCCCAATTGGGCTCCATAGAACGCAGCCTCCTTTTTTTTTATTTAACGACTGCCTCTCTCTCCCATTCTCCTTTAATCTTCATTTGTTTAAAATAACGACACCCCCCTTGCGGCTAACCCTACTTCGGGTTCCCCCATAGGGAAACCCTTTGCAACAAGCGTCACCGAGGGCTGTCGCCGCTTGGGGGGCGGCATCGGGAGGAACCATAGGTCGGGAGAGTACCGCTTGCGTGAGGAGGGAGAAGCTGAGAGGCGTCAGTGTCGTCGCCTGCAAGGGTTTCCAGAAGAACCTCTGCCTAGAGGCTTTATGACTTGCCGCCTGGGGGCTGAAGGTCACACGAGATCGGGAGGATATGCCTCTGCCTGGAGGCGCGTAAGAGGTGGGATGCCTCGAGATGTAGGTGCACTGCCAGGAGACCTTCTGAAGATGGTGCACCGCTGAGTGCAGTTCTTTTCTACGACTCGAGGAGGAGTAGCGCCCGCATGATGCCACCGCTGGGGATGCGCACGATGGCCTGGAGCAACCTGTTGAGGGAGCTCGCCGCTTGCACGACTCCTGTTGCTGGTTCGGGTGGGGCTCGTCGCCTGGAGGGGCTCCGCCGAAAGCCTCTAGGGCTCGCCGCTTTGTAGGGTGTCTGGAAGAGGCAGGCTGTCGCATGTTGACTAGGATTCTCCCTTAGGATCGGGTCGAACACCCCCCGATTAGGGCTTTTCTATCACTGCCGATACCAAGAAGTGTGCCGCCAGGGGGCTCCTTAGTGCAGGAGCGCCTCCAATAGCGCTTGCAGCTGTGCGATGATCATCGCCTAGATACGGCTATCGCCTGGGAAGCGCTTGTGGCAGCGCTTGCTCCTGTTAGAATTCTTTTAACGTGGAAAACATGCATAATTTAATCGAATAACATGGGCCATGCCAATAAAGCAGGAAGGGCGTACTGATGCCTTGCCAAGAACCTCAAGATTCTTTAGAACTTTAAAGGCAGGAATTAGTTTTTTTCAAAAGTCCCAACATATCTCAATCATGAACAAATAATAATCTTCACAAATAAAGCATCAAAATCGAATCTCGAACAAAAGACGAACATAAACTCCTCGAGAATCGACCCGCTTTGATACCATGTTAGAAAGTAGAGAATGCGGAAGCTTATCATAAATATGATAAAGAAATATAAACAAGACATGATTTACGTGGAACCCTAGTCCCTAATAAGCGGGATGAAACCACGGGAGAAGCCTTCAAAGGGGTGGATATTGCATTCCTTTTTCTCAATGGATACAGGAGGTCTGGAGCTCCTTATATAGCCTCCACAGAGCCTCCAAGTCCCACCACTGATAGATGTGGGACTAGACATATGGATGTGGTAAATGGATCTTGGAGGGATCCATTTACCCTCCTACAACTCAAGTAGCGCACAACCAAATACTCTAACAATGTTGTGATATTGACTGCGTATGTTGATGATATGGTGGCGACTGGTGATGACAAAGCAAGTATTGCAGAGACCAATGGTTTCCTCCAGAAGGTGTTTATCACCAAGATTCTTGGTCAGATCTGTTTCTAGTATAGAGACAATAAACAACACCGGGGGCTACATTTATCATAGAGGAAATATTGCGTGGACATTCTTACAGAGGTAGGTTTGCTTGGATGCAAGCCATCTGGCATACCAACAGAGGCATAGAGGCATACCATCTTCTATTAATCCTTACTTTTTGGATCCTACACAATACACAAGTCTAGTAGGTAAACTAATCTAGCTTATTATCATCAGGCCTGATATATCATATGCTGTTAGTAGCACAGGCCAGCACATGAGAGACCATGTTACAACCGTTGGCTGGAGGTTCTTCTGATACTTTGTTATCTGAAGGGCTCATGAGGGTGTATCCTTTTCTACAATGCAAACAAGCACACCAACATCACCGCTTATGCTGACGTAAATTCTGCCAGTTCTCTTGAAGATAGATGATCTATGAATGGGTATGCAGTGTTTGTTGGAGGGAACCTTGTTAGCTAATGTAGTAAGCAACAAATAATGGTGTCTAGGTCAAGGCAGAGGCAAAATATATGGTAATGGTCCATGCATGTGTGAGATTACCTAGGTAGTCTCTTTCTTGACAGCAGTTGGTCTTCCTACGACTACTCTTGTTCTATTATATTGTGACAACAAATATATTTTTGATATTATTTTTTTCATTGAGTCCTCTAAACCCTCGAGGGTATCTATGTAATTCTCTTTAATTTTTCCATTTAGGATTTTATGCTATAACGGAAATCCTAAACCTATGGAATGATAATAAGTCATCCACTCCAACAATTCTCCCCACAATGCAATTATTACATTCATGAATCACGAGCTCAATTATTGAGAAATTGGATTTTGAACTCACGTATTAATCTGCTGGATCTTCTATTTGCACCTTGCCCAGCCATTTATTACCATCTTTTTTTACAAATAACATGACAAATATTCAAAAATGAGAAAATCGGGATTTAAGCAGCTGAAGAAAATTTTGCTCTCCGTATCTACATCAAATGGGGAGCATGCATGAGATATGATAATTAAAGAAAGAAAATAGCTTCAATTGTATCAGATCATGTACCGCCTACTTTTCATTGGTAACGACCTTTTTGTGCTTATCTGCAGATTCCTAGCTGGTTTTGTGGAGAATCTCCTCAACCAACCAAAGACAACCCGTTTCCCTTGCCTGAAAATTACGTTTCTTCTCTGAAGAAACATGTATGTCATATTACATTTTTTATGTGCAGAAGGCAGTCTACTCACTTTTGTGTGTATACTGCGATAGTTTTTTATATTTTAAAATATATTTATACAATCATATATTTTCTTCTTGGCTTAGACAAGTCTAGCCATACTAACATTATTGGCTCTTTTATTTGGCATTCTTCCAGAATCTTACTTTGAATGATGTTCAACAATCTATTCGAGACTTGCAAGTTGATGATGTCAAGAAACGGGAATTGGCATCCGCTCTTCACGTACATTTCAAGGACTGGCTTTATGGTATGCATATTCCTTTCTTTCCAATTTGATTTCCCATTCAGATTGTTTAGCTCTTTTCCATTTGCTGACTGTACTCTCCTTGAGTGCCACTTATGTTTGTTATTATTTCACATATAGATAACATAGATCTAACCTTTGCTTTTTGTATTTTAATGACTAGAAACAGTTTCTAATAAACGTTAGTTCTTAGAAAAAATAAGCCGTTTTTAAGAGGTAGATGTGTTGTAGTGCCACATGTATTTGCCATTTAACTAGTCATGCAAAACCCGCTCTTTTGGAAGTTATGGTTGATGTCCCAGTTGGCGATGCACCACAGATGCCACTACATTTCATACAAAATTCTGGTATTTGCCAAATTCCCAGTGATCTTTACAGGAATTGTTTTCTTTCCAAAAGATGGTCATTTCAATGCTACCTTAATTTTCAATTCTGCGGCTCTTTTATCTCTTTTCTCATTACACCAATAGTTATTGTTCTTCTGTTATCTCTGTTATCTCCCATTCTGTGTTTCTGGGAAATCTTGCCCCTTTCCAGGTATGGGTTCAATCAACCATGTTGGTTGTAGTCCTACCTAAAGGTCACTTCGTCATTCTTACAGTTTTTTTCTCTGCTTTTATTTGATTTTGCTTCCATACATCCTCTCTTAGTGTTTTTTTGATAAGTCAAAGGATGACATGAATGCCATCCTTTACAACTCCCACTGCAGATGCTACGACTTCCATAACAAAAAAGATGCAATGGCATTGTTAAAGACGGTTTTATGTTTTATCCTTTTTAGCTGTAATCCCTCGAGGTCTTTTATGTAATTTCCCATTTATGAGTTCTCTAGGGTTTCAGTCTATATGAAGACCCATAGACATCTTGAATAAATCAATTAATTGTGTTTTCGCATCTTTCTCCACATGGTATCAAAGCAGCGGTCCTAGACCGGTGTTTTGACCTAAATACTGCCACCACCACCATCCCTCGTCTCTCCTTGCCATGGCCCTTGCGCGGACTCCTTCCATCGACCAGGGCCCCATGCAAGGCCTGTTCTTCGACTGCTCCAGCAACTTGGGGCCCTCCTGCGGCAACCATGGACCCCCATGCCCTTCAGCGATGTTGCCGGTCCTCCAAACAGGGTCTGCCTAGCTTCCGTGTCGCCAACAAACCCTCAAGGGGCTTTGCCTAGGGCTGCAGCAGGCCTCCGTCGAGAGCCCAGGTCCCAACCAATAGGAGCCCAGGCCTCCGTCAGGCCTTCCAGGCCACAACAGCCCTCTCGCCAGGCTTGAATCGGGCCACTGTGGGTGTCCTTCGGTGTCTCCAGGCCACCGCGAGCCTTTGTTTAGTGTGCGGCCAACCTCCGGCACCGCCATAGCCCTCCAACAAGCCTGAGTTGTGGCGTTCCAACAACTGTTTGCTGCTACGGAAGCCCGAAAGAGGGCTGAAATGGTGACCTTGGTCACCCATATGCTTGATTAAAGCTATCGATCTTCTTCTTGGTTACTTTTTCATGGCCTTCACGATCACGGTGACACCCACCGAGACTAAGCCCATGTATTCGACTTCTTGTATAATGGTGCATGCCACATCTATCAAATTAAAGGGCATGGAAAACTATGTGCGCTGGTCAAATCCTTCAAGGTGTTTGTTGGTGGTTAGCACAAGAACCATATTCTTATCAAGGATCCTCACAAGGAGGTGGACAAGGACTACGACACCTGGTATGCTGAAAATTGCTAGGTTATCACTTGGATGACCAACAATGTCGATCCAAACATTGCGGTGAATCTTCTTTCAAGGATTCTGCAAAAGTGATGTTGGAGAATCTGGAACGAATCTATTTCCAGAAGGCAACCAACTCTCGACTCTCCGATATTTAGACATGGTGGTCAACCACTCAGGGAGATTCGAGTCTTGTCGAGTACTACATGCAGTTAACTAGCATTTTTAAGAAGCAGCTGATTTTCTAGCTAGCATGTTGTGATCAACATGTGGGAAAGCGTGCTGAATGGCAAGGCTACCGATTCCTCTCTGGACTACATCCACAATACAAGCCTGTGAAGGATTGGTTTCTGATGGCTAATACACTGTCATCAATTGATACCGTCTTTGGTCATCTGCAGGAACTTGAGACACCTGCTGGGCATTCTTCCACCACACCATCTGCAGAGAATACGACTCACTATGCATCGTCAGGGAACAGAGGGCGATAGAGCTTCCATGGAGGACAAGGAGGTGAGTTTGGTCATGGTTGTGGCTGTGCCTCTGGGCGTGGACAAGGATGTGATTCCATTACTTCCAGGTATCTAGCATGTATACATTGTAGGTGCTGGAACCACCCACTTGAGCGTTGTTAGGCAAAGTTTGGCATACAACACAATGCCAACAATGACTATGAGACAACCTTGTAGGAGCCATCATATGATACATCAGAGGACATGCTCGATCATCATTATGGTGTACCGCATGCTCCCTTTATAGCTTCTGAATACTCCTGCCTGAGGCATCTTCTGTAGAACTCCAACACCTCTGCTAATGACAGTACTACATCTGCTCTGATGTTAGCTTGGCTACAACTTCAGGTGTAGTAGCCAACTCTATTTCTGCTTCTAGCCTGCTTGTATTATTGACTTAAAGGCATGCGTACACTTGACGAGACAAGGTAGCTCACAATTTCTCAATTATCTACTTTTGCCAAGATGGTTAGAGTTGCTAATGGGGTCTTTTCCCCTGTCATGTTCAGAAGCTAGGTATTGTGCTTAACGTGTTATTTTTGATGAGTTCTGTTGTTATTTCCAGAACATCTGAATGAGGCAGATTTTCGACGGGGGACATGAGAAGAATACCTCTATTATCTTGAAATTCCATCTGATTCCAGTTTTTTTGGCGATGCGTCTATCTCCGATGATCCTCTTCTTTGGCTTCTTCGTCTTGAACACCTTTCTGCCAAGGCTATCTCCATGATGTCTCATGAACTCTTTATGTCGAGGCCCTTTGAGTGCGAGGCACGCCAGTTCGGGAAACATCATCGAGCGTCTTTCCCTACATGTCAAGGATGACCATATCGATATCGATATTGATATCATTTCAGTCCGCCCGGAAAATGATTATATCGGGATATATCGTCGATATATTGATGATATCAGTGGAAATGTCAAAAATAGCTCAGAATAGCCAAATTTCTGCCATTTTTTAGAAATTAAGATCATCCAAGATATTAAAACAACAAATAACGTACAAATACACACTTGTATCACACATATTGGTCATTTATAGACCATATATCGCACATGCCGGTCATTTCGAACATATCAATGTTAATGTTGATTCATGATTTATAGATATTGGAAATGAAGTTCGTCCAAGTTCTTAGGACACTAAATAACTTACTAATATATTCTTAGATGACACATGTCGATCATCTATGATCATTATATGACTATATCACACATATCAGTCATATCGAACATGTCATTAGTACTGTTAATTGTTGACCTATAGATATTGGAAATGGAGTTCGTCCAAGTTCTTAGAACAGTAAATAACTTACAAATATACTCCTAAATCACACATATCGATCATCTGTGACCCTTGTATCACATATATCGGTCATATCGAACTTATCGCTGGTACTGTTAATTGTTGATCTATAGATATTGGAAATGGAGTTCGTCCAAGTTCTTAGAACACTAAATAACTAACAAATATACTCTTAAATCACACATACAGATCATCTATGACCCTTATATTGCATATATCAGTCATATCGTTGGTACTGTTTATTGCTAACTTGTTGATATTGGAAAGGTAGTCCATTCAAGTTCTTATAACACTAAAAAACTTATAAACATACACTTTATGGCACTTATATTGCACATATCTGTCATATTGAGCATATCACTTGTTAATGTTGATTGTTGACCTATATATATTGGAAATTGAGTTCATCCAAGACTTATATTGCATCACATATTATGTATAAATAATATATTTGATCTATTTTTGGAACCAAACAAATAAAGGGCATAATAACATTTATCTAAAAGAGACATAATTTATACTAATATTTTCGAAGGGGGAAGAAGATGAATAAAAATCATTGGATACCCTCAAGTTGAAGAACCATTGTATGCACCCCCTGTTGCACCACACCCTACCAGACAAGGAGTCTTGCTGTCCGATCAGCAGGTCTGGGGGGGGGCTATTTTGGGGCTGGCCCCCCTTGCGGGGGTGCGGGGGTATCATCCCCAACTCGAAATAAAATATATAAAACGTGATGTGTTTTAATACTAGGAGTAGCAAAATAAGTAGTGAAATCAAGCTTACAAGGGTATTATTCATCAGTATATAGATATCAGCAAATTTTCGACGATATCCGTCAATATCTGATTTTTTTATTGAATCCACTCATTTTTTACCGATATGGGCCGATATGACGATATATCACTGATATATCGGTCATATATCGTTGATATCCCGATAAATGCATATACCTTGATATCAATAGCCCCTTCTTCTCGATACCGATATATCGACAATATATCAACGATATATCGCAATATGGCCTTCTATGCTACACGTATTGAGCCTCATCATGAAGTTCCATTTTCCCTGATCCATTACGATATATGAGGACCATTTATGGTCCTTACTCTGGGTGGACACAAATATTTGCTGTTTTTGTTGATGACTACTGTCGATCCTCGTGGGTTTATTTGTTAAAGGAACGTCTGGAGATCAATAAAATCGTCCAGAATTTCTTTTAGTATATCAAAACTGTTTTCTCCACGTGTTTAAATATTTTGTTCTTATAATGTTGTGGAATTCACACAACATGACTTGACGACTTTAAATATTTCGGTTTCTTCTTGACGTTGCTCGGTCCCTTCCTACTCAGGTGAATGTTTTGAAAACCTACCGGGGAGATGCCATTCTTATGCCTGTCCATCTTATCGACATGATTCCTTCTTCGACCCCTAAAAGGGGGCACTCCTTTTCCTTTACTCTATCCTAATGAGTTGCCCTTCCTACTTCCTACGCCAATCTTTGGGTGTATAGCTTTCATCCACATTTTTATACTGCTGACAAACTATCACCTCTGGCTATCAAATGTGTCTTTCTTGGTTATTCTCATACCCAGAAGGGTTACATGTGCCATGACCCTACTGGACATCGATACTATATTTATGATGATGTTACTTTCTTTGAACAGATGGGTTTCTTTACATAGTCTGTAACGTATATTCCTTGCGATTTTCCTTCTCCACCAATCGTATATAAGCACACACCTATATCTGCGCTTGCTCCTATGCCTTTACATGTTCTTTTTTTGGAGGATGACATGCCGTCTTCAAGTGCCCCACCGCTACTATCTCGAATGCTTCTCAACAGCATCCCATCACTCTCCGCAGAACTAAGTGACAATGTACCTTTTACCCTATGTCTCATTTCACTTCTATTGTTAGCTTATCATGCTCTGATAGGAAATATGCAGATCCTCTCATGACTATTTCTGCTCCCTGAGATTATCATAGTGCTTTACATGATTATGGTTGGCGATTGGCAATGAAAAAGGAAATGGATGCTCTCTGACGAGTCGCGAAAACCCTACTCTAATTTGTGAGAATTAAGTTTTAAAAATGCATCGTTGTAATTACATCGGTAATTCAGAATCGATCAAGTAATAACCACAAGAAATCAATAATTTTTTAATCGATGCGGTTCTATGTTTATTTTATTTGGGAAAGTCCCAAGATCAAACTCAAGGAGGCAAAGGAACAACCTAGAATTTTGTTTATCAGAGTTTGGGTACGACTTTGAGGCGGTGTTTTTTGTTATTTTTAATGCAATTTGAAATGCAAAATGCACATGAGGTCAATTTTAGGGACTAAAATGTAAAAACCAATCAAACGATGCCAGAAATTATGATATTTGGCAAAGATGCGAAAAATGATGAAATGAATACACTTTAATTTTTTTGGAATTTTTGAATGTAATATAAATATTTTATGAATTTATGAATGCAAACGATATGAATTTTAATATTTAATTATAATAAATATTAAATCTATTTATTTTCAAGGAATAAAATTATCTAAGATCTATCACTAAGTGATTGAAATCAGAAAAAATCCTAAACCTCAAAAATACGAGTTCTAATATCTATCAAAAATTAAAGATTGAAATATGCAAAATGATTTTTATAGGGCAAACCATGTATGCAAATGCAATTCTTTTTGGGCACGATGTAACATACAACTAATTCTATGATCCATGAATTTTTGGCAATTTTAGAGCAGGGGTTAACTAATTATGAATTTCAAAGAACAGACTGGGTAAAATATGCAATTTCTCATGAGAACATTAATAATAAATACCCACAATCTGGAAAAATCTCACAAGCATGTCATAATGTAGAGAATTAATTGAAGAACACAATGCTATTTTTGAATAATAAAAATATGTCATGTAGATGTCTAAAATAACAGAGGAACACATGCGTATCACTGTAAAATTACAATAAATAATGAAAAATGTAGAACATGGGGGCTAAATGGAGATTGCCTACACCCTGGAGGGTTTCTCTGAAAAATTCCTAAGCGGTCACGTGCCAGGCACATGACCCTTGAGCAACGGGAGCGGTTGGTAATACGACGGTCCTCCAGGGCCTTTCTTGCTATACTTCCAGTAGGTCACGCGCGAAGTACGTGACCTCTAAGCAGGGCTGGTTCGGGATATCAGAGACCACCAAGGGTGTCGATGAAAGTTCCCTCGACGCACGTGTTCCTCACGTGCGTGGGGGTCTTGGGCCTCGTGCGCCCGGTTCTTGCATGGCGGAGCAACGATTGAAGCACTGACGATCGGTTGGCGTTGGCGGTGGAGGCGAGGTGGTGGGCCGAGCAGTTGCATCGAAGGGGGCTGTTGGCGGATATTTTGGCGGTGCAGGCGTCAGTACCTCGCCCTCGATTGGGAAAGGGTTGATGGAAATGAGATACAGGAACCGTTCGATCGACTGAGATCGGGAGGTCCTGATCTCTCCACGTGACACACTGGGAAGGAGAGATGAAGTGCATGGGCCATCCGATCAGCCGCGATCGGACGGTCCACAGATTGACACATGGCAGCCATATTATTTATTATTTATTATTTTAAATTTGTTCTTTTAATTTTTTATCAAACAAAATTATAAATAGGGCTAAAAATGGGTGACACGCGTCGACTACATGAGCTGCCACGTTTCAGCCCCAATTGAAAATAAAATATAAAGATAATTAAAAAAGAAATAACAAATGACCTCGGATAGAAAAATGTTCTTCACGAAAGTTGTTCGTCTCGACAAGATCTACAACTTTCATGCAGAGACCAAAATCAAAATCGATCATTTGCGTAAAGTGTTTTGTTGGGTATCCTATCTACATAGAATATCTTGATTTTTGGGTTTTATAATTTTTTTTATCAATTTTAAATCAGATAAAAATTCGGAAAAATATGATAAAATCCCAGATAAATATTTACACATTAATCTATTTTTTGTATTTTTACTAATTAGGAAAATAAAGAAATAAAGTATAATATTAAAACGATAACTTTTGTACAGACTAGTAGTTAAGACTCGGACTTAGTTAGTTTATTTGATTTCAAACTAATTTTGGATTTGGATTTTTGTGCCTTTTAATAAAACTTTCATCAAAGAAAAGAAGTGAAAAAGAAATAGAATGAAATGAGTCAATTCAACAACAACAAAGCCTTTTCCCACAATTAAGTAGGGTCGGCTACATGGATTCTTTGCCTCCATTCAGATCTATCTTGGGCCAATCCCGGGCTTTATATCCACAAAACTAAGATCTCTTTATATGGTCTCTTTCCAACACTTCATGGGTCGTCCTCGCCCTCTCTTAGCCGGCTTAACATCCCAACACTCGCATCTCCTAACTGGTGCATCTGCTGATCTTCTTTGCAAATGTCCAAACCATCTTAAGCGGTTTTCTCGCATCTTATCCTCGATCGGAGCTACACCAAGTTTCTTTCTGATTGCATCATTCCGAATCCGATCTTTACGTGTGTGTCCACACATCCACCTTAGCATTTTCATTTCTGCTACATTCATTCTCTGCACATGTCTATGGTTCACAGGCTAACATTCAGATCCATAAAGTATAGCAGGTCTCACGGCTGCTTTGTAAAACTTTTCTTTAATCTTTAAAGGAATTTTCTTATCACAGAGAATAGCAGAGGCTCTTCTCCAATTTAGCCAGCCTGCATTTATTCTATTGGTAACATCTCCATCAATTTCCCCATCATGTTGCAGAATAGATCCCAGATATCTAAAGGAATCTCTCTTTTGAATGTTATCGTCACCAATCTTCACTTCGATTCCTTTACCATTGCTTCCATCAAAGGTGCACTCCATGTATTCCGTCTTAGCCCTACTTACACGAAATCCTTTACTCTTCGACTCATGTCTCCAGACCTCAAGCTTCTCATTTGCTCCATCTCTAGTCTCGTCAATTAACACAATATCATCAGCAAATAACATACACCGAGGTAACTCATCCTGAATGTGACTGGTCAACTCGTCCATAATCAAAGTAAAAAGAAATGGACTCAAAGTAGAACCTTGATGTAAATCAATGTTGAGGCAAATTTGCTGATGATATTGTACATAAAATATTAGGTCAATTATGAGCTCCAAATGAGTCAATTATGTACATGAAATATTAGGTCAAAAACCGCTAAAATACAAAGTGTACAAAAGAGGTCCAAAACCTATTTTTCACGTATGAGCTCCGATTCACTTGAACTTGGTCTTGTTTTGAAAATAATTGAATATACATTAGTTCATAAGTGAGTATGATCAAATCGAACACTGGATATTGCGGTTTTAGTTCGGAAATCGTAGAACTAGGCTTTGGGTTTTTGGTCCACTTATTTTAGTTAGTGATTTTTTGTATTTTTCATTTATTCTTGTTAGTGATATGTACACATTAGAGGTAGTTTCAGGTCATTTGGAGTTAGTATGAATTAGTTAAAAATCCGGGAAGTTAGGCTATTTTATAGGTCAATTTGACTGTCATTTTTGGCTTCTTATTTTGTGCAATAATGAGTGATAAAATGCAATTCTTATCAATACATGCATGAATGCTAATTATGCTGAATAAATGAAGAAACGCCAATGAATTTTAGGGATTTGGGCTTAATTAATGATTTTTAGAGTTCTGAATATGAGATTCATCATCCCCGTGTACTTAAACTATGCTCTTCCCTGAGCATCTAAAGCAATGCAATGAGGTGAAATGAGATTGGGTTCCATACCAATACCATGAGCAGAAGGTGATAGTGAAACTAGACCCGATCTTAGGATTATTAGTTTGCGGAACTTCTGTGAGAACTTAGGGTTTTAAAATCAACAACCTTCAAGTTCTACACATCATTGTCACAATTTCGGTTCAGAAGTCATCTTAGATCAATCCTCCTCCCAAAGCATACCCCATGAACATTGAACAATCGACTCATGTGTGTGAAATGTTTTAGCTCTTTCCATCCAGAATGCTGGACTACCATGCAAACCTCCTCTTCAGTAACTCGTCCTCGGGCAATCAGGTATTTCCTTCTAAGGTCTGTCGCGTTGTGTTCCCAATCGAAATGGGGGAGAAGAATAGAAGGAGAAAATATACTGGAGGATGACCAATATAGTCACCTCTCCTTGTGAAGCTGGCCAGTGTAGTCGAGTCTCCACCAAGATCTGCAGGTTTTCTTGAAGTTTGGACCTTTTTGGTCAAATATTTATTTGGTAGTGGTGTCTTTGTATTTGGATTTTGGTAGCTCTGCTTGGATTTTGTTGTGCCCCTACGAACATGAAATCTTTTTTCCGTACATTTTTTGGGGTCTTAGAAAAAATTGCGCTCATCCGTCCATCCTTTTTCCGAAGCTTTATTTCAACTCGTACCCCGATCTTTACATGTCCACGCTACTAGAAAAGAAACTCACATAGTCTTCCAACACCCTGTCTGAGTTGAGCTAAGTGCATAGTGTGTTGGAAAAAATCAAAGAGTTGTTTATTCCATCAGCCCTAGGCTCTCTTATATAGGAGAGTAGCCTATGGGTAAATTACATAAAGCATACGACTGAAAATAAAAATAACAAAGAGGTATAAAGGAAACTAATATATATGTTAACACTCCCCCTCAAGATGGAGCATAGATATCAATCATACTCAGCTTGGACGCACACTTCTGGAATGGACCTCGTAGTAATGCCTTGGTGAATATATCGACAATTTGATTTTCTGAAGTAACATGAGATGTAGCAATGAATCCCTTCTGAATCATGTCATGTATGAAGTGACAGTCAACCTCAATGTGCTTGGTCCGCTCATGGAATGCTGGATTGTTTGCAATGAACAAGGCTGCCTGATTGTCACATTCTAAGTTCATAGGAAGTGGAACATCTATACATAGATCTGTAAGCACAGCCTTTACCCACATCATCTCTGTGCTAGCCTGGGCCATAGCCCTATATTCAGATTCAACACTAGATCTGGCTACTACCGTCTGTTTCTTGCTCCTCCATGAGATTAGAGAATCTCCAATGTAGACTGCAAACCCAGAGATGGACTTCTTGTCCTTAGGACAACCTGCATAGTTTGCATCCGCGCATGCTGAGATAGAAATCCCCTTGCCCTTCTTGAATAGCAAACCTGCACCTGGAGATGATTTGAGGTACCTGAGTATTATATGTATGGCATCCATATGAACCTGACGTAGTTGCTCCATGAACTGGCTCACACGACTCACTGCATAGGATATATCGGGCCTAGTGATCATGACATACAACAGTTTGCCTACCAGTTCTCTGTATCTTCTCCTGTCCACCTCTTCTGTGTCATCATCATATAGCTTCATGCTGGGGTCCATTGGTGTTGTAGCAGGCCGACACCCAAGCATACCTGTGTCACTCAACATGTCCGTAACATATTTTCTCTGCGACATTACTAACCCATACGGATTTCTAGCAAATTCCAGCCCCAGAAAATATCTAAGGACTCCAAGGTCCTTAGTGACAAATTCGCTACCCAGCTTCTCTTTCGCCTGCTTTATGCCTTGCTCATCATCTCCTGTAATCAAGATGTCATCTACGTAAACCATAATTGCAATAATACCTCTTGAAGTCTTCTGTACAAATAAGGAATGATCAGCATTGGAGCGCTTGTATCCCTGTTTCTCAAATAGGTCTGAGAGCTTCTGAAACCATGCTCTGGGGCTCTGCTTAAGGCCATAGATAGCCTTATGAAGTCTGCACACATTGGAACACTCCCCCTCAACAGCAAAACCGGGTGGCTGTTGCATGTAGACTTCCTCCTGTAGGTCTCCATATAAGAACGCATTCTTCACATCCAACTGATATAGTGGCCAATCTCGAGTAACCGCAACTGACAACAAGATCCGTAGGGTAGAATGACGGGCTACTGGCGAGAACGTATCAAGATAATCCACCCCGTATGTTTGTGTAAAACCACGTGCAACAAGGCGAGCCTTGTATCTGTCAATACTGTCGTCTGCATTCTGCTTGACTGTAAATACCCACTTGCAGCTCTATGGGGTCACATCTGCAGGTATAGGAACTAGACTCCAAGTTCCCGTAGATTGAAGTGCTGCCATTTCTTCCTCCATTGCTAGACGCCATCTACTATCCTGCAGAGCATCATGATAATTCTGTGGAATATCTACAGCTGACAAGGCAACCACAAAGTTCCTGAAATCCCCAGATAATCTCTCAATTGACACATAAGCTGATAAAGGATATGTAGCGCAGCTCCTCTTCGATTTGCATATAGCAATAGGAACATCTAAATCAGCTGTGTCCTCATTTGGCCCCTGCAACATATCCTGCTCAGAAATATCATTAGATCCATCAAGGGTAGTATCTTCAGTACATACCTTAGGCGAGCTAGGAGATGAGTCATGACCATGAGCTGGAGGAGGCCTGCGGGTATAATGGAATGGTAGTGGTGAAACTGGGATAGTATGTGGAGCTGGTGGTGGTGGCGGTGGCGGTGGTGGTGGTGATGGGACTGGTGGTGGTGGTGTCATATATATGGCATCGGTAGGAATTGGAGGGAGCTGTTGATCACCCGAGGATGAAAAATAAATGACGGATTCAAAAAATGTAACATCTACACTAACAATATACCGGCTACGCAATGGATCAAAGCACTTGTACCCCTTTTGAGTTCTGGAGTACCCAACAAACACACACTTGATAGCCCTAGGAGAGAGCTTGTCAGTTCCGGGGGACAACTGGTGGACAAAGGCAACCGAGCCAAACACACGAGGAGTAAGGGAAAACAGATCCTTACCAGGGAAGATAAGGGAGAAAGGAATCTGTTCACCTAGGACAGAGGACATCATACGATTTATTAGGTAGCATGCTGTGAGAACCGCGTCACCCCAGTAAGAATAAGGAGCATGACTCTGTATAAGAAGTGATCTTGTGACATCTAGTAGGTGGCGATGTTTCCTTTCAGCTATCCTATTTTGTTGAGAGGTATAAGCACAGGATGTTTGGTGGATAATCCCTTGGGATGAGTAGTAATTGGCTAGGACATGAGTACACAGTTACAGGGCATTATCACTTCGCACAATTTTAACAGATGTGGAGAAAATATTACGAATTTCATTCAGAAAATGGATAATAATATTCCCTGCTTCAAATTTATTTTTCAATAAAAATACCCATGACACATGAGAGAAGTCATCCACAATAACTATATAGAATCTGTGTCCCTGATGATCAGGTACACGACTTGGACCCCAGATATCAATATGAAATAACTCAAACTTGGAGGTACTACTCTGGCCTGGACGACTGGGAAAGGTAGACCGGTGATGCTTTCCCAACTAACAAGCCTCACATTGGATGGATGTGTGAGGCAGACCCTGGGGTAACACATGACGCAACTTCTGAAGCGGTAGATGTCCAAAGCGCAGATGCCACAACAGAGGAGATACAGGTCCAGTGGGTAGGGATGAGGTTCCAGCAAAAGGAGTCTGATTGAGGCGATAGAGGCCTCCTTGCTCATAGCCACGACCAATAACGTTGCCCGTAAGGATGTCCTGAAAAACAAGAGAAGATGGATAAACAATTGTCCGATATTGTAAATCCTTTGTAATCTGACTGATTAATAATAAATTTATTCAAAAATCAGGCGCATGTAACACATTCTTGAGCTGCATAGAAGATGTAAGTCTAATCTCCCCCTGACCAGTAATTGGGGAATGTGTACCATTGGCAATGACCACTGTTCGGCCTGGAGGAATCTGAGAATATCCTGTAAGTAAACTCTGATCGCCACATAGATGATGTGTAGCGCCCGAGTCCATAATCCAAGGTAATGTATCTGATCTACTACTGGTAAATGCAAGTATGCTACCTGATGCACTAGTAGACGCAGAGGCAGATGCAGCAGCATCAGATGGACTCTCAGTAGTGGGTGCTGGGCCAGATGGGGGAATAATGCCCCTTAGACGGGTAACTAGATCTTCGAACCGCTGATCCAAAGTGGCAGCAGATGGAGGCTCTATTTGCTCAGCGACTCGTGCTGATGCAGGAAATCCATGCTTAGAGTAGCATGTGTCTTCATTGTATCCGACGCGATGGCAGTAGGTACATGTCGGCCGAGTGCGGCCTCCTCTGCCACGAGGTCCACGTCCACGGGTCTGATGATGAAATCCACGGCCCCTGTTGGCGGCCATGGCTGAAGCGTTCTGATTCGTGGCCGTAGAAGGGACGATGTTTCAGCTCAGTCTGTGAAAGGCTTCCTCCATGGGAGGAATAGTAGAATCGGCCAAGATCTGGGATCGTGTCGCTTCATACTCGGGATCAAGTGCAGCAAGGAAAATGCCCACCATAGTCGCATTCCGGTAGGTCTTCTGTTGCTCTGACGTGGCTGTCAGAGGCATGGAGCTGCATAGCTTCTCGAACATCCCTCGCAGGGATGTGTAAAGTGAATGTAGAGGGCGACCATTCTGCTTTATAGTGAATATATCATGCTGAAGTTGCAAAATCTTTGTCTCATTCTTCGCTTGAGAGTATGTGGCCGCCAGAATGTCCCACATGTCTTTTGCCGTGGGCTGATGTAAAATATCGTTGGCAATCTCGATTGCCAAAGTTCCGGACAACCAGACTTTGGCGTATGCATCATCTGCCTCCCATGAGGCATTGGCTCCAGTCTTCTCAGCAGGCTCTGCTTCGGTAAGAATGTGCTTCTTACCAGTTGACTTCATCATACTCATGAACTGCATCGCCCACAGTTCATAGTTTGTACCGTCCATCTTTACGATAGGGGCTGGACCACGAAAGGCGCTTATAGATGGGATATCTGCCTTGCTTTCTGACATACTGGAAACAGAAGACTGGAGCGATAGACCGTTGAGAAAATCGTCTACACGGACATAGATGGGTTTAGTTGCATGTGTAGACTTCAAGCAACCAAACCCATGTAGTTGACAATGTGCGCTCTAGAGATGTGATTCAAGAGCGCACGAACAAGGCACTAAGGTGCCCGCTGGATGCGACGAAGGTGCGCGCTGAGCAGCACTGGATGGCTGGGCGCTAGCGCTGGATGGCTAGGGCCACGCGCAAGGACCGCTGGGCGCTAAGGCGCAGTCGCGCTAGGGTGCAGGAGCGCTAGCGCTGTGGTGCGCAGGCGCAGGTGCACATGCGCACAAGCGCGATGGCGAGACCGCGCAGGCAAAGGCGAAGGGGCTCGCAGGCGCAGGCGGAGGAGCTCGCAGGAGGAGGCCATGCTCTCGGAGGTTGTAGATGCTGGTACGTGGTCACCTCAGTTTCTGTCGGAGATGTCTGATCAGCGCTCAGAGGATTACCTTTGCATGCAGGCCGAGCTCCCTCCTTCTGGTTTTTTACGCAGGGCAGAGATCACTTTTAGTGGACGGGGGACAAGTTCTCAATGAAGAAGGCTTACAAGGAGCTGAGGACGAGGGTAGGCGATCATGACAAGGAGTTGTGTCAGGACATGAGAGTGGTGTGGGCGGTGAAGATCCCGACTAGAGTCTAGGTTTTCCTTTGGTGCTTGAGACGGGACTGGCTCTGTGACAAGGAAAGGAGGGGGCATTTGTTCGGTTTGGCAGACACACAATGCAATAGATGCAATGAGGCAGTGGAGGACTCTGACCATTTGTTTTTCAAATGCATGAGCTCTCAACAGGTCTAGAGACAGATTGGCTTTCCTTGGGTGGGGAGCGTTGGGAGTCAGAGTTCTGGGCGTTTATCCGATCTTTTGGTTCAAATTCCACGGATGATTGTTCAAAACCTTTTGTCACGCTCTGGGCCATTTGAATGATTTGATCTTTAACAATCATGGGTTTTATGTTGAAAATTTTCTCACTCACTGTAATGCGCTTTATAATTTCTGTACATCACGGTAATGTATTCTTAACCTTTTTAATCGATTTTTTTCGACGGTGACCCCACATGGGGGCTCACCCTCTTTTTATTCAAGAAAAAGTTACTAATAGTAAGAATATGACATAACAATTGTAAATAAATAAGCATTGAACTCAAAATGGTAGAAAATATTGGTAAAATATGAGTGGGCTAATCTCATCTCAAATGGGCACATGGCCCATTGGATAAGGTCCCCTATATGTATATAACTAAGGAATGACTGAGAGTATCAACCAGATATCACTAGGTACCCAACATAGAGAACTTCGACTCTAACGCCGAAATCTCCTCTCCATCCTCTCCACCATGGGTCCCCACTCAACTATCATGAATAACGGGGCTCACTGCCTGCAGGACAAGGTATCCCAATGACAATTATACTAGTACGCCGTTTAATACTGTCCCACACCTTGCCGTTGGAGTCATTGATGCTAGAAGAGATGAATTCAGAATGGGGAGAAGAGAAGAAAATAAAATAGCTCTAACACAAACTATTTTTCGCTTATCATCAGGATGGTGCCTCACAATGAAATCTACACAGCACCCTCACATGCGTGCCTCGTTCTCTAACCTCCGGATGAAGCAGAAGATGCCTTCTGCATATCAGGCAACCATTCACCTTTTTGGCACCCCATCCCTCCCAGATTGCACCCTACCAAACACCTCTGGATTAAGCAGAAGATGCTATGCTTAAACTTTTGGTTTGTCCATCTTGAACAGCATGAAAGAAAGAGTCTGTTCAATTTCTTGAAGTTAGACTTTCTCTCAAGGAACTTAAAAGCACATTTATTACATCACTATTGGTCACTCAGAATGCCATGTAAAAAGAAGACATGGAACTCATTTGGCTTAGAAATCTATGCTTGAAGTTGGCCTAGGCAACCTTCACCTCCTTCGTGACCAGCCTATGCCCATCATGTTGTTCCCTTGACAATTTGGGAGTATACTTGCCACACCATTGCCAAACATTATATTATCATCTCACTATGAAGCAATGTCTTAAATGTCGGTTTCGGTTACCATTTCGGTGACCATCGAAACGGAATTTCGGTCGAAATTCGATCGAAATTTCGATCATTTTTTGTGTTAGGGCCCTCATATCTCGGTCATTTCGGTCGAATTTCGATTTCGACAGGATATCGATATTCGATAGAAATTCAACTGAATTTCGGTGAAATTTGAGGCCATGCTAAGTTGAGAAAGTGTTGTAGTGCTTGCCCTACAACCCTTCGCCAATGATCACTACATTCTCCGCTAGCAACCTATCATCGGTGTCTCTCTAAGACCACCAAGTGATAGATACTGCTACACATATCCACATATCCCTCTTTTGAGCTTGATTTTTTTAAGATTTCTAATTACCTTTGTATGGAAGGTAATTGGAATGCAATGAAATGGTTTTATTCGATTGGTATGGGTTTTCTTATATAGCATGAAACTTTAGAGCCCAAACGGTTGTAACTTGTAGTTACTAAAATATCATGAAAGGTTGCAAATAGAAATAGAGAACAAGGAAACAAATAGAAAGGAAATAATAAATAAGAAATGCAACTATATTAACACATAATGTCAACACCCCCCTCAATTTGGAGCATATCTATTGATCATGCCCAACTTTAAAGTCAATGATGATATTGTTTCTTTGAAGTTGCCTCGGTGAATAAATCTGTAACCTGGGCTGGAATTCCATTGAGATGTGTGTATTGTTTTTCCCTCATCATTGTGTATCTCGGATAAAGTGGCAGTTCATTCCAATATGCTTGGTTCGCTCATGGAAAAGAAAATGGGTGGCAATGTATGTTGTGAATTTGTTGTTGCATTAAAAAGGAACTAAGGTGATAGCATGAAATCCAAGTTCCTGTAGAAATGAGATAAGCCAAGTACTCTTGCTTATGGCTTAATCATCGCTCTGTAACATGCTTCTACGCTTAACGTGGAAACAATAGTTTTCTTCTTGCTTCTCGATTTAACAAGGTTTTCACAAAATATGACGTAACTCGTGGTAGACTGCCTATCGTAAGGAGAAGTAGGATAGTCAGCATCCGCATAAGCAGTGATGTCAGTGCGACTGTTAATCCCATAAAAGAGGCGTTTTCTTGGAGAATCCTTTTTAGTATAGAAAGATCAAAAGAACATCATGCTAATGATTGTAGTGATGCTTTTCCATTTGCTAGCTAGCTCTACTCATGACATATGATATGTCTGGCCTAGTGACAATGAGGTAAAGTAGCTTGCCCACTAGACTTATGTACTATGTAGTGTCTTCAAACATAGAATCTGTAGAGGTACCATGTCTCTATAGCTCTGCTGGGATGCCTGGTGATTTGGATCCAAGTAAGACAACTTCAGTAAGGATATCCAAACAATACTTTTGCTTTGACAATTGTAATCCCTCTGCAGTGCGTATCACGACAATGCTTGGGAAGTAATTGAATTGATTAAGGTCCTTGGTCGCGAGCACCTATTAGAGGAAGGCCTTGGTTTCTAGAAATGCCTGTTGTGTCATCACCAATGATAACCGTATCATTAACATAAACTGCAAGTCTCATAGTGTCGGAGGACCTCTGTCTAACAAGCATCGAATAATTGGATGTTGTCCTATGAATATCCAAAGAGCTGATTGTAGAAGTAAGCCTATCGAACGATGCTCGTGGGCTTTGCTTGAGGTCGTAGATGGCCTTACAGGGTATACATACTACCATCGGATGAAGTAACCTGATGGTTGTGTCATGTAAACCTCCTCTTTTAGGCCACCATAGAGAAGGCTTTCTTCACATCAAGCTGAGAGGTCAGCCAATTCTTGTTGGTAGCAATAGAAAGTATTGCCCGAATAGACCTTATTCTTGTCATAGGGGAGAACGTCTCAAAGCAATTGAAGTCGTATGTCTAAGTGAAGCCTTTGACCACAAGCCTAGATTTCAATATGTTAACGATGCCGTTTGGAGGTCGTAAAGACCTGCACACCAGGTGAACATGACACAAGTTCCCACATGCTCTTGGAGGTAAACACAACCATCTCCTCATCCATGGAATGTTTGAAATCGTGATCCTGAAGGGCATTGCGATACTCACGTTAATCAATGATTGCCATGAGAGCATGTATACAACTCCTATCACATCTAGATATACTATTAGTTGAAGTAAAGTGTGACAAATGATGCAGTGTACATTGCCATTTAGACTTTCACAGTGCAATGGGGAGCTCTGAAGGTGCATATGGGTTTGAGGCGGTAGAATCACTTGAAGATGGCATATCGACCTGCAAGTAAGGAAAATGCAATGGAACCAAGTCGAGCTGAACGGAATGCATTTCCTTTTGTAGACAGTATGAGGAGGAAGCTCCAAGGAAATATCACTAATGGATTGAGTAAAGTAGCTGGTCTGTTCGAAGAAGGTAACATCAACAAATATGTAACAACCATGACTAGTAGGGTCATAACATATTTACCACTTTTGAGTTCGAGAATATCTAATGAAAATATATTTAAGTGCACAAGCAGACAATTTATCTGTAGTATGAAAGTTATGGGAAAAAGCAATGCAACAAAAAATCCTCAAAGGTAGAGGAAACGATTCCTCATCTTTATACAAAAAGGAAAACTGAGTTACCCTATTGAGGATCAAAGATGGCATCTGACTAATAAGGCACATAACAATAAGAACAACATTCCCCCGAGGGATTTTGGGATCATTCATGCGAGTAAGAATGGTACACACAATGTCCAAAAGGTGAAGAAGTTTCCTTTCCACCACCCCCATTATATTGTGAGGTGTACATACATAAGTCTAGTAAAGAATGTGGACAAAAATCCCGCGGGATCAACTCAATAGTATTATCAGTCTGGAAAGTATTAACATAACCATGGTCTTTATAAGTTGAAAGGACTTGATGATATTATTAATCTCTGACCGTTCCTTTATTAAATAAACTTAAGAAGATTTGCTATAATAATCAAGAAAGATATTAAAATACTTATGAGTCATGACCTCCCACAATATGGATTAGACAGGGTCCCTAAATGTCACAATGGATTAAACAAATGAAAGGAACAACAAGTCTCGATCATATGAGGAAACGAGATCTGATGATGCTTGTCGAACTAGCATGCTTAATTGACTTCAACAATGATAGTTCAAGAACCATTTGAGAAAGGGGTCTAAGCAGAAGGATGATCAAGACATAATTGCCATAGGAACGGGTCAGCATACAACAACAATACAGGATGGATATTGAGAGAATACATGCCATTCTTCTCATGGCCCTCACCAAAGATTTGCATCGTATGGATGTCCTGAAAATAACAATAGAACTCGTCAAAAATCATTCTACGGTTAGTTTAACATGTAGTCTATGAACAAATATAAGACTTAAGGGAAAGTCAAGAGCACATACAACCCCAGGTAGCATGAGTTTTGCGGAAAACTCCATAGTCCCAATGGTGGTAATAGGAGAATGTGCACCGTTGACTAGATAAAGCAACTTCATAGTAAAAAAGGGTTCTTATGAAGTGTTCAACATACTATCTTCTACAGTCAAGTGAGTAGATGCACTAGGGTTAATAACCTATGTCGGCGCAGATGTAGAGACGGAGTTGGCTACATACAATACATGAGATGGTAGCCAGGTTGGCAGTAGGAAGGCTCTCACTTGCAAGAAAGTTATTCAACAGTTGCATCTTTCTGGAATAGTCTGTGGTAGAGAGTTGGACTCTCTGTCTACTAGAGTCTTGACTCCTGATCTGAGGGCATCTCTGCTACAATCGCATCATAGTCAAATGCTGATGTGGCGTTGGTCTATGGTGGTTTGTCAAGCTTTACCCAACACCTCTCAGATGGATGGTTGGATTGATTTTTTTGATCCAAGGGTGGTTGGATTGATTATAGATGGCCAAGTTTTTTGATCCAAGGTGATAAATGGCCAAGTTTTTGGGCACATACCTATACGGTGGAGACCCTTTATTATTTCAAAAAATAACAAATAAAGAAATGCAATTATATTAGCCAATAACATCAACACTGTGAGCCTTTCTCAAATTCCACTCTTTGACCTCTTCATAATGCCTCCTTGTCTCCTCCTTTTAAGTCAACACAGACCTCCTATCCTCTGTCAAGTTGCTCAATTGCTTACAGATCGTCCCGCCTCTTCCTCTTAAGAGTCTCCCTCAAAGATTTCTTCAAATTAAGGAGGAAGAATATGAGGGATCTCAACATGTCCTCGTTGTCGTACTTTCAATTAAGACTTTCTTTCAATGCCTCCCTCTACTGTTGAAATACATGCTTTGACAACGAGGCTTGCTTGAACTTGACGTAAGTCAAGTGTTTCATGTTCTTAAACAAAAGGTATCTGGTCTGAAACATATCTTGAACTCATTGAGAAGATGACTTTTAGAAATCCTAGTCAAACTCACAAAGGCGATGAACTTGTCTGTCCTCAATCTTGAAGGTGATATCTGTTTTAGTGGTAGTCCACAAATCCAACTAGTAAACCACATCCTTGTACTCAATTATTGAAGCATCTCGATTCCTTATGTAATCGACCCTATGATTTTTCTTCGAAGCTCATCACCATGATACCTCCCTCATACTCTATCTTCTTCAAGAGGTTTACACTATCACTGACTATAGTATGTATCTTCTCAAGTGGCTAAGCCTCTCCCTACACACACCTCATTTGTTAGGACTTCCCTAAACCTCCTATACCTCCTCATCTTTAGAACTCGATTATAGTTTCCACCTCCTCAGTTATCCTTATGCCTCCCATTACTTGTTTGTGCCATACCCCAGCTAGACCTTGCTTCTCTCCCCCTCTGTGGTTAAAAATGCCTTCCCACATCCCTCCTTAAGGCATTTGATCATCAATAACCATCCTCACTTGCCTCCACTTAGCACGCTAAATATAACTGTTCCCTACTATATGTTTCCCTACTAATTAGGTTGAATGATACCTCAAAGATATTTTGTTCTCGTCCTTTGTATGCTACACCCAATACAATCTAGTCTTAGTCCCATCTTGTGAGCTCCCCTCATTTGTTGCCACTACACGACACATCGTGTTGTCAATAAAATCCCATGCCACATCGTCTAAACAACCATCCCTCTCGAGGGATACCACCTTGTCCAATGTCTAAGTGGTCCTAAACCCTTATCGTTGGCCTATCGTTTGCTTTTACACAATTTCACAAAAGACCTCCCATTTTACCCCTATCCAAGCTCTAGTTCATGATGTACGACATGAAATCGCCATTTCAAGTTTTGCCAGATCTGGGTCTTGCTCGTGACTTTCCTATAAAGATCGACTATGCCTTGCTTAATTAGATCTACCTGCCAACCTACTTCATACAAGTCCCTTGTGTTCTACCAAACCTGATGCACCATGAATGGCAAATAGGACAAACTTAGGGTTTTTATAAATTCAGGTTTTTCATTCTAATTGAGTCCCTTTTTTCAAATAAAAAAAGTAATGTACTGAGAAGACACCCACCCAAAAGCTTTATATTCATAAGTTAACATATTTCGTATACAAAGATTAGACTGAGATGTTCAGTCGACTTCCTCCCTAGACCCCCCAAGGAACCCTATGAGTGAGCATAAAAGGGAGGAAAGAGGCCCCGACGAACCTTCATGAGAAGTGAACAAGTATAAGCTTCGTTGCCTGACAATATAGAGTACTGACCACATCGAGGGACAAACCCTGGAGTGAAGGACAAGAACGAGTGGAATCAATGTCTTCCAATTTCTGGCCTTGCACCGGCCATCAAATGGACCATAGACTAAACGATGTCTGTCACAGGCACTCCTAGCTGTCTATGTCGGTGGGCTCAGTTCTCTGGAGATTCAATCCTCAACAAATAGCTCACTCACTATTCTGATGCGGCATCTCACTAAATGAAGAAAGCCTCAGTTGCAACCTCCATTTCCGATTTCTATATCCGCCCCTCTAACACATTATACACAATAAGGCACTCACTTTGAAGCCTGACCGTTGTGTCCTATCTTTCCTCTCATCTTGCAGTTGAGAATGTCTGATTGCGCTTTCGTCAACGAGGCTTGCTCGCTCCATGCAAGATAGTTGAGTTCTGCCCAATCCCTTAACTTGGGCTTCCTATAGGATCCTAGCATGCTCTACAACATTCTCTACATTAAATATTTCAAGATGGAAAATCACCTTGTGTTGGCTGACGACATACCCCATAAAATGGTCACAATCTAATCATAATAGAATATGTCCTAGCTTCTGTCCATAGAATCCCAAAAGGCATAGCACAATCTTCTGGAAACATGTCCATATTCGTTGCCTCTGCACATTCTTATTCGAGATGCAAAAAAAGTTCGGGTGATTAGCATGGAAGGCCATATCACGATATATCAACGATATATCGATATCGACATGTGACATATATATCGCTTATATGGTTGATATTTGGTTTTCCATGGCCATTTTTCTCACGAAATCGGTTCGATATTGACGATATGGCATCGATATATTGTCTATATATATCGTATCGACACGATACTGATACCGGTATGGCCTTCCATGGTGATTAGCATCCTCAAGCACCTTCAAACATCGTTGGTAGAGCCTATGTGCCCCTTGAATGAATATGCTTTCCGAGCCCCCAACACATGATCTTGTCTCAACAATATGAACACCTTGATCCACAACGAGATCCTACACCTCTAAAGGTGCTTGAACTTCATGCATGCAATACCTAGATCAAATATTGTGATCACGTACAAACCTTGTATGCCTTCTGACATGAACATCCAGAAGCATCAAAAGCTCAACACCTTCTAATCTGACAGCACCAATGAAACTGTGAACACTAATCATCCCCATCCTATGCCTCACAAATATGCATTCTACCATCCGTGGCCATAGTGAAGAGACGAGGGAACCTATCACAAACCACGCCACACACAATCCAATAATCAAGTTAGACAGTAAAACTTCTCATATCCCCCAAAGTCAGTCTGAAGAGATGGGAAACGACAGGAAATACTGAACAGATACCCCTCTGAAAACCTTATCCTCCTATCAAGATAGGCTTGTTGACCCTACATAGATATTTTGTAGCATCTAAGTTAGCAAGTCCAAACTACTCCATATTCGTGACACCTACTTGGTCAACAAGGTTATTTTCATTTCCTTTAGGCTCCTCATCCCAAGGCGACCATACTCGTTTGCTAACATCACTAGAGGTATCCCCTGAACCTTAACGTTTACTCATATAGAAAAATGTGCACATCAAACTCTTCCAACACCTCCCAACTCAGGCATGAGGTAGGCGAGTATGCAGGAATACATCAAAATAATAGAGAACACTTGTAGGAGCACAATACATCCCTCCCTCTATAGACAAGACATCGACCACCTTGCAGGAAAACATCAAAATAGTAGAGAACACTTGTAGGAGCACAATACATCCCTCCCTCTATAGACAAGACATCGACCACCTTGCAAGTCTTCGCTCCATCTTCTTAATCATGATTAACAGTCACACTGCCTCTCAGTGCCCATCACCCGTGAAGATCTACATAGCTGATAAGTAGTGACCCCTCTGTTTCCTAAAAGTCACTATGCCTCAACATCCGCAACACCAAAAGGAACAAACACAAATACATCACAATAGATTTGCAAGCTCGAAATTGCACAAAACAGGTCCAGGATCGCGACGATATCCTGTCATTTCAACACTGCCAGCAAGGCAACGACAAGGAAAATGATATCAACATATTGAAGCATTGGTACCTGTTATCCCCAACCTTGAAACCATGCAAAATTCTCCAGCAACTGCACGGGAGGCACCATCCTGGAAAACATGTATGCCATAAGGACATGAAGTAATAGAGCTGGCAGACATCCCATCGAACCCCCTTTGAGGTTGGAACTCCTTTAACCCCACATGCTTGCCATTTACCCACATTGAATAAGATATAACTGTCAAACACCTCTTCATCTAGTCAATCCATTCATAAGGAAATCTCCCTCTCCAGAGGGATGCCCTACCAATCCACACAATTATATGCTTTGGAGAAGTCAACCGTTCAAGAAACACTTTCATATTTCTCCGCCTTCAATTAGCAACAGTCTCAGATGCCATCACTACCTCATCTATCTTGTGTTTGGGAGGAATACACACTTTGTCTGAGCACAGTGGAGTCCAACATCACATGGAGCTGATTCCTAAGGTATTTCATCGCAATATGGTAAGCCCCATTTTCAAGAGCAACATGCCTCATATACTCCACCTAACACACAACATCCTTCTTAGGCAGAAGGAAATGCCAACCAATTGTGACTCCTCGACAATAGCAACGACCTCCTGCCCGACTATGTCCAAAACTATGATGAGAAAAATATCGGGTACCCATACTTGTTAGGAGAGCCATCAACATTCATGGCAAACACTGTTGCATGAACCTCCTTAAAAGTGAAAGGTCTCATTAATGTATACCTTTGCATCTTAAACAAACTTGTACATCCCGACTAGCCTAACTTGCACCATCGTAGGTAATCCTCAATCCTCCTACTCACTCATAGAAGTGTCTACCTACATCAACTGTCTACCTACATCAACCCTAATCGCCAGATCACCCTCCGTCACCTCTCTACACGCATCCATCAAGTGAATCAAGTTGTACCTTCTCTTCATGTTGGCCGTAACATGAAAAAACTCAGTCACAACTACTTGGACCGTTGTCGCCACTCCGCCTCATGCTTCTTATCCTCCTCAGGACCTGGTGGTGCTCCCTCTTAACCACATTCTCCCAACAACTCCATGGTATCTTTAAGAGGGTCGAGGCGAAGCACATCCTCCTGTGCCCGCACCCTTCTCTTTCCCCTGTCGAGCTTGCACCTCCGGTCTGAACTCGAAAAACATCTAACGCAAAGCCTCTAGCTTTGCCACCATCACCCTGGAAGCAGACCCAGTCACAAAAAGGTCTTGCCAACAACGAGATACTCTCCCTAAAGCCGACCTTAAGTAGCAACAGATGCTCAAAGTGAAACTGACCACCCATACGACATCACTGGTTATAGTCTTAGCAGGTAGGCTTGTGATCAAAATACGACTATAGTAAAGAGAGCACATATGCTAAGGAGAATGCCTCCACCAAACCAAGGAAGCGGTTCATGTGGGATTGCAACACTGAACTCTACTTGGTGTAGTGATAGTTTATTGCATCCATAACCTCCAAAAACATGTGTTCTGCTGAATTTGCAAATAAATGGGGCTCAAGATCCATACCCTCCCTCTCACGGGGTGGTCATTGATGAACATAATGTCATTGAAGTCATCATCCACCAACCACCAAATCTTAGGATATTGAGCATACACCGCTTTTAGCTCGTCCTACAGATCCGCAGCAACATATGCCCTAAAAAGCCCGTAACCCACATAGAATAAGTACCACATGCCATTTGATCATTAATGAATCAACATGGAAATCGAGTGTCTCGCCTCCACCAGCCACCTACCTCTAGGTGAAAGCATCATGTCTCTCCAATTTCATCTCTTGCAAGCAGACCACATCATGCTGCCACTCGCAACGTTCCCACTGCCTTTCCCTTGTCCAGCTACCCTAGAAAGCTAGCATCCATGAAATAAACCTCGTTTTGCAACCATGGTGTCCACTCTCACCAATATCGTTATTCAAATAAATCAAATACCCATTAGAATCGGATCCTTGTTGGAGTGGGTCATATAGATTCACAACCACATAGTGATTGTTCAGAATATATCATCATATGGTATAATGGATCAGATACCCACCTCATGAACTTTCCTACCTTTTGATGGTCGCCCCAAGTCTCAACCGTTTGGGTATAGCTGCTGTTCCCAAGAATGACAAGAATGAAGTAAAGAGAGGAAGATTAAGAGAGATTAGGAGGAATTTAGTGGAGAGGTGGTGGGATGTGGAAGGGGAGGAATTTAGGTGCCACAAAGGGAAGGATGGTTGTGAAGGACAGTCAGTCGTAATTATGGTTATAATGGTACATAGGTTGTAAAAATTTTACATGCTTACTTGGATTCTGTATTCAGGGTATTAGATTGGTATATGGAAATAAGAGGGCTAATCTTGTGAGAGTCAAAAATTGTGATTCGAGTTTGATTCTCAAACTCAAAAGGTTTCCGGGAAAACTTACTCATCCTATGCGGCATGGTACATCATCAACCACGTAGGATTTCCTATTGCTTATTAAATAAATAATTCATTGGAAGTTTGTTCATGTTTATGGATGATGTGACAACTCTTTAACAACTATCATACCAAATCTCAAAATAGATTTCCTTGTACTCAATGCATGTAGGTCTTCAACGACATGCCATTTTTTTCGAGGACTTGCTTTGTATTAGTTTGTGTTTGATAACATGTCTTGGGCCATGAATTCTTTGGCAAATCCTCCTTCCACTTAAGAATAAGTGCTTCTCCCACGTGTCATAAATATTGTTTGTTTTGATAGCACGCCCCTCCCACTTTCCATGAGGGTCGTTTATTTTGAAAGCATATCTCCTCTCACTTAATGGTCTAGTGATAGTACATTGTGTCTACTACACAAGAGACCAGGGTTCAAATCCGACTCTTGCAGGGGTTGCGTTAGGTAATTGATGACCAGCGTAAAAAATAGTCGAATCTTTCAACAAAGATTTGAGCAAGAATCCATGCAACTGACCCTACTTATAGTGGGAGAAGGCTTAGTACATTTTTTTCTCATTTTGATGCCAGGTCTTCCACCCCACACTTGCCATTGGACCTGCAATCTTCTCCTTCCACCTGTCACCCCACCACCATGAGACCACCATTGTGCCCCGACATTGTCGCCACCCTCGCTCCAATACCACCTGCCCACCACCGCCACCACCATTGCCCGCACCACCACAGCCACCTGCACCGCCAGGGCCACTGTAGTCACCCGCATTGCCACCACTGAACGCTTGTTGCTGCACACCAGTGCTCGCCGCCACAACCAACAGAGTTGCATCCCTCCATGCACCGTCATTGTGCCGCCATCACCACCGAGGCGTGCCACCACAGCCATCTGCACCGCCACCAGCACTGCAGTCACCTACTGGCTCGCTGCCATGCACCACTGCTCGCTGCCACAAACAGCAGTGTCGTGTGCTACCCCACACCATTATTGCGCTACCACCGCACCTCTGTGTTTTCTCCACTCCACGCGTTACTATCCTTGTCCACAACATTGTCACGCTCCAATGCCGTCTCCTCTGCTATGCCACTTGTTACCATCCCACGTCTGCTACGCTGCTGGAATAAAATGGGAGGTGAGGCTGTCCAATTCCTTTTTTTTGAATTCTCGAAATCCGTGTATGGTATGGCAAGTTTAATGGTAGGTTGAGATGCCGGTACCATGTGGGAATGTTGACGCCACGTGGGATCACATTGGATTTGGGTGGATTTTTGGGTATCTTTTTTATTGTCGTTACTGTCTCTTTTAGATTGTTTTGAGAATGAAATGATCCATTTTTAGGAGCAAACATAATTTCAGTTTTTATTAGATGTTCCTGTATCATGATAAAATAATGTATCAATTGCATTGGAGAAAACACATGGACATTATCTTAATTCTGGGCGTTGCTTATAGTTGATTACCAGGTAAAAAGAATATACACTGGTCAATTCCTTCTATATATGATATTATGCAAGTATCTCGGAGGTCCTTTAAACAATAATATCGCAGCGAACATGTTCTAATGTAATAATGGTGAAGCCTTCTCCCACTGTAAGTAGGCTCGGCTACACTGAAATCCATTTGAAAGATTTGATTATTTTTTACGATGGCTGTGGACTACCCAACACAACCTCCATAAGAAGGGTTTTGAATCCTTGTCTTTTGGGTGGTAGTCACACTGCACTACCATCAACCATTTAAGTGGGTACGAACATGTTCTTCGAAAATGGTAACAAGATATACATCTTGGAGTATAATATAGATTTCAGTGGGAGAGAGGTAAATCAGGTAGCCGACCCTACTTATAGTGGGAGAAGGCTTAGTACATTTTTTAGAGGTAAATAAGGTAATTAAGTGTTTAGAAAAAGTGAAGAATTGGCATCTGGTAGATGAGAAACCAGCTTTAGATAATAGTATGAAAGTATAGATTCTTGGACGCCACCCTTCCCCTCTTTCTTGTCAATAATCCTTACCTACCACAAAAAATGAATTGACCCTTTAATTTTCCTTTCTATTTTGCAGCTTCAGGGAACATCCGGCAACTGTATTGCCTTCAGAGTGATTGAGATAGCTGCACACTTTAATTCATCGACACCTAATCTCTTGGTGGCTAAATATCATGTTCTTAAGGTGCCCCCACAACGCCAATGCCCTTGCAGTATTGTGATAATGTACGAAGCAGAATTTTCTTGGTAGATTTATGTACTAGTGCCATGTGATTTTGCTGAGAAATCTTCTTGTATGCCTTCTGTACTCCCTTATTTCTCGTGAAATAGGTTTTTTTTCAAGGTCTAAGTGATTTCCTTACACATGGATTCCTGTTTTCTTTTTTCTACCAATTCTTTGTAATTTGGATACGTCTACACCTAACACATTATTTCACATCACAAATTGGGGTTGTTTCAGTAACCATTTGATGCGAAACAAAAAACTTCTGTTGAGTAATTAATATTCAACTTTCGATATCATGTGCAAATGTTGTTGATAGCACTAACTTTTATTTGTTGGCATGGCCACTTCATGGTCCTTAAACAAATGCATAGCTTGTTTAATTATTAGAAGGTGAAAGTACAAAACCAACTAAGAGGGGTACAATCTAAAATATCTAGCAATGCTCTTGCTCTATGACATTTCCTTACTCCTCGGTCCTCCCCAACCTATCGCCCATCATGCCCCAAGCTTGCTTCCTCTGCCCCAACCATGTTGTGATCCTCAATTACCATCCCCTCCTCCCCGACTTCCTCCACCATGGCTCAAGCCATATCAGGCCCTCCACCCGAAGCCCTTCCACTCTATTGTCCCCATTCAATCATACGTCCCTGCTGCCCCTTCTTTCCACTCACCATCTGCGTGTAGAATCTCCTCTCCTTGACCCCATTCACCTCTATCACGACTTTTTTTCATCTCTATCTGCTTCACCTCTATCCCCCCTCTTTCGTCGTGGGCATGCCCCTACACCATTAGTTGTCCCTCTCCTCCTTGGTCTTCTTTTGGCTCGGATCCCTTCTACCTCAAACCCTTCACCCCGAGCTTGCCTCCTTTACCTTGATCCCCTCCTACCGAAACTCCCTTCCTTGGATGTCCTCTACCTATTGCCCCCCTCCCCCCTTCACATGCAAACACTCCTTCCCTCACACCACACCCCCTTCATTCATAAAACACCCTCCCTCCTTTGCCCGCAACTCCGTTCCATCCATGAGTTTGCACTTTTTAAACACGCCATGGTTTGAAAAAGTTGTGATTTTGATTATGGTTCACTAAATAAAGGGCATAATTGTTAACATTACAAATGTTATTGGAAAATGGGCAGGTGCATAAGTGTAAATGCAAAAATTCATAAGGGAGTATATATGTAAATCCATTTTATATATAGGAAATGGTTAAAAACTCCTTTAAATTAAATTAATCTTCACAACTACTTTGACACCTTTAAAGAGAAATAGGTCATTTTACACTTGGAACTTCATTGTGGAAACTTGGAAGCCTTCCGACGGTGGGAGTTTATTTGTCTGCCATATATATATGATTGGAGCATCCTATGTTTTTTTAATAGTAGGATCGGTAATTTCGAAGGTCTGAAGCATCCCTCTTGAGATTCAAACCCGGATCTTTTAAGGTGTTGGTATACTGTACGACCACAAGACCTATCCTTGGGTTCAATTCTATGTTTACTCCTTGTCTTTACATGTGGAGATTTCCTGCAAATATCACTATACCTAAATATAATTGAGCCATTAATAACCGGAGCATATATTGTAGAAAAATATACTAAAAGATATAGGTCTTTACGGTCAAGTCGTCGTTAGTCTTCGTTATATGGAAACATATAACTGAACACATTTTGTAACTCCGCTCATATTCACGATTGATAATGATACACATATATTTATTTTTTTGCTATACTATATCATGCAAGTAAAATGAAAAATGCTACATCATATTTTTGAGGGTTTGTATGCTCATGTCCTTCCTAGTTTTTCCAATAACACTTATACTCTAATTTTTTGCAATTACATGCATGCCCCTATAAAATGCATACTAGTGAGTTTGTATTAATACAATTGTATTCCTATATTATACCAGATAAGGACAATATTGTGATTTTTTAAGAATATAAGAGCTGAAATTAAATTTCTTAAAAGTTAGGAGTATAGATGTTATTAAAAAAACTTGAAAGGGCACACTATACATATTTTGTAAAATTCATATATGTGATGTATAGTGAGTGGACATAAAATAGGAGAGAGAAGCTACTGTTGGACATGTGAGCCCACGGCGAGCCATTATGCAATAAATGTTATTGCAAATATCATTCCCTGATCTGAAATGAAGAATAAATAATTTGCATAATAGGTCCCTCTGTACAATTAGGGTTATGTACCATGGCTGTCTTAATGATCATACAGCTGTTGATTCAATTATTGAATCATAGAGGCTGGTACTTGGATGAATATCTAAAGGGTTAGATTGAGGACTCATCAAGCACCGTCAAATGATTGTTAAGATGTGATCTCCAGCCTGAGTAGGAGATGGCAATTCTTTCTCACATAGGCTGATATCTGACCGACCTCTTGATGCAGGTCCTCTGCATAGGAATAGAGATTCAGAGGTGTCAGATTAGTTAAGTCAAAGAGTTGACTTAACGAGATCGAGATAACCTAAGTCCTATGTTGAATGCTGTCACAACATAGGCACGCATCCTCTGACCGGAGACAGATGTGTTACTATATGTCTGAGTGTGTACATTTGGCAGACCAATAGGTTGATGACCTAACCAAGGTCTATACACCGGCGAGCTGGTGTGCATATAAGGGCATATGAGTAATACGATCTCTCAAAGGGATCATACAAGTTCACCACTGAACCGGAAGACATGAGCTCACTCATGAGATATTGGGAAGAATCAAATTCCGTGCACGGTCGTCTTGCTTTGGAAGCTTGACTGAATTTGTAGGTTTGATATATACTTTTGGAAAGTATATGATCAAGACCTAGGTATGATATATGCTTTTGGAAAGTATATGATCGATACCAAATCCCAATGATCAAATGAGAAACTTGGTGATCAAACCCTGAAGAAGACAGTGCAAAATAGATCTTGATCTTCGGGTTGACCGTGGGTCTTCCAGTATGCAGGATGTACAGGTATTGGGAATACCTGAGGGTGATGTGATCATAAACGATTGTATATCCATGATGCTTCCATTCCGAGGGAGTGATGAAACAGGTCTGGATTTTAGTGACTCCTTCCAGTAGAGAAGCAATCTGATCTTAGTCCAAGTGTTGGACATTGATCTGAATGTTCAGATTCAATGAGAAGATTAGATTTGCGGTCTTGATTTAATCAAGCATCTATGGGAGGTTCGTACGATCTGGATTTGAGATAATATCTCAATATCCAAGTCACTATACGTGGAATAATACAATCGCCCTGTCCTTATCTCCAAGTATCTGCGGAGAAAGCACATTATTCTTGAAAGGGTTCAAAAATAATTCTTTTGATGAAATTTCCAAGCAAGGACTTGATGATTAAATGAGATTTAATTATCAAGCTTAATATGAATATAATTCATATTATGAAAATGATTGTCTAAGATAATTAAATGGGATTTAATTATCAAGGATTAAGAGAATGTGGATAACACTATCCATGATATATGTGTATTATAAATATGATTTATAATATACATATATAAGAGAGAGAATTTATGTGAATAGCATTTGTTAATTAATAATGTGGATTAGATTCACATTTATTAATTAATTGGAAATGCAATTTACTAACTAGTTTGGGTTGTGAATGTGATTCACATATCTTCGATGGCATGATTGAAATATTCACAAATTAATTTGGAATTAATTTGGTGGATATTATTGCAATAATAGTTATTGTAATTTATTAAGAAGTAATAAGATAAAATAAAAGGAGACAAAATAACCCCCTATAATTTAGGGTGGTTTGTTGACTCCCTTTTTTTTGTTGTCACATTATCTCTTAATTAGTTAAATTAAATTATGTTGATAATGTTGCAACATATTTTAATTTAAATTAATGTTGTTGGTTTTAACCAACAACAATCATAGCCATTGATTTAGCATGGACCAAGCATAGCCCTTGGATCCATGTGTCCCATGGATTGAGATCCATTGGATCCTAAACTAGTATAAAAGGAGGGCTAGGGAAGCCTTTCCAAGTTACAACAACAACATTCTTGAGTTGAAGAACTCTACTCTCTCTCTCTCATTCTCGTGGGGTTTCCCTAATATTCAAGTGGCCGTCCACTTTGTGTATTAGGAAGGAGATCATTTTTGCTGCGCCTCGACGCTTGGATCTTCATCAAAGGATTGCGGGAAGGACGCGACTCATCATCGTGCCCGCAAGCGCATTCTCCGTGGGTCGGACTTAAGATAGGAGGATCTCTACTTTGGGATCTCGCGATCACAACCACGCTTCAAGAGGTATTCCTTATACTTTGTGGTTTGATGAAACGATCCGAGAAGTGTTCTCGTGATCATGTGGTTTCATCTTTAGTTTTAAAAATTTTAATTTCCGCTGCATCTAGCGACTAGTGCGACTAGTCGCCCCGATCGCATACGATGCGATCAACACGCTTCGGTGATGCGCTTGAGGATTCACAATATCCTTCAAGTGGTATCAGAGCCATAGGTCAAATATGGTTTTGGATATGATCCATAGACCTTAGACGATTTGGTTCTTGAAAGGGTTGCGAAATTTTTACTGCATTTCAATTTTCGCACCTCTGTCTAATTGAATTTTTCGGCACTGTTTAAAATGTTTAAACACGAAATTTTCAATTGGATTTTGTTCCCCATTAAACAAGTAAACCATAGGACTTGAGTTTACTAAATTTGGACTTCATTTGCTCAAGATATGGCTTTTTGAATATGACTATATTCACTGTTGCGGGAACTGCGGATTTGAACGTGATTAATGAGATAATTACGGTTTTAATCCGCCTCGAAATGCGTGAATTATCACTTGGGTTCTTTAATAAATCAAATAGGCAATCTTTGGAAACTTAGTTTGCAATTTTTGGATTTAAATTGATCAAGATATGTTAATTTTAGTGATTGGGGGTCACTGCTGGAAATTGACATTTTTGATCTTGAACCTTGTGATATGTCATTCAATTATCATGATGAAAATTAATTGTTAATTTTATGGAATAATTAGTGATAAATATTTGTGAAATATTTAAAGAGATAATTATTTCATTGAATGACACTTGCCTAAACCACAATGATGAGATATTAGATCTTGATCATTGATTCATCAACAAACATTGATTTCATGAAAACCATAGTTTATCCTACAATAGTTGTAGGACAACTTTTACATGAAAAACCCTCTTGCTTGAGTAGGATTGGGGATTTGTCTAACAAATATCCTTATAATATAATCAAAAATGTTTTGATGTATATTATATGGTATAATTTCGGTTGAAAAACCGATGAGCATCTCAAAGTACATGATGATCTATCTGGTATTATCCTTTCCCGAGGCGGATGTGGTGCCTAGTCGGAGAGCATTGGGGTCGCGGGTTGCAACGTATGTGGTCCGTCCCACTCTCGTCGGTACTGGCCATGACAGCGGGTAGGGACTGTATAATACCGGAGAAAGTCAATGTGTATTTTTCTAATTATTAAAATTCGAATAATACGTACTTTGAGTATATACCTACTATTCAAGTAAAAGACATGTTTGTTGATTGATGATTGGATTGATGATTAATTTAATGTGATTAAATTAATTATATCTAATAAACACTCTATTATGAATAGATGTGTATTTCCCTTGGAAGAATTAATTATGTGAATGTGATTCATGATAATTAATTATAAAATTTGAATATGAGGTGGAGGATCACATAAGTGACATCCATGGTCTCCCGTCAAGGCAAAGGATTTCGTCGCCAGTTGTTGTGTATAGGAGACGCCTGTCCGAAGTGACAGATCCTGTACATGATTTAATTGGATCGGGTTCTTTGCTTCTCGAAAGAGTAAGGCCGTATACGTAGTGACCCCAATATCGGGTCCTCATATTATTGGGGCGATATTGGATTGCGTATAGCGAGTATTAAGCCTGTTGACGGTTGGTTCAATTAATGACGGGTCAACATTGCCTTAGGGGTGGTGGGCCCGGGTGTTAAAGACCGAATTGGGAAATGCAAGTTGGACTTGCAAGGCGGAATGTGTTCCCGCTTCTTTTTATCTGAGTTGTAGGTTCTCATATTATTGGGATGCAACAAAGATAGGAAAGGAGATCCCAGATCTTGCTAGAGATATAATGGTAAGAATATCTCTTACATTGAAAGTGATTAAGGGAATGAACTTTCAGTGTTGACAAGGCAAGACAACTTTGATATAAAAATTCCTAAATCAAAGTAAAATATGTATATATAATATATATACCCTTATGCAAATTTTTTATTTCAGATAATCCTTCATTAAACCCACTCAATGTTATACTCAATAATAACCAGTAAAAATATCATGGATTGGACTCATGATCCAGATATTGTACTTGCAATTGGACACATAATGTATGTGGTTGCAATATGTAAGTTTCCTCAACATAATGAGGAATGACAATTAAATAAGACAATAAGACATCACCTTAGGATTTGTATGTCTCTATAGTCTTGATCTTTCATTGAGTGTACTTTGGAAGTGACATGTCGATGGTGATCGTAATTGTCGAATAATCCTTATAAAATAAAAGAAGATATTTTGGCATACGTATGTGCTCTAGACATTTAATCATGAATGACTTGGTTCTCTGTATTATGCAGAATGGTGGCTCGAAAGAGATGATGTATTCAAAATGTTTGAATACCTACCTGAACCTAAGTCTCTAAGAGTTAAGATGTATGAAGATATGATGAGTGTCATCATTCTATTATCTATACTCTAGTCATTCATGAAGCTTTATGATATTCATATTGTATGAATTTAATGAAGCATGTATAAATGTTGAAATGCTCTTGTATTGAAAATCTTTGAATTCAACATAAGAGATTCTTTGTCTTGAACAATGGTTGTTTATAGATGGAGAGAGCGCAGTGGAAGCATGGGTCGGACCCGAGTAAGAAGGAAAGTCAAAGAGTTGACCTACTTCTGTAACTTCCATATGACATCCAAAGAGTTGGATGAATGTCAATACTACAATATGTTGATGTGTTGATAGTATGACTATCAAGTCTGTCCAAAATCCTTAGTGAAGGACTCAGATAGAGCATCAGAATAATCTACATATAATCATTGACTCTGACTTTATTATTTCATAAGATAAAGTCTGACAATTGTATCCCAATCTTTTAATGACATTTGCAATTGGTTGCATATATATTAGAAGATTAGAAATTCGATCTTAAGGTTTAGTAGTCATCTACATGGATATTACTGTAATTGTTGCAGCAATCTCTATTGGATAGATAGACTTCATATTCTCAGTGGGACAACCCTTGGTCCTGGAGAATGTCTCTATGACCTAGATAGTAGAGTACACTCATTGTTTATTTCTAAATGTTGGAAATAAACATGAATTCTGAGATAGAACTATCATAAAGTTTACGATGGATATATTTCAGATAGTAATCTAACATCTAGTGGACTCCACAAAATTAGAAAATTAATGAATGGTTCATTAAGATTTCTAATACTGAAAATCAAACCTTATAAGATCAATAGGAGGATGAAGATCATTTGACAATGATCTGGCATCAAGCCTTGGACATTTGTCTATTGATTTGATCAATAGACTAGTAAGATACGAAACTTTAGAATGTCTAAAATTTCAAATCTTACATACTTGTGAATGTTGTATTCAAAGTAAAATGTCTAATACACCCTTCTCAGAGAATGGTGTTAGATGTCGAGGTATTCAAGGTCTCATACATATTGATGTATGTAGATCATCTATATCATAGTAAACATTATGGATATATGATATCTATTGATGATTATGTATGATATGAGATTTCTTCTCTTCACCTGAGAAACCTTTGAAATGTTCAAAGATTTCACAATTTTGGTTTAGAACCAAAGTTTGAAGAAAGATGAAATGAATTTGATCTAACCTAGGTAGCTTGTACCTATTAGATAAAATTCAAAGAATACCTTATGGAGATATGAATATCATTTCTATCTCACTCCTCCTGATAAACCTGAACTCAATAGAGTTGTAGGGAGATACAATTGGATCATGTGTGACATGATTTGATCAATGATGAATTTTAGCATAATTATCCTCTTAGTTTCCTGGTATATATGTGTAGTAGAGACTACAATATATATCCTTAATAAGGTTCCATGGATGTAAGCTGGAATCTAGCACTTGAGAGTGCTACTTCATTAGGAAAATAAAGTATGGTATTGGATACCTACTTTATGACCTTGAGATTCTTAAAAGATCTCATCTCTGAGAATGTGATTCTTGGAGGATTGAGACTCTTGAGAATCAAGATGAAAATGAAGTAAAGGGACTCATTTAATCTTGAGAAGATAATGAGGCTCCTGAAATCGGAAACTAAAAGGACAATTAAAGATGAAACATTAATACCTCTTCAAATGAGTTTGAGGATGTATTCCATGTGTCAGCCAAGTCTGACAATGATCGGACTTCATGTGATGAAGCTCCTAAGGATCATGACATGGAAAGATGGATATTAGCAATAAAGTCTAAAGTAGACTTCATATACAAGTGTTGTATATGGACCTCGAGGATCCACCTATATGGGTAAGACCCATAAAGGTGTAAATGGATTTTCAAGAAAAGAGGGAACCTGATGAGAAGGTAGAGACCTTCAAAGCACGGTTTGTAGCCATTAGCTACACACCGGAAGAGAAGACATTTCTTGCAATGAGACTTGTTCTTCGGTGACCATGCTTAAAATCATCAGAATATTGCTAACCTTAGCTACACAACTTGACTATTGCATCTTCAGGATGTAATTCAAGATTGCATTCCTCTAAAGAATACCTCTCTGAGGATATTCACACAAAGTAGCCCCAGGGCTTCATGTTTGGGGAAAGTAAGGTGTGAAAGCTAAAGAAATCCATCTGTGTACTCAAATAAGCTTCTTGAAGTTGGAACATCAGATTTGGTGAAATCATAAGTGTTATGATTTCAGATAGAATCTTGATGTACCATGTGAAGCTTAGTGGGAGTGCCATTGTGTTCATCGTGCTAAATGCAGATAATATCCTAATCATTTGGAATGATATAAGGATGATAATAAGTGTTTTATGATCTGGCTATTCCATACCTTGAGATATGATCTCAAGAATACCTCTTAGATCTTAGTTCTGAAGGAGTTCAGAAGCAAAGAAAAGAGGGTATTGGGACTGTCACATTTGTAGTACACCTTGGACATATTCCATTCCTGGAAATTCCAAGAAAGGCTTCCTTCCTTGAGATTTGGTACTGACCTATCTAAAGGAATAGCACCTCAAAGAGTTGAGGAAGTGAATGCTAGAATTGCTTGCACTTGTGCATCAGTTACGAGAAGTTTAGTGTATGCTAGATGTGTACAAAAGCCAGATATCTGCCATGCAGTGGGAGTAGTAAACTGTTACTAATCCTACTATGGAGAAAGAACACTTGATTGCAGAAATAACGATATCTTCAAAGATGACAAGGCTTTAGAGATGGTGATCTCTATGTATTATTTTCAAGAAGTTAAGACTTTATAGATAGAGATCTAAAAGGTCTTAACTGTGGATACCTTGAGAGATAGTGATCTCCCGGAATAAGGGTATTCTGATAAGGATTATGGAAATACTGGTTATAATAGTTATTGAGCAATAGTGTCAAGGACACTATAACTGCTTTGACTACATTGAGTTTTGGTTGCATTAGATGCAACATTCGCATTGGATGCGAGCCCTGTTACCTAGGGATATGCAAGTGCCGTAAAAGGACTTGGCATAGTCTTTTGGGAACAGAGTGACTGATCAGCTTACCTAGCTATTTCTAAATAGCCTATGATTGTCACATGAGTGTGGGTTTAAATGATTAGCCCATTAATGGCTCTTTGGGCTAGTGGGAGATTGTTGGACATGTGAGCCCACGGCGAGCCATTATGCAATAAATGTTATTGCAAATATCATTCCCTGATCTGAAATGAAGAATAAATAATTTGCATAATAGGTCCCTCTGTACAATTAGGGTTATGTACCATGGCTGTCTTAATGATCATACAGCTGTTGATTCAATTATTGAATCATAGAGGCTGGTACTTGGATGAATATCTAAAGGGTTAGATTGAGGACTCATCAAGCACCGTCAAATGATTGTTAAGATGTGATCTCCAGCCTGAGTAGGAGATGGCAATCCTTTCTCACATAAGCTGATATCTGACCGACCTCTTGATGCAGGTCCTCTGCATAGGAATAAAGATTCGGAGGTGTCAGATTAGTTAAGTCAAAGAGTTGACTTAACGAGATCGAGATAACCTAAGTCCTATGTTGAATGCTGTCACAACATAGGCACGCATCCTCTGATCGGAGACAGATGTGTTACTATATGTCTGAGTGTGTACATTTGGCAGACCAATAGGTTGATGACCTAACCAAGGTCTATACACCGGCGAGCTGGTGTGCATATAAGGGCATATGAGTAATACGATCTCTCAAAGGGATCATACAGGTTCACCACTGAACCGGAAGACATGAGCTCACTCATGAGATATTGGGAAGAATCAAATTCCGTGCACGGTCGTCTTGCTTTGGAAGCTTGACTGAATTTGTAGGTTTGATATATACTTTTGGAAAGTATATGATCAAGACCTAGGTATGATATATGCTTTTGGAAAGTATATGATCGATACCAAATCCCAATGATCAAATGAGAAACTTGGTGATCAAACCCTGAAGAAGACAGTGTAAAATAGATCTTGATCTTCGGGTTGACCGTGGGTCTTCCAGTATGCAGGATGTACAGGTATTGGGAATACCTGAGGGTGATGTGATCATAAACGATTGTATATCCATGATGCTTCCATTCCGAGGGAGTGATGAAACAGGTCTGGATTTTAGTGACTCCTTCCAGTAGAGAAGCAATCTGATCTTAGTCCAAGTGTTGGACATTGATCTGAATGTTCAGATTCAATGAGAAGATTAGATTTGCGGTCTTGATTTAATCAAGCATCTATGGGAGGTTCGTACAATCTGGATTTGAGATAATATCTCAATATCCAAGTCACTATACGTGGAATAATACAATCGCCCTGTCCTTATCTCCAAGTATCTGCGGAGAAAGCACATTATTCTTGAAAGGGTTCAAAAATAATTCTTTTGATGAAATTTCCAAGCAAGGACTTGATGATTAAATGAGATTTAATTATCAAGCTTAATATGAATATAATTCATATTATGAAAATGATTGTCTGAGATAATTAAATGGGATTTAATTATCAAGGATTAAGAGAATGTGGATAACACTATCCATGATATATGTGTATTATAAATATGATTTATAATATACATATATAAGAGAGAGAATTTATGTGAATAGCATTTGTTAATTAATAATGTGGATTAGATTCACATTTATTAATTAATTGGAAATGCAATTTACTAACTAGTTTGGGTTGTGAATGTGATTCACATATCTTCGATGGCATGATTGAAATATTCACAAATTAATTTGGAATTAATTTGGTGGATATTATTGCAATAATAGTTATTGTAATTTATTAAGAAGTAATAAGATAAAATAAAAGGAGACAAAATAACCCCCTATAATTTAGGGTGGTTTGTTGACTCCCTTTTTTTTGTTGTCACATTATCTCTTAATTAGTTAAATTAAATTATGTTGATAATGTTGCAACATATTTTAATTTAAATTAATGTTGTTGGTTTTAACCAACAACAATCATAGCCATTGATTTAGCATGGACCAAGCATAGCCCTTGGATCCATGTGTCCCATGGATTGAGATCCATTGGATCCTAAACTAGTATAAAAGGAGGGCTAGGGAAGCCTTTCCAAGTTACAACAACAACATTCTTGAGTTGAAGAACTCTACTCTCTCTCTCTCATTCTCGTGGGGTTTCCCTAATATTCAAGTGGCTGTCCACTTTGTGTATTAGGAAGGAGATCATTTTTGCTGCGCCTCGACGCTTGGATCTTCATCAAAGGATTGCAGGAAGGACGCGACTCATCATCGTGCCCGCAAGCGCATTCTCCGTGGGTCGGACTTAAGATAGGAGGATCTCTACTTTGGGATCTCGCGATCACAACCACGCTTCAAGAGGTATTCCTTATACTTTGTGGTTTGATGAAACGATCCGAGAAGTGTTCTCGTGATCATGTGGTTTCATCTTTAGTTTTAAAAATTTTAATTTCCGCTGCATCTAGCGACTAGTGCGACTAGTCGCCCCGATCGCATACGATGCGATCAACACGCTTCGGTGATGCGCTTGAGGATTCACAATATCCTTCAAGTGGTATCAGAGCCATAGGTCAAATATGGTTTTGGATATGATCCATAGACCTTAGACGATTTGGTTCTTGAAAGGGTTGCGAAATTTTTACTGCATTTCAATTTTCGCACCTCTGTCTAATTGAATTTTTCGGCACTGTTTAAAATGTTTAAACACGAAATTTTCAATTGGATTTTGTTCCCCATTAAACAAGTAAACCATAGGACTTGAGTTTACTAAATTTGGACTTCATTTGCTCAAGATATGGCTTTTTGAATATGACTATATTCACTGTTGCGGGAACTGCGGATTTGAACGTGATTAATGAGATAATTACGGTTTTAATCCGCCTCGAAATGCGTGAATTATCACTTGGGTTCTTTAATAAATCAAATAGGCAATCTTTGGAAACTTAGTTTGCAATTTTTGGATTTAAATTGATCAAGATATGTTAATTTTAGTGATTGGGGGTCACTGCTGGAAATTGACATTTTTGATCTTGAACCTTGTGATATGTCATTCAATTATCATGATGAAAATTAATTGTTAATTTTATGGAATAATTAGTGATAAATATTTGTGAAATATTTAAAGAGATAATTATTTCATTGAATGACACTTGCCTAAACCACAATGATGAGATATTAGATCTTGATCATTGATTCATCAACAAACATTGATTTCATGAAAACCATAGTTTATCCTACAATAGTTGTAGGACAACTTTTACATGAAAAACCCTCTTGCTTGAGTAGGATTGGGGATTTGTCTAGCAAATATCCTTATAATATAATCAAAAATGTTTTGATGTATATTATATGGTATAATTTCGGTTGAAAAACCGATGAGCATCTCAAAGTACATGATGATCTATCTGGTATTATCCTTTCCCGAGGCGGATGTGGTGCCTAGTCGGAGAGCATTGGGGTCGCGGGTTGCAACGTATGTGGTCCGTCCCACTCTCGTCGGTACTGGCCATGACAACGGGTAGGGACTGTATAATACCAGAGAAAGTCAATGTGTATTTTTCTAATTATTAAAATTCGAATAATACGTACTTTGAGTATATACCTACTATTCAAGTAAAAGACATGTTTGTTGATTGATGATTGGATTGATGATTAATTTAATGTGATTAAATTAATTATATCTAATAAACACTCTATTATGAATAGATGTGTATTTCCCTTGGAAGAATTAATTATGTGAATGTGATTCATGATAATTAATTATAAAATTTGAATATGAGGTGGAGGATCACATAAGTGACATCCATGGTCTCCCGTCAAGGCAAAGGATTTCGTCGCCAGTTGTTGTGTATAGAGACGCCTGTCCGAAGTGACAGATCCTGTACATGATTTAATTGGATCGGGTTCTTTGCTTCTCGAAAGAGTAAGGCCGTATACGTAGTGACCCCAATATCGGGTCCTCATATTATTGGGGCGATATTGGATTGCGTATAGCGAGTATTAAGCCTGTTGACGGTTGGTTCAATTAATGACGGGTCAACATTGCCTTAGGGGTGGTGGGCCCGGGTGTTAAAGACCGAATTGGGAAATGCAAGTTGGACTTGCAAGGCGGAATGTGTTCCCGCTTCTTTTTATCTGAGTTGTAGGTTCTCATATTATTGGGATGCAACAAAGATAGGAAAGGAGATCCCAGATCTTGCTAGAGATATAATGGTAAGAATATCTCTTACATTGAAAGTGATTAAGGGAATGAACTTTCAGTGTTGACAAGGCAAGACAACTTTGATATAAAAATTCCTAAATCAAAGTAAAATATGTATATATAATATATATACCCTTATGCAAATTTTTTATTTCAGATAATCCTTCATTAAACCCACTCAATGTTATACTCAATAATAACCAGTAAAAATATCATGGATTGGACTCATGATCCAGATATTGTACTTGCAATTAGACACATAATGTATGTGGTTGCAATATGTAAGTTTCCTCAACATAATGAGGAATGACAATTAAATAAGACAATAAGACATCACCTTAGGATTTGTATGTCTCTATAGTCTTGATCTTTCATTGAGTGTACTTTGGAAGTGACATGTCGATGGTGATCGTAATTGTCGAATAATCCTTATAAAATAAAAGAAGATATTTTGGCATACGTATGTGCTCTAGACATTTAATCATGAATGACTTGGTTCTCTGTATTATGCAGAATGGTGGCTCGAAAGAGATGATGTATTCAAAATGTTTGAATACCTACCTGAACCTAAGTCTCTAAGAGTTAAGATGTATGAAGATATGATGAGTGTCATCATTCTATTATCTATACTCTAGTCATTCATGAAGCTTTATGATATTCATATTGTATGAATTTAATGAAGCATGTATAAATGTTGAAATGCTCTTGTATTGAAAATCTTTGAATTCAACATAAGAGATTCTTTGTCTTGAACAATGGTTGTTTATAGATGGAGAGAGCGCAGTGGAAGCATGGGTCGGACCCGAGTAAGAAGGAAAGTCAAAGAGTTGACCTACTTCTGTAACTTCCATATGACATCCAAAGAGTTGGATGAATGCCAATACTACAATATGTTGATGTGTTGATAGTATGACTATCAAGTCTGTCCAAAATCCTTAGTGAAGGACTCAGATAGAGCATCAGAATAATCTACATATAATCATTGACTCTGACTTTATTATTTCATAAGATAAAGTCTGACAATTGTATCCCAATCTTTTAATGACATTTGCAATTGGTTGCATATATATTAGAAGATTAGAAATTCGATCTTAAGGTTTAGTAGTCATCTACATGGATATTACTGTAATTGTTGCAGCAATCTCTATTGGATAGATAGACTTCATATTCTCAGTGGGACAACCCTTGGTCCTGGAGAATGTCTCTATGACCTAGATAGTAGAGTACACTCATTGTTTATTTCTAAATGTTGGAAATAAACATGAATTCTGAGATAGAACTATCATAAAGTTTACGATGGATATATTTCAGATAGTAATCTAACATCTAGTGGACTCCACAAAATTAGAAAATTAATGAATGGTTCATTAAGATTTCTAATACTGAAAATCAAACCTTATAAGATCAATAGGAGGATGAAGATCATTTGACAATGATCTGGCATCAAGCCTTGGACATTTGTCTATTGATTTGATCAATAGACTAGTAAGATACGAAACTTTAGAATGTCTAAAATTTCAAATCTTACATACTTGTGAATGTTGTATTCAAAGTAAAATGTCTAATACACCCTTCTCAGAGAATGGTGTTAGATGTCGAGGTATTCAAGGTCTCATACATATTGATGTATGTAGATCATCTATATCATAGTAAACATTATGGATATATGATATCTATTGATGATTATGTATGATATGAGATTTCTTCTCTTCACCTGAGAAACCTTTGAAATGTTCAAAGATTTCACAATTTTGGTTTAGAACCAAAGTTTGAAGAAAGATGAAATGAATTTGATCTAACCTAGGTAGCTTGTACCTATTAGATAAAATTCAAAGAATACCTTATGGAGATATGAATATCATTTCTATCTCACTCCTCCTGATAAACCTGAACTCAATAGAGTTGTAGGGAGATACAATTGGATCATGTGTGACATGATTTGATCAATGATGAATTTTAGCATAATTATCCTCTTAGTTTCCTGGTATATATGTGTAGTAGAGACTACAATATATATCCTTAATAAGGTTCCATGGATGTAAGCTGGAATCTAGCACTTGAGAGTGCTACTTCATTAGGAAAATAAAGTATGGTATTGGATACCTACTTTATGACCTTGAGATTCTTAAAAGATCTCATCTCTGAGAATGTGATTCTTGGAGGATTGAGACTCTTGAGAATCAAGATGAAAATGAAGTAAAGGGACTCATTTAATCTTGAGAAGATAATGAGGCTCCTGAAATCGGAAACTAAAAGGACAATTAAAGATGAAACATTAATACCTCTTCAAATGAGTTTGAGGATGTATTCCATGTGTCAGCCAAGTCTGACAATGATCGGACTTCATGTGATGAAGCTCCTAAGGATCATGACATGGAAAGATGGATATTAGCAATAAAGTCTAAAGTAGACTTCATATACAAGTGTTGTATATGGACCTCGAGGATCCACCTATATGGGTAAGACCCATAAAGGTGTAAATGGATTTTCAAGAAAAGAGGGAACCTGATGAGAAGGTAGAGACCTTCAAAGCACGGTTTGTAGCCATTAGCTACACACCGGAAGAGAAGACATTTCTTGCAATGAGACTTGTTCTTCGGTGACCATGCTTAAAATCATCAGAATATTGCTAACCTTAGCTACACAACTTGACTATTGCATCTTCAGGATGTAATTCAAGATTGCATTCCTCTAAAGAATACCTCTCTGAGGATATTCACACAAAGTAGCCCCAGGGCTTCATGTTTGGGGAAAGTAAGGTGTGAAAGCTAAAGAAATCCATCTGTGTACTCAAATAAGCTTCTTGAAGTTGGAACATCAGATTTGGTGAAATCATAAGTGTTATGATTTCAGATAGAATCTTGATGTACCATGTGAAGCTTAGTGGGAGTGCCATTGTGTTCATCGTGCTAAATGTAGATAATATCCTAATCATTTGGAATGATATAATGATGATAATAAGTGTTTTATGATCTGGCTATTCCATACCTTGAGATATGATCTCAAGAATACCTCTTAGATCTTAGTTCTGAAGGAGTTCAGAAGCAAAGAAAAGAGGGTATTGGGACTGTCACATTTGTAGTACACCTTGGACATATTCCATTCCTGGAAATTCCAAGAAAGGCTTCCTTCCTTGAGATTTGGTACTGACCTATCTAAAGGAATAGCACCTCAAAGAGTTGAGGAAGTGAATGCTAGAACTGCTTGCACTTGTGCATCAGTTACGAGAAGTTTAGTGTATGCTAGATGTGTACAAAAGCCAGATATCTGCCATGCAGTGGGAGTAGTAAACTGTTACTAATCCTACTATGGAGAAAGAACACTTGATTGCAGAAATAACGATATCTTCAAAGATGACAAGGCTTTAGAGATGGTGATCTCTATGTCTTATTTTCAAGAAGTTAAGACTTTATAGATAGAGATCTAAAAGGTCTTAACTGTGGATACCTTGAGAGATAGTGATCTCCCGGAATAAGGGTATTCTGATAAGGATTATGGAAATACTGGTTATAATAGTTATTGAGCAATAGTGTCAAGGACACTATAACTGCTTTGACTACATTGAGTTTTGGTTGCATTAGATGCAACATTCGCATTGGATGCGAGCCCTGTTACCTAGGGATATGCAAGTGCCGTAAAAGGACTTGGCATAGTCTTTTGGGAACAGAGTGACTGATCAGCTTACCTAGCTATTTCTAAATAGCCTATGATTGTCACATGAGTGTGGGTTTAAATGATTAGCCCATTAATGGCTCTTTGGGCTAGTGGGAGATTGTTGGACATGTGAGCCCACGGCGAGCCATTATGCAATAAATGTTATTGCAAATATCATTCCCTGATCTGAAATGAAGAATAAATAATTTGCATAATAGGTCCCTCTGTACAATTAGGGTTATGTACCATGGCTGTCTTAATGATCATACAGATGTTGATTCAATTATTGAATCATAGAGGCTGGTACTTGGATGAATATCTAAAGGGTTAGATTGAGGACTCATCAAGCACCGTCAAATGATTGTTAAGATGTGATCTCCAGCCTGAGTAGGAGATGGCAATCCTTTCTCACATAGGCTGATATCTGACCGACCTCTTGATGCAGGTCCTCTGCATAGGAATAGAGATTCGGAGGTGTCAGATTAGTTAAGTCAAAGAGTTGACTTAACGAGATCGAGATAACCTAAGTCCTATGTTGAATGCTGTCACAACATAGGCACGCATCCTCTGACCGGAGACAGATGTGTTACTATATGTCTGAGTGTGTACATTTGGCAGACCAATAGGTTGATGACCTAACCAAGGTCTATACACCGGCGAGCTGGTGTGCATATAAGGGCATATGAGTAATACGATCTCTCAAAGGGATCATACAGGTTCACCACTGAACCGGAAGACATGAGCTCACTCATGAGATATTGGGAAGAATCAAATTCCGTGCACGGTCGTCTTGCTTTGGAAGCTTGACTGAATTTGTAGGTTTGATATATACTTTTGGAAAGTATATGATCAAGACCTAGGTATGATATATGCTTTTGGAAAGTATATGATCGATACCAAATCCCAATGATCAAATGAGAAACTTGGTGATCAAACCCTGAAGAAGACAGTGTAAAATAGATCTTGATCTTCGGGTTGACCGTGGGTCTTCCAGTATGCAGGATGTACAAGTATTGGGAATACCTGAGGGTGATGTGATCATAAACGATTGTATATCCATGATGCTTCCATTCCGAGGGAGTGATGAAACAGGTCTGGATTTTAGTGACTCCTTCCAGTAGAGAAGCAATCTGATCTTAGTCCAAGTGTTGGACATTGATCTGAATGTTCAGATTCAATGAGAAGAATAGATTTGCGGTCTTGATTTAATCAAGCATCTATGGGAGGTTCGTATGATCTGGATTTGAGATAATATCTCAATATCCAAGTCACTATACGTGGAATAATACAATCGCCCTATCCTTATCTCCAAGTATCTGCGGAGAAAGCACATTATTCTTGAAAGGGTTCAAAAATAATTCTTTTGATGAAATTTCCAAGCAAGGACTTGATGATTAAATGAGATTTAATTATCAAGCTTAATATGAATATAATTCATATTATGAAAATGATTGTCTAAGATAATTAAATGGGATTTAATTATCAAGGATTAAGAGAATGTGGATAACACTATCCATGATATATGTGTATTATAAATATGATTTATAATATACATATATAAGAGAGAGAATTTATGTGAATAGCATTTGTTATTAATAATGTGGATTAGATTCACATTTATTAATTAATTGGAAATGCAATTTACTAACTAGTTTGGGTTGTGAATGTGATTCACATATCTTCGATGGCATGATTGAAATATTCACAAATTAATTTGGAATTAATTTGGTGGATATTATTGCAATAATAGTTATTGCAATTTATTAAGAAGTAATAAGATAAAATAAAAGGAGACAAAATAACCCCCTATAATTTAGGGTGGTTTGTTGACTCCCTTTTTTTTGTTGTCACATTATCTCTTAATTAGTTAAATTAAATTATGTTGATAATGTTGCAACATATTTTAATTTAAATTAATGTTGTTGGTTTTAACCAACAACAATCATAGCCATTGATTTAGCATGGACCAAGCATATCCCTTGGATCCATGTGTCCCATGGATTGAGATCCATTGGATCCTAAACTAGTATAAAAGGAGGGCTAGGGAAGCCTTTCCAAGTTACAACAACATTCTTGAGTTGAAGAACTCTACTCTCTCTCTCTCTCTCTCATTCTCGTGGGGTTTCCCTAATATTCAAGTGGCCGTCCACTTTGTGTATTAGGAAGGAGATCATTTTTGCTGCGCCTCGACGCTTGGATCTTCATCAAAGGATTGCGGGAAGGACGCGACTCATCATCGTGCCCGCAAGCGCATTCTCCGTGGGTCGGACTTAAGATAGGAGGATCTCTACTTTGGGATCTCGCGATCACAACCACGCTTCAAGAGGTATTCCTTATACTTTGTGGTTTGATGAAACGATCTGAGAAGTGTTCTCGTGATCATGTGGTTTCATCTTTAGTTTTAAAAATTTTAATTTCTGCTGCATCTAGCGACTAGTGCGACTAGTCGCCCCGATCGCATACGATGCGATCAACACGCTTCCGTGATGCGCTTGAGGATTCACAATATCCTTCAGCTACTTCACTTCATTTTCTCTCTCCTTCTCTCTCTCTAATTTTATTGATTTTTGTTTGATTCAAGGTTTTAAAAATCAGACCGGACGTTGAACCAATTTCTTCTCGGTTCGGTTGGACCGGCGATGACGTCGGCATGACATCATCTTTCTTATCGACCCGGAAAAAATCGGATCGAGCTTAATTTACTGGTTCGACCGATCGGATCGACTTTATGAGTCATAAAAACTGGATATTATATCTATTAAATAATCTTTCATTGGAAGACTTTACTTTTTCATTCAACATACAAAAGAAAAAATATCATATCACCTAATACTTTTAATTTAGATATCAACTTGCAATCCGACAACTACATAATTTCATAATATAATTCATAAAAAGAGAACCATACACAAGGTCCATTTCAAGTAGACAAATATACTAGGTGCCTCAAAGGTTGAAACATAAATATCTCAAGATCAACATTCCTCGAGAAAGATAAACTTACACAAGGTCTATTTAAAATAGAAAAATGTTACTCTAAATTGCAAGAAATTTCGACAGTTTACCACCAGGATCATCAATTCAAGCCTCTAAGTCATCAGTGACGGGTACTTCTGGTTCTTCTACCAAATCACCATATAATTGCATGTCTTCTAAAGGTATTGGATCAACTATATCATTCTTGCATTCATTTTTTCTCCTATAAAAATATTACAAATCATGATGGCAATAAATTATATAAAATACAAATATTATATGTCATTTTCAAGTCAAACCTGAGACATCGATTAGCATGGATAAAAACCAATTGATTTAATCTTAAATGACGAAGATTGTTCCTTCGTGGAGAATGGATTCACTCAAAAATACTCCAAGTCCGCTCACATCCTGATGCAGAACAAGTTTGACTGAGAACATAGATAGCCATAGCCTGCAATACCGGAGTTGCTCCACCATACATTTTCCACCATTCAGATATAGCAAATAAATTGTAAGTTATACTTAAACTAATCAAATTAGAATATTAATTATGTACTACAATTATCTATTTAAATACCTAGAGCCATCTTTGTACGATTTCGAATCGTTGATGGACGTCCAAAATCACCCATAGCATCCCTATACAATGAGAACTCCATGGTGATAGAATCCATTTTCTCTTCGTCATTATGAAATAAAGTTTCGACAGTGTCATGAAAGCCAGCCATGATATGATGATTTAAGGACAAGTTTTCATTATTTTAGAAGAATTCAGGGTTCAAAAGTAGTCCAGCTTTGTGTAGGGGATGACCAAGTTGTCTATCCCACTTATCATCATAGATATCAATATATGGCTTGTACTCATTGACATTGTTATTAAACACAAGTTTAATAGCTTCCCTTGCTCTTTTCATTGCCTCATAGATATATCCCATTGATGACCTCTCATCAATATCAACATTGCGCAAAACTCTCACCACCAGTTCAGCTACACCAACAACCACTGCACATGAACTCCAGAATGATGTGTTCAAAATTATCTCATATAGATTTTTCCCATAGTGGTTCGTGAGATTTTATGGTCAAGCCATTCTCTAAATGCAACCATAGAAACCAAGCCATCTTTTTTCTGAAGCAAACTCTGCACAGTCAAAAAATTTGATGCAAATCTGGTTGCAACGGGACGAATAATCTCAAAATTGCAAAAGGTTCGCATCAATTGAAGAACAAAGTTTTGATTGTAAATAAACTTTGTAATATTCTGTGCTTCTTCAATGACATGCTTCACTCTTGGAAGTTGATCGAACTTTTCTAAAATCAAATCAAGACAATGTGCTGTACATGGACTCTAAAATATATTACCATAATACCTTGTGATCATCTTTCCTACAGCCTGATAGTTTGTAGCATTATCCGTGACAAAATGAATTACATTTTCATGTCCGACATACTCTACACAATCTTTGAAAATTTCAAACAACAAGTTAGCCATCTTTGAATGCATTGAGGCATCAACTGATTTCAAAAAAACAGTGCCAGCAGATGAGTAAACAAGAAATTTTATTAATGTCCGTTGTCTTCAATACGTCCATCCATCAGCCATGACGGTACAACCATTCATTTTCCAGATTTTCATATGTGTATCAACATATTCCTTCACTATCGCTACCATTTTCTTCATAAGAGGCTCACGAACTGCATATTTAGTTGGTGCTTTATAACCATGACCAACGGAGGCGATGCCATCAATCATCTTATGAAAACTAGGAAGGCTGATGGCATGGAAAGGAATGTCAGCATCATATATCCAATCTGAGATGAGTGAATCCACCTCTTCAATTTCATTCTTCCTCTGCATGACAGACTTGATTCCTGGTTGACTACCAAATGTGGTTCCAGAAGGGAAAAAAGATTTAACTTCTTAGATGTGGAATCCTCACTTGTTGGATTTCTTTGCAAAGTTCTCATTCCTATAGGATCGCCATCATCCATTTCCACATTGTAGAATTTGTTGGACGATCCAATTGAAATATTTTTTCTCTTTTCTGTTTTAAATCCAGTCAAGTTCTCCTGCATCAAAACTTGAATATGATTGGAAACTTTTTTACATCCCGCTACTTGTCCTTTTTTTTCCAGGCGCTCTTTCACTCTATGTCTTCCTCCTCCCTGGAAAACTTTCAAACAAAAAATCACTTTTTTTATCCATCTCCTGTCAAAGTGACATATTGTCATGCTATGTCACTTTTTTGCCTGACACCTGTTATGATTACACCTTCTAACCAATCTTCAACAACAATATTTGATAAATCTAAATGCACATTTTGATCATCTTCTATCTAAAAAATATGCTTCAAGTTACAATCAATAAAATATACATAAGAACATAGAAACTTCTATATAACACATCTAAAAAAACATATATAAATGAGTGGGATCTTTTATACAACATTACTCGAGGTAGCTTCATACATTTCTAAGATGATCCAATACCTAATTATGAAATATTTAGAGCAAGTTCTCCAACCAAACAAAAAAACTCTGATTAAAATTTCTTATTATTATAATAAATAAATATTAGAGGTTGCCAGCATTATCTGACCAAACTCTGATTAAAAAATCAAGATGAAATTCCGTAGATTTTGATGCGTGAGATTCAAACATGGCAATATGACAGTATAGTAAGCTGCTTTCATCAACGTCATCTGTTGTTATATACTTCTAGCAGGATGTATGCATATCATGATGGAAACGAGTGAGATTCGGGTAAGATACACGAGTTTTGATTCGGGTAAGAACTTTCATCACCATTTTTCTCTCATGCATTACATAACATTGCATTATATAGCATTACATAAAATTGATTCTGATGTGAAAAATTAAAAAGAAAAGGGAAGACAAGGGAGACCTTAAATGGCGACGGGAGGCCCGTGAGGGACGAGATGCCGGCAAGAGAGATGTTGGTGGTAGTGATGGAGAGGATGGCAGCAAGGGACGAGATATCAGCGACAGAGTTGTTTGCGGTAGTGATGAGATGTCAGCAACGGAGTGGTTGGCGGAGGAGAGGCAACAATGGACGAGTCGGCGGCGAGGGACGCAACTGGACGAGGCGACGACAACGACGGAGTGGTTGGTGGTGGTGATGGAGGAGAGGCGGCAATGGATGAGTCGGCGGCGAGGGACACAACAATGAACGAGGCGGCAACGAGGGACGAAATGGGGGCTAGGGATTTGGTATTTCAGGGTCGAGAGGGGAAGGGGGAGTTGAAAGTTGAAACTTGTAACGTGTGAATTTTTTTTCCTTTTGTCCAACCATCAAATCGGTTCGACCCGAGCCAAACCGGTACAGTTGAACCGCGAACCTGGTTTTTGTTTTTTTTTTAAATATTTTCATAAAACCGGTAGAACCGACCAGCCCAGGATCGGTTCGCGGTCAGACCGGTCTGACCGGCCGATGCGGTCCGGTTTTTTGTACCCTGGTTTGATTAACTAAGTCTCTCTTCGCAATTCTCCACATCGACACATTTATTAACTACAAGTTTAATTTCAGTTATCAAAATGGCACCATTGCCTGTGAGACGCTAGCCTTGCTTCAGTTTTTTATCTTTATTTTATGATTTTTTCTTTCTTCTTGTTTCTCATAGTTTTCTTGAATTTTCTACGGTTTTTTTTTATTTTTCTCGCATTTTTTTGATTTTTCTCAATTTTTGTTTGAATCGTTTTACGACTTTTATATTTTTCTGAGTTTTATCAATTTTATTGATTTTTCATTGATTTTCTTGATTTTTATGATTTTCTTGGTTTTTTTTGTGATTGTTGACGAGTTTTGTAGGGCTTACATGATCACCTGGCTTCTTAGGAAGCCGAACTAGTTGAGAATGCAGAGATCGACTCTTTCTCTACGAGTCGGTTGAAGAGGAGCCTGGCAAGTTGGCAAAAAAATTTTTACGTGCATTTCTTGTAGTTTGTGAGAGAGGAATGGGCACTTGCCCTTTTTTTGACCTTTGTAGCAAGGAGTTCACTAAGGACATCCTGACTTGTAGACCAAACTTTGACTATTCTTCGAGGTCTGTTTCTCCAGGTGCCGATGCACTTGGGGATCTTATCACAAGTTTTAGTTTTTCATCGATTTTCTCTATTTCACGTGATTTCGTGGAGCGCAGGGATGCATGCTTTATTGACTAGACGACTAAAGTAGAAACCTATCTCCCTAATCCAGACTTAGGCATAATTCACTTATTTGAAAAATAAATCCATTCTTACGCTAGAATTACTGATTAGGACTCAGTTTTTCTTGACTTTTCATGCATTAGCCTAGGGTTTATACATTATACGTGGATCACTTGCATGTAGAATACTAGCGTCAGTTATGACCTCTATCACTGCATGCATAATTTTTTTCCGCCGCATTCCATGATTCTCCCTTCGTGAGACATATTTTGAAAAAATAAAAAGAACCAACATCACTAGATATTGTTGAAAATATCCAAATAAAAAATTTAAAACTTGACCAAAAATAAAAAAATATATCTGGACTCAAAATTTGTATTGGGAGAGCAATCCCCTCATTGTTTGTACATACTCTCCAGATAAAGCGAGTCACGTACACATAAGGAATAGATCCCAAATCCATGGACTTGTGCCTTAAGCGCTTGGACTCACTCTCAGGTCTTGTTACTTGTTGCAAGCACTTGCCTCAGATGTTAGTAGAAGTAGTCTTGTTTAGGTTGGTGTGCATCATAGGCTTAAACACGAACTACCCTTGGAAAATATACCTATGAGCTTGCTAAACAACTGATTTGTCGCCTAACTTTAAAATTGAAAAGATAAGAGACCAAACTTTTACGGTCATCATTGTGTGAAGTTGGTGATTTTGGGGTTTTGTTTTGTGTTTGATTGGTGTTGAGTCCGGTGATTATTTTTTCTTTTCCTTTTACACTTCTCTTACTTTTATCTGAGTCTCTTTTAACTTTTTTCTTTTATCTTTCCTTTTTCTTGAGTTGTGATGATGGGTTGGTATTCATTTCCGTTGGATTTTGCGGCTTCTTGTTTATAGCCCCATCATCCTCGTTTATCGTGTCTCGAGGTTGGAACCCTGATCGACCTCTCGTCTCTTCTTTCTCTTCCCTTGTTCCCACCCTCTATATTCCCTTTAATTCTATTTTAGAGTCTTACCGGGCATACTGGGCAAGGAGTTGAGGCCCCTAGAGATGATATTGATCAGATATGAGACAGGAGCAGAATACATGCTGGAATAACGATGCATTCTTTTGGAGACATGGATGAGCAGCGAGACTTAGGAGGGCAGTCAGTTTCTACTTGGAGTCTGTTAACTATAGCAACATAGACATTAGATGATGAGACGAACACCATGAGTCTACGTAGACACTGACCGAGTTTCCATGGGTTTTTCAGCCAGAGTTTGAGTCAGTACAACATTTCACAGTTTAGGATCCTTGGATACCAACTATTCCTGTTTCCAAGAAATGGAGGAGGAGTTCACGATGTCTCAGTCGTCCTATCAACTTTATCAGTTTCCATGTCATGACCAACCTGAGCTAGATGAGGGACACTATTTTGACATGCTAGATACTGATAGTCCCATTTTTGAAGAACTTGTCCTCCTGTTTAACAAGAGTGATACCTTTTTTGAGGATCAGACATTTGCCAACGGTACCACAGCTCGAGTATCGATTTCAGGCACTTCTTCAGCAACTGCGTGGTGGGTTAGTACCATTTCTTGTTTCCGGGTTTTTCAGAGACAATCTTCATCTAATGTGACACTTTGGTGCGAGGAGTGGGTGATTGATAGCGATACAGATGCCCAGTTAGACTCTGATCATTCTGTCTTATACGATGAGTGATTTCTTCCTCAAGGGTTATCTACAGGAGGAAACACCATGTTCTATGTACTCAGTTTAACTCCCTGAGTGTGTATCCGATCTGTCGGATAATGAGATCGAGTCTTCTGATTCTGATTCCGAGTTGTCTCTCCTTGACGACCCTGGAAGGATGAGCCACCTTTTGAGATATTCAATGTGTTCTCTAATTTCTCTATATTCGGTGCATTAGATATCAGTTTTCTCAGGGAGTCTCTTGATCTTGACTTGACATACTTGTCAGAGACGGTGATTGATGTGGAGGAATCCTTGACTGGTCTTTCTTTCTCCACGTTCGACTTTATTGGCTCTGTTATTTCACTCCATTTTGATCTTAAGCTGATGATACCTTTGATACTACCGATTCCTGACAATATTTTCTCATCTATTTACCCGGTAGTAGACACCCACCCAATTGTTTATTCCGGTGTCCTCGTTTTCATTGTTGACTTCGTTGTTGTTCTCACACTAAGACGATAGCGACAGTACATCGTTTGCCTTACATATGTTGTCCTGAACCTCGATACTGCTTTTGTCCTAGCCTTTGTGCCCAGTCAGGGGCGTAAACTCCAGCGCTTGTTGAGAGGTACCTCAACATTATCCACTTTGTACATTCATGTTTCTCTTGTTTTCTTTCTCATCTTAGTTTCTTCTATTCTTTCTCTCATTCCTCATCTGTTGATATTCTTTTCCATACTTAGAGATACTTTACCCTAAGTATAGGGGGACAAGCTGATTCGTTGATTACTCATATACATTCTTCGTAGTCCACAATCGTCCCCATTTTTTGCTCGTCTTATATGCTTAGGATACCAGATCCTAAGTATAGGGGGGACCGATTGCCCATTGATTTGCGTCTTTCGATTTTGTTCTTTTTACTATTTTTTGTTTTTCTTTCTTTAACTTAATCACTGGTCCCTAAATTTTTGGCCACATTCTTTTCTATACTAAGGATGCCTTATCCTAAATATAGACGGGACCGAGTGATTTCGTTGATTTCATTTTCATTTCCTCCTTTTGTTCCATCGTTGGTATATTCCTTTTCCTCAGTCACCTCATTTTATCTTCCACTATACTTACGATGACCTGATCTTAAGTATAGGGAGGTCGACTGACATTTATTCTTTTATTCTTTTTCACCCACTTTTACTTAGCACGGGTTATGTCCTCCTTTTTCTGTTTTGACGCCATGACGACAAAGCACAAGCTAAGCATAAGGGGGTGCGTATATATTATATATATACTTACGTCCATAACTCGTACTTTATATATTTTTTATATCAATAAAATCCATAAAAAATGAATGAGTTAATTTAAAATCCATTTATTTATTTGTTATTTATAAAATCATTGTAAATAAGTAAAATATGTGTAAAATCCTTACTTAAAATTCTTAATTTAAAACACGTATTTAAAATATGTATTTAATATGTATAAGACTTATTTAAAATTTTATTCATTAAAATATGTGTAAAAATCGTTTAATCCTTGTAAAACTCCTTGTATATAAAACTTGTAAAATACATTAGTTATTTAATCCAAATAAGATATGGGTAATTTATTTTGCAAAACTATTGTATATCAGCTTGTTTAAAAATTGAAAAACATATAAAAATATAAAATCCTAAAATTCAAAAAATTTACAAAATCCTTAAAATCCACAAAAATGAGTAAAATTCAAAAAATATACTTCACAAAAACATGGTTGTATTTGCATTAGCATTTTTCAAGCAAGTTTGATTTCTTGAACGAAAGATTGGGAATAGTCTAAAGAACGGAGCTTGATTCTGGCGTTTAACTCTCATTGTAAGGAGCCTAGTTAGGAACTGGAATTTAGACTCTTTCACATCTTTGACTTAAATCTTTGGGTTCCATAAGACCATGTTTGGGAAGTCAACTTAAAAGTCCCTAAGTAGAACACTTGGTGTCGTCCGTTTAACTCTTCATCAGTGAATCAATCTTGGACACATGCACTTTGCACTTAGCTCAACTTGCATGGGGCTGCGAAGAGCAATCCATTTCAGTGGTGTGTTTTCATCCTTGTCTAGCGACATGCACGTCTAAAGACGAGAGTGATTGGAGTTGAAATAATGCTTTAGATGAGGGAAGGATGTGCTGGTACAAATTTTCCAAGACTTAAAATGGAAGGAATGAAAAGATGATATATTCGTCGAAGCACAAAAAGACTGATGCAATGCAAGCAACACAACAAAGCCAATTCAAAGAAGAAGCCAAATACAAATATGACCACAATGATCCAAGCTTCCACCAAGAAGCCTATACATCTTAGTGGAGACTTAGCTACACTAGTTGGACTTCACAAGGAGATGCATCTACACTGGTCGTACTCCATTTCTCTTCTCATTCTACTTTCTCACTCTATTCGATTGTAGACACACCATGAATTGACCTTAGAAGGAATACCTTCTTGCTCGTGAAAAGAGTAGATGGATTAGGAACCGATGGGAGTGTATTATTGGGATGAGTGGTTTATTCGCTTCTTTAAGCAGGAAGAACTAAAACAATTCACACAGAGTAGAAACTGAATTAAAGGTTGATAGAGTTAGCGATATGGATAAGGTGGATTTGAGCTGGCCGTAAAGATGAACCTAAATAAGGATTTGTGGAACTTAAATGATTGTTGAAATTAAAATCCTGATCCTAGTTAAGACTTCAAGAAAATGCTTATTTTAGGCCCGATCGAGCTCTGCCCTTTCTTTATTCTCATGAATTGGTTTAGGAAAACAAATTCATTCTAACTTTCTTTCTTTTCCTTTTTTTTCAAATAAGTGTTTGCTAAGGGACTAGCAAAGTTTAAGTATAGGGGCCGTGACTCATTAACATTATTTCTGCATTTTGTCTTAAAACACTAATCTTTTATTAAAATGATACTTATGAATAAAAATGCACTTTTATGTGCCCAACATATGTAAAAAGAAAAAAAAGGAAAGAAAAGAAGGCAGTATGTAGATATGTATATATGTACAATATGACTTATACAATATAAATATAGCTGCAAGATATATTTACATAATCTAACCTCGAGACCAAGTCATCATGGGGATTGGTCAAGAAATAAATAAGTAGGGGATGATAAGGAAAGAAAACAACAAAAAGAATTAATTATACACTCTACACATTCTTCATTATCTATCAAATAATTATCAAAACTTCATTGATTTTTTAATTAATTCATATGAAAATATTTTTCACCAAACACTTTTCATAATTATTTCAAAAAATGTATAGAAAAATATAAAAATAAATTAAAAATATTATCTTGTACATATGCCAAGAAATCCAACTTTTAAATTATCAAATTCTCAATGTCCCAACATCATAACTTTCTCATACGAGCTCTAAGTTCACTCTACTCACTTTTAAAGTTTATAAAATAATATTTTCTAATAATGAAGTGATTTCACTAAAATCAGAGCTCGTTTGCAAAAAATCGATTTTTGGACCTAATGACAATTGGGTTTATGGGCTATTTTTATTTAAAATACATTATTTATAGTTTTAATTATTCTATAATTTTAATTATTTTCTTGATCTTGTACTTTAACCATGATTTATTTCAGAATTTTCTAACATTGTTTATTATTTTAAATAAACCAAAAACACTAATTTATAGATGAATTCGAACTGTGTCCATATTTATTTATATATTTAAATTAATTCATTAAAATTAACAAAAACTTATAAAGACTTTATTTATTTTCCTAATAATTAATAAATATAAAAATGATACATTATTTATTATTTTATTAAATTAAAAATCAAATACGTATAAATCAAGTATTATTTATACCTATTTATTAGTATAATATTTATATTTCATTAAATATTTATTATTTATCAAATAAATTATTCTATAAATCAGGTAGTTTAATTATTTATATTTTCCCTTTTTATACCTATTTAAAATAACACTATTTATTATTTATTATATAACTATTAATGTTATTTATAATCTGGCCTACTAGGTTCTGACATGTATCAGCACCTAGGTCCTTTTTCCTCAAGAACAAACTGTTGGAGTTTGTTCTATCGGGCCAACTTCAATCCTTTTTGTCGTCATCGTTCTAACCTATTCACCTTATCTAAATCCTTCATTCCCTTCACCTAACAACACACCTACCCTTGATCCCCCTAATCCGTTTTCGATTCATCTATAAAATCACTTCAAAGTTGGCATGAGCCAACTAGCTTTCCTTTCTCTAGAAACAACCTGACCGAGTAGCCCCCTTTCTCCATTGATTATGACCACCTCCGGCTGTGACAGCACTTGATGACCACTCCACGTTGAAGAGGCATCAAAAGAGGGGAGTTCGAGGGTGACCAAACACCTTGAATCACAACCCTCATGCGCGCGAAGCTCCCATAAAGATCAACCATCGAGTGATAACATGAGGTAATACACCTCATTTCCCAGATCTTCCTCCATTTCATTTTTTGATTTCCCTCGAGTTTCATGGCCCTTTAGTTCAATTAATTACATTTTCAATCACACACTTTAAATCCTTTTCAAATCGAATCGAATCATTCCATTTTTAGTATGATATTATTTATTCTTAGAACTTATTTAAAGTTGCAAAATCTCTGACTTCTTAGTCGATTTCATTGTGAAATCGAGCAATAGTAATTCATTTGCAGGTCTATACTATCTTATGGAGTATCAATCATCAATTAGAGAATTATTATTTTCTTTGCAGTGCAACAATCATCATTGAGCAACAGATTTGGACCTCGTCCAGGTCCTAAAATCCTAGTGGTCGTCCAGGCTTCATTTCACCTCACAGTTATTCTTCTCCGACTCCATCACATAGGAGTCCTCGAGAGGGTGAGGAGCACCCTCTCCGGCCCACCTTAGTCAAGCCAGTTGCGGAGGAGCGTGAATTGTCATATTGCTTCCACACCTGTTGCCACACGAATTGAGGAAGAACTCCTCGAACAAGAGGCATTGGTTCATGACACGTGGCCCCGACTGATGGTCCAGATCACATGTCACAATCTAATCATGACCATTATTAGGCGAAACATTGAAAAATTTGCAAGAGTCCAGAGGAGATTACATAAATCAGCATCGCTTCTCAAGTTTCCAGATATTATATTTAGGTCCCCACATAGGGACTTCAATGTAATAAAATTTGTTTTCATTACTTTTTCATCCCTGACAGGGACTAACCTGCAAACTTTTTATTTTCTTTTCTTTGCAGATCTACCCCTGTACTATCTAGATCATGGACATCTTGTTGACATGACTTTTCATTGATTTTTCTAGGGTAGTACACAACTACCAGATCAAGATTTTATTTCATTTTCAAGATTTTTCATTGCATATTTGATTTGATTTTATTTTTCAAACTTTGCATCCGTTTTGAATTATGTTTGAGTTTTCTCTTCGAGCTCGTTACTCGAGTTATTCGTGGATCTACTATATAGTATCATTTTACATATTTTTACTATATATTACTATATTGTAGATCCCCTTTATGTTGCAAAATTGTCACTTTTGAAAATCCAAATAAAAATTGGTTCAGACAAAAATAAAATAAAACTTCAAAAGTGAAAACAGATAATACCATTTTCTCAATTTCTCATATTCCGTAAGAAGAAATAAAAATAACAAAAATACTCTTCTTATCAAAATTCGTAGTTTAGCTATTCAACCTCCTTGTGTTCGACGCATGCTTACTTACCTGGATAAATAAAATAATGTAGATAAAATAGGCGACACATTATTCTTCACTTCATCCTCTCTCTCTCTCTCTCCTATTTTCTTGATTTTTGTTTGATAAACTAGGATTTTGTTCTGAGCGATTTCTCTACACCGGCGATTCACTTTTATTGCTCCCAAAACCCTAGTTATCACATGTAGTGTTAATTTAATGCTTCTCTTAGTACGACTATGACATATTTTTCTTTTTTTGTTGGAAGCAAACAACCTCATACATAATGTGTGAGATAGAAGCAGTGCACATATTGTATGAAGAGGCGATAATGAGTCATCGATACATGCAAAAGGAGAAGACCCAAAGGATTACTATTACTTATCATGGGTTAAAATGAAATTAGATTATGAATGTTTTTTCAAAGTTTGCTTTTTATTGAATTTTTGGAAATTAAAATTTTTTTATTAAAAACTGGATTGTTGAACTGGTGGCTTGGTTCAATCGGTTCAACCTGGTTTGAGTGGTCCAACCAGATTTTATCTTTTTTTGATTTTTTGAATAAAAACATGGTGGTTGAGTCGTTTTCTTCGGATTCTTGGTTTAACCGGTTGACTGGACCAATTCGGTTCAGTTTTTAAACCTTGATACTAACTCTTAGGGAGTGTTCAATTTTGGAATAAGTAGGAATAAGGAGAATATGGGTCTATTCTCTGTTTGACTAGATAGGTAGGAATAAAGAAAATAAGATAGAATAATGGTAGGTAAGGTGGAATAATGATAGGAATAATGGTAAAATAAGGTGAAATAATGAGATGTGGATGGGAATAGTAATGCACTTGGGAATCATGCTGATAACTTTGATTTTGCCTACGGTTAGAAGGGATGTCGATGTAGAGAACCACAAAAGACAAAATTCGATTATTCAAACAAGAATTGATAAAATAACAAAGAGAGAGAGAGAGAATGATGAATAAAAGTGTGCTCTCTCCTATTTTATCTACACTATTTATTTTACCAGGTAAGTGTCCCTGGGTCAGACATAAAATGTAGAAAAAAATACATAGATGTACTAATGTCTAGGGTCCAAAATATAGTCCCTAATCTAATGTAAAAACAATAGAGGAAAATACAGAAAAAATAACAGCTTTCTTTCAATTAGGTCCATGGTCAGGGAACTAATTGCAATAAAAAATCCGAAAGTATACATTTAGGTTCCCGTACGGGGACCTAAATGTAAATATGACAGAACATTGAGCGGGTCTGAACTTATGGAACTTGCGACTTATGCAATTTTCTACTAATTGATCTGAGTAGTTGTGATTAAATCATCGGTACGCGATCTGGATCGTCAGATATGCCATGTGTCGGCTACCTGCGCCTCCAGTTCTTTAGCGTTTTCTTCCTCAAATGTAAAGAGAGGCAATGCGATTTGGATTGAACACTATCTCTAGCGAAGGTTGATGATGATGACAATGACAATGTCGCTCCTGTAGGGTCAGAAGGGGACACCTTCCCCTTTGAGCTCCCTTGTAGTGAGAGATGCATCGAAAACGATGAAGACCAGGGCATAGGGTTCACAGTCTGGAGTTACTATGAAATTCAAAATCTCCCTAGTCATCTCGCTTCAGATGGATTTGATGAAGATGCGGTATCTCCCATGTGATTCTGAAGTCCCTACAATGAATTTTAATTCTCAATTTCACAAGAAATCAGCCAAACTATGAAGAAAATTGTATGTCTAAAATGGTTTCCAGAAAGATAGATTCGGATGCAATGAAATGGTTTGAAATGATTCGAAGGAGGATTTGATGTTCAAATTTAAGAATGTTATTACAAATCACTAATGGAGCGATTAACTGGCTTAACAGAGACACAAGAATCGAAGAAATCAAACGATGAATGAATTCACCTACGGTTGGAGGATATAAGATCCTGATCTTCACTCGACGAGTCAGCTTCTCGGAGTTGCACAAGCACGGGGCGGCGATGCAAGGCTGACGAAGGACCTTGGAACTCTCCTCCGATAAACCCTCTTCCATGCAGAGGAATCACCAGGCGCTGTCACCGACAGTGGTGGTCGGAAACTATGAAGAAAGGTGGGCTCTCGGTCAGTTTGTTTTAGAGTTAGAAGGAGTTAATTCGAACTGTCGAACTTTGGGAATTTTTATTGGTGAAATGGTGAAGGGTTGGAGTGAATCCTAGGGTAGGCATGTATCTAGGATGTTAGGAGGATGTAATGGAGGGTTTAGATTAGATTTAGGTGGTGAGGTCTCGTGGAAAGAAATGGGAGAAAAGAGGGCGTTGGAACAGATCCAACGACCTAGTTCTTGAAGAAGAAGCATCAGATGTTGACATGTGTCAGCTCCTGGTTGGCCATGAGATAAATAACGTTAATAACTAAGTATTAAATAATAAATACTGTTATTTTAAATAGGTACAAAAATGAAAATGATAGATAATTAAATTACATAATTTATGTAATAATTTATTTTAATAAATAATTATTATTTAATGAAATATAAATATTATATTAATAAATATGTATAAATAATATTTGATAAATAGTCGTTGTATTTTTAAGTTGATAATTTAATAAATAACACATCATTTTTATATTTTATTAATTATTAAGATAATAAGTAAAAAATATATGATTTTTTCTAGATTTTAATAAATTAACCCAAATACATTAATAAATATGGGTATAAATTAAACAATTCAATTTCTTCTATAAATTAAGTTTTTCGATTTATTTTAAATAAAAAATAGTGTCAAACAATTCTGAAATAAATCGTGATTGACTTACAACATCATTAAAATAATTAAAAATTATAAAATTAATGAAACTATAAATAATGTTCTCTAGATAAAATAAATAGCCGAGAAACCCCGTTGTCATTAGGTCCCAAAACTAACTTTTTGCAAACATACTCTGATTTTAGTGAAATCACCTTTATTAATTAAAGAATATTATTTGATGAACTTTCAATTTGTGTAGAGTGAAACTGGAGTTTGTATGATAAAGTTATGGTATTCGGAAGTTGAGAATTTGACAATTCAAAAGTTGTATTTCTTAGCATATGTACAAGATACCATTTTTAACTTCTTTTTATATTTTTCTATACATTATTAGAAATAATTAGGAAAAGAGTTTGGTGAAACATATAAACATATGAATTAATTAAAAATAAATTAAAATTTGATAATTATTTTATAAATAATGAAGAATGTGTGAAAGTGAATAATTAATTATTTTTATGGTTTTCTGTCCTTGTGTCCCCCCTACTTATTTATTTGGAGAATCCATTCTGACTTGGTCTAGAGGTTAGGATGAAGAATATGGTTAGATCCTCAAGCACATCATGGAAGCGTGAGCATCGTATCGAATGTGACGAAGAACGACTAGTTGTTTTATGCAGCGGAAATTAAATTTTTTTTCATGCGACGAAACCACACGATCCAAGAACACTTCTCGGATCGTTTCGTCTAAACCAAACAAGTAATAGAATTACCTCTTGAATCGTGGTTGCGATCGAGTCTCTAAATGAAGAGACCTCATGTCTCAAGTCCGATCCAACAGAGAAGATGCTTGCGAGCGCGGGGATGAATCGCGTGCTTCTCGCAATCCATGTTGATGATCCAAGCGACATATCTCCTGATCTCGACACACGAGATCCGACTTCTTCTTCACGAGCGAGGTGCACCGAAGGAGACGAAGATCCATGAGCAAACAATCGGGCAACATGACGACACTAAGGTGATGGAGACTCCCTCTAGGGCATCCATGGTGGACGACCATGAGAGAGAAAGAGAGAGGGCTGACGTGTAGAGAGAGAGAGAGAGAGAGAGAGAGACTTATGTTCTCTTGTGTGTAGAGAAGAGCAATGGGGTGCCTCTCCTTTTATAATATTTTTGGATCCATGGATCTCAATCCATGGACAACACAAATCCAATGGCTCTCATTGATTTGTGTTTCTTTCAATGGCTAAGATTTTTGTTGGTAAAAAACCAAAAACAATTAATTTAATAAAAATCAAATATATATTAAATATAATTTGATTTATATCAAATCAATCTCCATTGAAGAAAATAGGAAGGAGACAATCCTCTTTCCATAAGGAGGGTGGACGTCCACCATATTCCTTATAGGAATTGTGGCCGTCCACTCTTCCTATATGGAAGGTGGATGTCTCTCTCCTATCACATGAGATTATATTATCTCATGATTCTCTAATATTTGCAATAACTTTTGTTGCAAATTATTTCTCAAAAAATAAATCCAATTTATTTTGTGAATATTGCAATCTTGCCATTGGAAAATTGTGAATCGTATTCACAACCCAAAATAAAATGTAAATTACATTTTCAATTTAATGTCCAATGCGAATCCAATTCACATCAACAATTAATTAGCAAATGTAAATTACAAATGGCTCTCTCTTATATATTATAAATAACATTTATAATATATATGATAATTAAATCATATTTAATCATCTTAGATCTCTATTCTCTTATTCTCAAATGATATGAATCACATTCACATTATTCACATCTTTGATAATTAAATCACATTTAATTATCTTAGATTATTCTCTTTACAATATGAATCAAATTCATATTATTCATGATAACTAAATCACATTTAATTATCCATTTTCTCAATGCATGGATACATAATATCAACAATGAATTTATCCTGAACCCATTCAAGGATAATGCGCTTTCTCCGCAGATACTTGGAGATAAGGACATGGCGATTGTATTGTTCCACGTATAGTGACTTGGATGTTGAGATCATATCTCAAATCCAGATAGTGGGCCTCCCATAGATGCTTGATTAAATCATGACCACAAATCTAATGTTCTCATTGCATTTGAATCACATTCAGATCAATGTCCAACATTTTGGACCAAGATCAAATTACTTCTCTACTGAGAGGAGTCACTAAAATCCAGACCCGTTTCATCACTCCCTAGGACTGGAAGCGTCTTGGTTATACAATCGTTTATGATCATATCACCCTCAGGTATTCCCAATACATGTACATCCTGCATACTGGAAGACCCAGAATAAACATGAAGTATTAGATCAACTTTATGCTGTCTACTTTATAGTTTTATCAGTAAGTTTCTCATTCGATCATTGGGAGACGGTATCGATCATATACTTTCCAAAAGCATATATATCATACCTAGGTCTTGATCATATACTTTCCAAAAGTATATATCAAACCTAAAAATTCAGTCAAGCTTCCAAAGCGAGACGACCGTGCACGGAATTTGATTCTTCCCAATATCTTATGAGTGAGCTCATGTCTTCCGGTTCAGTAATGCACTTGTATGATCCCTTTGAGAGATCGTATTACTCATATGCCCTTATATGCACACCAACGTGCCGGTGTATAGACCTTGGTTAGGTCATCAACCTATTGGTCTGCCAAATGTACATACATAGACATATAGTAACACATCTGTCTCTGGTCAGAGGATGCGTGCCTGTATCGTGACAACATACGATATATGACTTTGGTTATCTCGATCTTGTTAAGTCAACTCTTTGACCTAACTAATCTGACACCTCCGAATCTCTATTCCTATGCAGAGGACTTGCATGAAGAGGTCGGTCAGATATCGACCTTTAGAGATAAGGATTGCCATCTCCTACTCAGGCTGGAGATCATCTCTTAACAATCATTTGACGGTGCTTGATGAGTCCTCAATCTAACCCTTTAGATATTCATCCAAGCACCAGCCTCTATGATTCAATAGTTGAATCAACAGCTGTATGATCATCAAGATGGCCATGGTACATAACCCTAATTGTACTAAGGGACCTATTATGCAAATTATTCATTCTTCATTTCAGATCAGGGAATGATATACACAATAACATTTATTGCATAAAGGCTCGCCATGTGCTCGCATGTCCAACATAGGATATATAAATATATGTATATTTCAACTATATTTATATTGTATATATAAATATATATTCCACTTATATATATTTTATAAGTCATGTTGTATATATATACATATCTACAATCTACCTTCTTTTCTTTTCTTTATTTTTATTCTTTTATTTATTTACATGTTTTGGATGCATAAAAGTATATTTTTATTCATGAGTATGGTTTTGATAAAAGATGAGGTTTAATGCATATTTACATGTATTTGTTAAGGATTTTAAGATAAAATGCACGGAGAATGTTAATGAATCATGGATTCATCACGCGCCCGACGGGGAATTGATCCCTTATTCCAATGTTTATTCTCCATACGAACATGACCTTATTGTAGGAAAGTTGATAGCTGTTATTCCATTAAAGATTTATTAATTAGATAATTCGTATGCAAATAACACAGTGTATTTAAAGAGACTTACAATAGCAAAAGTTCGAAGATTATGTGTATATTATTCCAAACCAAGCTGGATATATGCTGATTAAAGACATAAAGGTTATTTGTTTTATTTTTCATAGGATTTTTAAAAGCCAAATATAAAATCCAATAAAAATAAAGTTCTTACCACGAGTTTCCACAATGTCACTAATTAGGTAAACGAAAGTCATCCTTGAAACGTAGTTTGATAATTGGGAATCTAACATCAATTAAAGATAAACCTACCTTAGTCGACTATTTTCATATGTTATTCGGCTACTCTAGAGAGCGGTTATGAATGGTTTATCATCCTTAGGAAGAGCTAGTAGAATTCTCTCTTTTTTCAAATGTTTGATTCTTAACATTATTATATATCTTGGGGCTCATCCATGTGGATTTGGCACCTCTTTCTTAATGAGAAAAACTTCTCATAGGCATGTGCACACACATGCACATACACACTTACCCACACTCAATTACCCACACACAGTGAGACAAACTCACACAAAACGAGTGAATGCACATGTACATATATCATATAAACTTGAGAATTGACTTAAATATGAATAATAAGTTTTTGATTTCAGAAAAGTTATGAGGATAGCATTCCTTATCCACAGATACTTGGAGATAAGATCATGGTGATTGTATATACCATGTATAGCGATGCAGGATAAGATCCAATCTCATATCCAACTAAGGATCTGTTAAAGCTGTCTGACCATATCAGTAAGTTATCAAATCTTTTCATTATATCTGAATCCTATTTGGATCAATGTCTAACCTTCGTACTATGATTAGATAACTATTGAGTCTCTGAAATGCCGTCAAGTCAGAGGTGGTCTAATGCGGTCCACACAGAGTGAGAGTGACAATGTCGTTGAGGTGTCCGCTCACAACCGACAATAAACTTAACGATTAACCCACAATTAATAATAAAGCAATGCAATTAAGTGGAGTTCAAATTTATTATAAACCATGCAAATAAATGTGTATAGTGGTCAAGTATGTGTAGGGTGTCAAACACAGGGAACACACGAGTGTAGCTGTATTAATAATATCTCTAAATAATAATGTATAAATGTATATATATTTAGCTGCTATGTACTTAGTGTTCTTGTGGGTTTTTAAATTATTTAATTTTTAGATTTTTATTTTTAAATTTTAGTATTTAGAATTTTTTTTTTCTTTCTATGATTTTATAATTTTTTGTTTTTTAATTTCTTTTATTTTTTAAATATAATAAGCATATGTATACTACTATATGTATATATATATATATATATAAATCAAGAAATACAAGTAAAAATAGTCTTCTTTATTTTTTAAAGGGGTTTAAAATATAATTATAGGATTTATATAAATTAATAATAACATTAATTATATATAACTATCTATATGCATACATTTACTATATAATGTACTCTATTTATTAATATAGCTATATATAGTCAAATTTTACAAAATATGATTATATTTTCTTCTATTTTTGTTAATTTTTGGCAATTTTTACTAATTTGTATGATTTTTTAAATTTAAAAACAATCCAAATTAGGGACTAATTAAATAAGATGGATTATTTTGAGATTTAAAAATATAAAATATGTCCAAAATTTTTGAAATATATTTTTAATATGTAGTAATTTTCAACATGGATTTTAGCAAACATACAGATTTTGTTAGGGCGTTCCCTACTTGCGACGCGTTGCATCGCCCGAATGCAATGAAAAATTGGCAAGGGCCTCTACATCGCAGCCTGGATGTAGTTTAAGATTTGTAAGGGTTCTCGCATGAGGAACACATGCGGTTAATTAAGATAGTTCCGCTGCATCACCGTCCGGATGCAGTCCAACGGAAGTTAGTCCAAAAGAGATTACAACGGATGTTGCGGATTGGTAATTGGAATATTGGCACTTTAACTGAAAAGTTGATGGAGATAGTGGATACGATGGAAAGAAGGAAGATTCGTATACTATGCCTTCAAGAGACTAAATGGGTTAAAGAGAAAGCAAGGGAGATTGAGAAGACATGCTTTGAACTTTGTTATTCAGGTAAAGATAAGGGTAGAAACGGTGTTGGAGTGGTTGTTCATAAGGATTTGAAGGATTGTGTGGTTGACGTGAAAAGATTCGGGGATCGAATTATTTTTGCTAAAATTGGTGCTTGAAGAAGAAATTCTGAATATCATCTCAGTTTATGCACCGCAAACTGGTTTAGATGAATGGACTAAACAAGCTTTTTGGGAGGATTTGGATAAGAGTCTACAAGGGATCCCACAAAGAGAGATGATTTGCCTCGGTGGAGATCTTAATGGATATGTGGGAAAAGATGCTTCAGGGTATGCTAGTGTTCATGGAGGACATGGTTTTGGGGATAGAAATGAAGGGGGAAAAGTTATTCTAGATTTTGCAACGGCATATGATATTTTCGTAGCAAACACTCTCATCAAGAAGAGGGAGGAACATTTAATTACTTATAAGAGTGGGCCAACTAGAACACAGATATAGTACTTTGCGTTGAGGAGAAGAGATAGGTTGTGTTGTAAAGACTGCAAAGTAATCTCAGGAGAGAGTTTGACAACCCAACACTGTTTGTTAGTCTTGGATGTCCAAATGAAAGTGTTGGTAAAGAAAAGGAGGGTTTCTAAGATAACTAGAACTAGATGGTGGAATCCTCCACTGAAGCAAGTAAGCTTCAGGAAGAAAGTTTTAGAAGACTTATCCTGGGATTGTAGCGGTAGTGCAAACGAGATGTGGGAGGCAGTAGCATCTTGTATTCGAAAGGTAGCCAAAGAGATGCTAGGCGAGTCAAAGGGAGGAGCTCCATGTCAAAAGGAGGCTTGGTGGTGGAGTGAAGGGGTGCAAGAGAAGATACAAATAAAAAGAGCTTGATTTAAAGCTATATCTAAGGATAGAACAGAGGAAACTGTCACAAACTACAAAATAGCGAAGAAGGAAGCAAAGAAGGCCGTAAGCGAAGCTAAGTCAAAAGCTTATGAAGTTTTGTATAAAAATCTCTACTCTAAGGAGGGACAGAAGGATATATTCAGGTTGGCTAAAGCAGGAGAAAGAAAAACTAAAGACCTTTCTCAAGTGAGATACATTAAGGACGAGGAAGGTCATGTGCTTGTTACTCAGAAGAATATAAAGACTAGATGGGAGTAGTACTTCCATAAATGTTTCATTGGGGAAGGAAATAGAGATATCACTTTGGGTGATCTAGCTTGTAGTGAAAGTTACTTGAATCGTGCATGCTATAGACGTATATAAAGAAAGGAAGTAGATGAGGCTTTGAAGGTTATGAGACCTGGAAAAGGTCTAGGACCGGATGACATCCCTGTAGAAGTACGAAGAGTTTTAGGTGAGCGTGGTTTGACTTGACTTACGAATCTATTCAATGTTATTCGGCGAAGAAAGAAAATGCCTGAAGATTGAAGGAGGGATATCGTGGTGCCTCTTTATAAGAATAAAGGAGACATTCAAAATTGTTCAAATTATAGAGGTATCAAGCTGATGTGTCACACTATGAAAGTTTGGGAATGTGTGATCGAAGGAAGGTGGAGGCAAATTTCCAATGTAAAAGAAAACCAATTCGGATTCATGCCAGGTCGCTCAACGACTGAAGCTGTCCATTTGTTGAGGAGAATAATGGAGATTTATAGAGCTAAAAGGAAGAACCTCCGCATGATCTTTATTGATTTGGAGAAGGCTTATGATTCTGTCCCATTGGAGAAGAGACAAATACCTGTCCTATACATTAACCTCATAAAGGACATGTATGATAGGGCTTTATCTTGTGTAAGGACCCCGTCTGGGAAGACTGGATATTTTGACATCAACATTGGTTACATCAAGGTTCTGCTTTGAGTCCATTTCTTTTTACTTTGATTATGGACGAGTTGACCAGTCACATTCAGGATGAGTTACCTTGGTGTACGTTATTTGCTGATCATATTGTGTTAATTGACGAGACTAGAGATGGAGTAAATGAGAAGCTTGAGGTCTGGAGACATGAGTTGGAGACTAAAGGATTTCGTATAAGTAGGGCTAAGACGGAATATATGGAGTGCACCTTTGATGGAAGCAATGGTGACGGAATCGAGGTGAAGATTGGTGACGATAACATTCAGAAGAGAGATTCCTTTAGATATCTGGGATCTATTCGGCAACATGATGGGGAAATTGATGGAGATGTTACTAATATAATAAATGCAGGCTGGCTAAAGTGGAGAGGAGCCTCTGCTTTTCTTTGTGATAAGAAAATTCCTTTAAAGATTAAAGGAAAGTTTTACAAAGCAGCCGTGAGACCTACTATGCTTTATGGATCTGAATGTTGGCCTGTGAACCATAGACATGTGCAGAGAATGAATGTAGCAGAAATGAAAATGCTAAGGTGGATGTATGGACACACACGTAAAGATCGGATTCGAAATGATGCAATCAGAAAGAAAGTTGGCGTAGCTTCGATCGAGGATAAGATGAGAGAAAACCGCTTAAGATGGTTTGGACATTTGCAAAGAAGATCAGCTGATACACCAGTTAGGAGATGCGAGTGTTGGGATGTTGAGCCGGCTAAGAGAGGGGGAGGACATCCCAAGAAGTGTTGGAAATATACCATACGAAGGGATCTTAGTTTTGTTTATATAAGCCCGGGATTGGCCCAAGATAGATCTGAATGGAGGCAAAGAATCCATGTAGCCGACCCTACTTAATTGTGGGAAAAGGCTTTGTTGTTGTTGTTTTAATATGTAGTAATATGTTTATATATATAATATAAGATAGAAAATTATTTTTTTGGTATTTTGGGGATTTTTCTATTTTTAGGGTTAGGAAGGGTTTTCTATTTTTTAATGTCTTTTGTCTTTTCTGTGATTTTTGATCTGTAGTGATAAAATAGAGTAATAAACACCATCTGATTTTTTAATTTTCAAAGCCTGTTTTATAATTTTTTGTATTTTTTAAGTCAAACAGGGAATAAAAAACTCCTTTGGATTTTTAATACATAAAAAATGCAAGAAAAATCCTAATTAAAATGCATGGTGTGAATGCACATCATATCATGCATTATCTCCTATTTTTGCATAATTTTTGGAGCATAGGAACTACTTATAGAATTGGAAAATGCATAAATTATATTATATTGTCTGGTGGGGCATTTATGCAATAATAATAAAAAGTGAGTGTCCTATGAAAAATATCCAAAATATTTGAACTGGAATTACTTTTTTAATAATAAATAGTAATTATGAAACTTAGATGGTACAAGTGAAATTTAGCCACTCATGTGGGGGACCACGCGAGGTGACCTAACAATGGACGTACTTATAATATCCGAAACATATAAGAGCTTCAATTCAATTTTCCCACAAACTTTAACTCTCAATGAAATATTTCCAGGACTCTTTAAATATTAAAAAAGTTTAGAGCGGGTATTTGTAAATTACTCACTTAACAACCCTTCATGATGTAGATGGAGGCATGCCACAAGAAGGATCTTGTGGCTGTGGTGACACAACACTTTTCCTTTGATCGGATGGCACCGAAATAATCTAGAAGTTGAAGGTGATCCTATGGTATCTGGGCGGTCTCCAAGAACACACAAGAACAACATGCCAGATCTCCTTCAATAGATAATCCCAGCGATGGTGGCCTCCTTTCCATGCACTGATGGTGGCTACATGTCGCTGGGACTGCTCCACATGTACAAGTGATCGTCGATGAGCTCTAGGTGGTCTTGACACAGATCTGGGAGGTGGTTAAGCTTCAGGAAACCTGGAGGCTTGTTCCTATTCGATTCATGGCTTTAGGTGGTTCAAGGGCTCGTGGGATTTTTCCTCGACCAATTGGTGAAGCTAGGAAGAGCATGGAGTGGAATAGCGATGAAGCTTTGATGAATCTCCTTTTCATCACCTTTATTATTTCATACTAACATTAAATCCTTGCCAAATATATGTATAGAACATTAATTTATCAAAATAGACACACCATAATTTGTACAAAATACTGTTTAAAAGAATGTATATTTCTTGTGTAGGATTGCAAAATTAAAGAATAAATTAAGAAAATAAAAATAAATGAAACACCATAGGTGTTGAATGCCCCTAAACCCGAGACCCAGTCATCATGATGACTTGGTCGACAAGGAATGTAGTAGGGGGAGATGGGGTAGATGAATTGTATAGAAAAGACACAAAATTCCAAAATTTTCATTCATCAATAATTATTTTTTGGAACCTAATTTATTCTTTATTATTTGTACCATAAATAAATAAACTATGAACATAAACATTGTAGATAAAAATACAAAGAAAAATACAAAATCGAGTCCACTAAAAAAATAATGCACAGTGTGCTTGAGACCCAAAATAAAAAAATCAAAATAACAACTTCATAGAAATGTATCTTCTCCGTATTGTATGAAAATAGACCAATATCACTTTATTTATATATAAATTTTAATAAGCAATTTAATGAATGTAGTTTCATTTAATTTGGAGTTAAGATGCAAAAGTTGGGTTTTGGACCTTCATTGTGCAATATACATATATATTATTCTATATAGTTATTCTTTATAGTTTTTAAATTCTTTATTTTTATAAATTGTATATATTATTTAAAATATATTACATAATTAGAATAAATAAAATGGAGAAAAGATAAATTAAAAAAATAAGTCAATTTTTATACATAGATGAAATACACACATATATATACCTATAGGAATAATTGCATAATTAATTAAGTGTACATACAAACAAGAAAAAATATAATAAAAAATCCAAAGGTATATAAAATATAATAAAAAATATATAAAAATTTTTGTAAAATAATATGATAAAATAAAAAATAAAAAATACCAAAATACAACTATTTATACCTATTAATGTACATGTAAATATTAACTTATATTATATAACCTAAAAAATTTAAAATAGAAATTACACCACATAAAATTATGAACATTTTTATTTTATAATAAAAATTTGATTAATTCATTTATTAATAGTAATTGATTTCTCATTTTTCCGGTTGATCCATGTAGACCAACTAGAACCCTTCGATAGTTGACCTTCGGTCAACTGTCCTTCTTCTCTAACCTGTGTTAGAGTCACGAGCCACCTATTTTCTCCCTAATTTCAAGCCTCCACTATGTCCCTTCTTCCTTGAGACCTTTCATTCCCAACAGCATGATCCTTTACGATCTTCGCCGACCCTTCTCTTAATACTGTCTCTCCCTCCATTGCATGCCATCACACCTTGAAAGTTCCATGTTCACCATCCTTATATCTTCACCCTCCTCGCATTTTTGGGGTTTGGTTCCCTTTCTACATGGTCTTAACCCCTCGGAGCACATCCCTGGTGATACTGCTTGTGATAGGACCTGCTCTCTATGCTTCGCAACAAGGAGGAATGGCATAGAAGGAGGTTCCTAGCCATTGTTGGAGCTATGCTCCTGACAGTCACATCTCCTTGGCTCTTGCCCAATTAAGATTATTTTACCATGTATTTTAGGTAATTTTCCTTTCCATCTGTACATTCCACATTTAGTTGGTCTTAGTTTCGCATGTTAGTGTATATTTAGGCCGATCGTAGGTTACCGGAGCACTAGAGCTCCGACCTTTGTCTCCATCACAACACCCCTGTTCCGACCCTCACTAGTCGCCCCACTGCCTTACCCTCACGCTTCTCCACCTCTTGCATCATCTAGACCCCCTGATCTATGCTAGATCAACGATTTGAGGTCCATCTTAACCACCCGTCATCAAACCTCACTGCCACCTCTTTTTCACCCTCTAAGTTCACCAATAAATGCTTGGATCGCTTCGCCAGGACCTCGTCGACATTTTCATGCTGGTACATTGACCGGAAGACTGATGAATCCACGATTCATCATCTCAATATCTTGATCTTAGCAAAATCATCGAGTAAAATCCCAGAAAAATGTACATAAAATCATTAAATTAACAAAATGACTCTTGTAAATAAAACACACTAATTATTGTATATTAGATTGTACAAAATGAATTAACAATAAAAAAACCGCAGAAATAAAGGAGTTTTATACATATAAATAGCCCAAACTTCATGTATTTTTAATAATATTATTTCAACTCCTTTTTAGCTAATTCTTTCTCCAACTTATTCATAACAATGTATATAAAAATACAAAAATACAAAACAAATTTTAGCTCAAATAAATGCTCCCAGATCCCAAAGGGAAAAACTGTAAAGGCCAACTTCCAAGTCAAATTCCCTCTCCGTATGAACTCCGAATTCACCAAACTCACTTTTAAAGTTCAAGTTAGAAAATTATCTATCCAACGGAAGTGGTTTCATTAAAATCGGAGCTCATTTGCAAAAGTTGGGTTTTGGGACCTAGATGTACATTGTATATTATATATGTTCACTTTTTCTTCATATTTTATATTATCTTTCTTAATTAATAAAAATACAAAAAAATCATGGTGGTGTTGTATTTTGATTGTACTATTTTATTCTATTTTCCTGTTGTACATAGCTACTATTAAAAATATAAGAAAATTATAAAATAGAAAAGTAAACAAAAAAATATGTACATGTTGTATATCTTCTTTTATAAATTCTCCACTCTTTTTCGTATCTTTATTTTTATTGTATGTTAGTAGCCTACATTATTCATTTATTTTTATTTAGTTCCTATTATCTACAATAACTACTCTTCTACCACCAACCTCCCATTCAACTCCACCATTTTTAATAACATCCATTCCACTCCATATTCTTCATCCAACTTCCCATTCAACTCCACCAATAATACAACTTCCCATTCAACACCACCACCATTCTAACATCCCTTCCTCTTCTCTTTATATTCATCTACTCATTCACATTTTTCCCCATCCGTCATTCTAATAGAATAAGGAGAGAGCTTGGAGTGTTTTGCTGGGGACAGCGGCGAAGCGTCTTCCTCAAGCGACGACCTCCTTCAGGCGAGATCCGCAGAGCTTCGCTCTGCGTCACGAGGTCCTCATTGAGCTCGCACAACTTCTTCGATTTTTTTTTCGTCAATCGGATTGAGGCGACGACAGGATTTTAGCGTAGCTGCTCTGCAAATCCGGCGAAGAATCAAGTAAGTATTTCTCCTCATTTCTCTTGTTATTTTGTTTCCTTGTTTTTTTCATATCACATCATTTCATCACCACCACCTTCATCATATTACCACCATCCTCATCATACCTCCATCATCACCACACCATCTTTGTTTTCCTTCTATTTGTTTCCTGTTTATTAATTTTTTTTTTAAAAAAAATTTAAATCTAAAAACAAAAAAATCATTACAAAAAAATCAAAAAAAAATATAAAAATAAAAAACAAATGGCAGCAATGGTGGGAGCCCCCACCGCCGCTGCCACAATCTCCCCACGGTCGTGCACGATCGCCTACGGCGCCTCCCCAGCCGCCGACCTCCGCCTTCCAGCCCGTCACGCGCAGCTGTGCCGTGCAACGACTCCAGTAGCGCCCGCCACCGTGCCCTCGCCCTCTGCCCCAGCTCCTCAGACCTCTGCCCATGCAGGGACCCGCGCCACCGCGCGCCATCGTCGCGACCGTACGCGCACCTCTGCGCGTCCGCCGACCTCCTTCGGCCGCGCGCCGGCGCTGCCCTATTCCGCCGCCGCCGACTCCATCCCTTTGGGTTCTTCTCCACCTGCGTACCAAGGAAGAAGAAAGGGTATTTTCTTTTCCTTAATTTTTTATTTAAAAATTGCAGTAATTATATTTCATGTTTCTAATATTACAAACAAGTCCCTGTACATAAGTTGCATTGTATTTTTAGTTACTGAAATTGCAAAGATAACCCTATGTTTGCTTCTTAATTTGGACATCTGTTGAGCACCATTTTATTCAATGAAAAATGCCATTATGTTGAGTAACTAATTGTCTACATTCTGAATATTTATTTATATTTTTGTGAGATACTACAAACTAATTAAAAATATTCAGCTGAAATATTGCATATTTTATCCAAATTGAGCTCTTAAATTTATATCTCACACACGGTTGCTCCAAAAATTCCATAAAAAATTGGGAATGATGCCTTGATATGTGATTGAGATACTATCCAAATTTCATCCAAAGTGGAGTTGTCTTGTGCCTGAAATAAATTATAGAGTGATTTTAGTATTTGATTTTTAGTTAAATCCACGTACATTATTTTTGCGAAATTTCAAGTCTCCTGGATTCTATATGAAAATACTTTTTTGGGATAATTCACACTCTGATTAATTTGACATTGTGGATTAATTAGGAATTAATTACTCATTGTCGCTCTGTTTTCACTAAAAAAATACATAGAAATTCATATTTTGTCAAAAAATTCCAAAAAATTACTGTAGTCTCATTTCATCATGTTTTTATTTCAGTAAGTTTTTCATAATTTTTTCTTACTATTTGTGTGAAAAATTATGAAAATACCCATAAAAAGTGTGCATTTTTAATTGTTGCATTTTAACCCTGAAAATTCTAAAAAAAATATGTTTTGCATTCATCACTGGATTAGGATTATAGGAAAAATATAATTTGGCTGAATTGAACTGATTTCACATTAAAATTAATTTGGCCTTATTGTGTGTTTTCTTAGAGTCTTAATTTACCTGCATTTTGCATTGGCATTTGTTTTTGCATTAAAAAAATCTAAAAAAATGCCGCATGGAAATCTAAAACTTAATTTTCAAATTACCCCCGAAGTTGTTCCTTTGCCTCCCTAAGTTCGACCTCAGACTTGCCCGGGATATAAATTAAGCCGAGACACTCTTCACAGAGATCTTCTCTCGGTTCTGACTGAATGGCTAAGTACACGTACTATAACGTGCCCGAATTAAATATCGTATTTAGCGACTCGTCAGATGGCGCCGTTGCTGGGGAGGCAAACAGCTTAGGGATTAATTAAAAATTTGGAATTTAGATTTTCATTTACTCGGGTAGTCTGACCCGCGAGCCACATGTAATTAATCCATTTTCCTCTCAATTTTTTCTTCATATTCTTGTATATATTTTATTTTTATCTCTCTAATATAATCTTATTCTCCTTACGTGGGCCTGGTAGACTTGGAGTGCATTGGAGGTCGACGGACACGACGCGCGCCGACTGTTGAAGTGCTAGGAGAATTTATTTATTTTCGAGAGAAATTTTTGTAATTATTGTTGTAATTATTTAGATAGTTTGCTTCTTTATAGCAGCTCTTGTTTGAGAGCGCGTGTGTGTAAAGAGACTTGGACTATATTTGTAGTGTGTCGAGACCTGTTTCACTCTCCGATGAGGGTGGGGCTCGACTTGAGTGGCGAATTAAGGATTAGGCACACAGTAGTATAGAATCAAATTTGTTTGTGCCCATCGTAATTTAGGCTACACATATCTTAGAAGATTCACATATCTTATAAGATTCATAATGAGACACACATAGACATGTACTACTTAGCTCAAAATCAAATCAATCCTTCCCCGCTAATAATATACTGTCTAGGTGCGGTTTTTCTCAATCTGCATGCATATTTACAAATTCTGTTCTGCATAACGCATGAAGAGTGCTGGGATTCACTGTAAGTATACATTCTTTTGAGCATCATCGTAGTTTCTCTTTTCCATTCTGATTTCTGATTCCCCTCTTGTTTTACAACTTAAGGTCAAAAGGAAATTGGGACTGAACGGTAGACGTACTTGTGTGTTCATATAAATTTCAAGTGATAACCTAAGTCTAAAATTAGGATTGAATTGAGCAGGTCGATTTTAAAAAAAATTGGAATAAAAAGAACCCTTGTTCTTGGGTGCATAAAGCCCTCATTGTTTGTTTTACTTGCAAGTGAGAGAGCGACGACCCTAGGATAGAGCCAAGCCAGGATTTCTTACTTACTACTGGTTCTTTATTTTCAGGCGATTAGCTACTTTTCAGTGAGGAATACGGATAGCCGTATTTATACGGTCCAGACTTCCTTAGCAGAGTGGGAGGTTTAGAGGGCGCTTTAGTCCTCAAGGAACGGGCTTCGGCCTGTACTTACTCATATACTGGCTGAAAGTAGGCCAAACTAGTCGTAAGAACCGGGTCAGTCTGTAGGAAAATACGGCACCTAACAGCTCGTGAATCTTTCCAAGATTATTTTTCTCACCAACTAAAATTGACAAGATAATTCGACGAATTTTTGCGACCATCACTGTGTTGAGTAGGTGAACTCAGGTATTTCTCTTGTGTTTATTTGTTTATGTGTTATTCGGTGCACTTGCATGCTTTCTTTCTCGATCCGCTTCATTCTCCCATCTCCCTTCCAAGATGTCAGAATATTGGTCATCATATCCACGCCACTCTTCTTCAACCATATTTCAACCATCTCCACCTTCTTATTCCTCTTCACACCTACACCTCGACTGCGAAGTAAGAACTCCGACTGATTTCTCCACTTCTTCATCCTTCTCACCTACCTCACATTCTTACACCCCTGACCCAAAACCACCCTCGATTGACTCACCATATTCTCGTCCGCTTGCTGGAATTAAGGAACAAACCAAAGAGCAAGCCACTGCTGAGATGAATGATTGGCAGAATCAGTTGACCCCACATACCTCATTCTCACCTAGAGTTAGGACTGGGCAACCATTGACCTATACATATCCCGACTTGACCTTTGGTTACAACACAATCGACCAAACCAACCGAATGGAGAGGCCTACACCATATGATCTTCTTGACTTGATTGACCTGAGTGATCAAGCCAACATTGACCAACCTTCATATCACCCATTCGGAGAGCCAACATATACAGGGGATTGGACTCATGAGATCGATCTACAGACCCCCTGTCTACTGACTCCACCTTATGAGGCTCCAACCAACATCTGCCATACAGATGGGCCATACTCAACCCAGCATTACACGCCTGAATCAAGGTGTGTTGAGTATAAGAGCCTGAGTTCTCAGCAGTATCCTCCAATTGCGCAGACTTCTCTCGTGAGGTGCCATGAGAACTTATTGGAGATGACATTTGTAGACCGATGAAGAGTCCATGTAGGAATGTGGATCATGGATTTTACGGATTGAATTTTAAAAACCTGAAGACACCGGATTGACCACACATCATGTACAGCTGGAGTCCCTTCTACCTCCATCTTGTACTAACCACTTTCCCTCCAAACAAGAGTCTGTACATTCTCCTATTCCTCCTTCATCTATAAAAAAGACCCAAAAAATGGAAAAACCGGAAAATACCATAAAAATTAAAAAGGAAAAGATCTAAAAAAATTGGATCTTGTAGTTAGGGAAGAACTAGATAGAAAGTTAATTTTTGAGCTTCCCTTAATAATGGCCATTGAACAGTTTCCCGACCTTAAAAGATTTGTGATAAGAAAATTGATGCCTAAAAGGTCGGGCAATAAGAGAACAAGGACTGAGATACATATAGTATCTATGGTTACATCTTTGATGATAGGGAGAAAAACCACGGGCCGCAGAGTAAAGCGGTTGCCTAGGTTTGATTGTGAAATCAAAGATACCACATTCACCCTTGCAAGAATCGATGATTACTTACCAATTAATATCCTCCCAACCTCTGTGTTTGCCAAGCTCAAACTCAAATCTGCCAAGAAGTCAAGAGAGATCATTCAGTTGGTGGATCGGTCTGTTAAACGGTTGAGAGGAACCATTTCAGTCATCGTTACTTTCCAAGGTGATCTATTACAGGTGGACTTCACGATCATTGACATTGAGCACCAAGGAGAGTTCACCCAGTCTCCGATCATTCTCGGAAAGCCGTTCTTAACTTTGGCTAAGGCAACTATAGATTATGAGACTAGGGATATCGATTTCACTGTATTGGGAGAACTTCGACCTCACCCGATCTTTGAGGACGCACGATATTCCAAGGTAACCCATAAAGTCGCAGACAATTGTGACCTTCGAGAGACAGTTGAGTCCCGTCTCTCTACTACACCTGAGAAACCGACTGTCCAGACGACCGTTGGATCAGAAACTCCCCACACCTCCACTTCATCAACTGCTTGCACCACCACCGCAACAGCTTCAAAGGAGGACTCACGACCAAAATCTGTCATTGAGTCGGACATGACCTTTGTGGATTGCCTTGATCATTTCGATGATCCGACACAAGAACCCAACAATGTTAAGCCAACTGAGAATACTGTGACTTACCAGAGACGTGTGCTGACCCTGCAGGAGTATTACAATGCATATGGTGACTCATCTGATGATGAACCTCTAGTCAATACCTCACTACGTCCACGACCTACACCAAAAGAGACAACTGGGACCAAATTGACCAATCTTGATAAATCGGTTATTCCATCCTCTAGTCGATCATTTGGTAAGAAGAAGAAGAGTATTGATTCCTTGAGGTGTTCCCCTGAACTCCTCCAGACGTATCACTCTCCTCGTCCTCTTAATGCTTCAAGTTCTAGAAAATCGGCTAAGAAGGTTCCCTTCAACATACAGAGAAGGAACTCTCTGAGGAGTCCTCATCAGGTCCGGACGAGGTGATCTATATGAGTGAGCTCAGTTCGACTGTTCTGAAGCCATATTTGAGCAAGCAGCCGTGTGTCGACCCTCATTGGACTTTCCCTACACCTCACTATTATTCTTCGGATAATTATTCTGACAGTGATACATGTGTATACTACCCACCTCCTCGCTCCCGCAAGAAGGTCCGTCACAAACCTTCTTTATCCTTGTATATTCTCACTCCTCATTGTATAGATTTTCCTCTATTTCCCTCCCTCCCTCGTAATTCGCATCACTCACCCCAGTTCCATATCATTTTCACTTTGTGTCTATACTTAGGATGACTAGATCCTAAGTATTGGGGGGTGAGTGAACCGAGTTGCTCCATTTCTTCTTGTATATTCCTTTCCACTCTCTCAGTCCCCCAATCTTGTGTTCTATCCAATACTTAGGCTGACCATAGCCTAAGTATAGGGGGGTCGATGCCCGCTGTGTATTCTCCCATATTCTTATATTCTTTTCACCCACTTATACTTAGTACGAGCTATGGCTTTTTGTCACCTAGTACCATGAGGACATAGCACATGCTAAGTATGGGGGTGTGTGTATATATTACATATGTACTTTACCCATAGCTCGTACTTTCACATATTTTTTATACAATAATTATGGGATGGGTAACAAATTTAAAAAAACTATTTTTCTAAAAAACAAAAAAAAGAGAAGAAGAAAAGAAGAAAAAAGAAAAAAAATCTTTTTAAAAAAATATCTGAAAAAACTTTTAAAAAATGTGTTTTATAAAAAAACTTTTCAAAAAAATTTTGTTTTTTTTCTTTTCTTATTTGCTCAATTTTTTTGAAATGTCCTTTCTTATTTACCTATCTTTTAAAAAAACACTTTCTTATTTTCCTTTGTTTTTCAAAAAAAATCTAAAAAATCAAAAGAAAAAACCCCAAAAAAACTAACTAATAAGTTGTTTTAATCCCTTACACATTCACTTTCACACAAGACTAGTGATGTTCAAGAACACTTGGTTTATGAGGTCTTGAGATTTTGAGTTAACCAGCCTTAGTCATTAGGGTCATTGACTTAATTATTCACATTTCCCTAGTTTGAAAGATTTATGTGCTATATTGCATGCTTAGTCTCTACCTTAAGAATATGATCAGCACCTCACATACACGACTGCAGTTATGATGAGATGAGTTGAAATTTCACTTGAGGAGCTGGGATGGGGGATTTGAGTTTCGACATAATTTGATGATGCTCGAGGATGGGATAAAATCAATGAAGGCTTCATGAAAACTAAGTGTCAGCATCTTTAGCCAGTATGAGAACATGGTTCTTGTACTATATCTTGAAATTTACCTATGTGCCAGGGTGTGATAAAATAAAAAAATGTTGATCAATGTGTGCCAACTCTTGGTAAAAGAAGTGGAGCTAGCCAAAAATACTACAAAGCGATGAAATGATAAAGAAAAGCTCTCATTCCACAAAGTCAATTATCAAAAGAGCTTCCACCAAAGGCGAGCGCTCCTAACCATTTCAAAGTGTCCACTTGGACCACCGCTATTAGGACTAGGAGTCGGGCTTGCACCAAAAAAGGGCTCTGCATCGTAAATGCTACAAGTATGGGTGTAGAAGGTACGATAGGTACTCAAAAAAGGCACACCCCGGTGTACTCCCAGGAAAACAAGGGCAGACAGCTCCAACTTCTCTTGACGGACGCACTGATTAACACCAAAAATATGTGTTGCATAATAAGGCACTTGAGAGGATCCTTGTTCCAATGAGAGGGAGAGAAGAAATGACACAATCCTATACCCTCCATCAACTGGCCTTCCATCTACACTTTTAAGTCTGACAAATAAAGAGATGGTAGATTGTATGCAAGAAATGGTTTATTCCCTAGTGTTGAGGATCGGGTTCTTAGGAGAGTCTCTTGGACTGGAACCTTGGGTGACGTTGTGACTCTAGTTTTGTAACTGCGGTCAATACTTAAAGTCATATCCCTACTATATATGTATACAAAGAGAGTATGATGATCAGGGAAATTGGATACCTTTTGACTAGAGCTTGGTTCAGCTTAGAATTTTAGGATCTCTAAAACCAAAAGTTCTTGAACGGATCAAGTCTTGTATCCACATGCATTGTCAAGGGTTAATCCCTCTTATTCATTCTTTATTTGCTCAAGGACTAGCAAAGTTTAAGTATAGGGGGTGATGAATCCACGATTCATCATCTCAATATCTTGATCTTAGCAAAATCCTCGAGTAAAATCCTAAAAAAATGTACATAAAATCATTAAATTAACAAAATGATTTTTGTAAATAAAATACACTAACTATTGTATATTAGATTGTACAAAATGAACTAACAATAAAAAACCGCAAAAATAAAGGAGTTTTATACATGTAAATAGCCCAAACTTCATGTATTTTTAATAATTTCATTTCAACTCCTTTTTGGCTAATTCTTTCTCCAACTTATTCATAACAATGTTATAAAAATACAAAATACAAAACAAATTTCAGCTCAAATAAATGCTCCTAGATCCCAAAGGGAAAAAACGGTAAAGGCCAACTTCCAAGCCAAATTCCCTCTCCATATAAACTCCAAATTCACCAAACTCACTTTTAAAGTTAAAGTTAGAAAATTATCTATCCAACAGAAGTAGTTTCATTAAAATCGGAGTTCATTTTCAAAAGTTGGGTTTTGGGACCTAGATGTACATTGTATATTATGTATATGTTCATTCTTTCTTCATTATCTTTCTTAATTGTTAAAAATACAAAAAAATCATGGTGGTGTTGTATTTTGATTGTACTATTTTATTGTATTTTCTTGTTGTACATAGCTACTATTAAAAAGACAAAAAAATTATAAAAAAGAAAAGCAAAAAAAAATATGTACACATTGTATATCTTCTTTTATAAATTCTCCACTCTTTTTTGTATCTTTATTTTTATTGTAATTTAGTAGCCTACATTATTCATTTATTTTTATTTATTTCCTATTCTCTACCATAACTACTCTTCTACCACCAACCTCCCATTCAACTCCACAATTTTTAATAACCTCCATTCCACTCCATATTCTTCATCCAACTTCTCATTCAACTCCACCAATAATACAACTTCCCATTCAACACCACCACCATTCTAACCTCCCTTCCTCTTCTCTTTATATTTGTCTCCTCATTCACATTTTTCCCCATCCGTCGTTCTAATAGAATAAGGAGAGAGCTTGGAGTGTTTTGTTGGTGACAGCGGCAAAGCGTCTTCCTCAAGCGACGACCTCCTTCAGGCAAGATCCGCGGAGCTCCGCTCCGCGTTACGAGTTCCCCATTGATGTCACACAACTTCTCCGATTTTTTATTTCACCAATCGGATCGAGGCATTGACAGGAGTTTAGCGTAGCTGCTCCGCAAATCCGACGAAGAATCAGTTAAGTATTTCTCCTCATTTCTCTTGTTATTTTGTTTCCTTATTTTTTTCATATCACATCATTTCATCACCACCACCTTCATCATATTACCACCATCCTCATCATACCTCCGTCATCATCACACCATCTTTGTTTTCCTTTTATTTGTTTCCTGTTTATAATTTTTTTAAAAAATTTAAATCTAAAACAAAAAAATCATTACAAAAAAATAAAAAAAACATAAAAATAAAAAAACAAACAGCAGCAACGGTGGGAGCTCCCATGCCCGCTGCCACAACCTCCCCACGGCCGCGCATGATGGCTTGCGGTGCCCCCCAGCCGCCGACCTCCGCTTTCCAGCCCATCACGCGCGGCTATACCGTGCAGCGACTCTAGTAGAGCCTGACACCGCGCCCTCGCCCTCCGCCCCAGCTCCTCGGACCTCCGCCCGCGCAGGGACCCGGCGACCTCCTCCCGCCGCGCACCGGCGCTGCCCTATTCCGCCACCGCCGACTCCATCCGTTTGGGTTCTTCTCCACCTGTGTACCAAGGAAGAAGAAAGTGTATTTCCTTTTCTTATTTTTTATGTAAAAATTGTAGAAATTATATTTCATGTTTCTAATATTACAAACAAGTCCCTGTACATAGTTGCATTGTATTTTTAGTTTCTGAAATTGCAAAGATAACCCTGTGTTTGCTTCTTAATTTGGACATCTGTTCAGCACCATTTTATTCAATGAAAAATGCCATTATGTTGAGCAACTAATTGTCTACATTGTGAATATTTATTTATATTTTTGTGAGATACTGCAAATTAATTAAAAATATTCATATGAAATATTGCATATTTTATCCAAATTGAGCTCTTAAATTTATATCTCACATACGGTTGCTCTAAAAATTCCACAAAAAGTGGGAATGATGCCTTGATATGTGATTGAGATACTTTCCAAATTTCATCCAAAGTGGAGTTGTCTTGTGCCTGAAATAAATTATAGAGTGATTTTGGTATTTGATTTTTAATTAAATACATGTACATTATTTTTGCGAAATTTCAAGTCTCTTGGATTCTGTATGAAAATACTTTTTCAGGATAATTCGAACTCTGATTAATTTGACATTGTGGATTAATTAGGAATTAATTACTCACTGTCGCTCTGTTTTCACTAAAGAAATACATAAAAATCCATATTTTGTCAAAAATTTCCAAAAAATTACTGTAGTCTCATTTCATCATGTTTTTATCCCAGTAAATTTTTCATAATTTTTGATTTTTGTTTATTTAAAAAATTACAAAAATACCCATAAAAAGTGTGCATTTTAATTGTTGCATTTTAACCTTGATAATTCTAAAAAAATATGTTTTGCATTCATCACTGGATTAGGATTATAGGAAAAATATAATTTGGCTGAATTGAATTGATTTCACATTAAAATTAATTTGGCCTTGTTGTGTGTTTTCTTAGAGTCTTAATTCACCTCCATTGGCATTTGTTTTTGCATTAAATATCGTATTTAGCCCGCTCGAGATGACCCATGTGGCTGATGGGGTCCAGTGAAATCCCGGGGCTCGAATCGAACCCCAGCCCAAGCCTCCGACCTCCATCTCTGACCAGGTAAGCTCCCTCTACCTCCCGTGCATTTTTCTTGATTTTTCTTAATTATTAGGCTCCGCCATACGCCCTCACACTCCATTGATCACCATGAAAGCTTCCCCGCACTACCCCCCTTCACGTGCTATATTCCAATCACCCTCTTTTTCCTCCAGTCCTCAGATCGCCTCCGACCCCTCTCCTCCTCCCTCCACAATGTAGGAGCTCAGAGCTATCGCTTTCTTCACCCACAGAGCTCTCCACCTCACTCCCCTTCACGACAACATGCTTTGGATATTGTACCAACGCTGTAGGGCCTCAAGACCTTAATGGTCGGAATCCTCGCCGGAGATAGTTTTGAGCAGCTCCGCCTCCGTCCTTCAACCATGGTTAGCCATGTCCACGATGCTCGACGCATCCCCATGAGCTCTAGTTACATAGCCAATCTTCAACGGAGTTCTAGGGACCTTCATCGAGCAAGCTAGAAGGTGACGGAGCTCGAAGGGACTTCGCCGGAGTTCAGAGATTGCCGCCATCTGCAGCTGAGGAAGAAGTAGCAGGTGCCGTTGGATGCTCCCTCATGGAGTTCATCCAATGGCGCAGACACAACCACATTTATCTCACAGGAACGCACAACGACCGTTGGATCCTCGCGATCCAATGGTTCACAGACGTCCATGCGTTAGCACCAGATGTTTCCCCGAACCTCAGCGCTAGACCAGTAGGTTCGGGTGCTCCGAACCTAACCCGAGCCCAAGCTTGGAGGCTGGTCCAGTCCGAGCCGAGTCGAAGCTAAACCGAGCCTCATCCGAGCCTCAGATCTGCCCCGAGCCTGAAAGACCACGTGCATATCACATGTGTCCTCTGGGCAAATTTCACAGAGGCCCTCTGAAGTCTTCCATTTTGCAGATAGGTCCTGATCTCACGTGCTGTCCACGCACGTCTGGGGTATTTTGCATCTATACCCTCGTGGGTTTTCATAATTGCAAAAATACCCCCGTGTGTGTGGAATATTTACAGGGAAGGCCTCGCGCTGAATTTTAATTACATTTTAGCCCTTTCTAGGGACTTATTTGCTAGTTATCTTCATGTTTCCTTGCATTTGTGCCCCTGTCTTCTTCTCTGCATATTTTGAGCATCATGTCTCTAGTTGAGTTGATTTCAGTTTCATTTTAAAGCTTGTTTGTCGAACTTTCTAATGTCATAGTTTGTTTCTCGTTTTGACACTATCATCTCTATTTGTTATGTTAAATAGTTAAGTGTCTATTATACGGTACAATCAGACCTTGCTTAAATTATCCAACAAGCTATTTCCTGATTCAAGTCTGAAATTAACTAGGGTTTAACTGGCTCATTATCTTTGCTGAATTCGGGCATTTTTGGTGGTGCATTTCATCGCATATAATTGCATGATTAAAAATAAAGAAATATTTGCATGTTTTATTTTTGTCTAATGCATTATCTTGTCTTCATGCATTGTTTGACCTAGTATTCTCTAACTCGACACTTAGTTAACGAATGAAAGTCTGAGTAATCACGAGAGAGGCTCGTGTCCCTGAGTTCGACCTTGGTTTCTTACCAAGTAAAAAAAATACGACCATCTGATTTCATATACATATCCAACTTAGATGGTTTTTGATAGACCTAGTGCGGCCCGACTGCAACGTTCTCAAAGTATTAATTCCAAAATATTAAAGGGCTGAATTTGCGGTTTTATAAAGACCTCATTGGGGGGGGGGTCTTGCTCCAGGAACAAGACCTGTAGGTCCATTCAGCTTCGTGACTTATCAGAACCCCATCGCTGGGAGTTGGAGCTTTTTGAGGAGATCAGTAGCTATAGACACCATTTTTGAGCATGTGAATCAATTCGGCATCGAAAAAGAAGCTTGGAGGAGGGATGATCTAAGGAATGAAGCTTGGGGAAGGCTAAGTTCCTCCCTATTCTTCGAAGAAAGCAACCGCCATCCGATCTGAGGAGGAGCTCCATATTAGTTAGGACCGTTAGATTTGAAGGAGCAGCGACCGTCTGATCCCTTGTGGGATATAATCTTTGCTACAGATTCGCGAAGGCCTATCGATGATTTTGGACCATCGATTGCCTTAAGTGATGCCAATGTTCCACATCCCCAACCATTTGATCACATGCCCTTTTTGGGGTAATTACATAAGTACCCTGTAGTTTATTTTATTTTTATTTGAGTCATATAATTAATTAAACACCCTTTATTTTTCTGAAAAAAATTCAAAGGGACCTTTGTGTTTCTTGTATATTACTCTTAGGTCCTTGCCTGCTTAGCTCACGAGGCGTTCATGTGAGCTGGTAATTTCGCATATATATCCTGGCGGTTTTTGTAATTGCTATTTAATATCAAAAATTTGAAATGTACTTCAAAGTTTGTGGGAAATTTGCATGTTGCCCCTTGCTTTATATTTTACTTGCAAATATGCCCCCAACAACTTGATTAATTTTATTTATGCATTTCTTTTTTAGTAAAAATAGCTCATGTGCTCTAAAAAATCTCAAAAAATATGTGTATTTACATGATTTTCTGTTTGTTGATGCTATACTTTTTAATTTCCTTTTTACTCACATTTATTATTTATTGAAATAATTTGGATTATTTCATTCCCTATCTGACTTAAAAAACACAAGAAATTTTAAAATCTTTTTGAAAAATTCCAAAAATACTTAATGTTTATTAACCTATTTTACACGACCAAATCAAAAATCACAAAAAATCTCAAAAGAATATCTTATAATTAGTAAACCCTTACTAACCTAAAAAATATATATATATTTTCAAAATTTAAAATATCCGTTTTCTTTCAAATTTTTATATATACTATTTCTCGCTATTAGAATTTATTATAATAAATTGGAACCATTTTCCTATTTTTAAATCTCAAAAACATTCAACCCTATTAAACAACCCCTATTAAACAACCCCTATTTTGCTTTATTTATAATTCTAAAAATACAAAAATGTACAAAATCCCTAAAAATATTAAAATATTTTTAAAAAATATAAAAATATTTCATTATCTGTTTTTTGCATATTTTTATCTATTTAAATATGCAGTATACCTTATATAACCTATATATATCAATATATTATTATATATAGTTTATATTATTATTAAATATTATTAATTATTATTAATTATTATAAAAATTATAAATATATTATAAGACCTTAAAAATAAAAAGGATTGTTCTTTGTGGTAATTTTCTAATTTTTTATATGTTTTTATATATTTATTCTATTATATAATACTTATCTTATATATAAATCTTATATATTTATATATACCCTTATATCTATATATTATATCGACATATTAATAAATTTAAAATAAAAATTAAAAATTATAACTGAAAATATGTACTTAAATAAAAATAAAAAAATATTTTAGTTAATTACAATCCTACAACATTGATTTATTTTGTGCACACTTGTATATACATACTTGCTTTATATATTCATTTCAATAATTCCTTCTATGTCCTGTGCTTCTTGTGTTCGACACCTACCTTCTTGTCCTCTATGCACTTATTTGTAGGGCATAAGATATTTTAATACACATCCTCATTGCATTGCTTGATTCTTATTTTGTGGGTTGATTGATGTTTTTATCATTGGTCTTAGTGAGAGGTCAACTCAACGACTGTGGTCCATCTTGTGAGACCACGTGGTTGCCTCGCTCTGTCACTAGTGATTAAACAAATGGCACCAATGTTAGGGATCAACATAAAGTGTTGCTTTGTGTATATATTTATGTACATTATTCCTCTTTTTATTTTTAATAATTATTTGATCTGTTCTGACCCATATTCTTTATTTAACTTTCTTGCGAGGGACCACATAATGACGGTCACTTTTTTCGAGGTAAACACACCCGAGTCACAAGGAGGTTTACTCTTTCACTTGTGAGCTAACCATGATAGAGCAGGGAAGGAGACAAAGAGAGAGGAGCAAAATAATCCACTTAGAGTTTCTGTTTTGTTTTATTAGGAGAGTATTTTTTATTTTTATAATATAATTTGTAATAATTTGGAATCTAACACTTCTACCTAGTGCGGTCCATTGCCCGAGTGTCTGTTCACCTAGGGGCCTCGTCATGGTTTTTTTTGTTGTTTTGTCGCTTTTATTTTCTTTATTTCACGCATTTTGAGTTTTTCACTCTTCTTTTAATTTGTTTTGTGTGATTGAGACCTAGCTTAGCAATTTCTTGATCGATAGAATATGTCCAAAGTCCAAATGAATTGCATGTACCTATAGTTTCTCATTGGAGCGATCAAATTAATTATTGACTATTTCGATTCAAAATCATGCACTGCAAGAGACCCACACAATGCTTGCAGGACCTGCTGTAATGGGCATTGAGGAGTCTCTAAGATCGAACTCTACGTTTCTTTTCTAGATATTCAACTCTTGGTTCTTCATGTTAATAAAAACTCTTGTTTTAGGACGCTTTCATCATCTTGCATCAACGTATTATGTAGTTTTTAATTCCAGTCTAAGCATCCTATATGAAGAGAGCTGAAGACAAGGTGAGAACCATCTATCTTAGAACACATCATTGATTTCCGCTCTCTCCCTCTAATTTTCAGTACCCTAGAATACAAAATGAATTGGAACCTCAATAGGATTTGTGCATTCAAAAACATCTAAAGAAAGTGATAATCAATAAAATTAGGATTGCTAACTTTACTCGACCATAAAATAAACGTAAAGGAAAAAAAACATTATTTGGGGAGAGTAACCTTGCCATTGTCACATATACTTTCTAGACCGAGAGAGGTACACACAAATAAGGAATAGAGCCCCCAACCCTGGACTTATGCCTTAAGAGCTTGGGTTGGCTCTCGGGCCCTATTATTGATGGAAGAACTTGCCTTAGACATTAGATGTAGTGGTCCATGTGTTCTAGTAGGTGTGCACCACTGACTAGAACACAACCACTAAAGGTGACTGCACCTATGATCTTGTAAATAATTTGTTTTCTCACCTAACTCTAAAATTGGACAAGATAAAAAGACTGAACTTTCACGTTCGTCACATAGTTGAATTGGTGAATTGAGGGGGTGTTTGTTTATATTTCTATTTGTTTCTATGCATACTCGATATTCTATGCGCATTTGTGTCTTTTTCTTGCATATCTTGACTTAACAATCGTGATCTCTCGATCGTCATATTTGGTTTTAGAGATGTTTGACTGGAGTTAGGACGTTGTGAATCCTTCTTACTCTCTAACCAATCCACCTCCATTTTATTAGGAGGACTATGCTCTTGAGTTTCCTTTTTGTACATGTCAACCTCATCCATAGTTCCAGTCATAGGATTTTACCCACCTCCACCATCACCAGTCCCGCCATCTCACCCACCAGAGCTGTTGGAGTTACCTCTCATGGATACCAATCTTGAGTACGTGACTCGGGGAATGGAGCAAATAAAGTAAAGGATAGGTAAATACGAGCCATACATGCACTTCACCTTCCTATGTCATGGATTCACTTGAGGACACCATGGGAGCTGGCAATGCTCAAAATACAAAAAATGAGAAAAATATAAAAATACAAAAAGATAATAATGAGAGGCACTAAACCGAGTCGATTTGTGAGGAGAGAGAACTCTTGACAGATACTTTGCCCATACACACATGCAACATAGTTCCCGCCTTCTTCACCCCCAAGGATGACGTTGTACAGACTGCTCTTTGTCATCCTTGTGTAGATGATGAGTCCAATCTCTTCCCTTATACGGAAGTACTAGAAAAATTAAAAGAATGTTGACCAACCCTGAAGTGGTGGCAGCAATCCAGGACATTATTGAAACCCCACTTCAAAAGTCCATGAACCAATTGTTTGTGACCACACCCAGAAAGAGAATTCGACGACACAGAATCGAGCGACACCTTCTCACCATGTGATGAATATGCTATTTATCATCTTTATTCATTTATTTTAGCTTAAAATCCCTTATAAAACACCTGCATATAACACTAACTCCCTATTCTTACTAACTTGCATCTGTGTGTAAATATTTTACACTTCTTGCTAATTTTAACCTAAAATAAATAAATAAAGAAAGAAAGGAAAAAAGGAAGACTGTATATAGGTTGACCCAAACCCCGAGAGAAGGTCAAGACTTGATCTGATCGACTAGGAATAAAGTAGGGGGAGATAGGGTCCTTAAGCAGAAATCCCAAAAAAATTGTGTTTTGTGTATATCTGTATGAACCTTACACTAATTTATTTGTTCCTTAATTGACCTCAAATCAGATAACTTTCAAAACCAAAGTTGTAAATAAAAATGTGTTCTAATTAATAAAAATAATTGCACAATTAAGTATAGAATAAAAGTAATCACACTTGGAAAAAGCCACTAAGCACTAATTGAAAGACCATTTCTGGCTCCATATAAACTCTAATTAAACCAATCTCACTTCCATTGGATTCAAAATAATATTATTTTTTAAAATAGCTATGATTTCATAATTTTTGGAGTTACGAGTAAAAAGTTGGTTTTACAGGGTGGTTTGTGCAATTTTCCCATGTATTTTGTAAATATTGTATTTGTATATATTTGTAAATATTTTTCCTAATTATTTAAAATAAAAAAATTAAAATAAAAAAATTAATTAAAATTTTTAAAATAAAAAGCTAAATTCTTAAATTACCTTTGTATATAATGTCATATATGTATATAATATATGTATATAGTTGCCATTTTTGATTAACCACCATAAAAAATAAAAAATAACTTTTTTATTCAAATAAATAAAGTTAAGAAAATTCAAAAAAAATTAGTTAATTTTGTAAATAGTTTTATCTCTCTTTATCTCATTTCAAATTTCATCTCTCTTATCTCTTCCACCAAAAAAATTCAAAAATTCCAAAATTCAAATTTCATCTCTATCTTTTCTATTTATATCGCTCATTCTCCCTCATTCCAACTTGATCAATCATTGGTGAGAGGAGTCCAATCTCCGGAAGTCTTCTTGTTGAGAAAGGTGTCTAGCCTCCGAGCCGTCCGGTGACAGCGAGTCGACCGTCGTCGAGGCGATCACGATCATTTCCACTCGTAGTCTTATTTTTCACATTTTCTCATCGTTGTCAAAATTTTCATCTAGATCATGGAATCATTACACACGATTTAATCTGCCACTGACTCGAATTTTTAATCTCACGTTCTTGATCTCTCCGCATTCAATTTCTATCTTCCACGATCGATCAACTCTAACCATGCACGGTGGTCGGAGAATCAGATTCGATCCTCATGTTCGTCGGATCTCCATTCAATTTTTTATTTGTAATTAAATAAAAAATTAATAATAAAAATTTATTTGTTTTCTTGCTCTCTCTCACATTGGTTTTGCAGGATAATATTAAAAATATTTCTCATTTTCTATTTGTAATTTTTCAGATTTACCAAAAAATATAATAAAATATCTTTTCTTTTTCTGTTTCTGATTTACAAAATAATAAAAAAATAAAAAATAAAATAAAAAAGAAGCGGGCAACCGCCATCTAGGCACCGCCGTCCCCTCCCTACGGCCATCGCCCTTCACCACCTGGGCGTGCGCGACCTCATCCGTGCAGCTGGGCCGCCTCCATCGTTATCGTCGGGGGCGGAGCACCGACCAACATTCTCCAACCGTCCTCCGCGCGCCGCCGCGCGAGGCGGCACTGCCGAGGACCCTCTGCCTGCGCGGAGCCCTTTCTCCCGAGCCCGTACAATTCAAGCCACCATACCATTCTCCGATGCTCACCGCCCGCCCTGCTGTCAACCTCCTCTTCCACCGTGAACCACCCAGCAACATGCCACCGTCGTTCCATCGGCCTTGTTGGCTGCTAGTCGACCCCGTGTGCTTGGAAAGAAAAGGGGCGGTGCACCTCGCCCCTCATTTTGCTTGAAAAGAAAGGAACAACGAAGATGCCCTAGGGTTTGAATATTTTATTGCGAAAATTTCACTTCAGCCCCAGACATTTCCGAATATGCAGAAAGAGCCCCGACAGTACAAGCATGTGCCATGCACGTGAATCGGTGGTAAATTGCGAATTCTCCCCTTCATTTATTTCTCTTTATTCATTTATGCGAGAACAATAAACATTGCAGAATAGTGCCATTTATCCAGACATTATTTTGCATGTCCTTTTTATTTAAATAAGTGTTTTTCTTGACAAATAAATCTTTTAAAAATCATGCTACACTCCTAATGTGATTATCTTGCTAGCATAAATTTTCATTGCATTTTCTCATTATTTACTATTATTAAAAAATATCATTTTATTTTCCTGGAATTTAAAAATTCATAAAAAATCAAATCTTGCTTTAAAAATTCTAAAAAAATTAGAGTAGTTTTGTTTAACTGTCCTTTAATTTCTGTTCAAATTTCACATATTAATTCTTAATAAAACCTAAAAAACTGAAAAATACTAAAAATATTATAAAAATCACAGAAAATTCTACAACAATCCAAAAATCATGATTTTAGATCTTGTTTGTAGATAATTGCTTCTAGTTTGTCCTAAAAATAATTGGCAGGAGTTTTGGGCACTTAAAATATTTTTAAATTGCAAATTACTCCAAGCTGTGCACAATTTTGCATTTTCTCACTGTTTGAATTTTTTAAAAAAAATATGAAAATTTCATAAAAAATCTCAAAATATTTCAAAAAATTAAAAACTCAAAAATATTTTCTCTGAATTTTTCTGAGTATTTTTGATAAATTGAAAAATTACAAAAAGAGTTGGTGTACATATTTTTGATCTTACGAATATTGTCTCCGCATTATTTTTCAAAATAAAAAAATGCTAAATCAAAATCACTAAAAATTTGAAAATCCGAAAATACAAAAAATAGAAATAAAAAACTTAAAAAAATTGAAAATCACAAAAACCAAGGATAGTTATACTTTGAGATTCCTATTTTTCTCTTAATTGATTTTCAATTAATTGAATAACCCTCGGGATTTGTAGCCTCCCTGAGTTCGACCATGTCCGCTATACAGGTTAATAAGTAGCAATAAAAAAATTTTATCACAAGATTTTTGGGGATAGCAATGATATTACTTACCATTTATTTCCGTCCTCGAGATCTCGTGTCAACATAATGGCGCCGTTGCCGGGGAGGCCCAACGAGGTCAGTTAGGATTCTCTTTTGACCTGTTATTCTTGGTTGTAAAAATCTGTTTACATTTTTACCATTCACTTCATTGTTTATATCCACTACATTCATTTCATTTTTTTCTCATATTTGATAATTGTGTTTCTTACACATTTTCTTTTCTTTTTTCTTGCGAGGGCCCGCAGGGCGAAGGAGGCGATCCTAGGAGAGACGAAGCACCCAAGCGACATGGAGGCAGCTTGATTCTTCACAAAGCCACATGATAGCGTGAGAAGAGGAGAAGAAGAAGAAGAAGTAAAGGAGACAAGAGAGAGAGATTTTTTCTAGCATTTGAACTTTGTAAAACATACATTCATTTGTTGTGGGGTCTGTTTCACTAAGTGCCGGTGCACTTGAGGACCTCACCGGTTTTGTTTTCATCGGCTTTATTTTTCTTTATTTCATGCGGATTTCACGAGCTACCTCTTGATTGCTTTAATTAATTTGCCTGAGCCAGGTGATTAATTAGGTCTAAACACCCTAAACAAGAATTTATGTGCCTATAGAGTAGAGCGTAATTTGGACTTAGTCAAATTAACTTGTTCTTACCCGTTAATAGAAGCTATCATCTAGGACGGTTCACTTGCATCATATAGGTTAGTTTAATTTTATTTCTTACCCATTAATAGAAGCTATCATCTAGGACGGTTCACTTGCATCATATAGGTTAGTTTAATTTTATGTATTTAAATCCTACACGGATCACTTGCATGTAGAGTACTAGCGACAATGTACACATCTCTAACCCCTGCATGCATCATCGTTTTTAATCGCGCATTGGCATTTCCGATCTCCTTCCTCATTTTTACTCACATATGTTAAAAAGGAAATTGGACACTCGATAGACGATTCGTTGAATATACTTAAACCAAGTGATAACTTCCTAAAATTTAAGACTGCTAAAGAAAACTCGACCCTAAAATAAACATAAGGAAAAATCATTATTTTGGGGAGAGTAACCCCCTTATTGTATTCGTTTTAACTTGCTCGCGTACACACTAAGGTTAGTGCCCAAATCCCATAATTCAACGTAAGTGTTTGTGCAATTCTTGTGATTATCACCTAACTCTAAAATAGACAAGATTAAGAGATCAAACCTTCACAGTCTTCACATTGCGTTGAGTTGGTGAATTGGGGGATTGTATTGTGTTTGATTGCTTGTGTGCATACTAGATCTTGCTGTGCATTTGCGCCCTTTTCTCCATATCTTTTGACATGACCCTCGTTCTCTCTCATCTTTTGTTTTGAAGATGGTCGACTGGAGTTATTTTAATCCGATCTACGCAGATACCTCGTACCCTCCAGTCGATCCACCTTCCCTATTTCAAGAGGATCTTCCTCCTTATTTTTGTGCATATCTGCCTAACCCATTATTTCAGGAGTCAGAGGACTTTGATTCTCGCCCACCCTCATTCAACCCATTTGATCCTGGGATTTTGGAGTCACCTTTCATTGTTTCCACACTTAAGACATTGAACCAGATGATGGAGCATTTGAATTCGAGGATTTCTAATTTATTTAACATAAATGAGAGCCAGAATGCTGCTCCACTATTTGAGCATATGGGTTCACTTGAGGCTAATCATGAGAGCTTGAAATCACCCAAAATACAAAAAAATAAAAAATTTCAAAAATCCGAAAAGAAATCGGGAGACATGTTTTTTGATTTAATTTGTGAGGAGAGGACTCAAATGTCCGATCATTTACCCACACAGCCATGTCCCAACCTTGACCTCGAGGAAGCCACTGTACAGACTACTCTTGGTAATCCTCGTGTATATGCTGATTTCGATCTCCTCCCTTGTATGGAGGAGGTCCAAAAATTCAAAAAGATGTTGACTAAACCCGAAGTGGTGACCACCCTTCATGAGATAATTAAAGACCCACTTCAACAGGCCATGACAGATTTATCAACTCCTGAACACAAGAAGAGAAAGCGAAGGAGAAGATCTGAGCGTCACATCTTGACCATGGCCACTGCCTACGCCATTTCTCATCGACCATATTTTAAGAAAGGGAACACTGCTACACCTCTTGTGAGTTGCTCCATATCTGAATATTCTTGTGATAACGCTCTCCTTGACGGCGGTTCTTCAATTAACATAATACCCTTCACTACGGTACAGTCTCTTCATCTTGGGTCTCTCAAGAAAACCAGGATGATAGTTCAATTTGCTGATGGATCTATTAAGAGGACGAAGGGTATTCTAGAAAATGTTGTCATTCTTATTAAGGAATGAAATTCATTTCCGATTTTGTCGTATTGCCATGGAGACCTCCACCTTTGTACAAAACCCTCCAATCATCTTGGGACGACCTTTCCTCGCCTTTACAGGAGTTGTTATTAATTATGGATCATGAGAGATTCGCTTCCGTTTTGATGTAGGGAGCGATGTGGTGATCATTACACCCACTGCTAACCAGAGACCTGCATCCCATGAGAGTGTGCCTGTGTTAGACAAGCCTACAGACTTTGACCATGATGATACTACCAAAGATTTTTGTTGTGTGATGGATGATACTAAGACCCGAGAATTCCTCTTCAAGGAGGAGGACTCGGAAAGCATGGACCTTGGAGTTCCCTCTTCTGGTACGTGGCGATGCATTGATGACATCCATGCTATTTACATGATAGATACCCTAAAACGAAAGGCAGACTCTGAGATGAGACAGGACGAACATGATTTGACTACTTTCACTGATAAGTCCATTCCTATTCACCCTGATTCAGATGAGACCGATCAGGCCAAATTTGATTTGATTTCTTTTATAAAGGAATTTGGGCATTTTGATAAAGATGATGATCCAGTAGAGGCTCGCCAGGCTGAAATTGGTCCTACTTTTTTATAATGATTTCGAGCCATTTTACTTTGATGTTTGTGAGACTTCCCAAGCAGAACATGACCACACTACTTCCAATAACCGGTTTAGGCCTCCACAATTTGAAACCACTGAGGATACATTCTTGGTCGATCCTACTCTGTTTATGTCTAATAATGATCCTAATATCGACCTACACCTTGTCAAATCCATACCTCAGCGGTCCCGCAAGAAGGTTCGTTTTTGACCTTTGTACATCCACTCCTCTTGTATATCCTTTCGTTTCACTCTTTCTTATCCCATTTTTTCATTCATCCCTTTTCAGTGTGTATATATGTAAAGACTTGAACTTGGCATATCTCGTATCCTATATAATAAGATTCGGCTCATCAAGAGAAAACCAACGAAATTTGTTTCGTGTGAATCGGACTTCGTTTCGAATTGTTTTGATTTTCAGAAGAAAGAGAAGTAAGGAAGGTTAAGATGTCATTAACCCATAATGATTGTCATTAAGACTAATTAAACATGATTAAGGAAACTAATGACAGATTGAAAACCACTAATGATCATTAGCAAACACTAATCAATAGTTAGTAAAAGATAAGCGTAAACTGCGAAAGTTAAATCGCAGTTTGTGAAAGTTAATCATGATTAGTGTTAATTAAGCATCATTAGCGAATCTACAATCCTCTAGAATGTTCTAACTTAAGCCCCAAGTTTGGGATAAGTTTTGGCAAAAACCATGGGCCAAAATCATGGACCGCTAAACAATGGTTAAGGTCTAAACCATGGTTTTCTAACCATGGTTAGTGGTTTTTTGGGGTCTATAAATAGACCCCCCTACCCATTCATTCTCTACGACTTCAACTACCACCATCACCCCAAGGGCTAGGGTCGATAGGTCGGGAGGAGGAGTGGGAGGCGAGGGAGGAGCGCTACCAAAGCGCTGCCGGGAGAACGAGGAGGAGAAATGTATGATCCTCTCTTAGTTTGCTTCATAAGCTAGTCTTTCGATTCATCCTCTTGTTCTTCCAAGTTTTGTTCTTGATTCATCTTTCTTTCCATTTGGTTTTCCTGTTGTGGTTGGAGGAGAAATTTATGTAACACCCTACTTAGGTGCGGGCGGCTATGCACGTCAGTGAACCTGTGATTCGTCACACGTTCACTCATATAAGACGCGTGGTGTCTACCGATTCTCCATCGTTTATGTTTCTATTCTTTCTATTATGCTTTTATAATTATTTTGATGGATAAATCTGTGTAATACCCTACTTTGGTGCGGGCGGCTATGCACGTCAGTGACCCTGTGATTCGTCACACGTTCACTCACCTAAAATGCGTGGTGTCTACCGATTCTTCATCTCTTATTGTTTGAGTATATTCTTTCAGTTTTGTTGTTATTTTCCTCTCGATTGATTTTATAGAGGAATTTTTTTGTTTTTATTTTGAAATATGTTCCGATATAAACAGAAACTCTGCCGAAATTTTTCGAGAAATATGTCCCGATATAAGAGGAAACTCTGTCGAAATTTTCTGAGAAATATGTCTCGATATAAGGGGAAACTCTGTCGAAATTTGAAGAGAAAATATGTTCTTGGCGTTCTTCGTGTTCTTTGTGTTCTTCGCGTTCTTCACGTTCTTCACGTTCTTCATTCGTTCTTCGCGTTCTTGACACATTCTTATCGTTTTTTGATACGAAAATGAAATTCATTCTTTTCGGGAGCCTTAAAATATCCTTTTTAAAAACGAAACACGATAAAACCTTGCATACACGAGAAAGATCTCGATTAGCTAACGAAATCCTTCCTTTTGTTGTTGGGTTTTCATACGAGATTATTGAAATTTTTGATTTTATATCCTGTGCTATAAAGGACCTTAATTTGAGCTGTTTTTTTTGAAAATGTCTGAACAGTTTCTTTCTGATTCCCACTAAAATAAGGTTTAAGCATCAAATCGATGCGATGGTTTTGAAAGTTAGGGTTTGAGAGTTAAAATAGGCATAAATACAAGTATATATGTATATGAATAATATATATATATATGGGTCTATACTAATTATTACTGATTATGCAAATCGAAGACTTAACGAAAGAATTACATCATGGGAATTGATGTGGTTTGAGTTGGATCTAGAAAAGGATTGTGTGTGTCACGTTAAGGATGACTGGGAGTAGAACTACAGGTCGGGTATGCAACCTGTAGATTTGTCGGAAGGAACTCATATTGGCATTTCCCTACCTAGGTGGTACACAGTTACCCTATTATGTTAAGTGCGCACGAAATGAATGTTTTGCAACACGTGGTACCGGGAGCCAATATCTTCGAGTTGAACGACGGAAGATGTGCTCGTGTCTTGTGGAGGCACGGGTGGTTCAATAGCGGCTGGGTCACGATAATATGTATGTACAACCGCTAGGTTATTTGATTAAATGTTAACCTGAGGTTTTAAGCAATCGGTTCCTCGAGGACGGTGTGCTCATTTGTTTTCCAGGCTGAGGGTTCAGACCCTTGTTAATAAAAGAAAAGGAAATTGTCAGGATAGTATTGGAGGATTGGTTGAGGTGACGTGCGGTGCATAAGCTTACCAAGATCAACACAATCTCCAATCTCGAAGTATCCACAGCTTCGGAGTCCAAGAAGGGTGGGGTTCCCCTGGACTAATCCCTGACGTGGAATAGAAAGGAATATGACTTAAATTAACAAGAAGGAATGAAATCTTTTGTGATAACAAGTTTTGCAAAATTACACAATTTGTTTGTTTTTCTCTTTTTCGTTACTTAGCATTCGCTAATTTTTATCCTATGATTTATGGAAAACCCAACAGATGTCGGTGAGCCATCGCAAGGACTTTAAAAATTCATCCATCTTACATACTAGACATCCAGCCAGCCACAGTAGCTTTACTTTTTAAGGTAGTTAGTAATATTTTGTATATTTTCCTTTCAAGCTAATATATATGTAAATGGTTATAGGGGGACAGTGTATCATCTGAACTTGATTTTGTGAATGGAAAATTGTTGAAATACTTTCTTCTGAGTATTTTTATTTGCAGTCTGTTTGTGAATGTTAATTGTGATTGCTGAAAAAATTATTGCTGAGTAACCCGATCCGGATATGGGAGGATTCAATGACACAGGAATCGAGGTCGTGATAGATTGGTATCAGAGCTTGGTTACTCCAGTAATTTGTTTAGTAATTGACAACTATGAGCGGTATTCAGAAACTAAGGTTGTATTAAGATCTTTTGATCTTAATAAATGACTGCAGTACCATTCACAAGTCATTATCCCCTATGTGATCATGGCAAACCAAGATGTATCGAGGAAATTAGCGGCTATGATTGCAATGCTCCAAGACATGGGGTAAAGGCAGCAAGCATTGGAGGAGAGGCTCAATGCATAAGTTGAGAGACTCGAGGCATCTAAGCCTGTGGATGGTAGGATTGAAGGTTCTGTCCATCTTTCCGAGGAAGAATCAAGTTACCATCCTTCAACTGAGTCTGCTCCTACCCCAGCTGAAGGAGCAATGGAGAAGGCCCTTCTTGGACAATAAACATTACTAGATAATTACCGAAAGGGAAGGATTCCTTGATTTAAAGGCATAGAGACACCTGCTGAGGCAAAACTATGGCTTGATGACGTCAGCAAGATGTTGAGAATAATACACGCACCAGCAGATACTTGGGTGCACTTTGCTGATTACTCCTTAGCAGACTATGCAAGACGATGGTGGAGAGCCATTTCCATGAAATTATCAGATCCTGTTCCATGGGATGTTTTTGAAGAGAGGTTCCGAGCCCACTTCTGTCCCTCCCATTGGGAAGAATTAAAGAGGATTGAGTTAGCTTCTTTGACCCAAGGATCCAAGAATGTACGAGATTATCATATTCACTTTACGGAGCTACTACGTTACTCTCCAGCTTTAGAAGCTTCACCACAAGAGTGTCTTACCAAATTTGTTAGCGGTCTTCAGGGAGATTTGAGAGAAAAGCTTGCAGGTTTTAGAGCCACCACTATAGATGAAGCCATGGACATCGCCTCTCGTATTGAGATGGAGAGAGATGAAAACTACCAAAGAAGAAGCTTTCACATTACTGGTGGACCATCCAAACGTAAGGCGAATTATAACCGAAGAGAGAATCGTTATCATCCAATCGGTTCCAATATAAGCTCACCACAGACCTTGGGCCACGAACTATCAGGAAGAGGGGGTTTCTCTAGACCTCCATTATATCCCCGTAACTCTACACCAAGAACTAGTACCTCTGTAGTTGGGTCTTCGCTCAAACAGGAATGCGTGCAGGTTATCACTATCATCAAGAAGGTCACATTAGAAAGGACTGCCCACAGTCGAGAGGTTCAAGGTTTAAACCAACCCCAATTAACAGTATAAAATCCACTCTGAGAAATGGAGCAACATGTGGAGGAAGACAAGGTAGAGGTCGTGGCTCACAAGGAGCGCCTCCTACACAGCAACCACCACAAAGTGTTACAGGTTCTATCTTGCCTATTCCTAATGGCCAGCTTAATGCAATCACTGAAGAACAAGCATACAATTCAGGCACAGTCGTACGAGGTACTGTTATTATTCTTGGCTTTTCAATACATGCTTTATTTGATTCTGGTGCTTTACATTCATTTATTGCCCAACGGTTACTACCCACTTTGGGTAAGATACCAGTAAAGGTACAACAGTCCTATCCGATCAAGGGACCAGGAGGACAAGTATTCATAATCCGAGAAATCCTGGATAATTGTTTAGTACTGATAGCGAGATATCGGTTACCTGTTTCACTATTACCGATAGAAATGGAGGACTTTGATCTTATCCTAGGGATGGATTGGCTAGAAAGGCATCATGCATGTCATGACTGTTTTCATAAGACAATAACGTTTCACCTTCCTAACTCGATAGAGTTCCAGTTCATTTGAAAGACATCCAATGATAAGGTCGAATATATATCTACTTTGAAGGCACAAAAATTGTTAGAGAAAGGGTGCTAAGGCTATTTAGCTTATGTAACTACTACATCATGGTCAGATGGAATGATGGAAGATATACCTATAGTGTGCGAATTTTCTGATGTATTTTCAGAGGAACTACCTGGATTACCACCTGAGCGAGAGATTGAATTTGAAATCTCTCTCATACATGATACTCAGCCTATCTCTATCCCTCCGTATAGGATTGCACCAGCTGAGTTACGAGAGCTAAAGGTACAATTGCAAGAACTGTTAGATAAAGGATTCATTCGTCCTAGTACTTCACCATGGGGTGCACCTGTCTTATTTGTTAGGAAAAAGGATGGGTCAATGCGGTTGTGCATTGACTATAGACAACTAAACAAGAGGACAATAAAGAATAAGTATCCACTGCCAAGAATAGATGATCTCTTTGAACAGTTACATGGTAAAACTGTGTATTCTAAGATTGATTTTGGATCTGGATACCATCAGTTGAAAATTAAAGATACAGATATTCCTAAGACAGCTTTTCGAACTAGATACGGACATTATGAATTCTTAGTTATGCCTTTTGGACTAACAAATGCCCCAGCAGCCTTCATGGATCTCATGAATAGAGTATTCAAGGAGCTCTTAGATCACTTTGTAGTAGTCTTTATTGATGTTGTGCTTATTTACTCCAAGGATAAATATCTGCATGAACACCATCTCAGGAAGGCACTTGAAACTCTAAGGAAGAACAAACTATATGATAAATATAGCAAATGTGACTTTTGGCTATCTAAAGTATCTTTCTTAGGCCATGTTATTTCTGGAGAAGGTATATCAGTTGATCCTACAAATGTTAGTGCGGTGATGAGTTGGGAACGCTCGAAGACTGTCACAGATATACGATCTTTTCTGGGTTTGACTGGATATTATAGAAGATTCGTGAAGGACTTTTCACGAATAGCATTGCCAATGACTAGACTAACTCAGAAGGAAGTCCCATTCTTATGGTCTGATACATGTGAAGCTAGTTTTCAGACACTAAAAGAATACCTAACATCTGCACCAATCATTACTCTACCCTATGGGAGTGAAGGGTTTACAGTGTACACTGATGCGTCTAAAGAAGGACTTGGGGCAGTTCTTATGCAACATGGTAAGGTAGTTGCGTATGCATCACGACAACTCAGGATACATGAAAAGAACTACCCATCACATGACCTTGAATTAGCTGCTGTAGTTTTTGCTTTAAAGATATGGAAACATTACCTCTATGTTATTACTTTTGAAATCTTCACTGATCATAAAAGCTTGAAATATCTATTTGATGAGAAGGAACTCAATATGAGACATAGACGGTGGCTAGAGTTGTTAAAGGACTATGATTGCACTATCTCTTACCACCCTGGTAAGGGGAATGTCGTAGTAGATGCCCTTAGCAGAAGAACTTATTCACCTGGGTTGGTGAGTGCTATCCACTTCTGGGGGTTTGCTATCAACGTTAAGCGAATGGAAATCATTTGATAGTAGTTCTGATACTATAACTATTCCTTACCAATACAAACCAGAGATCTGGGATAGAATAAAGAAAGGTCAGGAGGATGATCCCGTCCTTAAAGACTTGAGACAACAACTAGAGAAGAATGAGATAGAGGGGTTCCAGATACAAGATGGGTTACTGTATAACCATCATAGTGTTTGTGTACCAAACACACCTGAACTAACGAAAGACATCTTACAAGAAGCGCACTGCTCAAATTATCTATTGATCCAGGAATTACAAAGATGTATAATGATCTTCATTCATACTTTTGGTGCCCAGGAATGAAGAAAGATGTTGCTGAGTTTGTGAATTGATGTTTCACTTGCCAGCAGGTAAAGGCTTCACACAAAAAGCCACCGGGATTATTGCAACCCCTCCCTATACTTGAATGGAAATGGGAAAGCATTTCCATGGATTTCGTTACTGGCTTACCTCAGACAACTTGTAGTAAAGATAGTATCTAGGTTATAATAGATCGTCTGATGAAGGTAGCACACTTTATTCCGATAAGTTTATCTTTCACTCCAGACCAGCTTGCTGAGTTATATATTACACATGTGATTCGCCTCCATGGTATACCAAAGGAATTAGTTTCTGATCGAGATTCACGATTCACCTCACACTATTGGGAGAACTTCATGAAAGCCATAGGAACACAACTATGCTTGAGTACAACATTTCATCCACAAACAGATGGTTAGTCAGAACATACGATTCACACACTAGAGGATATGCTACGAGCGTATGCCTTACAATGGAAGGGATCATGGATTAAACATTTACCTCTTGCAGAATTCACATACAACAGCAGTTACCATACAAGTATTGGCATGGCACCATTTGAAGCACTTTATGGACGTAGGTGTACTACTCCTTTGTGTTAACAAGAGGTCGGGATAAAGAAACTTTATGATTCAGATACACTACAAGAGACATGGGAAGCTGTAGAGCTTGCTCGAAAAAGACTATTGACTGCTCAAAGTCGCCAGAAAAACTATAGTGATACCAGGCGAAGAGACCTTGAATTTGAGGTAGGTGACTTTGTATTTCTCAAAGTATCACCTTTGAAGGGTGTTCAGAGGTTTGGCTTGCGTGGGAAGTTAACACCCAGGTTTTTGGGTCCCTATGAAATTATTCAACGGATTGGAAAAGTTTCCTATAGACTTTCACTTCCTCCACATCTTTCGATAATACATGATGTATTTCATGTATCAAATCTGAGAAAGTACATTAGGGATCCAGAGCATAAAATAAGTTATGATGTTTTACATGTTGAAACAGACTTGACATACCAAGAGATATCTGTGCAAATACTTGGCAGGGATATTAAGAAGTTGAGAAACAAAGAGGTGCCTCTAGTTAAATTATTGTGGCAGAACCAAGAGTTTGAAGAAGCCACATGAGAACCTGAGGCAGAAATGAGAGAGAAATACCCGTACTTGTTTGAATGATAACACTATGTATTATGTATATGTTCATTATAAATGAAAGGACGTTCATTCTCTTTAAGGTTATTATGATTTCAATCCTCTTTAAGGTTGTTATGTCTGCATTTCAAGTCTCGAGGACGAGACTTTTTTTAAGGTTGTTATAATTGTAAAGCCTTGAACTTGGCATATCTTGGATCCTATATAAAAAGATCCGGCTCATCAAGAGAAAACCAACGAAATTTGTTTCGTGTGAATCGGACTTCGTTTCGAATTGTTATGATTTTCGGAAGAAAGAGAAGTAAGGAAGGCTAAGATGCCATTAACCCATAATGACTGTCATTAAGACTAATTAAACATGATTAAGGAAATTAATGACGGATTGAAAACCGCTAATGATCATTAGCAAACACTAATCAATAGTTAGCAAAAGGTAAGCGTAAGCCGCGAAAGTTAAATCGCGATTTGTGAAAGTTAATCACGATTAGTGTTAATTAAACGTCTTTAACAAATCTAGAATCCTATAGAATGTTCTAACTTAAGCCCAAGTTTGGGATAAGTTTTGGCTAAAACTATGGGCCAAAACCATGGGCCGCTAAACCATGGTTTTCTAACCATGGTTAGTGGTTTTATGGGGCTTATAAATCGACCTCCTACCCATTCATTCTCTACGACTTCCACTACCACCACCACCCCAAGGGCTAGGGTCGAGAGGTCGGAAGGAGGAGTAGGAGGCGAGGGAGGAGCTCTAGCGAAGCACTGCCGGGAGAACGAGGAGGAGAAAGGTATGATCCTCTCTTAGTTTGCTTCATAAGCTAGGCTTTCAATTCATCCTCTTGTTCTTCCAAGTTTTTTTCTTGATTCATCTTTCTTTCCGATTCATTTTCCTGTTGTGGTTCGAGGAGAAATCTGTGTAACACCCTACTTAGGTGCGGGCGGCTATGTACGTCAGTGACCCTGTGTTTCATCACACGTTCACTCATCTAAGACGCGTGGTGTCTACCGATTCTCCATCGTTTATGTTTCTATTCTTTATATTATGCTTTTACAATTATTTTGATGGAGAAATCTGTGCAATACCCTACTTAGGTGCGGGCGGCTATGCACGTCAGTGATCCTGTGATTCGTCACACGTTCACTAACCTAAGATGCGTGGTGTCTACCGATTATTCATCTATTGTTGTTTGAGTATATTCTTTTAGTTTCGTTGTTATTTTCCTCTCGATTGATTTTATAGAGGAAACTATTTTCATTTTTATTTTGAAATATGTCCCGATATAAGAGAAAACTCTACCGAAATTTTCTGAGAAATATGTCCCGATATAAGGAGAAACTCTGCCAATATTTTCCGAGAAATATGTCCCGATATAAGGGGAAACTCTATCGAAATTTTAAGAGAAAATATGTTCTTGGCGTTCTTCGTGTTCTTCACGTTCTTCGCGTTCTTGACACATTCTTAGCATTTTTTAATACAAAAATAAAATTCGATCTTTTCAGGAGCCTTAAAATAGCCTTTCTAAAAACGAAACACGAGCCTTGCATATACGAGAGAGATCTGGATTAGGTAACGAAATCCTTCCTTTTGCTATTGGGTTTTCATACGAGATTATTGAAATTTTTGATTTTATGTTCTATGCTATAAAGAACCCTAATTTTGGTTGTTTTTGAAAAAGTCTGAACAGTTTCTTTGTGATTCCCACTAAAATAAGGTTGAAGAATCAAATCGATGTGGTGGCTTTGAAAGTTAGGGTTTGGGAGTTAAAATAGGCATAAATACGAGTAAATATGTATATAAATAATATATATGTGGGTCTATACTATTTATTACTGATGATGCAAATCGAAGACTTAATGAAAGAATTACATCATGGGAATTGATGTGGTTTGAGTTGGATCTTGAAAAGAATTGTGTGTGTCACGTTAAGGATGACTAGGAGTAGAACTACAGGTCGGGCATGCAACCTGTAGATTTGTTGGAAGGAACTCGTATTGATGTTTCCCTACCTAAGTGGTACAAGGTTGTCCTGTTATGTTAAATGCGCACGAAATGAATGTTCTGCAACGCGTGGTATCGGGAGTCAATATCTTCGGGTTGAACGACGGAAGATGTGCTCGTGTCTTGTGGAGGCACGAATGGTTCAGTAGAAGCTGGGTCACGATAATATGTATTTAAAGCCGCTAGGTTATATGATTAAATGTTAGCCTGAGGTTTTAAGCAACCGAGTCCTCGAGTACGGTGTGATCATTTGTCTTCCAGGCTGAGGGTTGAGACCCTAGTTAATAAAAGAAAAGAAAATTGTCAGGATAGTATTGGAGGATTGGTTGAAGTGATGTGCGGTGGCATAAGCTTACCAAGATCAACACAATCTCCAATCTCGAAGTATCCACAGCTTTGGAGTCCAAGAAGGGTGGGGTTCCCCTGTACTAATCCCTGACGTGGAATAGAAAGGAACAAGACTTAAATTAACAAGAAGGAATGAAACCTTTTGTGATAACAAGTTTTGCAAAATTACACAATTTGTTTGTTTTTCTCTTCTTCGTTACTTAGCATTCTCTAATTTTTATCCTATGATTTATGGAAAACCCAACAGGTGTCGGTGAGCCATTGCAAGAACTTTAAAAATTCATCCAACTTACATACTAGACATCCAGCTATCCACAATAGCTTTACTTTTTAAGGTAGTTAGTAATCTTTTGTATATTTTCCTTTCAAGATGATATACATGTAAATGGTTATAGTGGGAAAGTGTATCATCTGAACTTTATTTTGTGAATGGAAAAGTGTTGAAATATTTTATTTTGAGTATTTTTATTTGCAGTCTGTTTCTGAATGTTAGTTGTGATGCTGAATAAATTATTGCTGAGTAACCCGATCCAGATATGGGAGGATCCGACGGCTCGGGAATTGGGGTCGTGACAATTTATGCTATACTTAAGATGTGCTTTATCCTAAGTATGGGGGGGGGTGAAGGTGATGATTTCATTATATACTATTATAACAATCTTAAATTATGTGGAGTATACTATTAATCTTTGATTCATAAACTCCAAATTCACATAATTTACATTCTATTAATCCTATACACATATGCAAATGAAATCATCTGGATAAAATATTCTCAAAAACCTCCATTCGTACATTATTTATGGATTATATATGATGGGAATATATTTAATACTAAATATCCAAATTGGCTCTACAAATATCTCTTACATATTATTGGAAAGAAAAGGAGGGGGCTTAATGTAAAATTTCCACTCTTTAAATATGCCACCCACATGCATGCACCCCCTCTTTATCCACTCTTCTCTCTTCCCCATCACCCATGAAAAGTAGCCGTCCATATTCTTCTCCCTTCCCCATGCATGAATGAATTTATTATTTTGTCTTCATGTGCACGGGATGTGTCCCTTTATTCCAAGCAAACATTCATCTATAAAAGAGGCATGACACATGAAGGAAGCCTTCCCCCCTTGGCACTCATGATTCTTACTCCTCCTCCCTCTATTTATTCTCTCTCTCTCTTTGATTTCATGCAGATGAAGGCATAGGCGCCAACAACCCCTCCCCTGATGGTATCATCTTCTCCTCCAACCAGCAGGTCGCTGTGAGCGACCCGTCTTCTCTAGCTTGCTGTTGCGCCTCCAACGCAACATCCTCCTCTGCGACATTTTCCCCGTGCGCCATCGGCTACAACAACCATTGGTTGCGCGCCCAACAACCACCGGCCTCCAGCGCGCCATCCTCCTCTGCGACAATCTCCCTGCGCACCATCGGCTACAGCAACCTATGGCTGCGTGCCCATCGACTACCGGCCTCCAGCGATTCCCCCGTGCGCGCGGTTGTGCGTCAAACAACTCCCCCGTGTGCGCGGCTGTGCGTCTAGTGACCACTCTCCTTGCGTACGGAATTATCCACAGCTTCGCACGGGTTCACCACCAGCGTACGCACCACCTGCCTTGCGCCACCTCCCTCGCACGTCTTCCCCTTTGCACTCCAGCCGCTCCTCCAGCACGGTACCGCGCACCGCTGTGTGTCCAGCCATCTCTCCCGTACGCCGCCAGCCACTGTCATCCAGCAGCTCCCCCGTGCACCAACAACAAACATGCACTCTCTTATACGTGCATGAGGATAACTTGTTTCCATCTCTCTCTCTTTCTCTATTTACTTCCCTTTTTTAAAATGTTAATTGTATTTCAAACCCTTGAATTCTTCTTTATTTCAAATATCTCAAGCATAGACTTAAGTTTCTTCATCAATTAGATTGCACATCTTTGAAAGAAATCTTTTCTAAATTGCAGCTATATTATCTCACTTAGCATTTTATGTGTTAGGCGTTAAATTAAAAATTACAAACTTACTTGGTCCTTGTGGGTTCGAACCTCTACTTGTGCTCTACATTTTTCGTCCCTCCATTACGCTCGTAGTTGTATTATTATTTGTTTAATTCCAATTTATCGTAGGAAAACAACGACTTGACTAAACTATCATTTTAAACCTTGAAAAATCATATCAACATTTTGGCACCGTTGCCGGGGACTAGGAAACATTTGCAATTTTTTTCTTCATTTTAAGTTATTTTCAATTATCTAATCCACACATTTTTGTTTTGTTGGTACTTAGGATTCAAAAAGAAAAAATACTTGTCTTTTCATGCATTTTATTTTCACAAATCTATAATTTGTAATATTTTCTCCTCCTAACTTCTCGATAAAGCTCGCCATCAGCAAGACAAAATATTACGGATTAGCGCCAGAAGTGCAGGCACTGTGAGCTTCCCTTTCTCTTCGGTTTCTTCAACTTCTGAGGGAGGAAAATGCAACCATTCATCGAGTCATAGCTCCTCTGAATAGGGGACCACCCATCAGCACACATTATAACCCTGCCACAGAAGATGTAGTCCATTGGGTTCAGATTCCACCTGAGTAGGAGATTTTGAGATTAAGCCAGCATCCCTCTCCCTGATTCCGAAATACTATGGAAATGAGAATGAAGACCCCTTTCTTCACATCCAAGACTTCTGCTCGGCATGCGACACAATGAGTATCCCTGGGGTAGATAAGGAATACATCTACATGAAGGCCTTCACATACTCACTAAAACAAAGAGCACTCTAATGGCTTAGGAATTACGGGACTCCTCTCACTTCCTAGAATATCTTAAGAGAAGCCTTCATCAAGAAATACTTCCCAATAGGAAAAACAAATACCCTAAGACAAGCCATATCATCATTCACCTAGAGGAACAAAGAACCCATACACGAAGCATGGGAGCGATTTAAGGAACTTCAAAGGAAATGCCCTCATCATGCAATCCCCAAATGGAATCTAGTTCAGATATTTTATGAGGACATAAACACATCATATAAGAGAGTGATTGATGGCTCCTGCGATGGAAACTATATAAGCTGTGATGAACATTTTGTCTAGACTTTATTTGAAAATATAGCAGATAATTCGGTGAAGAGTTCCTCCATTTAACAATACAATGGGAACATGAGATCAGTGAACATAATCGATCATGAGAGATCTACCAATGACCTATCCAAAGAAAGTCATGATAAATGGGAAACCCTCTCCATGCAAATGGACCTTATGACCCAAGCCATAGGAAAGTTGGCTATGAACAATCCCATCGTTCAAGAAATTAATCACACCCCATTCACTTATAGTCAAGACATGACCCCTGAGACTGTGAATTGGGTACAAAGAAACCAGGGAGGAGCGTATTCAAACACCCAAAATGCAGGATGAGAACAATCAAATAATGGGTGGAATGGACAACATAACTATCATTTCCAGAATCACATCCAGCCCAGACAACCGCTAGTACCACCAGTGACTCAACCACACATTACTGCTGTGAATTTTGATGCCTTGGCGCAAGCTATACAACAACTTGCCATAGCACAACAGCAGGCCACTTAAGCTCAACAACAAGCCAACTCTGAAAATTCCCGACAATTTGCTGAGATTAGATCATACATCCCAGTCGCCTCAACCTCTACCCAATCCCAACACCAACAAGGCCACTTCATCTGAAGTACTTCAAACTCCACCACCTGCCGGATCTTTCACCTCACCACCTGGTTTTCAAAACCAAAATCAAGGATTCTCCACATCTCCTAGGATAAATCAAGGGAACACACAACAAGCATCTAGGAATCAAGTGAATTTGAAAACTCCATCCTGAAAAAACCAATCTGCTAATGCGGTCACTATGAGAAATGGAAAAACCACTTCTACCCTCACCAGACCACTGGCTTCAGAGGATCAAACCGAAATTGAGGGAGAAATTGATGATGAAGAGAAGCTAACTGATTCAACCATGCTCCATCCTTCCTCCCCAACCATAACTATCCCCTTTCCCGGAGCTCTTGATCGAAGAAAGACTCGATCTTCACCATCAATCCAGAGTTAGAAAAACTGTATCTGATATTATCATTAAAATCCCACTCCTAAAAGCCATCGAACAAGTTCCAGCCTTCTCCCAATTCTTGAAGGAAAAATGCACAACAAAAAGGAATCCAAGGGAAAGAGTAAAAAGGACAAAGAAGATATTGAAAAACATGTGCTCCCTCGAGCAACATCTAATGCCATCTCCCAATTCCTGCCTACCAAAAAGAAAGACCTAGGAGCTCCTCTATTTAGATGCAAAATTGGCGAATTAACCTTTGATCGCACCCTGCTAGATAATGGTGCTTCCATCAATCTCCTCGCTATTGCTATTATGGAGCAATTTGACTTAGGAAAGCTGAAACATGTGTCGATGATTTTACAAATGGCTGATCATTCTGTAAAAAAACCAAGAGGACTACTTGAGGATGTGATAGTTGATGTCCAAGGCCACCAATTCTCGGTTGATTTTGTTGTGATGAATATGGATCAAGCGAATACACTGAATGAGACACCCATCATACTTGGACGACCATTCTTGGCCACTGCTAAGGCACATTTTGATTATGAGGATGGGAGAGTAGAATTTAAAATCGATGCTAAAGTCAGTCATGTTGATCTTGTCACCCCTACTTCTGTTTACTCTGAGACTGAAGATTGTGGTTACATAGAGAGATGTGTTGTTCTCAACATACAAAATGACTTTGCTCCCATCCATCTCGTCAAATATCCTTTAGAGGTTAGTCTGAACACCTCTAGATCCACTTATAAGAACACTTCTCGTGAAATTACCACATACAATCTGAATATCGCACTGGAAGCTCCATCATGACCTCTCACCAGACAAGAAATTGATGAGCTTGATAATTCCTGGGACACATTAAACTCTGAACTCACATTGACCTCAGCCATGATCATGCCCATGATGGAACCACCATTTGAGACCATTTCTGTAATAGATTTAGGAAACACTACAATTCTGACTTCACCGACAACCATTGTTGAATTGAAACCACTACCCAAATATCTGAAGTATGCTTTCCTAGATGATGCGCACATTCTACCAGTCATTATCAATGCCAACCTAAATCATATGCAAGAAAGCCAACTCATGGAGATTTTGAAAAAGAATTCCCAGGCCATAGGATGGAAGATAACAGATCTAAAAGGAATCAGCCCAACATTCTGTACACATCACATATATCTAGAAAATGATAGTAAACCCTCTCGAGAAATGCAAAGACTGTTGAATCCCAATCTACGAGAGGTTGTGAAGAATGAGATCTATAAATGGGCAAGCACGTGTATCATTTATCCTATTGCTGATAGCCCTTGGGTCAGTCCTCTCCAAGTTGTCTGCAAGAAAGCTAGATTGACAATTGTAAAAAATGAAAAAGGAGAGGACATACCCACCAGAGTAGCCACATCTTGGGGATTCGGTGTCGATTATAGGAAGCTCAACAAGGCTACCCGAAAAGATCATTTCCTGCTGCCATTCATTGATCAAATCAACGAGAAGCTAGCCCGGAAAGAATTTTTCTGCTTTTTGGATGGATATTCCAGATATAACCAAGTAGCCATGGCACAAGAGGATCAAGACAAAACCACCTTCACCTGTCCTTTTGGGACTTATGCATTCCGACGGATGCCTTTCGGATTATGTAATGCCCCAGCAACTTTTCAAAGGTGTATGATGGGAATCTTTGCAGATATGATCAAAGATTTTATGGAAGAATTTATGGATGATTTTCATTTATTGGAGACTCTTTCGAGGAAACACTCGGATTTTTGGATAGAGTCCTACAGAATTGCATTGAAGTAAACCTGATATTATCCTGGAAGAAATCATACTTCATGGTGAAACACGGGATTGTGCTGGGTCATGTTGTATCAAAGAAGGAGATGGAAGTGGATCCAACAAAAATAGAGACCATCACCCATTTAAGTCAACCAATGAATATAAAAGGAGTTCGATCCTTCCTCGGTCATGTCGGTTTTTACCGTCGATTTATCATGGATTTCCCAAAAATTTCCTGCCCTCTCACCAAATCACTGGAAAAGGACCAAGACATCACATTTACCGAGGAAGCATTCGAGTCATTCCAAACCGTAAAGAAATCATCACTGAAGCACCCATACTACAACCCCCTGATTGGAATTGTGAATTTGAGATCATGTGTGATGCGTCTGATTATGTTGTGGGGGAAGTACTGGGTCAAAGGAAAGATGGGAAACCCTATGCCATCCACTGTTCCAGCAAGACTCTGGATGATGCTCAAAAGAACTACATTGTAACTGAGAAAGAACTATTGGTTGTGATGTTTTCATTAGAGAAATTTCGATCTTACATCTTAGGGTCTTACATCATAATCTACACAGACCGCTCTGCTTTGAAATATCTCTTCACAAAGACAGATGCTAAACCTAGACTCATTAGGTGGGTATTACTACTCCAAGAATTTGATTTAGAAACTCGAGATAAAGCTGGAGCAAAGAATGTCGTAGCCGACCATCTTTCGAGACTCCCTCCATCAATCACAGATACAATCCCAATTTCTGATAACTTTCCAGACAAAAGTATCATGTCCGTCTCTCAACTCCCTTGGTACACAGACATCGTCAATTACATCGTCACTTCCACATTTCCTGATGATTGGCCAAAATACAAGAAAAACAAAACTAAAGCCCAAGCCCGATACTACTACTGGGAAGATCCTTTGCTCTTAAAAGAGGGTATTGATTTGATATGGAGATGATGTATCCCTGATTCTAAAGTCAACGATGTCCTAACTCACTGCCACACTTCTGGGTGTGGAGGACACCATTCAGGGAAGCGAACAACCTCTAAGGTCTTACAATGTGGTTTTTATTGGACTACACTCTTTAAGGATGTCCATCATTTTGCTCAATCTTGTCCTTCCTGTCAAACCAATGGAACAATGACCCGACGCAACATGATGCCCCTCCAACCTATGCACACAGTTGAAATCTCTGATACTTGGGGAATAGACTTCATGTGACCTTTCACCACCTCACAAGGCTATCAACACATCCTGCTCGCTGTTGATTATGTGTACCATTGGGTTGAAGCCATTCCCACTCACGCTGTTGATAGCACCAATGTTGTCAAATTCCTGACAAACCTTTTCCCTTGATTTGGATTACCTAAAATAGTCATTATTGATGGTGGAACCCATTTTCTGAATGCTTCAGTTAAGAATTTACATAAGAAAAATGGAGTTAAACACCGTGTCTCAACTGCCTATCACCCACAGACCAATGGAATGGTTGAGCTATCAAATCGAGAAATTAAGACCATCCTCCAGAAAATTGTTTACTTTGATCATAAAGATTGGTCTCAACACTTACCTTCTTCTCTTTAGGCCTACCGTACAACTTTTTACACACCCTTAGGAATGAGCCCATATCGGTTAGTCTGTGGAAAGCCTTGCCATCTATCCGTTGAGATCCACCACAAATCACTCCGAGAGATCAAGAAATGCCACTTGGATTATGATGAGACTGGAAAGAGAAGACTATTGGATTTATCTGAGCTGGAAGAATTGAGATAAGCCTATGACAACAACTTGTTGTATAAAGAGAAAATAAAAAGATGGCATGATGCGAACGTTTCGAGGAAAATATTTCAAGGAAATAAAAAAGTATGGCTTTTTGATGCAAAATTGAAACTATGTCCAAGAAAGCTGAGATCAAAGTGGAAAGGACCATACATTGTAACCAAAATCTTTAATAACAGTGCAATAGAAATCTGTGACCCACATACGCAAGCCACTTTTAGATTCAATGGTCAAAGATTAAAACCTGTTGTTAAACCCTCTGGTCCCATGCCTGTTTATGCAACATACCTTCTACAAGAACAATACACATTGCCGAGCTGAGGCGTTAAATCATGCATTCTCGTGAGCCTCTCCTCACAGGTATCTTTTTCTTCTTATTTCTCACATATTTATTTTCATTGCATTGCATTAGATAAGTATGGGGGTACCCCTCCACACTACTTAAAAAAACAAAAATACTTTTCACTCACCCCTTCTTTTGGTCCTCCTATTAACCTTGTCTTCACCATGAGGACATGGTCTTTGATAAGTACGGGGGAGTGTCTCTGCATAGTTTTCAAAATTGCATTCTTAAAAAAATTGCAAAAATTCCCCTAAAAGTATTTTCAAAATGCGAGAAAACCACCAAAAATACATCCTTCCTCGTTTTATTCTATCTTTTGAGAAATCAACTCTTCATTGCATAGATCATATACTGAAGCTGAGTTGACCCTAATCCACTTAATTTTATCAGAATTTCACTAGACATGAGCTTTTAAGCTTTCTTCAGGTCCATGTGGACTTTATTCTCTCAGTTCCACTAACTCTCTGGTGAATGAACTTCTGTGTCTGACTAGATCACCTGAGCAACTAGTAGCACTCTTAAACTCTTTTGTAGATATTAAGCAACTGCACTTTGCACTTATCTTGATTGAGTTTATTTTACGAGATACAATTACAATCTAGTTGAGGTGAGGAGTTGTCCTATTGGTTGTGCCAATTCCTGAACCTTATCTATAGTTAGTGAAGGAACTTGACATAGAGGCAACAGGATCTCTCTAGTCTAAGTATGCCAGCAAATAAGCCAGTATCGTGCCTCCAAAGTCAATATTAACTCGATACTACCTTTGATGCCAAACCCAAGACAAAAAAAACACCACAAAAAGGCATATCACAACACAAAATGCCAAAAAAACTACAAAACATGCAAAAATATGCAAAGCAAAAGCAATGAAAGAAGACCACCAAATAACCCTTCTCCATCAAAAGTCGTGGTAGCGTCCCAATGATGCTACCTAAATTCTTAAAAGAGGCCCAAAAAGGCCCAGGGTTATGCTCTGCAAAAGGAAAAGAGTGAGAGCAACTGACCAAAGCGGTCTACGGGAAACCCTGAAAGTTAAGTCCCATTCTCCAAAGAATTATGACCTACTTTTTATGCTGACGTACTTGGGTGAAAAGAGAATATGCCTGAATTCAGGTGAGGACCGAGTCTATATGTGTAGGGAATCATTCGGTACCTCGATAGATCGTGCTGCTAGCTCGTTCTCTTGACTCACGAAAGCAAAACTATCACTAACACTGTTTATACCCATTCAAAGTCCAAGAGAATACTTGTTTCTTAGGGATAAGATGATCTGATAAACCTTCTGAAACCATGTCTGATTTTGTTGGAACTAAGAGGCTGTTGAAACTACAAAACTCAAGTCAAGTCGACAATTCAAACAAATCATTAATCCATGGGCCGCCTCTACTGAAGTTTGTGTATTTGTGTGGTTAGGATCTGTAAACTCGAGACTTTGTGGGTATGTTTGCTGCAAACACTCACCCGATCTATCTTGGCTATTTTCCTTATTTTTCATATTTACTTATCTTATTCTTGCTCAAGACTAGCAAGATTTAAGTATGGGGATGTGATGATTTCATTATATACTATTATAAAAAGCTTAAATTATGTGGAGTACACTATTAATCTTTGATTCATAAACTCCAAATTCACATAATTTGCATTCTATTGATCCTATACACATAACAGATAAAATCATCTGGTTAAAATATTCTTAAAAATCTCCATTCACACATTATTTATGGATTATGTATGATAAGAATATATTTAATACCAAACATCCAAATTGTCTCTACAAATATCTCTTACATATTGTTGGAAAGAAAAGGCGGGGGGGTTAATGTAAAATTTCCACTCTTTAAATATGCCACCCACATGCATGCACCCCCTCTTTATTCACTCTTCTCTCTTCCCCATCACCCATGAAAAGTAGTCGTCCATATTCTTCTCCCTTCCCCATGCATGAATGAATTTATTATTTGTCTTCATGGGCATGGGATGTGTCCCTTCATTCCAAGCAAACATTCATCTATAAAAGGAGGCATGACAGATGAAGGAAGCCTTCCCCCCTTGGCACTCCAGATTCTTACTCCTACCTCTCTCTCTCTCTCTCTCTTTATTCTAACTCTCTCTCTATCTTTTTGATCTCATGCAGATGAAGGCATAGGTGCCAACAACCCCTCCCACGCGGTTATCATCTTCTCCTCCTACTAGCAGGTCGTTGTGAGCGACCCGTCTTCTCCAGCTTGGTGCTACACCTCCAGTGCACCATCCTCCTCTGCGACATTCTCCCCGTGTTCCATCGGTAACAGCAGCCAGTGGCTGCGCGCCCAGCGACCACCAGCCTCCAGCGCGCCATCCTCCTCTGCGACACTCTCCCTGCGCGACATCGGCTACTACAGCTAGTGGCTGCGTGCCCAACGACCACCAGCCTCCAACGACTCCCCCGTGTGCACGGCTGTGCATCTAGTAACCACTCTCCTTGCGTACAGAATTATCCACAGCTACGCGCGGGTGCACCACCGGCGTGCACACCACCTGCCTTGCACCACCTCCCTCGTGCGGTCTTCCCCTTTGCACTCCAGCCACTCCTCCAGCGCAGTACCGCGCACCGGTGTGCGTCCAACCATCTCTCCCGTGCGCCACCAGCCACTGTCATCCTGCGGCTCCCCCGTGCACCATTTATTAATATGTCAATTGCATTTCAAACCTATGAATTATTCTTTATTTCAAATATATCAAGCCTAGCCTTTAGTTTCTTCATCAATTAGATTGCAAATCTTTGAAAGAAATCTTTTTCAAATTGCATCTATATTATCTCACTTAGCATTTTATGTGTTAGACGTCGAATTAAAAATTGCAAACTTACTTGGTCCTTGTGGATTTGAACCTCTACTTGCTCTATATATTTTTCATCCCTCCATTATGTTCGTAGTTGTATTATTATTTGTTTGATTCCGATTTATCGTGGGAAAGCAACGACTTGATTAAACCATCATTTTAAACCACGAAAAATCATATCAACAGATTTGTGTTGTTCATATTCATCCTGTTTATCACCTTTTTTGTTGCCTATACTTAGGGATACTCTACCCTAAGTATAGGGGGGTGATGTTCTTCATCTCATATCTTTTTGAGTCTATACATTCTCTTCATCAGTTTTCCCCTTTGTACACTCTACTATACTTAGGATTACTTGATCCTAAGTATAGGAGGGGATCACCAACTTCTTTTCTTTTTATCTTTTCTTTGAGTTATTGTGGCATAGGAGTCTTTTCACCTTTCTATACTTAGCACGAGTTATGTCTTCCTTTGTCATTCTCTGATCACTATGAGGACATAGTTCGAGCTAATTATAGGGGGGTGTTGTATATATTGTATATATACTTTAGACATAACTCGTACTTTTAAATATGTTTATTTGGGGGGGATATGTATATAATTTTGTGAAATCCATACGTGTTAAAAAAAATAAAAATAAAACAAAAAAATAACAAAACAAAAACAAACAATAAAAACAACAACAAAAACAGCTTATATATATTTTACTATCCCTTTTCCATTTCTTTAAAAAATACCAAAAACTTGCATAATTAAAAAAAACTCTTTGCATTGTTCATAGTTTCTTGCATTTGCATGTGCATTCTTCAGGATAGTATTGACATTTAAACTATGTCTGGAATAAAATTGAAGAATGGATCTTAGTTCGACCTTAATCCACCTAATTCTCAGAGGAACTTCAATGAGAAGTAAGATTTTAGAAGCTTCAGGTCTTTGACTTAATTCTTTGAGTTCCACATGACAATGTGCAATGTTTGACTCTTAGTGTCTAACCTGGTCTCTTCATTTTGGGGACAACTCTGGAATATGAAATTAATTTGTATTCTTGCACTATGCACTTAGCTCAACTTAGACGGGATGTTGGAAGACTGTGTGAGTTTCTTTTCTGGTAGCGTAGAAATCTAAAGATCGGAGTACGGGTTGAAATAAAGCTTCGGAAAAGGGATGGACGGCTGGGCACATTTTTTTCTAAGACCCCAAAATATGTATGGAAATAAAAAGATTCTATATCCGTAGGGGCACAATAAGAACCAAGCAGAACAACCAAAAATCCAAATACAAAGAAGCAACTACCAAATAAATATCTGACCAAAAAAGGTCCAAGCTTCAATATAACCTGCAGATCTTGGTGGAGACTCGGCTACACTGGCCAGCTTTACAAGGAGAGGTGACTACACTGGCCACACTCCAGTTCTTTTCTCCTTCTTCTAACTTCTTCCTCAATTCGATTGTGAACACAGTCCGACAGAGCTTAAAAGGAAATATTGGACTCCCCAAGGACGAGTTACTGGAGAGGATATTTGCATGGTAGTCCAGTATTCTGGATGGGAAGAGCTAAAACCTTTCACACACATGAATCGATTGTTCAATGTTCATAGGGTATGCTTTGGGAAGAGGATTGATCTAAGATGACCTCTTAGACGAAACCGTGACAATGATGTGTAGAACTTGAAGGCTGTCGATTTTAAAATTCTAAGTCTCATAGAAGTTTCGACACACTAATATTCCAAAGGCCCGACATATCCAAACTACAATTTTATGAAGATAAATTTAATACTCAATATTGTCCTACCTTCTTTATTTTCCTTTCTTTTTCTTTTATTCACTTATTCTTTCAAATAAGTGTTTGCTAAGGAACTAGCAAAGGTAAAGCATAGGAGGATGATGAATCTGTGATTCGTCATCTTTATTCATTTATTCTAGCTTAAAATCCCTTATAAAATACCTGCATATAACACTAACTTCATATTCTTACTAACTTGCATCTGTTTGTAAATATTGTACACTTCTTACTAATTTTAACCTAAATAAACAAAGCAAGAAAGAAAGTAAAAAAAGGAAGACTGTATACATGCTGACCCAAACCCCGAGAGAAGGTCAAGACTTGACCTGATCGACTAAGAATAAAGTAGGGAGAGATAGGGTCCTTAAGCAGAAAATCCAAAAAAATGTGTTTTGTGTATATCTATAAAAATCTGACACTAATTTATTTGTGCCTTAATTGACCTCAAATCAAATAACTTTCAAAACCAAAATTGTAATAAAAATGTGTTCTAATTAATAAAAATAATTGCACAATTAAATCATATACATAATAAAAGTAACCACACTTGGAAAAAGCCACAAAGCACTAATTGAAAGACCAATTCCGGCTCCATATGAACTCAAATTGATCTAATCTCATTCCATGGATTCTAAATAATATTATCTTTAAAATGGTTGTGATTTCATAATTTTTGAAGTTGCGAGTAAAAAGTTGGTTTTCTGGGGTGGTTTGTGTAATTTTCCCATGTATTTTGTAGATATTGTATTTGTATATATTTGTAAAAACTTTTACTAATTATTTAAAATAAAAAAATTAAAATAAAAAAATTAATTAAAATTTTAAAACAAAAAAGCCAATTTCCTCAATTACCTTTGTATATAATGTCATATATGTATATAGTATATGTATATAGTTGCTATTTTTTATTAACCACCATAAAAAAATAAAAAAAACTATTTTTATTCAAATAAATAAAGCGATGAAAATAAAAAATCAGTTAATTTTGTAAATAGTTTTATCTCTCTTTATCTCATCTCAAATTTCGTCTCTAAATTCAAAAATTCAAATTTCATCTCTATCTTTTCTATTTATATGGCTCCTTCCCCCTCATTCCAACTTGATCAATCTTTGGTGAGAGGAGCTCGATCTCCGAGAGTCTTCTTGTCGAGAAAGGTGTCTAGCCTCCGAGCCGTCCGTTGACAACGAGTCGGCCTTCGTCGAGGAGATCACGATCATTTCCACTCCTAAGGTGAGATCCGCCATTATTTTTCTTCTTATCTTTATCATAGATTAATCGTAGTCTTATTTTTCGCATTTTCTCATCATTGTTAAAATTTTCACCTAGATCTTAGAATCATCACACACGATTTAATCCGCCACCGACTTGAATTTTTCATCTCACATTCTTGATCTCTCTGCGTTCAATTTCTATCTTCCACGATCTATCAACTCCGACCACGTTCGGGTCAGAGAATCGGGTTCGATCCTTACGTTCGCTGGATCCCCGTTCATTTTTCTATGTGTAAATAAATAAAAAATTAATAATACAAAAAATATATTTGTTTTCTTACTCTCCCTAACATTGGTTTTTGCATGATAATCTTAGAAACAAATAACAATAAATTTTTTTCTCATTTTCTATTTTTTATTTTTTTGATTTACAAAAAATATAATAAAATATCTTTTCTATTTTGTTCTGATTGACAAAATATATATATAATAAATAAATAAAATAAAATAAAAAAGAAGTGGGTGGTCGCCCTCCTGGCACCGCCGCCCCCTCCCTACGGCCATCGTCCTTCACAACCTGGGCACACACAACCTCATCCGTACAGCTGGGCCGCCTCCATCATTATTGCCGGTGGTGGAGTACCGACCAGCATTCTCCAACCATCCTCCGCACGCCGCCGCACGAGGGGCACCGCCGAAGACCCTCTGCTCGCGCAGAGCCCTTTCTCCCCAGCCCGCACAGTTCAAGCCGTCGTACCATTCTCCGACGCCCTCTGCCCGACTTTGTAAGCAGCACACCGATGCGCTCCTCCAACCTGCTCCACCATCCACGCGTAGCCATCAGCTACCCGTCTAACGGCCACCTCACTGATCTCTGCCACTCTAGTGCAGATCACTGAAGCCACTTGGGAAGACCGCCGTCGGGGTGTGTGTCGCTCCGCCTCAGCACCGGCCCATCCATCGTCGTCCTTCGCGCGAGCTCTGGCCTTCCGCCACTCACCCGAGTGCTTAGACACACGTCATCGGTCACCGCCCGCCCTACTATCAACCTCCTCTTCTGCCGTGAACCACCCAGCACCATGCCACCGTCGCTCCATCGACCTTGTTGGCTACGGCCAGCCGACCCCGTGTGCTTGGAGAGAAAAGGGGGCGGTGCACCTGCGCCCCTCATTTTTCTTGAAAAGAAAGGAGCAACGAAGACGCCCTAGGGTTTGATTATTTTATTGCGAAAATTTCACTTCAGCCCAGATATTACCCAAATTACAGAAAGAACCCTGATAGTACAAGCACGTGCCACGGAAGTAAATCAGCGATAAATTACGAATTCTCCCCTTCGTTTATTTCTTGTTATTCATTTATGTGAGAACAATAAAATTTGCAGAACAATCCCATTCATCCAGACATTATTTTGCATGTCCTTTTTATTTAAATAAATGTTTTTCTTGACAAATAAATCTTTCAAAAATCAAGCTACACATCTGATGTGATTATCTTGCTAGCATAAATTTTTAATTGCATTTTCTCATTATTTACTATTATTAAAAAAATAAAAAATAGCATTTTATTTTCCTGGAGTTCAAAAATTCGTAAAATTGAAATCTTGCTTTAACATTTCAAAAAAATTAGAGTGGTTTTGTTTAACTGTCCTTTAATTTCTATGCAAACTTCACATACTAATTTTTTTATAAAACCCCAAAAAATTAAAAAATACTAAAAATCTTAAAAAATCACATAAAATTTTACAGAAATCCAATAATCATGATTTCAGATCCTGTTTGTAGATTAAAGCTTTTAGTTTATCCTAAAAATAATTGGCAAGAGTTTTGGGCATAAAAATATTTTTAAATTGCAAATTACTCCAGGATGTGCACAATTTCGCATTTTCTCACTATTTGATTTTAAAAAAAATCTGAAAATTTCACAAACATTCTAAAAAACCTTTCAAAACTTTAAAGACCCAAAAATAATTTCTCTGAATTTTTCTGAGCATTTTCTATAAATTGAAAAATTACAAAAAGAGTTGGTGTGCCTATTTTTGATCTTGTAAATATTGTCTCCGTATTATTTTTCAAAATAGAAAATTGCAAAATTAAAATCACTAAAAAATTAAAAAAATCAGATAATATAAAAAATATAAATAAAAAAGTTAAAGAAATCAACAATATAGAAAATAAAAAAACCAAGGATAGTTATCCTTTGATATTCCTGTTTTTCTCTTAATAGATTTTTGATTAATTGAATAACCCCCGGGATTTGTAGCCTCCCTGAGTTCGACCCTATCCCATATAGGTTAATAAGTAGAAATAAAAATAATTTGTTTGTTTGACTTGGGATTTTTGGGGATAGCAACGACATTACTTTACCATTTATTTTCGTCCTCGAGATCTTGTGCCAACACTATGACCACTTCCAACTTCATCAATCACCATCCACCCACTAGGAAAGAGGACACTAGTACACTGCTTGTGAGACAAGCCATTTCTTACCACATGTATGATCATACTCTCCTTGACGACGGTGCATCGATTAACTTAAGACCATTCAATTTGGTACAGTCTCTTCATCTTTGACCTCTCAAGAAAATCGTGATGATTTGTCAATTCACTGGTGGATCTATAAAGAGGACAAGGGGTATTATTGAGAATGTCTGCACTTAAATCTAGGGCATGAGATTCACTATCATTTTTTTGTATTGCCCATGGAGACCTCCACCCATGTGGAGCATTTTTCTATCATCCTGGGATGGTCCTTTCTAGGTACACATGTGTCGTTATTGATTATGAATCTGAAGAGGTATGCTTTAGTTCTAACAATGAGAGAATCTTGATTACTGCACCCACCATGGACCAGAGACCCACATTTGATGAGAGTGTACCCTTGTCAGTCGACCCTGAGGACTATGATCTATCTACTAATATCAGAGAAGTTTGTTTTATCATGTGGATGATACTAAGACATGAGAATTCCTATTTAGGGAGGAAGACACAGATAACATATACCTTGGATTTCCCTTCTCTTACGTGTGGTGATGTGTTGATGATATCCATAGCGTTTACTTCATAGACACCTTAGTGTGGCGGGGAAACTTAGGAGAGACTTCACAGGCTGAACATGACTACACCACTACTTATGGATATCTTATCCTAAGTATAGGGGGATACAAACCGAGTTTTGATATGTTCATTCCCACCCTCCGCCCTTCCTGCACGTTTCATACAATCTGCTATACTTAGGATTAATTGATCCTAAGTATAGGGGATGATTGAATTCTCATTCGTTCATTCATTCATTCATTCATTATTACTCGGTCATTTTAGTATAAATTTTCCTATATTTAGTACAAGTTATGTCTTCCTTTTCTATTCAATCTCTGTGGATATAACTCAAGATAAGTATAGGGGTTATATATAGCTTGTATATATTTTAGACATAACTCATACTTGCATAATATGGCCAATTAATAAAATTTAATCACACATGAATATTCTTTGTAAATATAACAAATAAACTGATTAAAAACATTTTACAAAATGTTTCAAAAATGATTGGAAAACCTCTTTGAAAAATCCTTTGAAAACTATTTGGAAAATGTTTTATAAAATATTCTCAAACCTTTGTAAAAATATTTTATTTGTAGAAAACTCTTCTTTTGTTTGAATAAAATATTTTTGAAATCTATTTGCAAATGGTTTTGAAAATAGTTGCGAAAATAGTTTCAAAAATCTATACATACTGTTTGAAAAAATTTACGAAATGGTTTTTAAATTTTGTAAATGTTTGCAAAAATTATTTATCAATATATTTTCAAAATAAAGTTCTCAAAATGATTAAGAGAATGTTTTCAAAATGTTTGAGAACCTTGTACCCACTTCAAGCAAAATGAATTCTTTCTAAACCCTCAACATAAAACCTTTAAATACCTTGTGTAATTTCTTCACCTAATTCTTGTAAATAAAAATTACATTTCTATGTAAATATTTGCACAAAAATATTTACCAAAAGTCTTTCACTTCTGAAAAATCTCTAAAAATTTGTAAAAACAAAAACTGATAAAAATTTACAAAATGTTTTCGAAAATCACATAAAAATTTGCAAAACCTTTTCAAAATTTACAAATGTTCAAAATCAGAAAATGGTTTCAAAATTATTTTCTACATTGTGCATAGCATTTGCATTTTTTCATATTGATAATGAAACCTTATAGGAACTGGAATTGAGATGATTCAGGTCTGCCAGACTTAACTCTTTGACCACAAGACTAGGTTCATTGTCGTCTTGACTGTCTAAGTAGAATATTTTGGAAAACAAACATGACTATTGTTGATAGTGACCTAACTTGCACACTTCACTTTACACTTTGCTCAAATCAGTTGAAGTGGTAGAGGGCTGGATTTGCCGGCATGAGACGCAAGTCAATGGAAACATCGAAAGTCACACATATGTGGACATTGTATCCCAACTCGGTCCACAAGCCATGATGTTTAATGACAAAATGTCGTGGGTTGCAACAATGCTTCAAAAGAGAGATAGTCTACTGGCTCACGAGGAAAAAAGCCCTTATGAAAATATTGTTGTATATAGTATAAAAATGTAGAAGTCGAAAACTTCAAAAAAATAAATTGGAAAAAATTAATAAAAATTACTTCCTGTCGGAGCATATGTATTCAAAAAGAAATCTTGACTTCGAAGTCAAAGACATGAGAGTCTGCAGCATGATGTCTTGGCTACACTGTTCAAGCATCCTATTGATAGGTAGATGCATTGGTTTGCATCCATTCTCTTCTCCACCTGCTCTTATTGAGCTGGTTATACTTGAATTTAGAAGGGAATACCTCACTTCTCGAGGAAAAAGTTATTGGACTCGGGAATTAGGGTCACTATGTTTGAGAAGACCGACTTTTACCACAAGAGGATCTACATATCACACACACTGTAAATGATAGACTTATATTACTAAGGGACTGTGTATGACATCGACTTGTTGTAACCTGGCTATTGAGGAGACTTGGGCAGAGTTTCATGGTTCTTGAAGGATGTTATGTTCCAAGTCTTGTCCCAAACAAGGTTCTGACCAAACTGACAATGTAAAGGTCCTACTGAGCTCCAAACTTCGATATTATGAAGACAAGTTTAAAAGTTAAATTAAATCCAAGTTCTTTCCTTTTCTTTTTTTTTGCACTTATAGGAATAGATGTTTTCTAGGGACTAGTAAAGGAAGTTATGGGAGGGGTGATGAATCTCCATTTCATCACCTTTATTCTTTCATTTTGACCTTAAATCCCTATCTAAATGCATGTATATATCATTAATTTGTCAAAATAAACACTCCATAATTTGTATAAAATACTATATAAAAGACTCTATAATTAATGTGTTTAACTCCAAAATTAAAGAATAACGGATGAATAAAAAAGAAATGAAAGACCATAGGTGTTGAATGCCCCTAATCCTCGAGACCCAATCATACTGATGATTTGGTTGACATGGAATAAAGTAGGGGAAGATACAACAGATGAATTGTACATATAAGATACCAAAACCTAATTTTTAATTCATCAATAATTAATTTTTAGGGACCTATTTTATTCTTCATTATTTGCACAACAAATCAATAAACTTTATACATAAACATTGTAGATAAAATACAAAGAAAAATACTAAATTGAATTCACTTAAAAAATAATGTGTAATGTGCTTGAGATGTACAAAATAAAAAGCCACAATAAAAATTTCACAAACCTATATCTTCTCCATACTGTATCAAAATGGACCAAAATCACTTCATTATATATAACTTCTGATAACATATTTAATGAAGGTAGTTCCATTTAATTTAGAGTTAAGATGCAAAAGTTTAGTTTTGGGCCCTCGTTGTGCAATATACCTATATATTTTATTCAATATATTTATTCTTTGTATTTTACAAATGTTTTATTTTTTTTTATAAAATTGTATATATTATTTAAAATATATGTAAATAATTAAAATAAACTAAAATAACCAAAAGGTAATAAAATAAATAAGTCTATTTTAGATATAGATGAAATACATCTATATATACCTATAAGAATAATGTGCATAGATAATGAGATGTACCTACAAACTTAGAAAAATACAATAAAAATATCCAAATGTGTATAAAATTAAATCAATAATATATAAATAACTGTATAAAATAATAAAATATGGAATACAAAATAAAACGAAAATATCTGAATACATGCATTTATACCTATCAATAGACATGTAAATATCAACTTATATTATATAACCTTAAAAAAATAAAGAATAGAAATTAAATATTGTAAAAAATTAGGAAAAGTCTTTCTATAAAAAAATTTAATTAATTAATTTAACAATTATTGTTGATTTTACAATGTATTTTTTATTCCAGTCAACTGTCCTTCTTCCCCTCTGACCTGTGTCAAAGTCACGAACCACCTGTTTTCTCTCCAATTTTCATGCCTCTACCATATCCCTTCTTCATTGTTCCCTTCCATCCATGTACAATATGATCCACCATGATCATCACCCTCCCATCTCCCATTGCTCTCTCTCTCTCTCCATGGCACATCATCACACCTCGACATCTCCCTGTCCACCATACTTATATCTTCACCTCATCGTATTTTTGGGTTGGGTTTCCTTTCTACCACATCTTATACCCTCAGAGCACATCCATGGTGATGTTGTTTGTGACAGGAGATACTCATCGTGCTTCGCAGTGAGGAGGAACAACGTAAGAGGAGGTTCCCAGCCATTGTCGGAGCACCTCTCATGGCGGTCCATCTCCTTGGCCTTCGGTCAAGTTGAAGGTTTTCCCTTTTCCCACATCTTTTCGGTAAGTTTCCTTTTCGTATTTACATTCTGCATTTAGTTGATGTCTTAATTTCTTGTTTTAGTTTATATTTAGGCCAATTGTAAGTCATCAGAGCTCTAAAGTTTTGGACTTCATCTCCACCATAACACCCCTATTCCAACCCCCCACTAGTCTCCCCATTGCCTTACCCTCACGCTTCTCCACTTCTCGCATAATCTAGACCCCCCGATCCGTGTCAAATAAGCAATTTGAGGTCCATCATCACCACCCATCATCGAACCTAACCACCACCTCCATTTCTCCCTCTACCTTTGCCAATAAAGGTCTGAATCACATCACCAGGATCTCGTCGACATTTTTGTGTATGTACATCGATCAGAAGACCCCATCTAGGCGGGTCTTGCTCCAGGAACAGGACCAACATGTCCATTGAGCTTCGCGACTTACCAAGACCCCATCGTTGTGTCCTGGAGCTTTTTGAGGAGCTCGACAATGACATTAACCATCCCCGAGCATGTGGATCACTTCAACGTCGAAAAAAAAGCTCAGAGGAGGGTGGACCTAAGGAACGAAGATGGGGGAGGTTAAATTCTTCCATGTTCTTTGAAGAAAGCAGCCACCGTTCGATCTGTGGAGGATCTCAGATCAGTTAGGCACCATCATATTTGAAGGAGCAACGATCATTTTATATTACGTGGGATATAATCTCTGCCATATATCCGCGAAAGGGGTATCAACGATTTTGCACCATCGATTCACTGAAGCAACGCCGATGTGTCATGCGCTCAATCGTTCGATTGCGTGCCCTTTTTGGGATAATTGCATAAGTATCCCTTAGTTTATTTTATTTTCATTTTAGTACTATAATTAGTTAAAGACCCGTTATTTTTCTATAAAAATTGCAAAACGACCCTCAAGTTTCTTGCATATTATTCTTAGGTCCTTTCCAACTCAACACACATGGCCCCTCACGCGAGCTGGGCATTTTGCGTGTATATCCTAGTAGTTTTTGTAATTTCTATTAATATCAAAAATTCAAATTGTAGTTAAAAATTTATTGGAAATTTGCAAGTTCCCTCCCTCATATTTCATTTACAAATATGCCTCTACCATCTTGATTTAATTTTAATTATGCATTTCTTTTTATTAAGAAAAGTTCATGTTCTTAAAAAATTCTCAAAAAATGATATATATGCACTATTGATTTCTTGTTCATGCTATATTTTTTAATTTCCCTTTTATATGTATTTATGATTTATGAAAAATTATTTGAAGCTATTTTTTTTCCTTTTTTACATTAAAATATAAAAATTTAAAAATCTTTTTGAAAAATTCCAAAAAAACTTCTTTTTTGTTTATTAGCCTACTTTATGCCTCTAGATAAAAAAATCAAAATCTCAAAATAATATCTTAAAATTAGCAAATCGTTGATAATATTAAAAATAATAAAATATATTTAAAAATAAAAATAGTAGTTTTTGTTTCACATTTTTATATATACTATTGTCTCGCTATTAAAATTGATTCTAAGAAATTTTGAGCCATTATCCTATTTTTAAATCTCAAATCAACAATCCATGTTTTGCTTATTTATAAGTTTAAAAATATAAAGTAATTTGAAAAATACCCAAAAACCCTTAAAAAATAAAAAATTTGAAAAATATGAAATGCTTTATTTGTTTACTTTTGCATATTTTTATCTATATAAATATATAGCTTACCTTAAATAGCATATATATAATATATAGTTTTTATTATTCTTAATTATTATAATATTATAAATATATTTGAAAGCCTTAAAGAAGGACTGTTTTTTGGTTAATTTCTGAAATTTGTATATTTTTATATATTTATTATATATATATATTACTTTTCTGAAATATATTATATACCCTTATATCTATAACTATATTTATATATTATTTAATTAAAAAGAAATTAGAAATTTAAAAAATAAAAATATGATTAATTAAAAAAATCAGTTTAATCAATCATAAACCCACAACCCTGATTGATTTTATGCAGACCTGTATATACATATTTGCTTTGTTTATTTATTTAAGTAATTCCTCCTACGTCCCCTGCTTCTTGTGTTCGACCCCTACATGCTTGTGCACTCTACACTAGTTTGTAGGGTATAATAATTTCTGATCCACATGCTTATTGCATTGCTTGATTCTTATTTGTGGGTTGATTGTTATTTTGATCATTGTGAGTGGTTACCTCAATGATTGTGGTTTGACTTATGAGACCACACAACCGCCTTGCTCCGACAAAGGGAAATAGAAGAAGGTCAATTACTAGATCTTAGCGTTACCTGTGCAGGATAAATGATGGGGATCGCGAAGAACATAATGGGAAATGAAATGGTAGTGGATGCGTATCGAAAAACGTTGGAGAAAACCAGATTAGGCATGGAGCTCAAGCTTCATGTCAAAAGGAAGTTTCTAATTACTCCTAAATTAAACACTAAAATTAGAAATTAAATAAGGTAAATGAAAATTAGACCTATATTTTACCCAGAAACAAAAGAACTATGCCTCGATTCGACCTAGGAGTCGAAGAGGTAGAACCACCGATGGAGCACCGATAATGGCTTGGATCTCCTCCAACAAGGCTCCTCCATGCTGGAAAACATCAGCCACATTCTCTTGTCACTGGCTACAGACCTTAGAAACATTCTGAAGGTATAGGAATGATGTAGGAATGATCAAACCTTCAAAAATGGTGTAGAAGGTGGATTTATAAGCTGAAGATCAATGCATTTTGAGGAAAGGTGGCATGCTTGGTGTTGGTGGTAGGTAAAGGAGCATGGGTCGACGAGGGTGTTAACGTGCATGCTACATGATGGTGGATGGCTCAAGGAAGGGGGAGGAGTGAATAAGTCATGAGAAATTGGAGAAAATAGGTGCAGTGCAGTTGAGGGCAGTAGAGTTGACCAGAGTCAACAATTGGAGGCCTATGGTGGACCAATCAAAAAATTCCATGTCAAAAATACTAATAAAATCAATATAATAGTAAATGAATTAACTATTTTTTTAAAGCATGAAAATGTTTGTAATTTAATGTAGTACTTTATGACTAGTCTCTTTATTTTTATAAGGCCATTTATTATTGGTCAATATTTGCATGCATATATAGGTAAACATATATTTATTTCCTATATTTTAATTTGTAATTGCATTTTATTATTACATACATGTATTTTATATATTTATAATTTATTTAATTACATATTTGGATATTTTTATTTTATTTTTTTGAATTTATTTGTATACTTAAAAATTATATACATATATCTTATAGGTATATTGTAATATACTTTACCTATATAGTGATGTATATTATTTATTTTTAAATTATTTTTAATGATTTTATTTTATTTTATTTTATTTTTTACATATATTTTAAATAATAATTAATATTTATAAAAATAAAAGAAAGTGAAAAATATAAAAAGTAAATGTATTGAATATTATATAAAGGAATAATGCACAATGATGGTCCAAAACCTAACATTTGCATCTTAACTCCAAATTGAATGAAACAACTGATGAATATCTGATTCATTATGTATACCCATGCTTATTAAGCAAAATACGATGCATTCTTCAAGCATTTCACATCTCGTTATACATGATTCACAACAAAGTCTCGTCCTAGATAATGCATGCAAAATAGAAACTTGAAAAGACATATATTCATAAAACGGGCACTAAATTCATTAGTATCTTCACATAGCTTATAATGCAAGTATAAAATACCTCATACACCCTCAAAGTAGTATTTATCCTCCAAATTTTCAATATTAATAACAAGTGAATATAAATACAACTACATAACAAACCACAATGATCGTTGATGTTTGCTTAAAGTTCTATTCAATTGATTATGATTCTATATAAGACCATGTACATAATGGATTATTTACGAAACTACAAATACATTATCAATCACCAGATAGATGATATTAACAAATCAATAAGTTACTTATATGATCATCATAGTAGTTAGTAATATATTTCTATTAGACACCTACTCTATACACTTGGTATACGACTTGACAACCTATTAAAAATTTATTCAATCTAAACTACAAACAAGTCAAGACCTACACCTATTAATCAAACTACATATATATCATATAAATCCAATCCAAACTAAACAATGGATGTGCTTATTATTTTTCATCCAACATATGTGGTAGGACTATGTACCAACTACATGTACTATATGCTGAACTGAGCCAGAAATCGACCCACATGAATCTCATCTCTTTCCCTATGTAAAAGAACACCTCGTACCTTATGCCTTACGTCTCTCCTTTATTTTGCAGGCAAACTCATGCCATCCACAAAGGAACGCAACAATCTTCTAGTACTACTCAAAATCTCTGACAAACATCACAACCTCCTCGTCTCCTCCCCAAAGCACATGGCCTTAGCTTCTATATAACGGTAGTACGTGAGGAGAGAGGAGATGACGACCATCATCATAGAGATACCTGCAACCCATCTCCATTCCCTCTCTAGGACATCAAGACCTTTATCTAGCACCACCAAGTGCCACACTGCCGTTGTAGGTGCGTCCCTCGAACCTGCCCAACTGTGCATAAACTGCCTACTAGCGTGCACTCCGACTGTGACACCGCACATCACCTCCAGTCCCTGTGCACCGTCGGGTGCGCAACAACCCATGTGTCATGGGCCTCTTCCATGAGCCCGCAACACCGTGTGTGTTGTCGCCATCTAGCCACATCATTTCGCTGTAAGCCATTGTGCATTACCATCTCTCTCATCAGGTTCTATGGCCTGAATCCTAGAGAGAAGAATAGCTCCCTCCCCTTTTTTACCTTTTATTTTATATTTGGTTATGTTTTCAGTACTAAAAGTTTACTTTGAAGTATTTTCTATGTTTTGGATCTGAATCAAAGTGAACTTTTCTATATATATTTTCTCATCTGCAATTAATCCCATTTCTTCCTTGATTTGTCAAAATTTCATATCCGTCTAGTAGCCTCTTAATTAAATAATGAAATTCCAGTTTATTCCTTTTACAAATCAACTCCTAATTTTTCAAGTAGTTGCACTTATGCCTTCACATATTTACTTTGACTTTTAGGAAGCATTTGAACCATCTTAAAGTAGACTGCATTTCTTTTCAAGATTTTCAGCGCAATATTCTCTCATTTTCATGCCCTAATATTCGAATTAAGTTTGAAAGTAAAATTAAGATCACGAATTTGCTTGGTTCTTGTGGATTCGAACCTCTACTTACTACGCATATTTTTGTAATCCAATCATGCTTGTAGTTCTAACTCTTTATTTGAATTGACTGATTTTTGTGCGTACACAATGATAGTGATAAATCACCATTGTAAACTATGCAAAATTGTCTTTTCTTTTTGGCACCGTTGCCTAAGACTAGGCAACATTTGTAATTTTTTCTTCATTTTTACTTATTTTTGATATTCTAATCTACGCATTTTTTGTTTCATATACTTGGACTCTGAAAGAAAAAATGAAGATTGTGCATTTTTTCTATTTTAGTGAACTTTTATTTTTTTATAAGTAGAAAAAAATTTATGAGTTGAATTCTCCCTCCTTCTCGAGTCACTCGCCATCAACATGATATAACATTACACATATAACGTCAGAAGTGCAGACATTGTGAGCATTCTCTTTACTTAAGCATTTTAAAATTTGATTTTTTACATTTGTTTGTGCTCCGAATTAAATTGAAAAAATTTAAAAGTTCTTGATTGCATTATCTCTATGGTCTTATTCATCTGTGATAATCTAATTCAAAGACCACCAAAATCGTATTTTGATCACATAAAAAGATAAGCTTGAAAGATCACTGTAATGATCCAAGCGAAAGCAGATAAGTTTGAATGCTTGTTTGATTGCACCGTGGTGATTTGCACATATTCACGTGCACATAGAAACCTAGGATAGAGACAAAAATCCTTGGTGTCACCTGAAATCGCAAAGATTGACCGTAACTTCTTGACGCGTTGGGCATATGTTCTTGCAAGAAGGATATATCATTGATCTTAATGAAGGATATGGTATTATCCTTATGGCATCACGGAAGCGTGATCGTCGTATCGAATACGACGTAGAATGACTAGTCGTACTAGTTGTTCTGTGCAACGGAATTTAAAAAATTTTCATGCGATGAAACCACATGATCCAAGAACGATTCTCGGATTGTTTCATCTAGAACCACAACTAGTATAAAGGAATACCTCTTGAAGCATAGTTGATCGAATCTCTAAGAAAAGATACCTCCTGTCTCAAGTCCGATCGTCGGAGAGGTCGCTTGCGAGCGCGGGGATGAACCGCGTGATCCTCACAATCCAACAAGTCGATCCAAGCACGATGAACTCCTGATCTCATCGTACGAGATCGAACGTCCTCTTCGTGAGCTTAGCACTCCAAGAAGATGGAGAACGGAGAACATCGTAGCGGCAACGCGGTGGCGAAGGCGACGACCATTCTCTCCTCTAGGGCTTTGGTGGACATCCACCAAGAAAGAGAGAGAGAGAGAGAGTTGGCGTGTAAGAAGAATGAGAGAGAGATGTGCTCCAAGATTGCATAGCCTTAGAGAGCATGGTATGTCTCTCTATTTATAGAGTTTTGTGATCCATGGATCTCAATCCATGGGACATATAAAATCAATGGATGAGATTGATTTATGTCCAATCCAATGGTCAAGATTGTTGTTGGTAAAAAACCAACAAATTATGATTTAATTTAGATCAAAATATATTTGAAAAAATCAAATATAAATCAATCCTAAACTGCATCAACCAAATAACGAGAGAATATACATCGAGATTACATCTCCCATGTATATCAAGGTGGACGGCAACCCATTCCAAGTAGGACTTGGTGGTCGTCCACTTTATTCCATATTGGAGGAAATGTCATGAGATTTCATGAGATTGCATATCTCCATGGAAATCTCCATTACTATTTCCAACAACTTTTGTTGTGATTTATTCTTCAAAAAAAAATTCATAATTTATTTTGGGAATATTGCAATCTTACCATTGGAATTTTGTGAATCATATACACAACCCAAAACAAAATATAATTTACATCTTCAATTAATTACACAATATGTATCCAATACACATTAATATTTAATCAACAAATATAAACTATAATTAGCTCTCTCTAATACATTATAAATCACATTCATAACATATTATGAATAATTGGATATAGCTATCCACATTATTCTTGGCCACAATAATTAAATCACATTTAATTATATTGGATAATTTCTACACACATCAAGACGACTAAATCACATTTAACCATCAATTCTTCAAAGCTTAGATTTATGGAATTATTCTCGAACCCTTTCAAGAATAATGCGATTTCTCCGCAGATACTTGGAGATAAGGAGAGGGCTTGGACGTTGAGATCACATCTCAAATCCAGATCTCATGGACCTCCCACAGATGCTTGATCAAATCAAGACCGTAGACCTAATCTTCTCATTGCATCTGAATCTCATTCAGATCAATGTCCAATACATGGACTATGATTAGGTTACTTCTCTATTGAGAGGAAACACTAAAATCCAGACCTGTTTCATCACTCCCTCGGAATGTAAGCGTCAAGGTTATACAATCATTTATGATCACATCACCCTCAGGTATTCCTAATACCTGTAACTCCTGCATACTGGAAGACCTATGATCATCCTGAAGATATAGATCACTTTTACACTGTCATCTTCAGTGTTTGATCATTAATTTTCTCAATCTTGGTCATTTGGGAATTGGTATAGATCATGTGCTTTCCCAAAGGATATATCGTACCTTCAAATTCATGTCATGCTTCCAAATCATGACGACCATTCATGGAATTTGATCAGACCAAATACCTCATGAGTGAGCTCATGTCTCCCGGTTCACATGTGAACCTGTATGATTCCTTTGAGAGATCATATTACTCATGTGTCCTTACTTGCACACCAGCTCGCCGGTGCATAGACCTTGGCTAGGTCATCAACCTATTGGTCTGCCAAATGTACACACTAAGCATATAGCAACACATCTATCTCCGGTTAGAGGATGCATGCCTATGCTGTGACAACATTCAACATAGGTCTTTGGTTATCTCAATCTCGTTAAGTCAACCCATTGACTCAACTAATCTGACACCTCCGAATCACTATCCCCATGCAGAGGACCTGCATCAAGAGGTCAGTCAGATATCAACCATTTGAGAAAGGATTGCCATCTCCTACTCAGATTGTAGATCATCACTTAACAATCATTTGATGATGCTTGATGAGTCCTCTATCTAACTCCTTAGATATTCATCCAAGCATCAACCTCTATGATTCATTAAATGAATCAACAACTGTATGATTATCAAGTTGGCCATGGTACATAACCCTTATTTTACAGAGGGACCTTATAGTGCATTCATTCATTCAATCTCAGAAAGGGAGTGAAAATAATCAATAACTTTTATTGATAAATCATTTATTACAATAACATTTATTGTAGGATTGGTTCACCCGGGGCTTACTTTGCTAAAAATCTCCCACTGGCCCTCAGAACCATTCAGGAACAATTCTTAAACCCATACTCATTACATGTTGGTCGAAAACCTTCTGTGTCAGAGGTTTGGTAAGAGGATCAGCAACGTTGTCGGCAGAGGCCACCGTGGTGATGATGATGTCACCACACTTTTGAATCTCCCGAATGATGTGGTATTTCCTTTCCACATGCTTGCTCTTCTGATGCCATATGTGTTCCTTTGCCTGGGCAATGGCTCTCGTGTTATCATAGAGTAACGGGATGGGAGTATCAGAGGAAACTATGCCAAGCTCCAGGATGAACTTGCGCAACCACACTGCCTCCTTTACAACATCCGATGCGGCAATGTACTCGGCTTCTGTTGTTGAGTCTGCAGTAGTGTCTTGCTTCTTTCTTCTCCAGCTTACAACACCACCATTCAATAAGAATACAAACCCTGATGTTGACTTTCGATCGTCAATATCCGATTGGAAGTCAGAATCTGTATATCCCAAGACTTGGAGATCCCCATCTCCATAGACCAAGATGTAATCTTGCGTTCGTCTTAGATATTTGAATATGTTCTTTACTGCATTCCAGTGTTGTTCTCCGTAGCAGGATTGGTAACGACTTACCACTCCCACTGCATGGCAGATATCTGGCCTAGTACACATCATGGCATACATTAAGCTTCCTACAGCTGATGCATAAGGACATCTAGCCATGAATTTCTTCTCCTCAACAGTTTGAGGAGCCATTCCTTTAGAAAAGTGGATACCATGTCTTAAGGGTAGGAATCCTTTCTTGGAAATATCCATATGGAATCGTTCAAGAATCTTCTTAATGTATCCATGTTGTGACAATCCCAAAATCCTCTTTTCTCGATTTCTGAACAACTTCAGGCCTAAGATGTAAGAGGCTTCTCCAAGATCTTTCGTCTCAAAGGTATGGGATAACCAAACTTTCACACTGGTCATCATCCCTGTATCATTCCCAATGATAAGTATGTCATCTACGTGGAAAACGATGAACACAATGGTGCTCCCACTAAGCTTCTTGTATACACAAGGTTCATCAGGATTCTGCACAAAATCATAACTCTTTATGGTTTTGTCAAATCTGATGTTCCAACTACGAGAATCTTGCTTGAGCCCATAGATGGATTTCTTCAGCTTGCACATTTTTCCATCCTCAGTTATGAAGCCCTAGGGCTGCTCTATGTAGATATCCTCCTCGAGGTATCCATTGAGAAAAGATGTCTTGACGTCCATCTTCCAGATGTCGTAGTAATGATATGCAGCTATAACTAGCAGTGTCCTGATGGATTTAAGCATAGACACAGGAGAGAACGACTCATCGTAATCGATGCCTTCTCTCTGTGTGTAGCCCTTGGCTACGAGCCATGCCTTGAAATTCTCTACTTTCTCATCAGGTCCCCTCTTTCTCTTGAAGATCCATTTACACCCAATGGGTTTTACCCCTTTAGGTGGATCCTCTAGGGTCCATACACCATTCTTATGCATGGAGTCAATTTCTGACTTCATTGCTAGCATCCATCCATCCATGTCTTGATCCGCGAGTGCTTCATCAAATGAAGTAGGATCAATGTCAGTGTTACTTGACACATGGAATCCATACCTTTCAGGTGGTGCAGCTACCTTCGAACTCCTTTAAAGAGGTATGTGTGTTTCATCTATATTTATCTCTTCAGTTTCTGGTCCAGGAAGATCAGAATCCTCAAAGGATTCAATGAGTTCCTCTACTTCATTCTTGTCTTGACCTTTAAGGAAATCATTCTCCAGAAACTTCACATCTCTAGAAACAAAAACCTTTTGGGTCTTAGGGTCATAAAGCCGGTATCCAATAACATCTTTAACATACCCAATGAAGTAACACTCACGAGAGCAAGATTCTAGCTTACTTGTGTCCACGTTTTTCACATGGACCAAGCAACCCCAAACCCTCAATTGATTAACACTAGGTTTGGTTCCATACCAGAGCTCATGAGGAGTCTTAAGTACAGATTTGCTAGGAATCTTATTCAGAATATATATTGCAGTCTCTATTGCATATCCCCAAAAACTAAGAAGTAATTGTGCTTTGCTCATCATTGAACGGACCATGTCCATGATGGTCCTATTGCGTCTTTCAGCAACACCATTTAGTTGGGGAGTTTTAGGAGGAGTGAGATTGGAAACAACTCCATTCTCCTTAAGGTATTCCTTGAATTCATCTGAGAGGTACTCGCCACCTCGATCAGATCAAATCTATTCAATCTTCCTACTGGTTTGGTTCTCAACCAAAGCCTTGAACTCTTTGAACTTTTCAAAGGTTTCAGATTTATGACGTAATAGGAAGACAAACCCGTGTCGTGAATGGTCATCAATAACATCAAATAATATCGATATCCATTTCGAATCGTGGTACTGAAGGGACCACATACATCGGTATGTATTAGGTCAATAATACCTTCCCATCTTGTAACCTTGTTACGGAAAGGCGTCATAGTCATTTTACCCTGAATGCAATGTTTGCAGGTAGGCAAAGGTTGAACCTGTAGAAAATCCAAAGGTCCATCCTTTATCATTCTATTGATCCTATCAACAGATAAATGACCAAGCCTTTGATGCCAAACCTCATTTGAGAGATTTCTATCCTCCCTGGATCTTTTAAGGTTTTTATTAGTGGCTGTAACATTCATGATACATTTATCAATGCACAGCTCATAGAGTCCACCAGAAGTCAAAATACCATCCACAATATATTTATCATAACGATTTATGACTAATTTATTACAGAAAAGGAACGAATATCCGCTTCTAACATGCTTAGATACAGATATCAAATTCCTTCTGACATTGGGTACATAAAGACACTCTTTAAGTATAAGAACTATACCACTAGATAATGATAGTCGACAAGTCCCGATGGCGACTGCTGCAACACTTGCATCAGATCCCATCTGGATGACAATCTCCTCTTCCTCCAGATTTCTAGTTTCCTGAAACAAATGCAACAAATTGCATACATGAACAGAAGCATCAGAATCTACAACTCAACTTCCTTCTCGTCCAACGAGAAAGTTAGTTTCAATGATTAAAGTAGATTTCATACCTGTTGGGGCTTATGTTTTTCTGACGACTTGAGGTATTTCGGACAGTTACGCCTCCAGTGCCCCGGCTTTTTGCAGTAGTGACAGACGTCGGATTTCTTCGACGCTATCAGTGTGGATGCACTAGAAGATGAGACAACATCTTGACTCTTCTTCTTTCTCTTCTAGACTGAGCCCTTCCGAGAACCTTGCTTCTGACCGCGCTTCCCTCTGACCTGTGCAACCATTGCACTACCAGCGGGACCATCTTTCTTCATTACGTCTTTTGCAGACATTAATGCAGCAAGAAGACCAGCGTTCGACAAGTCCAACTTGTTCATGTGGAATGAAACCACAAAATTATTGAAAGACTTGGGCAAAGACAACGAAATGAAGTCAGCTTGCATGTCTGCATCCATATTTTCCCCAAGATTCTCCAGTTCAGACAAGTACCCAAACATTTTGAGTACATGTTCTCGAACCAAAGTTCCTTCCTGAATCTTGCAACGAACGAGTTCTTTCATAATATTGTAACGCTGGGTGTGGTTAATGTCACCAAACATATCTTTTAGGTTCTGCATTATCTCCAGGCATGTGCTCATCTCCACATGTTGCTTCTGTAGAACATTTGAGATAGAACTCTGGATATAGCATCTACCCAAGACATGATCTTCATCATACTTGTCATTGTATGCCTTTTCTTCCTTGGATTTAGGGCTTTCATTCTTGTCTTCGGAGAGCACATAACTTATGTGCTCAGCAGAGAGAACAAGCTCCAAATTACGGATCCAATCTGAGTAATTTGGACTGGTCAACTGGTTGACCTCAAGAAGCCTTCTTAGTGGGTTCAAGGAATTCATTTTTTGAAATTGAGAATGCACTATATTAGAATATATAAACATATATTCAAATTTATGATATTTGATTAAGGTATTTTAAATCAAATTATTCTTGCATTGTCGACTTTGAAAGTTCATTCCCTTAATCACTTTCAAAGTAAGAGATATACTTACCGCTATATCTCCAGTAAGAATTGGGATCTCCTCTTTATCTTTGTCACATCCCAATAATATGAGAATCTGCGACTCCAATAAAGAGAAGCGGGAACACACTCCACCTTGCAAGTCCAACTTGCATTTTCCAATTCGATCTTTAACACCCGGGCTCACCACCCTTAAGGCGATTTTGACCCGTTGTTAATTTAACCAAGCATCAACAGGAATAGTACTCGCTATGCGCAATCCAATATTGCCCGAATAATATGAGTAATTGGGGTCACTACGCATACGACCTTACTCTTTCGAGAAGCAAAGAGCCCGATCCAGATGCGCTTGCATACAGGAGCTGTCAATTTGGACAGGTGTCTCCCACATGCAATCCCTGGCGACGAAACCCTTCGCCTTGACGGAAGACCATGGATGTCACTTATGTGATCCTCCACCTCATATTCAAATTTTAATTAATTACCACGAATCACATTCATATAATTAATTCTTCCAAGGGAAATAACAACTCTATTCATAATAGCGTGTCTCAATTGGACATAATCAATTTAATCATATTAAATTAATTATCAATCCAATTTAATCAACAAACTTGATTATTTTACTTGAATATATATGGTAATATCTCAAAGTACGTATTAATTAGAATTTTAATAATTAGAAAATACACCTTGATTTTCTCCGGCACTATCGAGTCCCTACCTGCTGTCATTGCCAGTACCGACGAGAGTAGGACGGACCACATACATTGCAACCCACAACCCCAATGCTCTCCGACTAGACACCATATCCACCTCAGGAAAGGATAATGTCAGATAGATCAAATCGTACTTGAGATGATCATCGGTCCTTCAACCGAAATTATACCCTATAGTAATAATCAAAACATTTTTTACTATAAGGAAATTTGCTGCACAAATTCCCAATCCAATTCAAGCATCAAGTTTGATTATTGTGTTTCCAATTATGATCTAGATCAAATCTAATCAATTAATTGGTTGAGGCCAAGTTAATTAAGGAAATAATAATCTTCCAATATTTCATAAATATTTTCCATAATTATTTGATGAAATTAACAATTAATTTCACTAGTTGACAATCACATGAGTCTTAGTTAGGACTGTAATTTCAGTAGTGACCCCTACTCACTAAAATTAACATATCTCAATCAATTCAAATCCAAATTAGACAAACTCAATTTTCAAAGATTGCTGACTTGATTTAGGACAGAATCCGAGTAATATTTTACGCATTTTTTGGTGGATCAAATTATAAATTAACTCATTAATCATGTTAAGATTCGCAGTTCCCGCAACAGTGAATACATGTTCATTAAAACAACCATATCTCGAGCAAACGGAATCCAAATTACGTAAACTCAAATCCTATGATTTCCTTATTTAATTGGGAATAAAATCAAGTGATTTATTCGTTTTTAAACAATTTAAACATGGCCCAATTTATTTACTAAACAGATCTGCGAAAATCAAATGCAAAAAAAAATATTTTTGCGACCTTATCAAACCCAAGTCGTTCTAGGTTTGAGGATCGTATCCAAAAAACCTTCGACCTAAGGCTATGATAACACTTGAAGGATATGGTATTATCCTCAAGCGCATCACGGAAGCGTGATAGTCGTATTGAATACGACGTAGAATGACTAGTCGTCCTAGTTGTTCTGTGTAGTGGAATTTAAAAAAATTTCATACGACGAAACCACATGATCCAAGAACGATTATTGGATCATCTCATCTAGAACCACAACAAGTATAAAGGAATACCTCTTGAAGCGTGGTTGATCAAGTCTCTAAGAAAAGAGACCTCCTGTCTCAAGTCCGATCGTTGGAGAGGTCGCTTGCGAGTGCGGGCATAAACCGCGTGATCCTTGCAATCCAACAAGTCAATCCAAGCACGGTGAAATCCTGATCTCTTCGTACGAGATCGAACATCCTCTTCGTGAGCGTAGCGCTCCAAGAAGACGGAGAACTGAAGAACGTCGAAGCGGCAGTGCAGTGGCGAAGGCGACAACGATTCTCTCCTCTAGGGCTTTGGTGGACGACCACCAAGAAAGAGACAGAGAGTTGGCGTGTGAGAAGAATGAGAGAGAGAGAGATGTGCTCCAAAATTGCATAACCTTAGAGAGCATGGTATGCCTCTCTATTTATATGTTTTTCGGATCCATGGATCTCAATCCTTGGGACATATAAAATCAATGGTTGAGATTGATTTATATCGAATCCAATGGTCAAGATTATTGTTGGTAAAAAATTATGATTTAATTTAGATCAAAATATATTTGATAAAATCAAATATAAATCAATCCTAAACTACATCAACCAAATAAGGAGAGAATATACACGGAGATTACATCTCCCATGTATATCAAGGTGGACGACCACCCATTCCATGTAGGACTTGGTGGCCGTCCACTTTATTCCATATTGGAGGCAATCTCATGAGATTCATGAGATTGCATATCTCCATGGAAATATCCATTATTATTTCCAACAACTTTTGTTCCGATTTATTCTTCAAAAAATAATTCATAATTAATTTTGAGAATATTGCAATCTTGCCATTGGAATTTTTTGAATCAATTCACAACAAAAAACAAAATTTAATTTATATTTTCAATTAATTACACAATGTGTATCCAATACACATTAATAATTAATCAACATGTATAAACTATAATTAGCTCTCTAATACATTATAAATCACATTTATAACATATTATGAATAATTGGATATTGCTATCAACATTATTCTTGTCCATAATAATTAAATCACATTTAACCATCAATTCTTCAAAGCTTAGATTTACGGAATTATTCTTGAACCCTTTCAAGAATAATGTGATTTCTCCGGAGATACATGGAGATAAGGACAGGGCGATTGTATCGTTCCATGTATAGTGACTTGGATGTTGAGATCACATCTCAAATCCAGATCTCATGGACCTCCCACAGATGCTTAATCAAATCAAAACCGTAGATCTAATCTTCTCATTGCATCTGAATCTCATTTAGATCAATGTCCAATACATGGACAAAGATTAGGTTACTTCTCTATTGAGAGGAATCACTAAAATCCAAACATGTTTCATCACTCCCTCGGAATGGAAGCGTCATGGTTATACAATCGTTTATGATCACATCACCCTCCGGTATTTACAATACCTGTAGATCCTGCATACTGGAAGACCTATGACCATACTGAAGATATAGATCACTTTTACACAGTCATCTTCAGGGTTTGATCATTAAGTTTCTCAATCTTGGTCATTTGGGAATTGGTATAGATTATATGCTTTCTCAAAGCATATATCTTACCTTCAAATTCATGTCATGCTTCCAAAGCATGACGACCATGCATGGAATTTGATCAGTTCCAATACCTCATGAGTGAGCTCATGTCTCCCGGTCCACATGTGAACCTGTATGATTCCTTTGAGAGATCGTATTACTCATGTGTCCTTACATGTACACCAGCTTGCCAGTGTATAGACCTTGGCTAGGTCATCAACCTATTGGTATGCCAAATGTACACACTCAGACATATAGCAACACATCTGTCTCCAATGAGAGGATGCATGCCTATGCTGTGACAACATTCAACATAGGTCTTTGGTTATCTCGATCTCGTTAAGTCAACCCGTTGACTCAACTAATCTGACACCTCTGAATCACTATTCCCATGCAGAGGATCTACATCAAGAGGTCGGTCAGATATCAACCATACGAGAAAGGATTGCCATCTCCTACTCAGACTGGAGATCATCACTTAACAATCATTTGATGATGCTTGAGGAGTCCTCTATTTAACTCCTTAGATATTCATCTAAGCATTAGCCTCTATGATTCATTTAATGAATCAACAACTGTATGATCATCAAGTTGGCCATAGTACATAACCCTTATTGTACAATGGGACCTTATAGTGCATTCATTCATTCAATTTTAGAAAAGGAGTAAAAATAATCAATAACTTTTATTGGTAAATCATTTATTACAATAACATTTATTGTAGGAATGGTTCGCCCGGGCTCACATTGCTAACACTTAATACCCACCCTGGATCTCCCAGCCAGATGAGAACATTGATCTTTCACAATCTTACACAAACACATCTTGATATGGGATCATTAATTCCATGATAAAATTTGTTATGCAACTAGAATTAAAATCAAAAAATTAATTACAAATGCGATAATTTGTGTGGAGTTGGTGAATTTAAAAATTGTTTTTGTGTTTTTGCTTTGTATTCTTGGTCCTAGATCTCTGAAAAATCCTCTACAACAATCGCTTGATTACAATTTATTTTACCGATCAAAAACCCGCCCATTCCATCCTAACGAGAAAGCTGAATTTGACATAAAGGGTATGGCTGAAGAAAACCGTCCCAGCCCAATGGACATCATCCTATACAACTACAACTATTGAGAGAAGAAAATGTTGTGATTTAACAAACCATTGCTCCATTGAACCGCCTACCACCTATCAACACACATTATAATAACGTGACTGCGGATCTAGTATATTAGGTCAAAATTCCACCCGAGGTAGGAGACTTTTGAGATAAAACCCACATCTATCTCCTTGATACCGAATTTCTATGGAAATGAGTATTAAGTCCCTTTCTATACATTAAAGACTTTCGATCTGCCTATGATACAATGAGCATCCCTAGAATAGAAAAAGAATGCATTTACATGCAGGCCATCACTTTCTTTATGAAAAAACAAGTACTCCATTGGCTAAAAAATTATGGAACTCCTCTAACCTCTTAGTCACCTTAAGAGAGGCCTTCATCAAGAAATACTTCTCTATAGGAAAGAAAAATGCATTGAGACAAGTCATATCGCCCTCCACTCAAAGGAACAAAGAACCCATTCACGAAGTATGGGAACGCTTCAAGGAATTACTCAGGAAATGCTCTCATCATGCGATTCTCGAATGGAAACTAGTTCAATTATTCTACGAGGGCATATGCACATCATTCAAGTGAGTTATCGATGGCTTGTGTGACAGGAACTACATTAGGCATGATGAACACTTTGTGTGGACCTTATTTGAGAATATGACAGACAATTCTGTAAACAACTCCTCCATTTAATATTATAATGGGCATATGAGATCTGTCAATATAGTCAATCACGAGAACTCCACCAACGATTCATCCAAACAAAATCATGATAGATGGGAATTCCTTTCCAAATAGATGGATCTCATGACCCAAGCCATAGGTAACTTGGATCTGAATAAAGTTCTGAACAATATTTGCGGGGTTACGTCTAACCTTAATATTCAGGACTTTAGCCATTTACCATTCTTTCATGATCAAGAATTGACTCTCGAGACTGTAAATTGGGTACAAAGAAATCAAGAAGACTCATTTTCAAGCACCCAAAATCCAGGATGGAGAGAGAAACCCAATTTTGGGTGGAATGTGCAACACAACAAATATCATTTTCAGAATCACTCACAACTCCAATAAGCAACGGGATCTTCAATGACTCAACCACCCATAGTCGTGTACTTTGACGCATTAACTCAAGTGATATAGTAACTTGCTGCAACACAACAACATGCAAACCAATTGAAACAACATGCCTACATTGAGAATGCCCGACAATTTACCGAGATGAGATCTTACATTCCAGCACTAGCACATCAACCTCTGCCCAACCCCAATGCTGACATAGCTAGTTCAACTGGATCTTTCCACATCCCACCACCTGCTAGGTCCTTCACTTCACTTCATGTGTTTCAAAACCAAAATCAAGGATTTTCTGCTACACCTCAAAAGACCAACAATTCAACCCAAGAGACCACATAACAACCACACAGAAATGATATGAGTTTCAAAACACCAAACCATTCCATAAAATCTGCCAATGTTGTGGCCCTTTGAGACAAAAAAACCACATCTGTTTACACTACACCAAAGGCTACTAAGAATCAAATCAAAGACGAAGAGGACATCGACAATGAAGATGAATCACTTGAGACCTCCACACCTCCTTCCTCCCCGATCATAACCATTTCCTTTCTGAAGCTCTTCACTTAAAAAACATCAGATCATCCACAATCGATCCTGAGTTAGAGAAATTATTTTCAGACATTGTCATTGAGATTCCACTCCAAAAAGCCCTAGAACAAATCCCTCCTTTTTCCCGCTTTTTAAAGGAAAAACGAGCACAAAAGAGGAAATTGAAAGGAAATAATAAAAGTATCATGAAGACATTGAAAAATATATGTTACATTGAGCAACATCCAATGCCATTTCCCAATTCTCGTCCACCAAGAAGAAAGATCTGGTAGCACCTCAAGTAAAAATGCACAATCAGTGAGTTGACCCTTGAGTGCACACTGTTGGATAATGGTGCCTCAATTAGCCTTCCCCATACTGCTATTCTAGAGCAGTTTGACTTAGGAAAACTAAAACCTGTCTCTATGATTTTATAAATGGATGACCGTTCTATGAAGAAACCAAAAGGAGTACTTGAGGATGTAGTAGTCACGGTTCAAGGACACTAATTCCCATTTGATTTTGTTGTGATGGATATGGATCCAACCAATACACTAAGTGAAACACCCATCATACTTGGATGACCATTCTTGGCCACTGTTAAGACACACTTTGATTATGAGGATGGTAGCATAGAATTTAAAATCAATGGTAAGATCGTTCATGTTACTCTTCTCATCTCCACTTCTGTTGATTCTGAGACCGAAGACTGTGGTTGGAGAGAAAACTGTGTTGTACATGACATATAAAATGATTTTGCCCCAATCCATCTTTCCAAAATCCCATGGAGGTTAGTATGAACACCTCCTGCTCCACGTATAAGGACATGCTCATCAGATTGCCACATACAATCTGAACTCTACATTCGAAGTCCGCCATAACCTCTCACTGGTTGGGAAAATTTTGAATTGGAAGAAGCACGTGATACACTGGATAATGAACTTGCATGGACTTCAACCCTGGTCATGCCCATGATGGAGCCACCACTTGAGGCCATTTCCTTGATAAACACATCATAAGAAACTGCCCCTCTTACCCTACCAACCCCCATTGTCGAACTGAAACGTTTATTGCAAGATCTGAAATATGCTTTCCTTAGTGATGCTTACACTCTATCAGTCATCATTAATGCCAACCTGGAACACACTCAAGAAAGCCAACTCATGGAAGTTTTGAAGAGAAATTCTCAAGCTATTAGATGGAAAATAACTGATTTTAAAGGAATAAGTTTGACATTCTGTGCACACCACATATACATGGAAAAAGACAATAAACCCTCTCAAGAAATGTAAAGACAATTGAATCCTAATTTACACGAGGTTGTGAAGAATGAAATATACAAGTGGTCGAGTGTTGGCATCATTTATGCAATAGATGATAGTCCTTATATTAGTCCTCTCCAGGTTGTACCCAGGAAAGTCGGTTTAACAATTGTGAAAAATGAAAAAGGAGAGGACATACCTACTGAAGTGGAAACGTCTTGGAGAGTTTGTGTCGATTATAGGAGACACAATAAGGATAAAAGTAAAGACCACTTTCCATTACCATTCATTTATTAAGTCATTGAGTGAATAGCAGGAAAAGAATTCTTTTGCTCTTTAGATGGATATTCTGACTACAACCAAGTTGGCATAGCATCGGAATATCAAGACAAAACCATTTTCACCTATCCTTTAAGACTTGTGCATTTCAATGGATGCCTTTTGGATTGTGTAATGCCACAACCTCTTTTCAAAGACGTATGATGGGTATCTTTGCTGATATGATCTGTAATTTTATGGAGGTATTATGGATGATTTTTCAATTTTAAAGACTCATTTGAGGAAACACTTGGATTTTTGGATAGAGTCTCGCAAAAATGAATTGAAGTGAACTTAATCTTATCTTGGGAGAAATTATATTCCATTATCAACAAGGGATTGTATTAGGACACATAGTATCAAAGAAAGGAATGGAAGTGGATCCCTAAAAAATTGAGACCATCACCAACATGTGCCCATCTGTTAATATAAAAGGAGTTTGATCCTTTCTAGGTCTCGTCGATTTCTACCAATGCTTTATCAAGGATTTCTTAAAACTTGCCCACCCACTCACCAAACTACTTAAGAAGGACCAAGATTTTACATTCACCGAGGAAGCATTTGAGTCCTTCACACTTAAGTGAAAAAATCGTCACTAAGGCACCAATATTACATCCCCCAGATTGAATCCTTGAATTTGAAATCATGTGCAATGCCTCTGATTATGCTGTTGGAGCAGTTTTGAGACAAAGGAAGGATGAAAACCCTTATGCCATCCACTATGCCATCAAGACCCTAGATAATGCTCAAAGGAACTATACTGCGACTGGGAGAGAGTTGCTGGATGTGGTATTTTCACTTATAAAATTTCGATCTTACATCTTAGGATCACACATCATTATTTACACAGACCACTCTGCTCTAAAGTACCTCTTCACAAAGAAAGGTGCTAAGCTTAGACTCATGAAGTGTGTATTATTGCTCCAAGAATTCAACTTAAAAATTCGAGACAAAGCTGGGCAAAGATTGTCGTTGTCGATCACCTATCAAGGCTTTCTTTGTCTCCTTCAATGATCAACAACATGGTTCTGATTGCTGACGCTTTCCTAGATGAGAGTATAACGTCTGTCTCTCAACTCCTTCGATATGCAGACATCATCAACTACATCATCACTTCCATATTACCCGATGACTGGATGAGACATAAAAAAGATAAAACCAGATCCCATGCCCGATACTATTAATGGGATGGCCCTCTACTTTTCAAAGAGGCACTGACTGGATATGGAGACATTGTATTCCCGAACCTGAAGTCTCTAGTGTCCTATGATCTTTGGGTATGGATGATACCACTCGAGGAAGCATGCAACTGCAAAAGTATTGCAATGCATTTTTTACTGGCCGCTACTATTTAAAGATGCCCATCATTTTGCTAAAGCATGTCCTACCTGTTAAACCAATGGCACAATGAGTCATCGTAAGATGATGCCCTTTAACTAGTTCACATAGTCAAAATTTTTGACACTTGGGGCATAGATTTTATAGGACCTTTTATCCCATCACATGACTACCAACACATGCTTCTTGTCGTTAACTATGTCTTCCATTGGGTTGAAACCATTCCCACTCGCACTTCTCATAGCGCTGCTGTTGTCAACTTCCCAACCAACTTCTTTTCTTGATTTGGATTACCTAACGTAGTCATCAGTGATGTAAGAATCCACTTTTTGAATGCATCAGTGAAAAAGTTACTTAAAAATAATGGAGTTGACCACCATGTCTCGACTGCCTACCACCCATAAACCAATGTAATGATCGAGCTATCAAACTGAGAGATTAAAACCATACTTTCATAAAATTGTTTAATCCGATCACAAAAACTGTTCTCGACACTTTCCATTTGCTCTTTGGGCCTACCGTACAACCTTTTGCACACCCTTAAGATTGAGTCCATACCGACTTGTCTATAGAAAACCATGTCATTTACCTGTTGAGATCTACCATGAGTCACTCTGGGTGATAAAAAATATCATTCGGATTATGATGAGACTGGAAAAAGAAGATTACTAGATTTGGCTGAATTGAAAGGATTACAATCACTGGCCAATGATAACAACTTGATCTACAAGAAGAAAATCAAGATACTGCATGATGCCAACATTTTGAGGAAAACATTCCATGAGAATAAAAAAATGTGGCTATTTTGATGCGAAATTGAAATTATTTCCAGGAAAGTCGAGATCAAAATGGAAAGGACCATACATTGTAACCCAAGTTTTTAACAATGGCTCAATAGAAATATGCGACCCAAACACCAAAGCCACTTTCAGAGTTAATGGTTAAATATAGAAACTCGTTGTTGAACCCTCTCGCTCCATGCCTATTATTGAAATGCATATTCTACAGGAATAGTAATCGTACGTATCGCCAAGCTGAGGTGTTAAACCTTGCATTCTCGTTAATTTATCCTCACAAGTATCTTTTCTTTTTATTTATCACATGTTTATTTTTACTGCAATGCATTAGATAAGTATGGGGGTACTCCGCTATACTTCAAAAAATGAAAACAAATACTTTTTGCACATCACTCATCCAATCTGTTGGTCCTCTTTTTCATTGTCTTCACCACTAAGAAATGGTTTCTGATAAGCTTGCATGGTGTCTACGTATTTTCAAAATTCCATACTTTTCAAAATTGCACATTGGAAAGTGCTTTCCAAAACGATTTGCATACCAAAAACCAAATAAAAACTTGCAAAATTTTCCTTAAAATATTTTCCCAAAAATATTAGTGAAAGTCTTTTCAAAAACCACCAAAAATATGTCCTTCCTTCCCAATTTTGTCATATATATCCTATAGATCTAATCCAAATTAAACAATCGGATGTACTTATTATTTTTTTAATCCAACATATGTGGTAGGACTATGTACCATCTGCATGTACTATAAAAAAAATGGAACCAAGACAGAAATGCACCCACGTGAATCTCATCTTTTCACCCATGCAAAAGAATGCCTCCCTACCTTACGTCTCTCCTTTATTTTGCAGGCAAACTCAAGCCATCCATAATGGAATGCAACCATCTTTAGTACTACTCAAAATCTATGACAAACATCGTAGCCTCCTCGTCTCCTCCCCAAAGCACGTGGCCTCAGTATAAATAGTGGTAGTACATGAGGAAAGAGAGGAGAGGATGACACCATCACAGAGCTACATGTAGTCCACCTCCATCCCCTCTCTAGGACATCGAGACCTTCAGCCATCATCACCGAGTGTCGCACTATCGCCGTAGATGCGCTCGTAAACCTGCCCCGCCGTACGTAAGCTGCCTATTCGCGCGCACTCCAGCCGTGACATCGCACATCACCTTCTCTAGTCCCTGCGTGTTGCCTCGTGCGCCACAGCCCGCGCACCACACACCTCCGCTATGAGCCCAAAGCACCGTGTGTGTCGCCGCCACCCAGACGTATCATCTCGTAGCAAGCCGTTGCGCATCACCATCTATCTCATTGGGTTCTTGGGCTCGAATACTATAGAGAAGAATAACTCCCTCCCATTTTCTTTTTACTTTTTGTTTTAAGTTTGGTTCTGTTTTCAGTACTTGAAATTTAATTTGCAGTATTTTCAAATTTTCGATCTGAATCAAGGTGAAGTTTTCTATATATATTTTCTCATTTACAATTTATCCCATTTCTTCCTTAATTTGTCAAAATTTCATCTCCGTCCCATAACCTTCTTAATTAACTAATGAAATGTCAGTTTAATTCTTTTAAAAATCAGCCTCTAATTTTTCAAGTAGTTGAACTCATGCCTTCACATTTTTACTTCGAGTTTTAGGAAGCATTTCAACCATTTTAAAGTAGATTGCGTTTCTTTTCAATTTTTTTAGCATAATGTTCTCTCATTTTCATGCACTAAGATCTGAATTAAGTTTAAAAGAAGAATTAAGATACCAAATTTTCTTGGTCCATCTGGATTCGAACTCTACTCGTTACATACATTTTTGTAATCCAATCATGCTCGTAGGTGTAACTCTTTATTTGAATTTACCTATTTTCGTGTGTACACAACGATAATGATAAAATCATCATTTTAAACCGCATAAAATTGTCGTTTCAACCACCTTCATTAAATAACTTATTTAATTTTATGATCAATAAAGGTAAATTTGGTCAATTTGAATCCGCATGGAGAAGATACATGTTTGTAAAGTTTTCTTTGCAGCTTTTTATTTTTTGTGTCCCAGCGACACTATGCATTATTTTTCAGTGAAAATAATTTTATATTTTCTTTGTATTCTTATGTACAATATTCATTTTGAGGGTCAAAAATAAAACAAGTCTCAAAATGTAATTATTGGGCAAAATAAAGTAAGGTTTTTTGTGTATTTTCTTTACAGTTCTGCTGTCTATCTCCCCCTATTTTATTCATATAAGTGCAAAAAAATACAACAAAGAAAATAAAAAGAAATAAACTAGATTGGTTTTAACTTTTAAACTTCTCTTAATAAAATTAATGTTTGGAGCTCAATCTAACCTTTGGATTTTAGGTTTGGTCGGAACCTTATTGGGAAGCGGATTTGAAACACGACAGCCTATGAGAACCTCAAAACTCTGCCAATCTAGTCTTCTCAAAAGACATGTCAGAACAAGTCAACATAATACATAGTCCCTTATGACTATGAGTCTATATTGTACTGTGTTAGTGATATGTAGTTCCTCTCGGCTGAAATGGTAAAAGTCAGTCTTCTCCAACATGGTGACCCTAATTCCCCAATCCAGCAACTCTTTAGCTGGATGTGGGGTATTCCCTTTTAAGTACAAATGCAGCTGACTCAAGTAGAGGAGGAAGAGAAGAGAGTAAATAGTAGCCAATGTAGCTACATATCCTAGGATGCTTGTCCAATGTAGGCAAATCATCCGGTCGCATGCTCACATGTATCTTTGATTTTGAAGTTCAAGCTTACTTATTGAAAACACATGTACATATTCATATAGGAATTGATTTTTGTTTGATTTTTGTCGTCTATTTTTTGGACTTTTTTATTTTGCATTTTTTAAATATTATATACAATATCATTTATATAAGGAATTTTTGCTCTTGAGGCAATAGACTATCCCTCTTTGAAGTATTATTGCAGCCCACTACATCCTATCATTGGACCTCATGGCTGTTGGACCGGGTTGGGGCATAATGGATACATAATTGTGACTTCGTATGTTTCCATTTGCTTATGTCTCATTCAGGTAAATCCAGGCCTCTTCCACTTCAACTGAGTTGAGCAAAGTGTAAAGTGCAGGTTTGCAAGTTAGGTCACTATCAACAAGCAAGATGACATTAATCTAGTCTTCTGGTCTCAAAGAATTAAGTCTACTATACAATAATGAAGGATATGGGAAATCCTTAGGAGCATCACGGAAGCGTGATGATCGCATCTAATGCGATCGGAGCGACTAGTCGCACTAGTCGCTTGGTGCAGCGCAATTTAAAAATTTAAATCATATGATGAAACCACATGATCCCAAGAACATTTCTTGAATTGTTTCATCTAATAAAAAGTATTAGAAATACCTCTTGAAGCGTGGTTGTGATCACTTGATCTCTAAAGCAAGAGATCCTTCTGACTCAAGTCTGATCCACGAAGATGGCACTTGCGGGTGCGTTGATGAGACACGTGCTTCCCACAATCCATGATGAAGATCCAAGCCTTGAATCTCTTGATCTCGACCAACGAAATCCGACGTCTTCTACTTGTGCTAGAAACTCCAAGGAAGACGGAGATCCACGAGCAATCGAGGTGACAACACGACGACATAACTACGACTGCAATTCTCTCAAGAACTTAAGGAGGACGACCACCCTTAGAGGGAGAGATGGCATGAGAATGGGGATAGAGAGAGAATATACGTGTATTTGAAGGTCTAGGGCTGCCCCTTCTTGTATATTAGTTTAGGAGTCCATGGATCACAATCCATGGGATACACAAAATCAACGGTTATATTGATTTGTGTTTTTAATCAATGACCATGATCATTGTTTTTTAATAAAGAAACAACAATTTAATTTATATTAAATTAAATATATGTTGTATTATCATCAACATAATTTAACTTAATAAAATTAATCAAGGTAATAAAGAGGATAAAAGAAAACTTCCTCCTAAAAGATGGGGTGTCATCTATGGATAATCCATGGGTGACGCTACATATATATTAGGTGGATTTCTTTATTTTTATGAGACAAAATGTCATTATATCTTAATTATTTGCAACAAGATTTATTGCAAATATATTCACTAAATTAATTCCAAATTAATTAGTGAATATTTCAATCATGCCATTGAAAAATGTGAATCTCATTCACAACCAAAAATAAAATGTAAATTATATTTCAAATTAGTCATCCAATGTGAATCCAATTTCATTAATAATTAATTTGTAAATATTATTTACAATTGAGCTCTCTCCAATATATTATAAATCATATTTATAATATATACTGATATTATGGATTGCATGGATAATACTATCCACATTCTGCATTTTACTGATAATTAAATCTCATTTAATTATCTTGGATAATCATTCTCATAGTATGAATATCATTCATATTATTATTGATAATTAAATCTCATTTAATTATCAACATCTTGTTGCTTAGATACATAATTCATCAAAGGAATTATTCTGGAACTCTGTCAAGAATAGCGTGCTTTTTCCGCAGATACTTGGAGATAAGGACATGGCGATTGTATTATTCCAGGTATAGTGACTTGGACATTGAGATCATATCTCAAATCCAGATCTTACGGACCACCCGTAGATGCTTGATTAAATCAAGTCTGTCAACTTAATCTTCTCATTGCATCTGAATCTCATTCAGATCAATGTCCAACACTTGGACTAAGATCAAGTTACTTCTCTACTGAGAGGAGTCACTAAAATCCAGACCTGTTTCATCACTCCCTCAGAATATAAGCATCATGGTTATACAATCGTTTATGATCACATCACCCTCAGGTATTTCCAATACCTGTACATCCTGCATGCTGGAAGACCTTGAATAAACCCAAAGTTATAGATCTCTTTTAGACTGTCACCTTCGGGGTTTTATCATTAAGATTCTTATTTGATCATTGGGACTTGATATCGACCATATGCTTTCCAAAAGCATATATCATACCTCTAAATTCTGTCAATCTTCATAAGCTAGATGACCATGCATGGAATTTATCGACCCCAATATCTCATGATTGAGCTCATATCTTCCGGTTCAGAAGTAAACATGTATGATCCCTTTGAGAGATTGTATTACTCAAATGCCCTCATATGCACACCAGCTCACCAGTATATAGACCTTGGTTAGTGCATCAACTTATTAGTCTACCAAATGTACATACTCAGACATATAGTAACGCATCTATCTTCGACCAGAGGATGTGTGCCTATATCGCGACAACTCATGATGTAGGACTTTGGTTATATCGATCTCATTAAGTCAACTCTTTGACCTAACTAATCTTACACCTCTGAATCTCTATTCCTATGCAGAGGACCTACATCAAGACGTCGGTCAGATATCATCCTTTAGAGATAGGATTTCCATCTCCCACTCAGACTGGAGATCACATCTTGATGATCATTTGACGGTGCTTGACGAGTCCTCAATCTAACTCTAGATATTCATCCAAGCACCACCCTTTATGATTCAACAACTAAATCAACAACTTTATGATGCCAAGACAGCTACGGTACATAACCCTAATTGTACTAAGGGACCTATTATGCAAATTAGCTATTCTCCATTTCAAATCAGGGAATGATATTTGCAATAATATTTATTCCATAATGGCTCGCCGTGGGCTTGCATGTCCAACAAATAAGTCTGCTAGACTTGAAGGCCTCAATTCCAGTTCCTATAAGGTTCCTATGATTAAGTGGATTAAGGTCCAACCAAGCTCTAATCTTTGAATTTTATTTAAACTAGTCAAATTGTCATTATGAATCCGAAAAATGCAAATGCTATGTATAACGCAAGAAAATAATTTTGTAAACTATTTTATAGTTTTAGACTTTTTATGGAACTTTAAAATTTTTTGCAAATTTTTATTCAATTTTGAAAATATTTTGCACATTTTTCTGGGTTCTTTGATTTTGCAATTTTTAAGGATTTTGAAAAAAAATAAGTGAAATAATTATGTGCAGATATTTACATGAGAGTGATCCTATTACTCACTAGAATTAAGTGAAGAGTTTACACTTGGGAAGTTACATGGATTAAGTTAGTTATTATTTTCAGGTTTACATACACAGAGTTTGTAAAGAATTTTTATTTGATTCAATTATATATATGACTCTCAAAATAATTTGAAAATATCCTGACAAATATTTTGAAAACTTTATTTTGAAAATAATTTTAACAAAATATTTTTTAAATATTTGCAATTTTGAAAATCATTTTGCAAAGATTTCTCAAACAATATGTTTAGACTTTTTAAAGTGTTTTTACAACCATTTTCCAAACCTCTTGCAAACTGATTTTTCAAAATATTTTATTCATGAAAATAAAAGAATTTTTTACAAATGAAATCTTTTACAAAGGTTTAAAATTATTTTACAAAAAATTTTCCAAACAATTCCAAAAGATTTTCAAATATTTTCCGACCAATTTTCCAATTATTTTGCATAATCTTTGAACGGCTGTATTAACCGTAAATACAAAGAGTTTTACTTATGTTTAACTTTTATTCGTCATCCGTTTATTTTATTATTAAAAATAAAAAAGTATGATATATGTCTAAAGTATATACAACATATAAAGTGTCCCCTATACTTAACTTGAAATATGTCCTCGTTGATCAGAGAGAAACAAAGACATAATTCATACTGAGTATAGAAGAGCCTATACTACAACGATTGAATAATAAAAATTGAGAAGTTAACCATCCCCCCTATACTTCTGATAAATTAATCCTATGTATAATATGTTGTATACAACATGAAGGGAGGGTCAAGGATGGGAATAAACAAATCACAGCTCGTAGTGTCTCCCCGTATGCTTAGGGTGAGCAATCCCTAAGTATAAACATGAATATCAACATGAAAGGAGACATGCGAGGGGAGCGACAAACCGATAAAAAGGAAAAAAACATGTTACGGGAATGCACGCATTACTTCCCTATACTTTAGGATAAAAGATCCCTAAGTACAGGCAACGAGAAGAGTGATGAAACAAAATGAAGAAAGAACACTCGACTTGCCCACCTCCCTTATACTTAGTATACAATGCATTCTAGGAAAGGCATAACACATGGATCAAGGTAGATGTGGGAAACAGAAGATAGAAGGAAAGAAACAAAAGTGAATAAACAAGGCATCTATACAATGATCAAGAAAATAGAAGGTGTACCTTCTTGTACGATGGCTGAGGAATGGATCTAACAAGGTGCAAGTTGATATGAGGGTCATCAACTAACACAACCCAATCTGGATTGACATGGAAAAAATCCTCAACGATATCAAAATGAAAAGGTATAGACTCATCAATGGAAACCGTATGGTTAGGGTCGTCTTAGGAAGTCTCTCCTAAATCTATCCCTCGTGCTAAGGTGTCTATGGTGTAAATGCTGCGGATCTCATCAACACATCGCCACACATAGGAAGAGGAAACTCCAAGGTCTATGGTCTCTGAGCCTTCCTCCCTGAAGAGGAATTCTTGTATCTCAGTATTGTCCATGATAAAGCAAATCTCTCTGATATTCACTGTTATGTTATAGTCCTCGGGATCGGTTGACACATGTGTACTCTCATTAGATGTGGGTTCTTGGCTGGAAGTAGGTGTAGTGATCTTATCAATCAAAACACTCTTGTTGTCAGAATAAAAGTGTATCTCCCAAGATCAGTAGTCAATAATGGCTCTCGCAATGGAGATAAAGGACCTTATTAGGATAATTGGAGTGCAGTCCACAGAGGTGGAGGTCTCCATGGGTAATACAACAAAGTCTACTGTGAAACTCATGCCATGGATCTGAATGACAACATTTTCAAGAATATCCTTTGACCTCTTTATTGATCCATCACTGAATTGACAAATCATCCTAGTTTTCTTGAGAGCTCGGATTAAGGTGATGTGCGAGGGAGAAGGGTATTATATTAATAGACACATCACCATCAAGGAGAGTGTGATCACAATGGTGATCAACAATGGAATATCTCTCAAGGGGTGTACTAGTGTCCCCTTTCCTAGTAGGAAGACCCTGTCCTTGAGAGGTGACTCCAACAACTCAATCTCGGTTAGGTGAGATGGTGGGCATTGTGATGGTGTATAGTAATGGAAATCCAATGCCTAAAAAAATGGATGCGGTGGTGATAACAGGTATGTTCCACAAGGGTCACCATGAATAATATAAATAAGTTATCGCCGAGGCGACCGCTCGCAGAATACCGGTGTTAATCAGCAATTAACCCACTATAAAAGAATGAATAAATTAAGCTCAAAAGTGTGAATTAATCTTTATTACTCTACCACAAAATGTATAGTGAACAAGCATGTAGAGGTCGAACCACAGAGAGCAATACAAAAGTGCAATAGCCTAAGATGTGCATGTACCACAGAGTCATCCATGTGTGAAGCCTATTTTTGTGGGTTTTTGAATTATATATATATATTTTTTGATTTCTTTTATATATATATATATATTATTTTCTTTAGAATAGGGGGATGTATATATATAAAGGGGTGCTTTCATATTTATAAAAATACTCAAAAATAGTCAAAAATTCAGAGATAAAGTCTTTTTGGTATTTTCATCATTTTTTGCTTTTTTTGGTGATTTTTGGGTATTTTCAAATTGTTTTTGTATTTTTAAAAGCTGAAATAGGGGAAAACAGTGAAATAGGTACTGACTGTAAGTAAAATAGGGATCAAAAATAGCAAACAGCCACAAAACTTTTCCACACTATTTTTCCAATAAAGATAGTAAAAGATAGAAGAAATAGGAACTGAGTTTACATTTTTCTGATTTTTTTTAATTTTATATATTTTTTGAAGTTTTTGTGTATTTTTCAATTTTAAGGTTTTCCTTTTAAGATTTTTAGGGATTTTTGGACTGACACTAAAATAGGTCAAAATACACACTAGGGAATTCTTTTGGAATTTTTAGAGGTTTTTTAATATTTTTTTGGTATTTTATAAGCTAGACAGTAAATAAAAGACATGTTTTTTGATTTTTAATAAATGCAAAAATACGACAAAATTAAGATCCAAAAATATGGCGTGTGAGAGCATGTTAACAGATACTTATATCCATTTTTGCAAGATTTTTCAGATTAGAATGAGGGACAAAATAAATGGACAAAGCATACAAAAGTAAATGGCCTAGCAGGGGTATTGTTGCAATTAAAATATCTCTCAGGGGTATACGTGCAAAAATTACAACAGAAAGAAACATTTATTTTTATTTTCAGGGCCATTTTACAATATCTAAAACTCGGCAGGGTTTACATGCAAATTTCACGCACCTCACGTGGGGTCTGCACGTGAGGCGCAAAGGGAATAAAATGTAAATACAAAAACTTCCAGAGGTCCTTCTGCAAATTATACCATTTATTTACAACGTAACCTTTTATTTTTAGCACTAAACTGTAAATACAAAAAAAACTGGGGGAGGTGTTTGAAATTTACCCCCTAAGGTGCTTCATCCTGCGGCGCTGGTTGCGCTACTTATCCACGTGTCAAGCATCTGACGGTCGACGCTGGTTCACCGATGAAGGGTTAGGATTAGAAGCTCCTGGCTGAGCCGACGGTTGGCGCGTGTCTTCATCGGACGGCTCCTGTGGGATCTGGGACGGGCCTCCTGATCCGACGACGCTGGAGCTCCATGGAAGAACAGGGAAGGAGCTCGCGCCTGGCGAGCTTCGATCGAGAAGCTTGGGCTCCTCCAGGGCTCTCCAACACGTCTGAGGTGGTCTGCACGTAGCTGGAAGCCTCCCGCGTCGACTGATGGTTTCATCATGGCTCCTGGAGGTCCGAGTCGCTCGGACGAGGTTGGTGAAGTAGCGGACCACCAGGAACCTCTTCCTGGTTCGATTAGAGCCCAAATGGGCTCTATTCTTCGTTTGACCTGCATAGGAAGAACTGGGGGAGCGAGGGCTTCCTCCTCTACCCTGGGTTTTGAGGCTTGGCAGCAAAATGGAGTGAGGCGGAGGGGCTCCGGCGTACGGCAGAGGGGCAGCCCCGATTCGCCAAGACTAGGGGTCCTGGGTTGAGCAAATGGGTGCGATCGATAGAGAAAACGATGGGGTGTGAAATGGGGTGCACAAGGCGGTCGGATACGGTCAGGTTCACAGTGAAGAAGTCGCCGGAGCGGAGCTCCGGTGAACTTCGTTTTTTTTATTTTACGCTAAGCCGATCAACTAAGGACTAAATTGACTACTGGAATTAAAAACTAACATTAAAAACTAACTAAAAGGCATAAAAAGGACAGCTCTTATACTGGGCTCACCAGGGAGCAGGACGGACGCCGGAGCTCCGCCGCGACAAAATTCTCCTTCCTCCGGCCGATGCGAGGCGCTGGAGCACTCCCCCTGTCACGACAAAAGTCAGCTGCTAGAAGACAAAACAGGAAATTTGAGTCTAAATTGATTTATTTACCATAGTAAATTATTTTATTAGAAATTTCTTAAAAAACATAAAAAATGTGCAATTTTTCATGTAGTATTTATTTGTGATTTTTATTGAATTTTTCGGAGTGTTTTATTGTGGTTTTAATTTGATAATGTGTATATGTATGTATTTACATGTATTTTTGTGTATTTTATTTTTAATTTGTTTATTTTCTTTTATTATTTTATTAGCTTATTTTATATATTTATAATTTATTTTTGTAAGTATAAAGATATTTTTATTTAATTTTTAGGAGTTTGTTTACATTTTTAAATAAATAGGTATATGCATCTGTAAGTATACTTACAGGTATTTTGCCTATATATTATATACATTTTATTTATTTAATGAATTTTACTTGTTTTTATTTTGAATCTGTATTTTTAATAAGTTATACATACTATATTCATTATGATAAAAATATAGATGAATAAAGAATAAAAGAATAAAATCCCTTTTTATTTATATACATATATGTAGCATAGGTATTTCGTCTATGTGGCTCATAGACTTATTTTATTTTACAAATTCTTTTTGGTTTTCTTGAACTTTTAATATGTACATGTATTATATACATTATTAATCAAGATTCTAAAAATATAAATTTATAAAAATAATGAATATTGAATAAAATGAATACTTTAATTAGTCCTATATACAAGGTGGGCCAAAAACCTAACTTCCACAGATGGACTCCAAAAATTATGAAACTAATTTTATTAAATAGTTCTTGGAAAGCTATCTACAATTAAAGGTGAGTTTGGGTGATTTGGAGTCTTTATTTGCAAGATATGGGTCTGTGAAGTTCAGATTTTTGCTTTTTATTCTGTGTATAAAATGTACACTGAGTATTATTTTTACACAAACTCAATTTTGTAATTTTATTTACATTATTATCTACAACCATCATGAACAAAGTTACTTTATTTGATGAATAAATAATTATGTACAAAATAGGTGTCAAAAATACATAAATAAATGAATAAATGAGGTATTTATTGTGTACTGGCCCTTATCTCCCCCTACTTTATTCCTTGTCGACCGATTCCATGCTGGCCTTGGTCTCGGGGTTAGGGTCATAAAATATTTGCAATATTTTACTCCTTTTTCTTTTCTTCCCTTTATTCTATAATTTTGGCCTTAAACACCTTATTTAATGTGTAATTAATACAGTGAATCATGAATGCTATTATGTCCAATTTGATGCTATTTACATGCATTTGCTGGGGTTTTTGAGGCCAAAATAATAGAATAAAGGTGATGAAATGGAGATTCATCACCCCCCTATACTTGCCTTTTCTAGTCCCTACCAAACACTTATGCAATAAGTACAAAAAGAATGATGAAAAGAAAAAGGAAAATTAAAGAAGGATAGAGTGAATAAGGGTGCTTTCAGTGCAATGCATGTCTTTAAAAATCAGAATTTGGAGCTCCTGCTAGACCTTGAGTGTAGATGTGTGTGGAACCTAGTCGGGAACCATCTCTAAAACACAACAACCTTCGAGAGTCATAGAACGTGGTTCAAATCACCTCAATAGCCAGGTCAGAACTAGCCTACGTCATACGCAAACCCTTATGACTATGAAGCTGACTTGTACAGTGTAAGTGATAGTGGCTCTTCCCAACTGAAATGTCAAAGGGACTGACTTCTCCAGAATGACAACCCAATGATTCCCCAATCCAGCCCTCTACCGTCTAGGAGCGGGGTATTCCCTTCTAAGTTCAAGTGCAACCGGCTCAAGAAGAGGGGGAATAAGAGGTATAGAATTTTGGGAGCTCAACCAGTGTAGCTAAGTCTCCCGCTGCAAGCTTCATGAGATGTAACATGGATACCATAAGCTTTTGCTTTGTTGGACTATATTCACTCCGGTGGGGTTATTAAATTTTCAATCCGACCCACCACTTTTTTTGGAGTTCTTTTTGCATTCATCATCATTTTTTTTCAAGTGCATCTGTACAACATATCTACATGGTGCATCATATATACAAGAAATTTTCCTCTTGAGCCAGTAGACTATCCTTCTTTTGAAGCTTTATTGCAACCCACACTCTCCCGTCATTCGACTTCATTGAAACAGGACTAGGTTGGGGTGCACTTCCCTCCCTAGACGAGGACGAATGTTTCCACGCGTGTGCGTCTCAAACTGGCAAATCCAACCCCCTCACCACTCCAACTGAGTTGAGCCAAGTGAAAGGTGCAAGTGTCCAAGTTAGGTCACGGCCGGCAAGAGTCGTACGTGTGTCTTGAAAAGTTCTAGTTAGTCCACTGAGGTGACTTGAACCCAGCCCTGATTTCTCAAAGAATTAAGTCTGTATAGACCTGAAGTACCTTAAACCTAGTTCCCATAAGGTTCCAGTGCAATTAGGTGCGGTAAGGTCTAACCAAGCTCCAACTTGAGACTTTATTGGACTGATTCAATCATCAAGCTCACTCAAAAAGAATATGAATGGTATGCTTATCCTATGCACAATGAATGATGCAATTTTTTTCACAAAGAATATAAAAGAATTAAAGAATCTTTTTACACAAAGAAATTTTTGCAAATAAAAACTTGACATATACAAAAAGGTATATACAATTATTTACACGGGCGTACCGCCTTATTTACAAACTGTATGGACTTCTAAAGACTCTACCGGTTTTAAGGAAGTAGTTTATTTCGGTTGTTGAGGAAGAATTTTATGTATTTTATTTCTGATTTACATGTATTTGTAATAGTGATCTTATTTTTCAGGTTTAGTTTTGCAAACTATAGTACACGATAATTTTTGCAATCATTTACACACGTTTGAAAACTATTTTTGCAAAGATCTTTCACACTATATATACATTTTTCTCAATAATTTTGACAAACATTTTTCAAAACATTTGCACATAGGTTTTTGCAATCATTTCTTTCACACAAAGAAAAAATTTGCAATCCAAACATTTTCACACAGGTTGAAATCATTTCACATCAAAATTTTCAAAACTGGTCACACTATTTTTCAAATCATACTGTACAGGTATCTCACCTGATTTATTAATCAGAATATACAAAAGAAGAAAACTGTATTTGATGTATAATAAGGTTTTGGCTCTTATAAGCTTTATTTGGGATTATGCTTATTTTTGTATAAGAGATTTTTTTGCAGACTCCTCAGACCTAGTTCGAGAATCCTTTTCAAAAGAATTTTGAGAACTCTAGTCAAAAATAATTTTGCAAATATGTACACGTCTTTGCAAATGATTTTACCAAGGTTTTACACAACATAGATAGGTTTTTCAAAACAATTTTGACAATCAAATTTTTACAATCATTTGCACACTGATTTTCACACATTTTGATTTCATGCAAAGAAAATAAATTTTACATGCAAAACTGATTTTTCAAAGGTTGAATACTTGTACACACTATTTTCAAACAGTTTTCACAAGGTTTTTCACAAAAACTTTCTTTCACAAAACATTTTTTTGACTTAATAATCAATATAAGTACAAAGAGCCTGAGGAGCTCACAATCATCTTTTATTATAAAGTTACTTATTGCTCTTTAGATTGAATTGGTGTTTTATTTTTCAGTATGAGTTATGGCTTATAGTATTTACATGGTATATACGACCCCCCTATACTTAGCTTGAGCTATGTCCTCATAGATCGAAAGGAAAAGCCAAGACATAACTCGTACTGAGTATAGACATATCTAAAGAATAAATATGAAGGAAATGAATGAATGAGAAGTTGACCGTCCCCCCGATACTTAGGATCAAGTAATCCTAAGTATAGCAGACTATACAAAAAGCAGGGAGGGTCAAGGGTGGGAATACACAGATCGTACTCAGATTGTCTCCCTCTATACTTAGGGTAAGATACTCCTAAGTATAGACAAGAAGAGGAGACAATGGAGAGGATCGGACTGACATGAAAAACTCTAAGTGCACATCCCCCCTATACTTAGGACAAAGTACGCCCTAAGTATAGAAAACTGTCTACAAGGGCGGCACCTTTCAGATAGAAAAAGAAATTAGACAAGGAAAAGAAGAAAAGAAGAAAAAAAGACAATCAGATAAACAATTCTTTGAGTACATCGTCTGAATCTTCTGATGCTGCAGTGGTTGTGGAAGTGTCATCATGTTGTACGAGCTGGATTGAGTCAACAACGGCCAAGAATACATCTGGTTCTAAGTAAGGCTTCAGGAGTTGGCCGTTGACGACGAAGGGCTGTGCGTCAGGGGACAATTCTGATATGGCAATGCTTCCATTGTCACACACTTCACAAACTCGAAATGGCCCTGTCCACTTACTCTTTAATTTGCCTGGAAATATCCGCAACTTTGCATCAAATAACCACACTTTCTGTCCAACGTCAAAGGTCTTTCGTCTGATGTGCCGGTCGTGCCAGCGTTTCACCTTCTCCTTGTACATCAAGGTGTTATCGTATGCATAGTCTCGGAATTCCAAGAGCCTGTTCAGATCATCTTTTCTCTTCTGACCACTTTTGCGTGAGTCCAAATTACAACTGTTGATAGCCCACAAAGACTTGTGAATTAATTCCACGGGCAAATGGCACGGCTTCCCATACACAAGACGATAGGGCGACATGCCCAAGGGGGACTTGTAGGCGGTTCGGTAAGCCCATAGGACTGAGTCCAAGAGTTGAGACCAGTCTTTTCTGTTTGGCCTAACATGTTTCTGCATGATAGTCTTGATTTCTCTGTTTGATAGCTCCGCCATGCCATTGGTCTGAGGATGATAAGGAGATGCGACACGATGGTCGATGTCGTACTCCTTCGTTAACTTCTTGACCTCTTTGTTAATGAAGTGGATACCCCCGTCTGATATGAGAAACTTCGGTATCCCGAACCGCAAAATGATGTTCTTCTTCAGAAACTGGCATACTGTTCGGCTGTCGGCGGCTTGAGCGGGGATAGCTTCAACCCAACGACTCACGTAATCGACGGTGAGAAGGATGTGCTCAAAACCTTGACTGTTAGGGAAAGGTCCCATGCAGTCAATTCCCCATGCATCGAAAATGTCTGCTATCTGAATGATTTTCATGGGCATTGAGTCTTTGGCATTTAGTGTTCCTTTCAATATCTGACAGTCAGTGCATCTTTTGACAAACTCAGCTGCATCCTTGAATAAAGTGGGCCACCAGAAGCCACACTGAAGTACTTTGGCTGCCGTACGATCTCCAGAGTGGTGTCCACCAGATTCGAGCGAGTGACAATGCTCGAGGACACTAGACTGCTCCGTCTGAGGAATGCATCTGCGCCAAATACAATCAGCTCCTTCTCTGAATAAAAGAGGATCATCCCACTGGTAGAAGCGGATGGTCGACATGAATTTGTTCTTTTGGTTCTTCGTCCAATCGGAAGGTATTACCCCAGAGGCGAGGTAATTGACTATATCAGCATACCAAGGAAGAGAATCCACTGTTAAGATGGCTTCGTCAGGGAAGGTTTCTGTGATAGGTGCATTGCTCAGAGGAGGTTCATGCTGCTCAATTCTGGAGAGATGATCTGCTACCACATTCTAGACTCCAGGCTTGTCCTTGATTTCCAAATCAAATTCCTCGAGGAGAAGGATCCAATGAATCAATCTTGGCGTGGCATCCTTCTTCTCCTGTAGGTACCGGATAGCAGAGTGGTCAGTAAAAATTGTGACTTTTGATCCCAACAAATAGGATCTGAACTTCTCGAGGGCGAAAACCACAACCAGCAACTCTTTCTCTGTCACTGTATAATTCCTCGGTGCTTCATCTAATGTTCTACTGGCATAGTGAATGGCATAGGGTGCTTTGTCTTTCCTTTTCCCAAGAACCGCCTCGACTGCAAAGTCTGACGCATTGGTCATTATCTCAAAGGGAAGATTCCAGTCGGGCGGCTGTAAGATTGGAGCCTGAGTGATAAGCTCCTTTAGCTGGTGGAAAGCAAGGAGAACCGGCTGATCAACAGTGAACTCAATCTCCTTGCACAAAAGTTCTGTCAGAGGTCGGGCAATGCGGCTGAAATGCTTGATGAATCGCCTGTAGAATCCCACATGCCCCAGGAATGACCTCACGTTCTTTACTGACTGAGGTGGCTGAAGATTTGAAATGATATCCACCTTTGTCGGGTCGACTTCCATGCCACGTTTGGAAACGACGTGGCCCAGCACAATACTTTCTGTGACCATAAAGTGGCTCTTTTCCCATGAAAGTACTAGATTGACTTCCCGGCACTTCTGAAGCACTCTATCCAGGTGCTCAAGACAAGAATCGAAACTATCACCATAGACAGAGAAGTCGTCCATGAACACCTCGAGAAAACTGCCTACCATCTCGGCAAAAACTGCTAACATGCATCTTTGGAAGGTTGCAGGTGCATTACACAAACCAAAGGGCATTCTCTTGAAGACGTAGGTGCCGAACGGGCAAGTGAAGGTAGTCTTCTCTTGATCTTCAGGGGCGATCGCCACTTGGTTGTACCCGGAATACCCATCCAGAAAGCAGAAGAACTCCTTGCCTGCTAATCTCTCCAGAACTTGATCGATAAATGGCAAGGGGAAGTGGTCCTTCTTGGTTGCTGCATTGAGACGGCGGTAGTCAACACACACCCGCCAGGATGTTGGTACCCGAGTAGAAATTTCCTCTCCTTTATCATTTGTAACCACGGTAAGCCCAGATTTCTTGGGAACTACATGCAGTGGGCTTACCCATTTTGAGTCGGAGATGGGATAGATGAAGCCTGCGTCACACCATTTCGTGATTTCTTTCATGACGACGTCCCGAAGGTTAGGATTCAGCTTTCTCTGAAATTCACGGGACAGCTTGGCATCTTCTTCTAGATAGATATGGTGTGAACACAAGGCTGGATTTATCCCTCGGAGATCTGATACGCTCCAACCAAGTGCCTTGCGGTTCTTTTCTAGAACCTCGAGAAGCCGAGATTCCTGATCCGAATTTAGCCTGCTGCTGATGATGACCGGATACATTTGTTCTTCACCCGCAAGGAAAGCATACTTCAGGCCTGCAGGAAGTGGCTTGAGTTCTGGTTTTGACCTGTCCACTTTATCTGTCACTTCAGATACCATGCTGGTGGTGGAATGTACTTCTATGAAGCTGCTACCATCCTCATCATCTTGTTGAGATCCCAGTGATGAGCCGAACGGTTCTGCGCTAAGCGGATCGTGTTCGGTCTGGAGTGACTGCTCAAGCAGATGCGCCTGCATTTGAGAATCTGTCTCCCAAGAATCGTCGGAGCATAAGCTGACTGCGCATTCTAAGTCCTCCTCAAGAGTGAGGATTTCTCGGGTCCATGGATCGTCCAATGATAAGGCTGAGTCTCTGATCTCCGCAATAAAATCACAGTTTGCTTCACATGCTGCCTGGCTCTCGTCAGTTGTGGCATGCGGCTCTCTGTTCATGTTTATCGTGATCTGCTGAGTGTTCGAGCTGAAAGTAATCTTGCCAGACCCGTAATCAACCACGGCACCTGAAGTACGAAAGAATGGTCTGCCAAGGATGATAGGGGTCTGGAGCAGGGGTGCAGGCGAGTCCATATCAAGGACAACAAAATCAGAGGGGAATTGCATTTCCTGCACTTTAACTACGACGTCTTACAAAAGACCTCGGGGCCGCTTGACGGATCGGTCAACGAACTGAAGTATCATGCGTGTTTGTTTGAGCGGACCCGCCTGAATTCTTGCATTATAGACGAGGGCAGAAGGTTGATGGAAGATCCACTATCGAGGAGAGTGCGCTCGAAGACCTGGTCAAAAATCTCACAACTGATCAGAGGTGCTCCTGTGTCTTGCTTCTTCTGTGGGAGGTTGCTGATGGCAGCAACGGTGGCCATGGATAGCACGTGCTTCTCCACATCTTTGCGTCTGTTCTCAAGTGTTGGGCGACGCTTGTTGGTATATGCCTCCTTTAGCCCTTTCTTCACAGCTGGCATGTACTCCACGGCCTTTAATAAGGGTATCTCAACAGTCAGCTTGTCTAATATGTCCACAACTCCTGGATCAGACAATGCCTTTTTTCGTTTTGCAATTTTTTTGGATTTTTCTATTGCATGAGGAAAAGGAATATGTACATCTCGAGCAGTAGAAATAGAGTTCTTATTTACATCAAAATCATCGCCCATAGAATGTTGTACATCCGTACTACAAAAAGGAGTACAAGCTGTGTCTTGGCATACTGGTGCTCCCGGGCGATCAAAAAGGGTAGCGTCTGCTCTGTCGGCTGGCGAGGGATCGGCTGCTGCTGGCGGCTCCTCCAAGGCTGGCCCGACTTTGCTTCGGCTGCAAGCTTCTTTTTGTTGTTTTTGATTTTGCTGATTTTTTTGAATTTTCTGCTGAGGTTGCTGCAAAGGCACGACGACTAGACTGGCTTCTCCTTCTTCTTCCTCCTCACCCGCCCCTGTAGCTGGCATGGCTGATGCGGAAGATGATGATACACTTGTTTCTTTATTCACCCCAATCTTTGTGGCAGGCGGAGGCAAGGCCCTACCGCTCCTGAGAGTAACAACATTAGAATAAGCAGTAACATCATTTTCTGACATGGACAAGGCATTACTTTCTACCTGCTCTTTCTTCTTGAAATTATTGGGGTTGGCTTCAACCTGAGCCGGAATGGCAGTTCGGGTGGCGGTCAAGTCATCAAGCCGCTTGGTCATCTCCGCTAGCCCTTTGACAAGCTGGGCTAGACAATTCATGGTGGGGTTTGCAGGGGATACTTCAGTCGGTTCAGCGTGCAGACCACACTGTTGTTGCATAGATGGGTGTGGAGGCTGTTGCTGTTGGCTCTGAGGTGGTGTAGAAAGTTGAAGTTGTTGATATGAGGAAGGAGGATACTGTTGATATTGTTGAGGCGGGGCTGCCGCATACTGGTGAAACGGTTGTGGATGGCGGTACTGCGGCTGCTGCTGGTGTGGAAAAGTCTGCCTCCACTGGTTTGCATACTGGGGAGGCTGATGGTACTGCTGATGAGGCTGAGAGGACTGCCCAAAGCGACCACCCTGAGGTTGGTGGTATTGCCGGTTGGCAAATGGCTGACCCTGGGGTTGTCCTGTAGGACGGGTCGGCTGTGCTTCGTGACTCCATACCCCGTTCACTTCCTGGACCAGGGGTGGTGGTGGAAACACTGAATCAGATCCTGATATAAACTCTGGTTGATACACAACCATCTGCTGCTGCGGCTGACTCTGATCGGGTGCCTGCACGTAGTACACGTGCTGGACTGCCGGTGGTTGCTGGCTCGGCTGAGGCTGATGTAGCGGTGGTTGCTCGTCTTTCCTCTCAGCTGGAGCTTCGAGTGGTGTTGCCGACTGAACAGAATGGATGGTACCTACCAGCAGTTCTAACTACTTGGTTATGTGATCCAGCTTGTCTAAATTCTGAGTCCTCTTCTCGATCACAGCGAGTTTTTCGAGATCCGGTGATCGCTTCTCGTTGATGTCAACTTTAGAGAGATGGCCCCCGATGATGCTGAGGTTGGAGCTCTCATCTCTCTCTGCTTTCTTGGACGCTGCCATGTGCACTTGTTTTTGAAGGATCTGGGGCTGCTTCTGATACGCCTTGGATGAAGAGAGGGCGGCCTCTCCTTCGGCCATTTCTTCAAATATCTGCCAGACTACGTCTTCATCCTTATTGAAGTGTGAGCCCCCACATGCTGCATCTACAAGCATTTGGCTTTCAATATTCAGTCCCCCAAAGAATTGTTGGACCAAGCTGGTCTTCGGAATATCATGATGGGGACACTTCTCCTGCAGGTCAGTGAATCTCTCCCATGCTTCATGTATCGACTCATGGGGTCCTTGGGAGAAATTGTTGATTTGGGCTCGCATCTGGTTGAGTCGACCTAGAGGGTAATATTTGTGCAGAAAGGCGGAATTCAGCTCCTCCCAGGTCGTCACAACCTTCCCCAGATGATTGACCCAATAAAGGGCCTTGTCCTGTAGGCTGAAGGGGAAAGCCTTCATCTTGACAATATCCAGAGGGACATTGGGATAGTGGGTAGTACGGCAAATGCGGGAGAATTGCTGCAGGTGAATGTATGGCTCCACGCTGGTGTTACCATGGAATGCATGGAGAAGAGCAATGAATTAAGGCTTCAGCTCAAAATGAGCGTGTACCGGTGGAATGAGGATCCACTCGGTCATCTGGCTGTCTCCCGGATTGTATGTTTCTTTAAGTGTTGGCTTTGGTGGTGGTGGAAATTCTAGATCATCATCATCTGCACCACTACCTCCACCTCCTCCTCCCCTGCCTCCTCTGCCTCCTCCTCCATCGTCTCGGTTCATCATATCATTCAATATGTCCTGAAAGGCTGTCTGTGTGAGTGCCTGTTTGGTCAGCTGCTGATGGATGGCCTGGATAGATGACAGTAACTGTGCATTAACTTGATTCTGATCTGGCACCTGTCCCTCTGGTTGGGGTGGCTTCTGACCCTTGCCTTTTCCTCCTGGAGCCATGTCAGGGTCTGAGTCGGACGAGATGAACTCCGGAGTAGTCTCCAGGGCTCGCGCTGTCTTCTATCTGCATAATGAGATAGTCCTGATCAGACTGTTTGCAATTAATGTTCAACTGCCGAGATGAAGCTGGAATTCAGGTCAACCCCAGCATGTTATGAATGGAAAAGGATGTAGACTGTAATGGACTTCCATTCACAACGGCGAGAGTGGGACAAAAGTGATCCCAGTTTATTGGGTGGCCAAGAGAAAGGTAGAAAACGAGGAGTCTAGAGATCGATCCGCAAAGTCTGGATCGGGTTCTCGGGAATCGCCTCGAACTTATTGACGGAGTTGAGTCCATGGAATCGACGGCATGGTCCCGACGGAAACCATCCATGGATCAACTTCACAAAGTACAAGAGAAGATAGGATGTTGGATGAAAGATACGATGGTCGACGGGGAATAAAAAGGAGTGCAAAACAGTAGAAAGGCTCAAACTGAGCGGGGGTCAAAGAGGAGTGACACAATGTGCGCAAAGGCGCGGGACTTGATCTTTGAACCTTAATCTAGATCCATACAAACACAATACAAAATCAGGTTCACCAACTCACGCCATGTGAAGCCGTAAAGGTTCGACTACTTATTGTCTTTTCAGTTTTAGAGTTGTTGTTTCAGGCATATCTTATAACAAGTCCTTAGTACGCTACCCTATAGGAGAGAGAGTACTGCCGGAAGGGTATCCCGTACTTGTCCTCCTCCTGTGTAACATGTAGTCTGTACTTTTTGGAGTCCTTGTAACCCTTCCTGGATCCCTACTCAGCCAAAGAAATAGAGAGAGGAGGCCGATAGGCGAAACCAATACTTCGGTCCTCGCTCGCAACGGAATCACCCGTGAGCGTACAAGAACCTACTCGGATGCAGGACAATGAGACAGACACCCCCGTGAAGGCGTGACCTATGCTCGATACTTCGGACAAGATCGATGCTCTACACAACAGAGAGTCATCATTGGTGACCAAGCCCTACTCGCCTACGTACGATAGAAGCGCCATTACTTCGGAAATCCAGGCGATACACAAGGCAGTTGCAGACTGGGTTTTCGGCTCTAATCCTTAGGGGGTCGCACTCGCTCAAGGGAGTAGGGTTTTGGTCCCCCTCCACGGTACCTGAAAACAATGAGGGCTTTATGAACCCGGTACAATGAAAGTCCATTACGGATTTTAATTAAGGTCAAAGTTTATTTAGTAGTCCCCTGGTTTTAATTTTTGGGTTTGCACTTTTTTTGAGTCTGTTTCATACCAACGCCTAACGTTTTTGTAGATTTTCATTTAAGTCCCAGGTGCTCAAAATCAGGGGGAGATAGCGGAAAAGCCGTGCAAGTTGGTTCTATGATGGAAATCTCACCATTGAACCGAATGATGCATGCTGAGTTAGAAGACTTACAGTGCATCCCAGCTCTCTCCATGTGGTATGCAAAACAGAATTTTTAAACCTATCTACATGGTGGTGTGCATTCGACAAAATCGCCCTAAACATTAGCTGCTATTAACGTGAAGAACCACAAGCTGGTCACTTATCTTTAACCTAAGGGTCCGGTCTTGGCTTACCCCTCCTCTTCTCGACACACTCGAGTTCAGGAGTAGCGCTTGATGGGGCTCGCTCATGGCACATGGGTTAAGAGATAAATGACCGAACTGTTTACGTTTGACTAGATCCATACGAAGTAGACTATAGGAACATGCATTCTTATTAATGTTTGGACCTAGCTACCGAATCAAGCACCCTATATCTAGGGGCTCCAAGCACACAAAACAAAGTAAAATAATGGCGGAAAGCACAAAACAGCGGAAAACAAAGAAAATAAGGCGGTAGAAAACGCGGAAAACAGCGATGAGGCCCCCAGGTGAACAGACACCTGGGCACTGGACCTCATTCTGAAGAGTAGAGTCTTATTAATTATTACATGCCAAAATTGTCTCTCTCTCACCATAAATTACAAAAAATAATCCTAAGTGTTCTAAACCTATCTAATCCCCATCTTCTTGCTTCTTTGATGCTCTCTCCAAGTGGTCATGAGGTAAAGACCACCCTCCTCCAAGCTCGGCTGCCTTGGCCTCCTTAGAAGCCATCCTCGCGTGGCGGGCCCTCACATCAAAGTCACAAAAAGATTGCATTAGTATAGCTCAACCAATCAAAATAGAGCAGATATAAAATAATCACAATAAATGAATCAATCAATAGAGCATGGTGATTAATGACAATAAAAATGGCTGCTCACAAAATCAATGATGAATCAAAAATGTACACAAGAATGACAAAATAAATTAGGCTATGCTCATTGCTCCCCAGCAACGGTGCCATCTGATAACAAGTATGTTCCACAAGGGTCACCATGAATAATATAAATAAGTTGTCGCCGAGGCGACCGCTCGCAGAATACCGGTGTTAATCAGCAATTAACCCACTATAAAAGAATGAATAAATTAAGCTCAAAAGTGTGAATTAATCTTTATTACTCTACCACAAAATGTATAGTGAACAAGCATGTAGAGGTCGAACCACAGAGAGCAATACAAAAGTGCAATAGCCTAAGATGTGCATGTACCACAGAGTCATCCATGTGTGAAGCCTATTTTTGTGGGTTTTTGAATTTTACATTTTTTTTATTTCTTTTTTTATATATATATTTTTTATTTTCTTTAGAATAGGGGGATATATATATAAAGGGGTGCTTTCATATTTATAAAAATACTCAAAAATAGTCAAAAATTCAGAGATAAAGTCTTTTTGGTATTTTCATCATTTTTTACTTTTTTGGTAATTTTGGGTATTTTTCAAATTGTTTTTGGTATTTTTAAATGCTGAAATAGGGGAAAACAGTGAAATAGGCACTGGCTGTAAGTAAAATAGGGATCAAAAATAGCAAACAGCCACAAAACGTTTCCACACTATTTTTCTAATAAAGATAGTAAAAGATAGAAGAAATAAGAATTGAGTTTACATTTTTTTTGATTTTTCTTTAATTTTATATATTTTTTTGAAGTTTTTGTGTATTTTTCAATTTTTAAGGTTTTTCTTTTAAGATTTTTAGGGATTTTTGGACTGACACTAAAATAGGAATACACACTAGGGAATTCTTTTGGAATTTTTAGAGGTCTTTTAATTTTTTTTTGGTATTTTATAAGCTAGACAGTAAATAAAAGACATGTTTTTTGATTTCTAATAAATGCAAAAATACGACAAAATTAAGATCAAAAAATATGGCGTGTGAGAGCATGTTAACAGATGCTTATATCCATTTTTGCAAGATTTTTCAAATTAGAATGAGGGACAAAATAAATGGACAAAGCATACAAAAGTAAATGGCCTGGCAGGGGTATTGTTGCAATTAAAATATCTCTCAGGGGTATACATGCAAAAATTACAACAGAAAGAAACATTTATTTTTATTTTCAGGTCCATTTTACAAATACTAAAACTCTGCAGGGTTTACATGCAAATTTCACGCGCCTCACGTGGGGTCTGCACGTGAGGCGCAGAGGGACTAAAATGTAAATACATAAACTTCCAGTGGTCCTTCTGCAAATTATACCATTTATTTACAACGTAACCTTTTATTTTTAGCACTAAACTGTAAATACAAAAAAAACCGGGGGAGGTGTTTGAAATTTACCCCCTAAGGCGCTTCATCCTGCGGCGCTGGTTGCGCCACTTATCCACGTGTCGAGCATCTGACGGTCGACGCCGGTTCGCCGATGAAGGGTTAGGATTAGAAGCTCCTGGCTGATCGGACGGTTGGCGTGTGTCTTCATCGGACGGCTCCTGTGGGATCTGGGACGGGCCTCCTGATCCGACGACGCTGGAGCTCCCTGGAAGAACAGGGAAGGAGTTCGCGCCTGGCGAGCTTCGATCGAGAAGCTTGGGCTCCTCCAGGGCTCTCCGGCACGTCTGAGGTGGTCTGCACGTAGCTGGAAGCTCCCGCGTCGACTGATGGTTTCATCATGGCTCCTGGAGGTCCGAGTCGCTCGGACGAGGTTGATGAAGTAGCAGACCTCCAGGAACCTCTTCCTGGTTCGATTAGAGCCCAGATGGGCTCTATTCTTCGTTTGACCTGCAGAGGAAGAACCGGGGGAGCGAGGGCTTCCTCCTCGACCCTGGGTTTTGAAGCTTGGCAGCAAAATGGAGTGAGGTAGAGGGGCTCCGGCGTACGGCAGAGGGGCAGCCCCGATTCGCCAAGACTAGGGGTCTTGGGTTGAGCAAATGGGTGCGATCTATGGAGAAAACGATGGGGTGTGAAATGGGGTGCACAAGGCGGTCGGATACGGTCAGGTTCACAGTGAAGAAGTCGCCGGAGCTCCGTCGTTTTTTTATTTTACGCTACGCCGATCAAATAAGGACTAAATTGACTACTGGAATTAAAAACTAACATTAAAAACAAACTAAAAGGCATAAAAAGGACAACTCTTATACCTGGGGCCACCAGGGAGCAGGACGGACGTCGGAGCTCCGCCGCGACAAAATTCTTTTTCCTTCGGCCGATGCGAGGCGCTGGAGCACTCCCCCTGTCACGAGGAACGGTCCAGGAACAAGATCAAGGCTTTTGGTTGGAATGAAATTTGCCAAATACGAGGAAGGAGGCGGAGCTACTTATTTATAGACATTGGCATGGAGCCTTATTGACCGGCGATTATTACATGATCCAATGAGTATCAGATTGATCCAAAGAATCGGCGGGCATCAGTGATGATTAGAGTTCATCTCTTGTGAAGGAAGCATCTTCGATTGATGGATGGTGTGCCTGGGAAAAATGGGAGAAGACGGGCGAAGAGACAGGCTACGTCACATCGGGCGGCTGGGGGAGCAGTTGACCGAGCGGTCAACTGTTGACGGCCTGTGATTGGTCCAAGTCAGCTGTTAGAAGACAAAACAGGAAATTTAAGTCTAAATTGATTTATTTACCATAGTAAATAATTTAATTAGAAATTTCTTAAAACATAAAAAATGTGTAATTTTTCATGTAGTATTTATTTGTGATTTTTATTGAATTTTTCGGAGTGTTTTATTGTGGTTTTAATTTGATAATGTGTATATGTATGTATTTACATGTATTTTTGTGTATTTTATTTTAATTTGTTTATTTTCTTTTATTATTTTATTAGCTTATTTTATAAATTTATAATTTATTTTTGTGAGTATAAAGGTATTTTTATTTAATTTTTAGGAGTTTGTTTACATTTTTAAATAAATAGGTATATGCATCTGTAAGTATACTTATAGGTATTTTGCCTATATATTATATACATTTTATTTATTTAATGAATTTTACTTGTTTTTATTTTGAATATGTATTTTTAATAAGTTATACATACTATATTCATTATGATAAAAATATAGATGAATAAAGAATAAAAGAATAAAATCCCTTTTTATTTATATACATATAGGTAGCATAGGTATTTTGTCTATGTGGCTCATAGAATTATTTTATTTTACAAATTCTTTTTGGTTTTCTTGAACTTTTAATATGTACATGTATTATATACATTATTAATCAAGATTCTAAAAATATAAATTTATAAAAATAATGAATATTGAATAAAATGAATACTTTAATCAGTCCTATATACAAGGTGGGCCAAAAACCTAACTTCCACAGATGGACTCCAAAAATTATGAAACTAATTTTATTAAATAGTTCTTGGAAAGCTATCTACAATTAAAGGCGAGTTTGGGTGATTTGGAGTCTTTATTTGCAAGATATGGGTCTGTGAAGTTCAGATTTTTGCTTTTTATTCTGTGTATAAAATGTACACTGAGTATTATTTTTACACAAACTCAATTTTGTAATTTTATTTACATTATTATCTACAACCTTCATGAACAAAGTTACTTTATTTGATGAATAAATAATTATGTACAAAATAGGTGTCAAAAATACATAAATAAATGAATAAATGAGGTATTTATTGTGTACTGGCCCTTATCTCCCCCTACTTTATTCCTTGTCGACCGATTCCATGCTGGCCTTGGTCTCGGGGTTAGGGTCATAAAATATTTGCAATATTTTACTCCTTTTTCTTTTCTTCCCTTTATTCTATAATTTTGGCCTTAAACACCTTATTTAATGTGTAATTAATACAGTGAATCATGAATGCTATTATGTCCAATTTGATGCTATTTACATGCATTTGCTGGGGTTTTTGAGGCCAAAATGATAGAATAAAGGTGATGAAATGGAGATTCATCAGGTGGTTATGTACGAAAAGAAAAACCAAGAGCACAATCCACTTGATAAAATGGAGGTGGATCGATTGGAGAAGAAGAAGAATGCGCGATGTCCGATAAAAATAACTCCAATTTGCCATCTCTGAAACAAAATATGAGGATTGAGAGATCACGATAATCAAGTCAAGATATGCAAGAAAAAGGTGCAAATGTGTGGAGTAGATCGAGTATACAGATAAATCAAACACCTATAAAAACAAACAGAACCCCTCAATTCACCAACTCAACACAATGAAGACCATGAAAGTTCAATCCTTTCTCTTGAAAAATTTAGAGTAAGGTGAAAAGACAGTTATTTGCAAGCTCACATGTGCAGTCACTTAGAGTGGTTGTGTCCTAGTCAGTGTAGTACACCTACTAAAACACCGTGACCACTTCCTCTATAGTCAGAGGCAAGTGCTTCCAGCAATAACCGGGCCCAAGAGATGACCCAAGCGCTCAAGGAACAAGTCTAGGTGAGGGCTCTATTCTTTATGCGTACATGCCTCTCTTGGCATGGAAAGTACCTATGGAGAATGAGGGGGAGTCTCTCCCCAAAGCAATATTTTGTTCTTTGCGTTTGATTTTAGGGTCGAATAGAATTAAAATTTCCCATTTTATTAGTTATACCTTTTTTGGTTATTTTTTTAATGCACAATGTCTAATGGGATTTCGATTTCTTTAGTATCCTGAGGTGATCAAAATCAAAGGAAGAGATCAGAAAAGCAATGTAAGAGAAAATCAATCATGTATGCTTAGTCAGAAGATGTTCACCTTGCTTCCCTCCTCTTTTCATACAAGATGCTAAACAGAATAGAGACCTATTCTATATGCAAATGAAAGCTGATGAAATCACCCTTGTACATGAATTGCTATTTGCATGAAGAACATATGCTAACTACTCAAAAATGAAACCCAAATGTCTAGTCCTGGAGACTCTTCGGTGCCCACCACGTTGGGTCTTGCTAGCACTACATAGTGTATCGTTCGGTGCTCGGTTCCAAACCTAATTAATCAACAGTTAGTATGTCTATGTCCAAGTGTAAGAACAATAGGTACATGCAATAGTTACGGTTGTGGACCTTACACTATGGAGCACGCAATCCTAAGCTAGGTATCAATCGCACAAAACAAATAAAAATAAAAAGCGAAAAACTCAAAACATGTGAAACAAAATAAAATAAAGGCGATGAAAACCACAAAAAGTCCGACATGGATCCCAGGTGAACAGATGCCTAGGAAATGAACCTCGTGAAGTGTGAATGTCCAAGTGTCATGAATTATAAAAAGTAATATACAAAAATAAAACAGAACACTCTCTCACAAATAAAAAGAAAATGTTGAAAGTCTAGTCCTCTTCTTCTCTCTCTATCTCTCTCTCTCTCCGGCTCTCTCCAATTGGCCTATGCAGGAAAAGGCCAATCTCCTCATGTCTTGGGTGTGTCAAACACCTAGGTATTCATCATCACCATACTGTCCATCACAAGAAAGTCAACAAGAATAGATGGTTAGAAGAAGAGAAAATAATTATAAAAAATAAATTCATAGAAATAAAAAAGAGGAATAATGTATGTAATATATATACAACTAGTCTACACTATTTGTTGCTCCTCGACAATGATGTCATTTGATATACCATCAAGTCAATGGAGGTCTAATGTTGTCCACACAGGGTAGAACCGATAGTGTCACTGAGGTGGCTACTAACGACTGACAATAAATTCAACAATTAACCCATAAGTAACAGAAAACAATGCAATCAAGTGGAGTCAAAATTTATTATAAACCTAACAAATAAATGTGTATAGTGGTCAAGTATGTGTAGGGTGTCGAACACATGGAACACACGAGTGTAATAACATTATTATTATGTCTACATAATAATGTATATATATAGTTGTTATGTACGTAGTATTTTTGTGGGGTTTTAATAATTCATTTTTGTAGATTTCTAGATTTTTTATTTTAGTTTTTATAAAATTTATTTTATTTTTATAATTGTATGGTTTTTATAGTTTTTTCTTTTTAAAATATAATAAGTGTGTGTATATATAACTATATATAATACTATATATAATATATGGTATATATATATATATGAAATATATATAATAAATATATAAAAACAATAAATACAAATAAAAACGATATTTTTAATTTTTTAAAGGGTTTGAAAATATAGTTTTCAGATTTGTAATAATTAATAATAATATTAGTAATATATAACTATATATATTTACTATATAATGTGTTCTATTTAGAAATATAACTATATATAGTTAGAATTTACAAAATAAAATAGGGATATTTACACCCATAACTCTGAGTAATTCCATAATTACCCCATAAACCTTTTATAATCACGAATTACACTCAGGACCTTGAATAGTGCTTAACTTTTACATTAATAACCTCGGGTTAATTGTCACCTAATTTTCCGTTAACTATAATGGTATCCGTTAAGAATTTTACATTTCACACCCAAATTTCTCCTTATTTATGAATGACCCCTCCGTTTCTTCCCCCAACCTCATACTCTGACCATACAATCCCGTCCCTCCGTTGTCGTCCTCTCACCGGAAGCTCGACCCCCACTTCCTCGACCTCCTTCCCCAAGGGAGCCTCCACCAGGCCCTCAGATCGATTACAAGCTCCACCCCACTGACCCGCCAAAGCTTCTTCTCCATCGCCTGGAAGGCCCCCCACATCACCGCCTGGAAGGCCCCCCTCACCACAACCTGGAAAACACCCCCTCGCGACACCATATGCTTGGAAGGCACCCCGTACCTGCGACACCATCCTCTTGGAAGGCCCCCCGCACCCTCCCCCTCGCGGCACTACCACCTGGAAGGTCTCCCCACAAGCTTCTTCTCGATCCCCCCCCCCCCCCCACTGTGGAAAATCTCCCCGCCCCAGCAAGCTTCTCTAGCTCGTCCATCCCACAACCTCCGACCGTGGCACCATCCGCCTGGAAGGCCCCCCGCACCTGCGTCACCACCACCTGGAAGGTTCCCCACCAAGCTTCTTCTCGATCGCCCTGCCACCCCCCTCCCACCACCACCACACCCCCGGATGCCCCCTCCAAGGAGCAAGCTTCTTCTCCCATCGATCCCCATGATGTTTCCGCTCGTCAAAGCAAAGCCCCCCTAGTGGAAGCCCCCTACCTGCAAGCTCCCCACCCCAGCAAGCTTCTTCCGCCTAGAAGCCTCCACCACCTGCAAGTCCCACCCGATCCCCCCGACCACTGCCTAGAAGCCTCCCCCCACACCCAAAGGAGGGGGAGAGCTAGAGTTGGTTGGTGGGGGTTGGGGTTGCTGGAGGAGGAAGGGGCGTTGGGGGGAGGAGGAAGATGGATCTGTTGGAGGAGGGGGGGGGGTCTTTTTCTTTCTAGTTTTGATTTAATTCTAGTCGTTGGATTGATGCTAGGTTAGATTAACTCAATGGTTTGGTTAGGATTAATGATTAAAACTAACAGAAGGTTATGGGCGTGAGGCGACGTAACTACTTGGGGTTTCTCATGTAATTCGTGATTATCTTGGGTAACTGGGGTAATTATAGAATTACTCAAGGTGATGAGTGTAAATATCCCAATAAAATATTTTCATTTTTATTAATATTTTCTTCTATTTTTTAAAATTTTCAGCGATTTTTACTAATTTATATGTACCTTATATTTTTAAATAGTCCAAATCAGTGACTAATTATATAGACCGAATGTTTTGAGATTTTAAATTATAAAAATAAATACACAATTTTTCAAAACTAGTTTTTTACATGTAGTAATATGTATATATAAAAATAAATGATAAAAAGTTATTTTTTGTTTTTTTCCGAATTTTTTCTAATTTTTTAGGGTTAGAAAAGGTTTTTTATTGTGTTGTTTTTTATTTTGTATTTTTAAGTAATTCTTATTCTATAGTGATAAAATACAATAATAAACACTTTCTATTTTTTTTGTATTTTTTAAAGTAGGTTTTATATTTTTGTATTTTTTAGTCAAACAGGGAATGAAAGGCTCCTTCAGACTTTTAATACATATAAAATGCAAGAAAAATGTGAATAAAATGCATGGAATGAATGAGCATCATATCGAGCATTTTCATCTCCTATTTTTGCATAATTTTTGAGCACATGAACTAATTATAGAAAATGAAAAACGCATAAATAAAATTATACAAGATAGGAAGGCATTTATGCAATAATAATAACTAGGGAGGTCTTCTAAGCAAATACCCAAAATATTTGAACTAAAATTTGATTTTTTTAATCCTAAATAGTAATATGAAACCTGGAGGGGTACAAGTGAAATTTAGACACACACATGGAGGACCACATGAGGTGACCTGGTAGTGGACCTACTTGTATTATCCAAAACATACATAATTTTCATGCAAAAATTCTACACATTTTAACTCAATTAAATATATACAGGATTCTTTAAATATTACAAAAATGTGGAAGGGGTATTTGTAAATTACCCACTTAGAGGCCCTTCATCACCCGACTAGAGGTGTGCCACATGGAGGATCTTGCAGCTATGGTGATGCAACAATTCGACTTTAATCAGGTGATGCAGAAAGAATATGGAATTTGAAGGCGATTCCACGGTATCTGGGCGACTTCCAAGAACACGTAAGAACAACGTGCTAGAGATCCTTCATTCGATGAATCCCAACGATGTCAACCTCATTTTTGAGTGCTAACAGTGGCTACGTGTCGTTGGTAATGCTTTGTACGTGCAAGCGATGGTTGATGATCTCTAGTTGGTCTTGATGTGGATATGGGAGGTGGTCAAGCTTTAGGAAACCTAGAGGCCTATTCCTCTTTGATTCGTAACTCCATGTGGTGTTCAGGGCTCAAGACTTGCACCAAAAGTTCAAGTGGCTCAAGGTCTTCTTTCTAGGCTAGTTGTGAAGCTCGGAAGCTTGAGGAGTAGAACGGCTACGAGGCTCAAGCGAAGGGAGACAAAAGGAGCTCGATTCCTAGATCTTAGCAAGATCTAGATTGGATAAATGAGGGGTATCATGGAGAGCATGAGGGGAAATGAAATGGTAATGGATGAAGATTGAAAAACAGTTAGAGATAGGTGGACTTGGCCTAGAGCTCAAGCTCCAGGTCAAAGGGGGGTTTCTAATTACTCATAAATCAAACATCAAAAGTAGAAATTAAGTAAGGTAAAAGAATATTGGACAAAAATTTAACCTAGAAATATAAGAAAAAGGCCTTGATTCATTCTCGGAGACGAAGAGACAGACCCATTGGCGGAGCATCAATGATGGCTTGGATCTCTTCTGACAAGGCTCCTCCTCACTGCAAAACACTGCCCACGAGCTCTGATGAATCTCCATTCATCATTCTTTATTCTATCATTTGGGCCTTAAAAACCCTATTAAATGCATGACAATAACATTATTTTGTGCATATTAGCATTCATAGATTATTGTATTAACTATACATAAAATAAGGTTTTTGATGCCAAAATTATAGAATAAAGAGAAGAAAAGAAAAAGGAATAAAATATGAAAGATATTTTATGAACCTGAACCCCGAGACCAAATCGAGAATTGAGTTGGTCGACAAGGAATAAAGTAGGGGGAAATAAGGGCCACATTTACAATCAATTCCTCATTTATTCATTCATTATTTATGCATTTTAACACATATTTTATTCTTTCTTATTTATTCCTTAAATAAAGAAACTTTGTAAATAAAAGCTGTAGATAATAATGTAAATAAAAATACAAAATTGAGTTGGTACAAAAATAATACACAGTGCGCATTTTATACACCAAAAATAAAAAGCTAAAAACCAAACTTCACAGACCCATAGCTCCTAAATAAAAACTAAAAATGTATCAAACTCACCTTTAATTGTATATAATTTTAGATAAGCTATTTAATAAAGGTGGTCTCATATTTTTCGGAGTTTATCTATGAAAGATAGATTTTTGACCCCTATTGTACGTAGATCTGATTAAAATAATTGGTTTATTTATTCTTTATTATTTATACAAATTTATATTTTTACAACCTTGTAAATATTATTTATAACACATGCATATAGTAAAATTAAAAGAAAACTATGAAGAAAACGTAAAATTAAATAAGTCTATAAAAACATAGATAGAATACCTACGTATAAAAATAAAAGGGGAATATATTATTCTATTTTTTAATATTTTTATAATCATATATAAATTCTATTAAAAATATAAAACTAGATAGAACTCAATAAAATGCATTAAATAAATAAAATGTATACAATATACAGAGAAAATACCTATAACTATACCAACATATTATATAAACCTATTATTGAACTATATAAGTAACATTATAAAAATAAAATAAATTATATTCACACATTTAAAATTAAGTTGTAAATATATAAAATCGAAGAAGAAAATAATAAGATCAAATATACGAAATGAAAAAAAATAAGAATGTACATAATACAGGTAAATATACCTATAAATACACCATTAAAAACAAACTTATAATAAATAACATCAAAAAATAAATAAAAAATAATAAAATACTACATAAAATAATAAACATTTTTTATTTTATACTCAAAAATTATAAAATCATTTACTTATTTAAATCAATTAATCTTTAATAATCCACTCGGTTTTGTCTTCTAGCAGCCTGCATGGACCGATCGCAGGCCGCCAAGGGTTGACCGTGGATCAACTCCTCAGACCTAGCCCTACGCCTCTAACAGATCACGAGAGCTCTGGTTCTCCAAATTTTCATGCAATTTGTGTAGCTCGAGAAGGATAGGACTCTTCATGAAGATTATTCCTTGTACATCATAGATACCCGCCCTACTCCATGATTCATTGTACATGGCGTCGATTCGAGCAAGAAGACCGATCAATAAGGGTGCTCGAATACGTAAATAAATAATCACCTCCGTCCTTTTTGAATTCTTAGGTCATCTTTTGTCGTCTTCCACCCTTGCCTTCAGCCTAGCCAGGTGCCTTGTGACAGGAGGAACCCTCTGGAGGCGCAAATCGGTCTGAGGAAATAGGGGTGCACCCACGACGGAGCTCCGGCGAAGCCCTGCTCCCCGATGTCTCACCAGGTATAAGAGCTGCCCTTTCTTGCTTAATGTGTTAGGTTTTTCATTCCACATTTAATTTAGTCGTTAGATCTGTAGTAGCCCATTAGTTAGCCCTATCAGAGCCAGATTGAAGTTCGCCGGAGCTCAGCTCGGCAAACTAATTCGTCACGATCCGTCTATGCTTCGAACTCATATTCTCCCTCATTTCATCCCCCTCCATGTTCTCCATCTGTCGAACGCCTCATACCAACCATAACTAACCAAGTTCTGTGAATCGAGGTCCCTCTCCTCCGTGTCGCCGGACCTCACCACCCGCATCATTTGTTTTTGCTTATCAGCTTCAATCTTCGGTCGAGGGGAACCCCCTAGAGCTTTGGCTCATCCTGTGCAGGTCACGAAGCCCATGGAGCCCTGCTGGTCTTGAATCAACCCAACCTGCAGATACCTGGAGGGCTTATCTTCTCAGAGCTTGCCTAGCTCCTTCATGGAATCCTGGAGCCTATTTCGACTCTCAGGAGCTGCGGAACACCTCCTCGGACGCGTAGAGCCCGTCGCCATCGCCAACTACCGTCTGGAGGAGGAGGAATCAACGATCGAAGACGGGGAACTTCATTGTTCTTCCCTGTTCTTCGTGGACAGCAGCAACCGTCGGATGATGGAGGCGTCCCCAGATCTAACCATGGCTGTCCGTTCATCTCCCGTTTCAGCCGTTTGATCGAGCCTCGGAAGCAATCCAGACCGCTGATTGGTGTAGCGGTATCAAGCTGTTTGAGCTCGCCACGTGGATAACTGAGGCGCATATCACCATCCACCTGTGCAGTAGGGGTAATTTGCATATCTAAACCCCTACCTTTTTGTATTTCATTATTTAATCTTCTAAATAAAATTGCAAGTGTAAATAAAATAGTAATTATTGCACAGGACCCCCCATACTTATCGAACTTGCACTTGGGTCCCTCCTAGCCCCACGTGTAGTCGCACGTGAGGGGCGTGAATTTTGTACTAAAACCCTGGCGACTTTCATAAATTGATAAACAGTCTGTAAATGTTAAATAAATGTTCTGTAAGTTGGCATATTTGCAATGCGAGTCCTGATTTTTATTTTATTCGTAAAAATGCCCTTCCAGACTGTTTATCTGTGTGTGTTTTATCTAATTAATTAAAATACCTAGAATGCTCTGAAAAATCCACAAAAATCAGGATAGATGCTTCATGTCCTGTACTTTCACGTCCTGCAATTGATTGACATTTTTGAACATTTGTCTAATTATTAAAATGAAAAGTAGCTATACAATCCCTGTTTAACATATAAAATACCAAAAAAATATAAATACGTTTTGAAAAATTACAAAAAATCGTATATGTTATATTTTGATATACATTGAGTCCAGAAAACCAAAAAACCTAAAAATAGAAAAAGAAAATTAACAAAAATAAAAAAGGCTCCAAGATCCAATAAAAAATATAAAAATCCTACAAAAATACCAAAAACATTTCTTACTATTTTACAATTATCCATGTATTATTATTGTATTAAAATTGATTTGGGTGATTTTAGAACTCATTTACTATTTTTGAAACCCTAATCAATATCGGGTTATTATTTAATCCCTTATATGGGATACTTTTGATATTAAAAACACATAAAATTAGCAAACAATCTTAGAAAAATCACAAAAACATTAGAATAATATATAAAACAAAAAAAACATTTTATATAATATATCTATATATATTTATTACTATTTATGATTTTATGACAATGTATTAGATATCACCTTATACATGGTAGATTATGTAATATAAAAGAAAAAGGAAGTATAAAAAAATATAAAAATGCAAAAAGAAAAATCAAATCAGGAAATTAAAAATTAAATATAAAAATATAAAACCAAAAATAAAATTAAAATAATTATAAAATGAAAACCCACTAAAATAATTAATTGCATAAACGACTTGGTTATATATAAATAATCATAGTCTACCCATTTTATTGCTCCCAGTGTTCGACCTCTACACATGCTTACACACTATGCACATTTGCATGTATAGTTATAATAAATTTTAACTCCATATTTTGAGATTTAATTGTTTCATTTGATATTGTGGGTTAATTGTTGATTAAATGAAGATTTTTGAGTGGTCACTTCATCGACTGGATATTTATCTAGACCCTCGATCACCCCCATGTTACCAAATGGTGCCATTGCTGGGGAGAAATGAGCATAGCCTATTTTTGTCATTCATTTTCATATAATTATTTATCTGATATATTGATTCTTTGTTGTGTATAGTTATTAAATAATTCTAGAAGAAATTGTTTGATTATTGTTGTAAATATTCATTGCTATATTTATTTGATTATTGAAGCTAATACCATACTTTTGCAACTTTGATGCGAGGGCCCGCCACACGAGGACGGATTCCTGGGAGACCGATGCAGCCAAGCTTGGAGGAGGTTGTCCTTCTCTTCTCGACCAGCTGGAGAGAGCATCAAAGAAGCAGGATGAGGGATTAACTTAGCAAAAAAATCAATTTTGTAAATTTATGGTGAGAGAGAGAGAGAGCAATTTCTGGCATGTAATATAATCAGACTCTACTCTTCACAATGAGGTCCAGTGCTCGGGTGTCTGTTCATATGGGGGCCTCGTCGCCTCTTTTCGCGTTTTCATCGCCTTGTTAATATTTGTTTCCCGAGGTTTTGAGCTTTCCGTCTTATTTTACTTTGTTTTATGTGCATGAAGCCCTTAAATATAGATTGCTTGACTTGGTAACTAGGTCTAAACCCTAATAAAAAGCATGCACCTATAATATCATACACTTAGACTTAGTCAAATAATAAAAATGGTTCTTCACGATTAATAGCAGCTACTGTTTAGGACGATTTTTTTGATTGCACACAATCATGTAGATAGGTTTAAAAATTCTATTTTGCAAACCACATGGAGAGAGCTGGGATGCGCTATAAGCCTTCTAACTCAACATGCATCATTAGATTCAATGGTGAGATTTCCATCATTGAACCAACTTGCACGGCTTTTCCGCTATCTCCCTCTGATTTTGAGCACCTAGGACATAAATGAGAATCTACAAAAACGTTAGGCGCTGGTATGAAAAAAGGCTCAAAAAAAGTGAAAACCCCAAAAAAACTAAAACAAGGGGACTGCTAAATAAACTTTGACCTTAGTTAAAATTTGTAATCAACTATCATCGTACTGGGTTCATAAAGCCCTCATTGTTTTCATGTACCTTTGGAGGGGGACCAAAACCCCACTCCCATGAGCGAGGCGCGACCCATAAGGAATAGAGCCAAAATCCCAGTATGGAACGTCCTTGTGTATCGCCTGGATTTCTGAAGTAATGGCGCTTCTATCGTACGTGACTGAGTAGGGCCTTGTCAACGATGGTGTTCCCGTCTTGTGTGAACATCGACATGGTCTGAAGTACTGAGCATAGGCCACGCCTTCACGAGGGTGTCTGTCTCATCAGTTTGCGTCCGAGTAGGTTTTTCATGCTCACGAGTGATTCCGTTCTGAGCGAGAACAGAAGTATTGGTTTTGCCTATCGGCTTCCTCTCTCTTTTTCTTTGGATGAGTAGGGATCCAAGAAGGGTTACAAGGACCTCAAAAAGTGCATACTACAGGTTACAAAGGAGGAGGACAAGTACGGGTACTTTTCTGGCAGTACTCTCTCCTATAGGGTTAGCGTGCTAAGGACTTGTTATAAGATATGCCTGAAATAACAACACTAAAATCGAAAAGATAATAAGTATCCGAACTCTTACGGCTTCACATAGCGTGAGTTGGTGAACACAATTTTGTATTGCGTTTGTATGAACCTAGATTAAGGTTTGAAGATCAAGTCCCGCGCACTTGCGCAAAATTTATTGTGTCTTACTCCCCTTTGATCCCCGCTCAGTTAGAGACATTCTACTATTTTGTACTCCATTTTATTCCTCTTTGACCACCGTATCCTTCTTCCAACATCTACTCCTCTCTTGCTTCACGAGGGCGATCCATGGATGGTTTACTCGGGATTCTGCCGACAACTACATCGATTCCATGAACTCAACCTTGCCAATAATTCGAGGCGATTCCCAAGAACCCAATTCGGACCTTGCGTATTGATCTCCAGACTCCTCGTCTTTTACCTTTCTTCTTAACCACCCAATAAACGAGTACCACTCTTGTCGCACTTTTACCATTGTAAAGGGAAGTCGATCACAGTCCATATCATTTTCCTTTCACAACACTATCCATCATGACAACTGAATAGGATTGCAAGTGGTCTGATTAGGATTCTCTCATTCTGCAGATAAAAGACAGATCAAGCCCTGGATCCTAATCCGGAATTCATTTCATCAAACTCAGACCCTGACATGGCTCCTCAAGGAAAGGGCAAGGGTCAACAGCCATCTCAGCCAGAGCAGGGACAGATGCCTAATCAGAATCAGGTCAATGCGCAGCTATTAGCATCTATCCAAGCTATCCAACAACAGCTACTAGAGCAGGCCCTAGCACAGACTGCATTTCAGGAAATGCTTAATGATGTGATGAACATACCCGAGGGAGGAGGACGAGGAGGTGGTAATCCTCCTGATAACGAGGAAGAGCCAGATTAGGGGAGACCCAAATGTACACTGAAGGAGACATATAATCCTGGAGACAGCCAGATGAGCGAGTGGATCCTCATTCCACTGGTGCATGCTCACTTTGAGATGAAGCCTCAATTCTTCTCTCTTCTCCCATCTTTCCATAGAAACACCAGTGGAGAGCCGTACATCCACCTGTAGCAGTTCTCACGCATCTGTCGTACTACTCACTACCCCCAACGACCCCTTGGACGTTGTCAAAATGATGGCATTCCCCCTGAGCCTGCAAGACAAGGCCCTTTATTGGGTCAACCATATGGGGAAGGTTGTGAAAACCTGGGAGGAACTGAAGTGAACTTTCTTGCACAAGTTTTACCCTCTCGGTCGGCTCAACCAGATGCGAGCACGAATCAGCAACTTTTCCCAGGGAGCCTACAAATCTATCCATGAAGCCTGGGAGAGGTTTACAGATCTGCAGCAGAAATGCCCTCATCACGAGATTCCGAAGACCATCCTGGTCCAACATTTCTTTGGGGGCCTGAACATCGAACGTCAAAGGCTTGTTGACGCAGCATGTTGGGATTCACACTTCAACAAAGATGAAGACGTAGTCTGGCAGATATTTGAAGAAATGGCCAAAGGAGAGGCTGTCCTCTCTTCGTCTAAGGCACACTAGAAGCAGCCCCAGATCCTCCAGAAACAAGTACACATGGCAGCGTCCCGCGAGGCGGAGAGAGATGGGAGTTCCAACCATAGAATTATCGGGGGCCATCTGTCGAAGGTTGACATCATCGAGAAGCGATCACAGGACCTTGAGAAACTCTCTTTGATCGAAAAGAGGACTCAAAACCTTGACAAACTAGATCAGATCACGAAGCAGTTGGAACTGCTGGTGGGCACCATCAACTCTGTCAAGTCGGCACCACCATCTCCAGATGCTCCAGTCGAGAAGAAGGACGATCTACCACCGCCACATCAGCCTCATCAAAGCCAGTAGCCTCCATCAGTCCAACACGTGTACTACGTGCAGGCCCCCAACCAGGGCCAGTCGCAACAGCAGATGGTTGTGTACCAACCGGATTTCTTGACAGCATCCAATCCGGCATTCCCACCACCACCCCTGATTCAAGAAGTCAATGGGGTTTGGAACAATAACACGCAGCCGACCCTTCCTATTGGACACCCTCAGGGACAACCTCAAGCCAACAGGCAGTACCACCAACCTCAAGGTGGTCGTTTTAGGCAGTCCTTGCAGTCGCCGCCACAATATCACAAGCCTCCTCAGTACGGAAATCAGTGGAGGCAGAATCAGTATTACCAGCAGTTGCAATACCAACAGCCACAGTCGTTCCATCAGTATGCAGCTGCCCCACCTCAGCAGAGCATCCTCCACCACCACAACACCTTCAGCAGTCATTGCCTCAGCCTCCACAACCACAACAACAGCGTGGTCTGCACGCTGAATCACCTGAGGCCACCCCTGTGAACCCGACCCTGGACTGCTTGGCACAGCTTGTCAAAGGTCTAGCAGATATGACCAAGAAATTAGATGTCTTAATAGCCACCAAGACTACTGTTCCTGCTCATGTCGAAGATAACCCCAACAACTTCAAAAAGAAGGAGCAGGTAGAATGTGATGTCCATCTATGCATGTATATTCAAAGAATGGTACTATTGCTTTTTCTGATGCTGTCACTCTCAGGAGCGGTAGAGCCTTGCCTTCGCCTGCCATCTAGAAAGGGGAAAATAAAGCTTCAGGCAAATCGTCATCTTCTGCATCAATCATGCCAGCTACAGGGGAGAGTGAGGAAGAAGAAGAGGGAGGAGCCATCCCAGCAATTGTCCATCACCATCTGCATCAGCAAAAAAAACAAAAAAATCAGCAAAAACAAAAAGAACGAAAAGAATCTCGTAGCCAGAGTGATGCCGCGCCAGCCTTGGAGGAGCAGCCAACAGCAGTCGATCCCTCGCCAGCCGACACAGCAGAGGCCCCACTTTTTGCTCATCCACCAACCCCCGTACCGCAGTCTCCAGTTTGTACTCCTTTTTGTAGTTCAATGTACAACAATTTGTGGATGTTGGTTTCGATGTAAATAAAAACTCTAATTTAGGTTCCCACAATGTAAATATTCCTTTTCCTGATGCAATAGAAAAATCCAAAAAAATTGCAAAATGAAAAAGTGTATTATCTGATCCTGGAGTTGTAAACATACTGGAACACTTAAATGTTGAGATTCCTTTAATGAAGGCCATGGAATACATGCCATCCATGAAGAAGGGATTGAAAGAAGCATGTACCAGCAAGCATCGATCAGCACGTAAGAACCGACAAAATCAGGTTGAGAAGCACATTCTCACCATGGCCACCATTGCAGCTATCAGCAATCTCCCACAGGAAAAGCAGGACAAAGGGGCACCTCTCATCAGTTGTGAGATTTTCGATCAGGTCTTCGAGCACACACTCCTTGACAGCGGATCTTCTATCAACCTTCTGCAATTGTCAATAATGCAAGAATTTGGGCTGGGTCCGCTCAAGCAGACACGAATGATCCTTCAGTTTGCTGACCGATCCATCAAGCGACCCAGAGGTCTGTTGGAAGGCGTTGTTGTAAAGGTGCGGGAGATGCAATTCCCTGTTTATTTTGTAGTCCTAGATATGGACTCACTCACACCCTTACTCCAATCCCCTATCATCCTTGGCCGACCATTCCTGCGTACCTCAGAGGCTGTGGTTGATTACGGGTCTGGTAAGATCACTTTCATCTCAGGAAGGAAGCAGATCACTATAGACATGATCAGTGAACCGAAAGTCATGACTGAGGAGAGTAGTGCAGTATCAGAAATGGACTGTGAATTTATTTCAGAAATCAGAGACACACTACTCTCTTTGTATGACCCATAGACCCAAGAAATCCTCACTCTAGAGGAGGACTTGGAAAGCACAATCGACACAAGCTTCGATGACACTTGGGAGACAGACTCTCAGTTGTTGATGCACCTCTTTGACTCCAAGCATTCATTCCAGTCCGAACACGAAGAACCTCATGCAGAACTATTCGGCACATCACCGGGATCTCAATAGAGTACTGAGGCCAGTCGCTCTACCAAAGTTCATGCAGTACATCCCATCACCAGTGTAGTTTCTGAAGTGATCGATAAGTTGGCTAGATTAGGACCATAACTCAAACCACTTCCTACAGGTCTGAAGTATGCTTTCCTTGTGGGTGAAGAACATTTGTACCCGGTCATCATCAACAGTAGGCTGAACCCAGAAGAGGAGTCTCGACTCCTTGAGATTCTAGAAAAGAACCGCAAGGCGCTTGGTTGGCATGTATCAGATCTCCGCGGGATAACCCCAGCATTATGTTCGCACCACATCTATCTGCAAGAAGACGCCAAGCCGTCCCATGAATTTTAAGGAAGACAGAATCCCAACCGTCGGGACGTCGTTATGAAAGAAATCACGAAATGGTGTGATGTAGGTTCCATTTATCCCATCTCTGATTCCAAATGGGTAAGCCCGTTGCATGTAGTTTCAAAGAAGTCAGGGCTTACCGTGGTTACAAATGACAAAGGAGAGGAGATATCCACTCGGGTGCCAACATCCTGGAGTATGCGTGTTGACTATCGTTGTCTCAATGCAGTAACTAAGAAGGACCACTTTCCATTGCCATTCATCGATCAGGTTCTAGAAAGACTAGCTGGCAAGGAGTTCTTCTGCTTTTTGGATGGGTACTCTGGGTACAACCAAGTGACAATCGCCCCCGACGACGAAGAGAATACTACATTCACTTGCCCGTTCGACACCTATGACTTCAGGAGAATGCCCTTTGGATTGTGCAATGTGCCTGCAACATTCCAGAGGTGCATGCTAGCAGTCTTTGCCGAGATGGTAGGCAGTTTTCTTGAGGTGTTCATGGACGACTTCTCTGTCTATGGTGACAGTTTCGACTCTTGTCTTGAGTACCTGGATCGAGTACTTCAGAAATGCCGTGGAGTTAATCTAGTGCTATCATGGGAAAAGAGACACTTCATGGTTAAGGAAGGAATTGTACTAGGACACGTCGTTTCCAAATGAGGCATGGAGGTCGACCCAGTAAAAGTGGATGTCATTGCCAATCTCGAGCCGCCTCAGACAGTGAAGAATGTGAGCTCATTCCTGGGGCATGTGGGATTCTACCGATGATTCATTGGAGATTTCAGTCGCATTGCCCGACCTCTAACAGAACTTTTATGCAAGGAAACTGAGTTTAATGTCGATCATCAGGTTCTCCTTGCTTTTAATCGGTTGAAGGATCTCATCACTCAATCTCCAGTCCTACAGCCATCGAACTGGTCTCTCCCTTTTGAGATCATGACGGATGCGCCAGACTTTACAGTTGGAGTTGTTCTAGGAGAAAGGAAGGACAAAGTGCCCTATGTCATTCATTACGCCAGCAAAAATTAGATAAAGCATAAAGAAATTACACTACGATAGAAAAAGAGTTGATGGCTATAGTTTTCGCCCTGGAAAAGTTCAGATCCTATTTGCTAGGATCGAAAGTAACTGTCTTCACAGACCACTCTGTTATCTGATACTTACAGCATAAGAAGGATGCCAAGCCCAGACTGATTCGATGGATCCTTCTCCTCCAGAAATTTGATTTGGAGATCAAAGACAAGCCTGGAGTTCGGAATGTGGTAGCAGATCATCTCTCCAGAATTGAACAGCAAGAGCCTCCACTAAACAGTGCACCTATCACAGAAATCTTTCCCGGTGAATCAATTTTGGCTGTGGATTCGCTCCCTTGGTATGCCGATATTGTCAACTACCTCATTTCGGGGGAAGTACCATTGGAATGGATGAAAAATCAGAAAGACATATTCTTATTGCCCATCCATTTCTACCAATGGGAAGATCCTCTTTTATTCAGGGAAGGAGCAGACTGCATTTGGCATAGGTGTATACCTCAGGAGGATCATTATAGTGTCCTCGAGCACTGTCACTCGCTCGAATCTGGTGGACAACACTCTGGAGACAGGACGACAGCTAAAGTACTTCAGTGTGGCTTCTGGTGGCCCACACTATTCAAGGATGCAACAACTTTTGCAAAACAATGCACTGACTGTCAGAGAGTGAAGGGCACACTTACAGTAAAAGATTCGATGCGTTTGAGGATCATTCAAATAGCAGTCGTTTTCGATGCGTCGGGCATCGATTTCATGGGGCCTTTCCCTAATAGTCAGGGATATGAGCACATCCTTCTTGTTGTCGATTATGTGAGTCACTGGGTTGAAGTTGTCCTCGCTCGAGCCGCAGACAGCCGGACAGTGTGCCGATTCTTACAAGAAAATATTATCTCGCGGTTCGGTATTCCAAAAATCCTTACATCTGACAGAGGTAGTCACTTCGTAAACAAAGAGGTCAAGAAGTTAACGAAGGAATACGACATCGACCATCGAGTCACATCTCCTTACCATGCTCAGACCAATGGCATGGCAGAATTATCAAATAGAGAAATCAAGATGATCTTGCAGAAACTTGTGAGGCTGGACAGAAAGAATTGGTCGCAACTCCTAAACTCAGTCCTCTGGTCATACATAACTGCCTACAAGTCTCCCTTAGGAATGTCACCCTATCGTCTTGTATATGGGAAGCCATGTCACCTGTCCGTGGAATTAATTCACATGTCTCTCTGCGCAATCAATATGTGCAACTTGGACTCACCAGTAAGTGGTCAGAAAAGGAAGGAGGGCCTGAATAAACTCCTGGAACTCCGAGACTATGCATACGATAACACCTTGATATACAAGGAGAAGGTAAAACGCTATCATGACCGACATATCACCGAAAGACCTTCGATGTCGGGCAGAAAGTATGGTTATTTGATGCAAAGTTGAAGATATTCTCGGGAAAATTAAAAATAAAATGGACGGGGCCATTTCGAGTTCATGAAGTGCATGACAATGGAAGTATTGCCATATCAAAATTGTCTTCTGACGTACAACCGTTCGTCGTCAACGGTCAGCTATTAAAGCCCTACCTTGAGCATGATACTTTCTTGACCGCCGTCGACTCAATCCAAACACTGAGCTCCGAGGATACATCCGCATTAACAACCGCAATACTAGATTCAGATAATGTCACTCAAAAACTCTTTCTTTAAGCTTTCGCCTTCTCTTCTCTCCTTCCTGCATTCTCTATATTGTACATCTTCGTGCCGTATATATACATTCTCAGTAATCTTCGTCTGATTTCTTTCGACTCCCTTTTCACTCGCCTTCCTCGTTCCCCTATGTATTACCAATTCAACTACTCTGGGATGTTGTGCATACAGATGAGGCCCGCATCGAGGATTCCTGGAGTATACAGATTGATTAAGTCGGGCTGTCTTGAAGGATGCTGAGATTAGTGTACTTGGTGGATGTGAACTCGACATGTGCATGTTGTTTTTTAGGATTATGGTCTATCACATCAGATTGAGGATGTGATGCTTCGTTAGGATTTGAAGATGATATCATGAGTTTTGATTGATCTACCTATTTTGAGGTTCATACCATACGCATTTTGAGGAATGATTAATTATTCTGATTTGGACTTCATTGTGATGGTAACCGGAACTGACATGATTTCTCGTATTCTTGATTGACCCATCTTCGATCCCCTGACCTATCTGATCCACTGAAGCACATTGAGAATTTCATGTTGATATTTTGACCAATCTTAGTTGCTTGGAGAGATTTGAGGAATTGTACTGCGATTGACTTGATTGATTGTAACCTTCACATGATATATGGATGATCAATTGATTATTTTGAGGACCTGAGATTTGAGGCCAACATTCCCATGATTTGATTGACCTAGCTTGCATGACTCACCGAGGACTATTTGCGGGAGCATGTGACATATTCTTTATGATCGGTTTCGTTCGCTGACTTTGTCTCCTATCTGTTGGAGCACAGAACCGCTTCGTTTGATATGCTTTCGGTCCCAACTGCTTTGATGTTTATATGATCTGATGGAACTTGGGACCCACCCAGCTAGACTCCTTTGAGTCTGCTCTCCTTGACGGTCCTCGCAAGGATGAGCCATGTTTCTGGCTTTTCCATGATCAGTTGGCAGCACGATCCCTTAGGGTTGTCTGTGGGATGCTATCACATTTTCTAGATTTTTTCGGTCTCTTCTGTTGGTAGCCGACTTGTCGCCTACCGAGGCTGATTACGGATTATCCGTCTGATGGATCTTTGACTCCTTCGAGTCCGCGCACCTTGACGACCATCGCGAGGTAGAAACATGTATAAGTAGTATTTCGGTATATCCCTATGGTCTTCTGACCTTATAGCCACCGGATACCAAGTTTTCTAGAGAGTCTCCCATTCTTCTCTTTTTTATCATTCTGAGACTATGATTGACATGGAGGAATCTGCACTGTTCCATCCTCCTCCATGTCTTATTGTATGGGCTCCAATCTGCTACTCCTTTCCTTATGAGCCGATATTTTGCCTTTGCTACCAGATCGTTGGTTTAGTTTTCTATCTCTTTTACGCGGTAGCTGACATCCACGTGACTTCATATTAGGGTGCCATTTTCACTATTTGACTGCGTCTCCGTTCTCACAGGGGTACGATGATGAAAGCACGGTATTCGCTTGACAGATAGTGCCCTGAACTTCACTGTTCCTTATCTATTGTATATACGTCTTTGGTCTTCTATTCCTTCTCCCGTATGTTGTGTGCCCCGGATCATTCTCCATATCTTTTGACTATACTTAGGACATACTTTATCCTAAGTATGGGGGGTTACACCCCGAGTTGTTCTTTCTTCGTTCCGTTTCATCACTTCTGTTGTTGCCTATACTTAGGGCTCTTTTATCCTAAGTATAGGGGGAGTGATGCGTCTATTCTGTCTCTCTATTATTCGTTGTATTCCTTGATCCCCTCCATTGTCTCCTCTCATGTTGATTTGCTCTACTATAGTTAGGGATATCTTACCCTAAGTATAGGGGGGAGACAGTCTGAGTGTGATATGTTCATTCCCACCCTTGACCCTCCACGCTTTGTGTATAGATTGCTATACTTAAGATTATTTGATCCTAAGTATGGGGGTACTGTCAACTTCTCATTGATTTTATGTCTTTATTCCTTATTCTTTTAGTCATTGTAGTATAGGCTTTTCTATATTCAATACGAGTTTTGTCTTCTTTTCCTTTCCGATCTATGAGGACATAGCTCAAGCTAAGTATAAGGGGGTCGTATATACTCTGTACATACTTTAGACATAACTCGTACTTTCGTATTACTAATAAGATATGGCTAAAGACTATATATATACATACATATAGAATTCATTAAGATTAATTATGATGCTTATTCCTCAAATTCTTTTATATATACTGACTAATAAGTCAGGTTAAAATATTTTTGCAAAATGATTTGAAAAATGGTATGAACCGTTTGGAGAACTCTTTGTAAAATGTTTACAACCTTTGTAAAAATGTTTCGATTTTCAAAAATTCTTTGTTTTGTGTGAAATAAATGTTTGAAAAATTTATTTGTAAATGGTTTGAAAAATAGTTTGTAAAAGAATTGTGAAAAATCTATATATAAATATATTGTTGAAAAAAAACTCTTTTCTTTGTGTAAAATACAATGTTTGAAAAACCTATTTGCAAATGGTTTGAAAAATGAATTGTAAAAGTATTTTGAAAAATATGTATATATATGGTTTGAAAAACCTGTGCAAAAATGATTTTCAAATGTGTGTAAATGTTTGCGAAAATTATTTTGGACTATGGTTTTCAAAATTGTTTTCAAATAAATTTGAGGAATATAATTATCATTTTTATATTTATAATTATTAATTAATTATGAATCATAAAAATACATAATAAAATTATTTACCAAGTGTATATACTTATAAATAACAATTAACCTGTAAATTCTTTAACCCGCTAATTCTTGTAAGTAAATAAAAGGCATGCATGTTCAAATAGTTGTATATACTTTAAAATTTGTGCCAAAAATTCTTTATTTTTAAATTCTTTTTGAAAATTGCATCATTCTCTGCATCATTGTACGTGGCATTGGCATAAGCATTCGTATTCTTTCGTAATTAGGTTTGAATAATTGAACTAGTCCAAGTAAAGTCGAACATTGGAGGTTGATTTGACCTATTTGCACCTCACTTCACTGGAACCGTAGGGAACTAGGTTTAAGGCACTTCAGGTCCATTAGGACTTAATTCTTTGAGACTCGGGACTGGGTTCAAGTCACCTCAGCTGACTAACTAGAACTTTTCAAGACACACACACGATTCTTGATGACCGTGACCTAACTTGGACACATGCACCTTTCACTTGGCTCAACTCAGTTGGAGTGGTGAGGGGATTGGATTTTCCGGTCTGAGACACACACGGGTGGAAACATTCATCCTCGTGAGAGGGAAGTACACCCCAACCTGGTTCGGTTTCAATGAAGTCGAATGACAGGAGAGTGTGGGTTGCGATAAAGCTTCAAAAGAGGGATAGTCTTCTGGATCAAGAGGAAAAAGTCCTTATGTAAATGCTGCTGTGAATAGTATTTCAAAAAAAAGTGGGCAGGCTTGAAAATAAAAATAGAAGTGCCTGCCGGAGTATGTGTACATGTTGTGTAGAGAATAAGCAAAGCTTGAGCATCAAAGTTATACCATGTGAGCTTGCAGCTGCATGACTTAACTACACTCGTCTTGCATCCCAGGATAGGTAGCTACACTGGCTACCGTCCATTCTTTTCTTCACCTCCTCCTCTTGAGTTGGATGCCACTTGAACTTAGAAGGGAATACCCCGCTCCTTGACGATAGAGTGCTGGACTGGGGAATCATTTGGTTGTCATTCTGGAGAAGTCAGTACTCTTGTCATTTCAGTTGGGGAGAATCACAATCACTTACACTGTACAAGTCAGCTTCATAATCGTAAGGGTTTACATATGATGTATACTAGTTCTGACCTGTTTATTGATGTGGTTTGAACCTAATTCTGTGACTCTCGAGGGACTGTTGTGTTTTAAATTTCATTCCCAACCAGATTCCACACACTTCTCACATAAGGTCTGATTTGAGTTCCAAACTTCGATTTTGCAAAGTTAAGTTTAATAATTCCATTCAATTCATTCGTTCATTCCTTATTCATTCTTTTTCCTTTCTTCTTTATTCTTCTTTTTGACTTATCGCATAAGTGTTTGCTAGGGACTAGCAAAAGCAAGTATAGGGGGATGATAAATCTCCATTCATCATACTTTATTCTATCATTTTGGCCTTAAAATCCCTAGTAAATGCATGAAAATAACATTATTTTGTGCATATTAGCATTCATAGATTATTGTATTAACTATACATAAAATAAGGTTTTTGATGCCAAAATTATAGAATAAAGAGAAGAAAATAGAAAGGAATAAAATATGGAAGGTATTTTATGACCTTGAACCCCGAGACCAAGTCGAGAATTGAGTTGGTCGACAAGGAATAAAGTAGGGGGAGATAAGGGCCAAATTTACAATCAATTCCTTATTTATTCATTCATTATTTATGCATTTTTAACACCTATTTTATTCTTTCTTATTTATACCTTAAATAAAGAAAATTTGTACATAAAAGTTGTAGATAATAATGTCAATAAAAATAAAAAATTGAGTTCCTACAAAAATAATACCCAGTGTTCATTTTATACACCAAAAAAAACCAAAAACCAAACTTCACAGACCCATATCTCCTAAATAAAAATTCAAAATGCATCAAACTCATCTTTAATTGTATATAATTTTAAATAACCTATTTAATAAAGTTGGTCTCATATTTTTCGGAGTTTATCTGTGAAAGATAGGTTTTTGACCCCTATTGTACGTAGATCTATTAAAATAATCGGTTTATTTATTCTTTATTTATTATACAAATTTATATTTTTACAACCTTTTAAATATTATTTATAACACACGCACATAGTAAAATTAAAAGAAAACTATGAAGAAGAGGTAAAATAAAATAAGTCTATAAAAACATAGACAGAATACCTACGTATAAAAATAAAAGGGGAATATATTCTTCTATTTTTTAATATTTTTATAATATTATATAAATTATATTAAAAATATAAAACTAGAATAAAACTCAATAAAATGCATTAAATAAATAAAATGTATACAATATACAGAGAAAATATCTATAACTATACCTACATATTATATAAACCTATTTATTTAACTATATAAATAACATTATAAAAATAAAATAAAATATATTCACACATTTACAATTAAGTTGTAAATATATAAAATCAAAGAATAAAATAATAAGATCAAATATACAAAATGAAAAAATAAGAATGTACATAATATAGGTAAATATACCTATATATACACCATTAAAAACAAACTTATAATAAATAACACCAAAAAATAAATAAAAATAATAAAATACTACATAAAAAGAAAATTTTTTTATTTTATAGTCAAAAAATAATAAAATCATTTACTAATTTAAATGATTTAATCTTTAATAATTTACTCGATTTTGTCTTCTAGCGGCCTGCGTGGACCAATCGTAGGCCACCAAGGGTTGACCGCGAGTCAACTCCTCAGACCCTAGCCCTATGCCTCTAACGGATCACGAGAGCTCCGTTTCTCCAAATTTTCACGCAACTTGTGTAGCTCGAGAAGGATAGGACTCTTCATGAAGATTATTCCTTGTACATCATAGATACACGCCCTACCCCATGATTCATTGTACATGACGTCGACTCGATCAAAAAGGTCGATCAATAAGGGTGCTCGAATACATGTATAAATAAACACCTCCATCCTCCTTGATTCTTTGGTCATATTTTGCCATCTTCCACCCTTTCCTTCAGCCTAGCCACCTTGTGACAGGAGGAACCCTATGGAGGCGCAAATCGATCGGAGGAAGAAGGGGTGCACCCACGGTAGAGCTCCAGCGAAGCCCTGCTCCCTGGTGTTTCACCAGGTATAAGATATGCCCTTTCTTGCTTAATGTGTGAGGTTTTTCATTCCGCATTTAATTTAGTCATTAGATCTGTAGTAGCCCATTAGTTAGCCCTATCAGAGCCAGATCGAAGTTCACCGGAGCTCCACTCCGGTGAACTAATCCGTCACGATCCGTATGTGTTCCGAACTCCTATTCACCCTCATTTCATCCCCCTCGCATTCTCCATCTCCCGAACGCCTCATACCAACTAGAACTAACCTAGTTCTGCGAATCGAGGCCCCTCTCGTCCGCGTCGCCGGACCTCGCCACCCGCATCATTTTTTTTCTTATCAGCTTCAATCTCCGGTCAAGGGGAACCCCCTCAAGCTGTGGTCTCATCCTGTGCAGGTCACGAAGCCCACGAAGCCCTGCTGGGCTTGAATCAACCCAAACTGCAGATACTTGGAGGCCTTATCTTCTCAGAGCTCACCTAGCTCCTTCACGGAGTCCTGAAGCCTATTTCGACCCTTTGGAGCTGCGGAACACCTCCCCGGATGCGTAGAACCCGTCACCATCGCCAATGACCGTTTGGAGGAGGAGGAATCAATGATCGAAGACGGGGAATTTCATTGTTCTTCCCTGTTCGTCGTGGACAACAGCAACCACCGGATGATGGAGGCGTCCCCAGATCTAACCATGGTTGTCCGTTCATCGCCTGTTTCAGTTGTTCGATCGAGCCTCAGAAGCAATACAGACCGCTGATCGATGTAGCGGTATCAAGCTCTCTGAGCTCGCCATGTGGATAGTGAGGCGCGGATCACCGTCCACCCGCGTGCAGTAGGGGCAATTTGCAGATCTAAGCCCCCGCCTTTTTGTATTTCATTATTTAATCTTCTAAATAAAATCGCAAGTGTAAATAAAATAGGAATTATTGCACAGGACTCCCCATACTTATTGAATTTGCACTTGGGTCCCTCCCAGCCCCAGGTGTAGTCCCACATGAGGAGCGTGAATTTTGTACTAAAACCATGGCGACTTTCATGAATTGATAAACAATCTGTAAATGTTAAATAAATGTCCTGTAAGTTGGCATATTTGCAATGCGAGTCCCGATGTTTATTTTATTCGCAAAAAATGCCCCTTTCAGACTGTTTATTTGTGTGTGTTTTATCTAATTAATTAAAATAGCTAGCATGCTCCGAAAAATCCACAAAAATTAGGATAGATGCTTCATGGCCTGGACTTTCCGTCCTATATTTGATTGGCATTTTTAAGCATTTGTCTAATAACTAAAAATGAAAAAGTAGCTAAACAATCCCTGTTTAACATATAAAATACCAAAAAAATATAAAAATGTTTTGGAAAATTACAAAAAAAACGTATATTTTATATTTTGATATACATTGAGTCCAAAAAACCAAAAAACCAAAAAATAGAAATAGAAAAATGACAAAAATAAAAAAGGCTCCGAGATCCAACAAAAAAATATAAAAATCCTAGAAAAATACCAAAAATATTTCTTACTGTTTTACAATTATCCATGTATTATTATTGTAATAAAATTGATTTGGGCGATTTTGGAACTACTTTCCTATTTTTGAAACCCTATCGGGTTATTATTTAATCCCTTATATGAGATACTTTTGATAGTAAAAATATATAAAAATTAGCAAAAAATCCTAGAAAAATCACAAAAACATTAGAATAATATATAAAACAAAAAACATTTTATATAATATATTTATATATATTTATTGCTATTTATGATTTTATGACAATGTATTAGATATCTCCTTATACATGGTAGATTATGTAATATAAAAGAAAAAGAAAATATTAAAAAATATAAAAATGCAAGAAAAAAATTAAATCAGAAAATAAAAATTTTATAAAAATACAAAACCAAAAATAAAATTTAAAAAATATAAAATGAAAAACCTACAAAAATAATTAGTTACATAAACGACTTGGTTATATATAAATAATCATAGGCTACCCATTTTCTTGCTCCCAGTGTTCGGCCTCTACACATACTTACACACTATACACATTTTCATATAGAGTTATAATAAATTTTAACTCCACATTTTGAGATTTAATTGTTTCATTTGATATTGTGGGTTAATTGTTGATTAACTGAGGATTTTTGAGTGGTCACTTCAGTGACTGGATATTTATCTAGACCCTCGATCACCCCCATGTTATCAAGCTCCTGTCCCCGGCTGCAGACCTTAAAGATGTTTTAACGGACTAAGAATGATACATGAGTGATCAAACCTTCAAGAATGGTGGAGAAGTTGGATTTATAGGCTGAAGATTGACGAGTTTCAAGGAGAGGTGGCTTGATGGGTGTCAGTGGTTGGTGAAGGAGCATTGGTCAACGAGGGTTGCAGATGTGCAGGCTATAGAAGGTGGAAGGCTCGAGGGAGAGGGAGGCATGAACGAGTCATGAGAAATTAAAGAAACTAGGTGCCCTGTGAGTTTGACAGGGCAACTGAAGAAGGGTAGTATAGTTGATCGGAGTCAACAATTGGTGGCCTCTAGTTTGTCCACGTGGACCAACCAGAAAATTACAATATCAAAAACACTCATAAAATAAATATACATTAGTAAATGAATTAATTATTTTTTTATGAAACATGAAAAATATTTATAATTTAATGTAGTATTTTATGCTAATTTTTATCTATTTTTACAAGGCTATTTATTATAGGTCAATATTTAAATTATATATATGTAAAGGGATAAATGGGATGCCCCCTATGAGGAGCTAACTTGGCTCCCCACTCATTTTCACCCTTTTTTTACTTTTTTTTTGAAAATTTCTTCCATGAATATTCATCACTATATCCCTATATTATGCTATTCAAATTTCATGCGAAACAGAGACACCTACGGCCTCCATCCAGACAGTCATTTTTTAACGGTAATAGGATTTTTTAAATCGACCCCGTCTGGATGGAGGTCGTATGAGTCTCTGTTTCGCATGAAATTTGAATGACATAATATATGGATTTAATAATGAATTTACACGTGGATTTCAAAAAAAATAAAAAAAATATGTGAAAAAGGGACGGGGGGAGCTAAGTTAGCTCCCCCTAGGGGGCATACACATTTTCCCCATATGTAAATATACTTATATTTCCTCTATTTAATTTTAATTTATATCTCGTATTTTATTATTATATATATGTATTTTATATATTCTAATTTATTTAATTACATATTTGGATATTTTTGTTATTTTTTGATTTTTTGTATATTTAATTAATTATATACATATATCTTATAGGTATATTGTAGTACACTTTACCTATGTAGTGATGTATATTATTTATTTTTAATTTATTTTTAATGGTTTTATTTATTTTATCATGTACATATGTTTTAAATAATACTTACAATTTTATAAAAATAAAATAAACTGAAAAGTGTAAAAATAAATATATTGAATATTGTATATAGGTATACTCCACAATGAGGGCCCAAACCCGACATTTACGTCTTAACTCCAAATTGAATGAAATCACCTTAATTAAATAGATTATTTAATTTTATAAATAATAAAGGTGAGTTTAGTCAATTTTGAATATCATGGATACAATACATGTCTGCAAAGTTTTCTTAACGACTTTTTGTTGTATGCGTCTCGGGCACACTGTGAATTATTTTTCTGTAATATTAATTTTGTATTTTTATTTCTATTTATATGTACAATATTCATGTTGAGGGTTTTGTTATTTGTGGTATAAAAATGATAATATAAACTGGGTCCCAAAATGGAATTATTGGACAAAATAAATTATGGTTTCTATGTATTTTCTGTACAATTCTTCGGCCCTATCTGCCCTACTTTTTTTCTTGTAGACTAAGTCAACATGATGACTGAGTTTGGTTGTCTAGGGTCTCTCTTGAAGGATATGATTAAATCCTCAAGCGCATCACGAAAGCGTGAGCGTCGTATCGAATACGAAGAAGAACGACTAGTCATACTAGTTGTTCTATGCAGCAGAAATTAAAAAAAAATTAGATGCGATGAAACCACATGATCCAAGAACACTTTGTGGATCATTTCATCTAAACCACAAACAAGTAATAGGATTACCTCTTGAAGCGTGTTTGTGATCGAGTCTCTAAACGAAGAGACCTCCTGTCTCAAGTCCGATTCGATGGAGGAGACGCTTGCGAGCGCGGGGATGAACCGCGTGCTTCTCGCAATCCATGTTGATGATCCAAGTGGCGGATCTCATGAACTCGACACACGAGATCCGACGTCTTCTTCACAAGCAGGGCACACCGAAGTAGACGTAGATCCACGAGAAAACCATCGGACAACATAACGACGACGCCACGACGATGGAGAACCTCTCTAGGGCATCCATGGTGGACGACCACATGAGAGGGAGAGAGAGAGTAGGCGTGTGAAGAGAAAGAGAGAGAGACTTGTTGTCTCACTTGTTGTGTAAAGAAGAGCAAAGGAGTGCCTCTCCTTTTATAACATTTTGGATCAATGGATCTCAATCCATGGGACAACACAAATCCAATGGCTCTCATTGATTGTGTTTCTTTCATTGGCTAGGACATGTTGCTAAGAACACAACAAAAATTAATTTAATTAAATTAAATATATATTGAATAAATCATCAATACATAAACTAATTTAAATCAAATCAATATAGGAGATTCAGGAAGGAGGCATGCCTCCCTTCCATAAAGTGGTTGGCGGCACTCCTTGAATCCAATTCAAGGAGGCCGTCCATCCTCCTTAATAGGAAGGAGGCACTCCTCTTCCATATTCATGAGATCTTTTATCTTATGAAAATCTCCATTATTTACAACAACTATTGTTGTAAATTATACACACAAATAATCCATAATTATTTTGTGAACATTGCAATCATGCCATTGGAAATTAGTAAATCATATTCACAACCGAAAATAAAATGTGAATTACATTTTCAATTAATTGTTCAATGTGAATCCAAATCACATCAACATTTAATTAACAAATGTAAATTACAATTAGCTCCTCTTATATATTATAAATCACATTTATAATATATGTGACTAATATGGATATTCCAATCCACATTATTCATATCCATGATAATTATATCATATTTAATCATCTTGGATCTCTTTTCTCTTGTTCTCAAATAATATGAATCACATTCACATTATTCACATCTTTGATAATCAAATCACATTTAATTATCTAAGACAACTCTCTTTATAATATGAATCAAATTCATATTAATCATTATAATTAAATCACATTTAATTATCCATTTCTCAATGCTCGGATATATATCAACAATAGAATTATCCATGAACTCCTTCAAGGATAATGCGCTTTCTCCACGAATACTTGGAGATAAGGACAGGACAATGGTATTGTTCCATGTATAGTGACTTCGATATTGAGATCGTATCTCAAATCCAGATCACGGGCCTCCCATAGTTGCTTGATTAAATCAAGACCGCAAATCTAATCTTCTCATTGCATCTGAATCACATTCAGATCAATGTCCAACATTTGGACTAAGATCAGATTACTTCTTTACCGAGAGTTCATGATCACATCACTCCCTAGGAATGGAAGCGTCATGGTTATACTGGAAGACTCAGACTAAACCTGAAGTATAGGATCAACTTTATACTGTCTACTCCATGGTTTTATCAGTAAGTTTCGCATTCGATCATTGGGAGTCGGTATCGATCATATACTTTCCAAAAGCATATATCATACCTAGGTCTTGATCATATACTTCCCAAAAGTATATATCAAACCTACAAATCCAGTCAAGCTTCCAAAGCGAGATGACCGTGCGCACGGAATTTGATTCTTCCCAATATCACATGAGTGAGCTCATGTCTTCCGGTTCAGTAACTGAACTTGTATGATCCCTTTGAGAGATCATATTACTCATATGCCCTTATATGCACACCAGCGTGCCGGTGTATAGACCTTGGTTAGGTCATCAACCTATTGGTCTGCCAAATGTATATACTCAAACATACAGTAACACATCTTTCTCCGGTCAGAGGATGCATGCCTGTATCGTGACAGCATACGATATAGGACTTTGGTTATCTCGATCTCGTTAAGTCAACTCTTTGACCTAACTAATCTGACACCTCCGAATCTCCATTCCTATGCAGAGGACCTGCATCAAGAGGTCGGTCAGATATCAACCTAAATGAGAAAGGATTTCCATCTCCTACTCAGGCTGGAGATCATCTCTTAACAATCATTTGACGGTGCTTGATGAGTCCTCAATCTAACTCTTTAGATATTCATCCAAGCACCAGCCTCTATGGTTCAACAGTTGAATCAACAATTGTATGATCATCAAGATGGTCATGGTACATAACCCTAATTGTACTAAGGGACCTATTATGCAAATTATTCATTCTTCATTTCAGATCAGGGAATGATATATGCAATAATATTTATTGCATAATGGCTCGTCGTGGGCTCGCATGTCCAACAATCTCCCACTAGCCCAAAGAGCCATTAATGGGCTAATCATTTTAAACCCATACTAATGTGACAATCATAGGCTATTAAGAAAATAGCTAGGTAAGTTTATCAGTCACTCTATTCCCGCGAGACTACGCCAAGTCCTTTTACGGCACATGCATATCCCCAGTAACAGTGCTCGCATCCAATGCGAATGTTGCATCTTATGCAACCAATACTCAATCTTGTTAGTTACAGTGTCCTTGACACTACAGCTTAACAATTATCGTAACCAGGATTTCCATAATCCTTATCAGAATACCCTTATTCCTGGAGATTACTATCTCTTAAGGTACCCACAGTTTAGACCTTTTAGATCTCTATCTATAAAGTCTTAAGTTTTTGAAGATACGACTTTGAGATCACTATCTCAAAAATCTTGTCCTCTATGAAGATTTTGTTATCACTGCAATCAAGTGTTTTTCTCTCCATAGTAGGATTAGCAACACTTTACTACTCCCACTGCATGGCAGATATCTGGCTTTTGTACACATCTATCATACACTCAGCTTCTCGTAACTGATGCATAAGGGCAACCAGTTTTTTAACATTCACTTCATCAACTCTTTGAGGTGTTATCCCTTTAGATAGGTCAGTACCATAACTTAAGGGATGGAAGCCTTTCTTGGAATTTCTAAGAATAGAATATGTCCAAGGTGTACTACAAATGTGACAGCCCCAATATCCTCTTTTCTTTGCTTCTGAACAACTTCAGAACTAAGATCTAAGAGTTATCTTTGAAATCATATTTCAAGATATGGAATAGCTAGTCTATAACACTCTTATTACCATCCTTATATCATTCTAAATGATTACGATATTATCTACATTTAGCACGATGAACACAAAGGCACTCCCACTAAGCTTCACATGGCTCATCAAGATTTTATCTGAAATCATAACATTTATAATTTCATCAAATCTTATGGTACAACTTCAAGAAGCTTATTTGAGTGCATAGATGGATTCTTTAGCTTGCACACCTTGCTTTCCTCAACCATGAAGCCATGTGGCTACTTCATGTGAATGTCCTCAGAGAGGTATTCATTGAGGAATGCAATCTTGACTTACATCTCTTGATGATCCAATTACACCTTTATGGGTCTTACCCATATAGGTGGATCCTCGAGGGTCCATATACAACACTTGTATATGAAGTCTACTTTAGACTTTTATTACTAAAATCCATCTTTCCATGTTATGATCCTAAGGATTTTCATCATATGAAATCCGATCACTAACACATGGAATACATCCTCAGACTTATTTGAAGAAGTATCAGTGTTTCATCTTTAATTATCCTTTTAGTTTCCAATTTCAGGAGCCTCATTATCTTCTCAAGATTAAATGAGTTCCTACGCTTCATTTTTCATCTTGATTCTCAAGAGAGTCATCCTCAAAGAATAACATTCTCAGAGACGAGATCTTTTAAGAATCTCAAGGTAATAAAGTAGGTATCATATACCATTCTTTATTTTCCTAGCATTCTCTACTGCTTAATTCCAGCTTACTTGCATGGAATTTTATCAAGGATATATAATGTAGTCTCTACTACATATGTACCTGGACACTAAGAGGAAATTATGCTAAAACTCATCATTGATCAAATCATGTCACACATGATCCAATTGTATCTCCCTGTAACTCTATTGAGTCAAAGTGTATTAGGAGGATTGAGATAGATATGATATTCATATCTCCATAAGGTATTCTTTGAATTTATCTGGCAGGTACTTGCAACCTAGATTAGATCAAATTCATTTTATCTTCCTTCAAACTTTGGTTCTAAACCAAAATTAATAAATCTTTGAACATTTCAACGGTTTCTTAGGTGAAGAGAAGAAATCTCTAATCATACATAATCATCAATAGATATCACATATCCACAATGTTTACTATGATATAGATGATCCACATACATCAACATGTATGAGATCCTGAATACCTTGGCATCTTACACCATCCCCAAAGAAGGGTGTATTGGACATTTTACTTTGAATACAATATTCATAAGTATGTAAGTTTTGAAATTTTAGACATTCTAAAGTTTCATATCTTACTAGTCTATTGATCAAATCAGTAGACAAATGTCCAAGGCTTGATGCTAGATTATTGTCAAATGATCTTCATCCTCCTATTGATCTTGAGGTTTAATTTCAGTATTAGAAATGTTAATGAACCATTCATTAATTTTCTAATTTAGTGGAGTCCACTAGATTTTAGATTACCATCTGAAATATCTCCATCATAACTCCTTATGATAGATTTGTTACAGAATTTATGTTTATTTCTAACATTTAGAAATAAACAATGAGTGTATTCTAATATCTAGGTCATAGAGACATTCTCTAAGACTAAGGGCTCTCCCACTGAAATTACGAAGCCTTTCAATCCAATAGAGATTGTTGCAACAATTGCATCAATATCCATGTGGATGATTATTAAACCTTAAGATCAAATTTTCCAGTCTTCTAAAACATATGCAGCCCATTGTAAGTGTTGTTAGAAGATTGAGATACAATTATTAGACTTTATCTTATCAAATAAGAAAGTCAATTTCAATGATTTATGTAGATTATTTTGATGCTCTATCCGAGTCCTTCTCTAAGGATTCAAGACAGACTTGATAGTCATACTATCAACACATCAACTTATTGTAGTATTGGCATTCATCCAACTCTTTGGATGTCATATGGAAGTCACAGAAGTACTGTCATTTCTTTGACTATACCTCTAACTTGGGTCCAACCCATGCTTCCACTGCGCTCCCTTTATCTATGAACAACCATTGCTTAAGACTAAGGATCTCTTATGTTAAATTCAAAAGAATTCAATGTAAGAGCATTTCAACATTTATACATGCTTCATTAAATTCATTCTATATGAATATTATGAGGCTTCATGAATGACTAGAGTATAGACAGTAGAATGATGACACTCATCATCTACATCCATCTAAACTCTGAAAACATAGGTTCAGGTAGGTACTCAAACAATTTGAATACATCATCTCTTATAAAGCTACCATTCTACATGATGCAGAGAACCATGTCACTCATGATTAAAATGTCAAGAGCACATATGTATGCCAGAATATCTTCATTGATTTTATAAGGATTATTTGACAATTGCGATCATGATCGACATGTCACTTCCAAAGTACATTCGATGAGAGATCAAGACTATAGAGACATACAAACCCTAGGGTTGTAGATCTATTGTCTATTTAATTGTCATTCCTCATTATTATGAGTAAATTTGCACATTGCAACCACATACATTATGTGTCCAACTACAAAGCACAATATATGGATCATGAGTCCAATCCATGATATTTTTACTGGTTATCATTGAGTATAACATTGAGTGGGTTTAATGAAGGATTATCTGAAATAAGAAATTTGCATAAGTGTACATATATATATATACATATTTCACTTTGATTTAGAAATTTTTATATCAAAGTTGTCTTTCCTTGTCAACACTGAAAGTTCATTCCCTTAATCACTTTCAATGAAAGAGATATACTTACCATTATATCTCAAGCAAGATCTGGGATCTCCTTCCTTATCTTTGTTGCATCCCAATAATATGAGAACCTACAACTCGGATAAAAAGAGCGGGAACACATTCCGCCTTGCAAGTCCCGACTTGCATCTCCCAATTCGGTCTTTAACACCCGAGCCCACAACCCCTAAGGCAATGTTGACCCGTCATTAATTGAACCAACCGTCAACAGGAATGCAACTCGCTATGGGCAATCCAATATCACCCCAATAATATGAGGACCCGATATTGGGGTCACTATGCATACGTCATTACTCTTTCAAGAAGCGAAGAGCCTGATCCATATGCGCTTGCATACAGGAGCTGTCACTTCGGACAGGCGTCTCCTGCATACAATCCTTGGCGACGGAACCCTCCGCCTTGATGGGAGACCATGGATGTCACTTATTTGATCCACCATATTATATTCAAATTCTAATTAATCATTATGAATCATATTCATTATGATTAATTCTTCCAAGGGAAATGACATATCTATTTATAATAGAGTGTTTTAATTTTAATTAGATTCCAATTAATTTAATCATATTAAATTAATGATCCAATTAATATCCAACAAAAATTTTTAATTGTTACTTGAATCATGGTATTATCTTAAATACGTATTATTTCGATTTTTAATAATTAGAAATACATCTTGATTTCTCCGGCATTATCGAGTCTCTACCTGTTGCCATGGCCAGTACTGACGAGAGTGGGACGGACCACCTACGTTGCAACCCGCTACCCCAGTGCTCTCCGACTACCATATCCACCTCAGGAAAGAATAATGCCAAATAGATCAATTTGTACTTGAGATGATCATCGGTTCTTCAACCGAAATTATACCATATAATACTAATCAAAAAAAATTTAATTAACATTATAATGAGATTTGCTATACAAATCGCAAATCCTATTCAAGCAACATGTTTGTTGGAATGTAGATCATGTAGATCATGTAACCAATTAGTGATCTAAATCACATCTAATTAAATATTGGTTAAGGCAATGTAATTTAAGGAAATAATTATCATCAAATATTTCACAAATATTTATGCATAATTATTAAGGAAATTAAACAATTTAATTTCACTAATTGATTAAATGGCAATCATAGGTTCTTGATTAGGAAAAGTATTTCCAGCAGTGACCCTCACTTACTAAAAATACCATATCTCAATCAATTTAAATCCAAATTAAGCAAAGTAAGTTTCTAAAGTTTGCTAATTTGATTTACAACAGAACCTAAGTGATTTGCACACAAATTCAAATCCGTAAATAATTCTTTAATTACGTTGATATTCGCAGTCCCCGAAACTGTGGATACATGTTCACTAAAATGAGCATAACTTGAGCAAACAGAATCGAAATCACGTAAACTCAGATCCTACGGTTTCCTTATTTAATGGGGAACAAAATCAAATTATTATTTTCGTGTTTAAAAAAAATTAAACATTACCGAAAATAATCTCAAAATAGAGATGCGAAAATGAAATACAAGAAAACTTTCGCAAACCCTAATGAACCCAAGTCGTCCTCAGTTAATGGATCGTATCCAAAAACACCAACCTGCCTCTGATACCACTTGAAGGATATGGTTAGATACTCAAGTGCATCACAGAAGTGTGAGCGTTGTATCGAATACGATGAAGAACGACTAGTCGTACTAGTTGTTCTATTCAATGGAAATTAAAAAAAGATTCATGCGACGAAACCACATGGATCCAAGAACACTTCTCGGATCGTTTCGTATAAACCACAAACAAGTAATATGATTACCTGTTTAAGCATGGTTGCTATCGAGTCTCTAAACGAGGAGACCTCCTGTCTCAAGTCCGATTAGACGGAGGAGACGCTTGCGAGTGCGGGGATGAACCGCATGCTTCTCGCAATCCATGTTGATGATCCAAGCGGCGAATCTCCTGATCTAGACACACGAGATCCGACGTCTCTTCACGAGCAGGGCACGCTGAAGTAGACGGAGATCTACAAGCAAACCATCGGGCAACATAACGACGATGCCGCGGCGATGGAGAACCTCTCTAGGGCATCCATGGTGGACAACCACATGAGAGGGAGAGAGAGAGTAGGCGTGTGAAGAGAGAGAGAGAGAGAGACTTGTTGTCTCACTTGTTTTGTAAAGAAGAGCAAAGGGGTGCCTCTCCTTTTATAACATTTTAGGATCCATGGATCTCAATCCATGGGACAACACAAATCCAATGGCTCTCATTGATTGTGTTTTCTTTCAATGGCTAGGATATGTTGCTAAAAACACAACAACAGTTAATTTAATTTAAATAAATATATATTGAATAAATCATCAATACATAAATTAGTTTAAATCAAATCAATATAGGAGATTTAGGAAGGAGGCATGCCTCCCTTCCATAAAGGGGTTGGCGGCACTCCTTGAATCCAATTCAAGGACGTCGTCCATACTTCTTAATAGGAAGGAGGCACTCCTCTTCCTTATTCATGAGATCTTATATCTTATGAAAATCTCCATATTATACAACAACTATTGTTGTAAATTATACACACAAATAATCCATAATTATTTGTGAACATTGCAATCATGTCATTGGAAATTAGTGAATCATATTCACAACCCAAAATAAAATGTGAGTTACATTTTCAACTAATTGTCCAATGTGAATCCAATTCACATCAACCTATAATTAACAAATGTAAATTACAAATAGCTCTCTCTTATATATTATAAATCACATTTATAATATATATGACTAATATGGATATTGCTATCCACATTATTCATATACATGATAATTAAATCATATTTAATCATCTTGGATCTCTTTTCTCTTGTTCTCAAATAATATGAATCACATTCACATTATTCACATCTTTGATAATCAAATCACATTTAATTATCTAAGACAACTCTCTTTATAATATGAATCAAATTCATATATTAATCATGATAATTAAATCACATTTAATTATCCATTTCTCAATGCTCGGATATATATATCAACAATAGAATTATCCATAAACTCCTTCAAGGATAATGCGCTTTCTACGCGAATACTTGGAGATAAGAGTAGGGCAATTGTACTGTTCCACGTATAGTGACTTGGATATTGAGATCGTATCTCAAATCCAGATTGCGGGCCTCCCATAGATGCTTGATTAAATCAAGACCGCAAATCTAATCTTCTCATTGCATCTGAATTGCATCCAGATCAATGTCCAACATTTGGACTAAGATCAGATTACTTCTCTACCGAGAGGAATGGAAGCGTCATGGTTATACAATCGTTTATGATCACATCACCCTCAGGTATTCCCAATACCTGTACATCCTGCATACTAGAAGACTCAGACTAAACCCGAAGTATTGGATCAACTTTATACTATCTACTTCAATGTTTTTCAGTAAGTTTCTCATTCGATCATTGGGGGTCATCATATACTTTCCAAAAGCATATATCATACCTATGTCTTGATAATATACTTCCCAAAAGTATATATCAAACCTACAAATTCAGTCAAGCTTCCAAAGCGAGATGACCTTGTGCACGGAATTTTATTCTTCCCAATATCTCATGAGTGAGCTCATGTCTTCCGGTTCAGTAACTGAACCTGTATGATCCCTTTGAGAGATCGTATTACTCGTATGCCCTTATATGCACACCAGCGCGCCGGTGTATAGACCTTGGTTAGGTCATCAACCTTTGGTCTACCAAATGTACATACTCAAACATATAGTAACACATCTGTCTCCGATCAGAGGATGCAAGCATGTATCGTGACAGCATACGATATAGGACTTTGGTTATCTCAATCTCATTAAGTCAACTCTTTGACCTAACTAATCTGACACCTACGAATCTCCATTCCTATGCAGAGGACCTGCATCAAGAGGTCGGTCAGAAATCAGCCTAAATGAGAAAGGATTGCCATCTCCTACTCAGGCTGGAGATCATCTCTTAAGAATCATTTGACGGTGCTTGATGAGTCCTCAATCTAACTCTTTAGATATTCAGCCAAGCACCAGCCTCTATGATTCAACAGTTGAATCAACAGCTGTATGATCATCAAGATGGCCATGGTACATAACTCTAATTGTACTAAGGGACCTATTATGCAAATTATTCATTCTTCATTTCAGATCAGGGGATGATATATGCAATAATATTTCTTGCATAATGGCTCGTCGTGGGCTCGCATGTCCAACATCTCTGTGTCTTTAACACTTTATTCTTTTATTTTTTTCTTCTACCCTTTATTTTGGAATTAAGTGTAGTATTTTATGTAGTATTTTGTACAATATTTTCTATAATTTATAAAGTATTTTTTTCACAAATTAGTAATATATACATGAATTTAACTTGGGATTTGAGGCCAAAATAAAAGAATAAAGGTGATGAAATGAGGATTCATCAGTCACTAACATCCAAACATGTTTCATCACTCCCACGGAATGGAAGCATCGTGGTTTACAATAGATTAAGATCACAACCATCATCTGATTTTCAAAAGCATATATCATACCTTCAAATCCTATTTGGTTTCCAAAATAAGACAACCAACAGTAGAATTTGGTTTATCTCAATATCTCATGAGTGATATCGTGTCTTCTGATTCAGTGGTGAACTTGTGTGATCCATTTTTGAGAGATCGTACTCCTCATATGTCGTATGCATACTATTACGTGATGTATAGATCTAGATTAGGTCATAAACCTACCAGTTTATCAACTGTGTATACTCAAACATATAGTAATACATCTGTCTCCATCAGAGGCTACATGCATGTATCGTAACAACATATGATATGGGTTTTAGTTATCTCAATCTTGCTAAGTCAAGTCTTTGACCTAACTTATTTGAAACCTTTGAATCTCTATTCCAAAATTATAACACCCGTATCAAGAAATCAGTTGGATATCGACATTTGGAATAAGGATAATCATCTCCTTCTCAGGATGGAGGTCCTTTCTTCATAATCACTTAATTGTGCGGTTGAGTCATCAATCCAACCCTTTAGATATTCAACCCTACACTAGCCTCTTTGATCAAACAATTGGATCAGCATTGTACTGTATAAAAATGTCCATGGTATATATCCCTAATTGTACGAAGGAACTTATTAAGAAAATTTAGTTCTTCTTCATTTCATATTACGGAGTGATTTGCATTGAATTTTTTTGCATAATGGTCGACCATAAGCTCACATGTCCAACAATCTCCCACTAGCCCAAGGAGCCATTAATGGATTAATTTCCTTACTAATAGCCAAAACCCAAGGGAGGAAGTCGTGTGCACTCACAAAGCGAGCTACACAATCGTTGTAATGACCTCTCATAAAGATCTCGACTAAATTCAACAATTAACTCATAATAAAAAATCAATCAATGAAATCAAAATGTGTGTATTAAAAATTATTGTAATCTTACATGCAAGTGTGTATAGTAGACAAACATGTAGGGGTCGAACACAAGGAACAAGTCTGTGTAGCAGTGATTATTATTTATTAATAAATAATGAATAAATAATAATGTATAGTTGTACAATATTCACTTAATTAATAACTTAATAATTTTATGGGGTTTTAATTATTTACATTTAATATTTTATGTTATTTTATTTTTTAATGTTATAATTTTTAATTTATTTTTTATATTTTTCTGATTTTTAATTTCTTTTTCTTTTTAGTTATATCATAAATTTATATAAGAGTAAATATGTGATATGTATAATAAGTTAATATATAATACAATATATAAATAAATGCACAAAAATAAGAAAATTACCGACAAAATATTCCTTTTTATTTTTTAAAAGGGTTTTAAAATATTTACAAGGTATTTATAATATTTAATAATATTATTAATTATATATAACTATATAAATTTATATAATACAATATCTATAAATATTTAAAATTTACTAAGTAAATTATTTTTGTGTTTTTTATATTTTTCTTCTATTTTGTAATTTTTAGATGATTTGCTAATTTTAGGGCAAAATAAAATATATCATGTGGAAGAAAAATTAAAAAAGATTATTTTTCATAAATTTTGGAGTAGATATACTATTTATGAAAAGTAGAAAAGCATACACAAAAACAATTGAGCAAGTAGGGGTATATTTGTAATAAAAATAAATGCAAGGACGCAATACACAATTTTTTTAGAAGTTTTGAACTTAAATTTGATTTTTATGTATTAAAATGAAATTTACAAAGACAAAGGGGTACAAGTGCAATATTCTCAGCTCTAGTGGGGGTCTGTGAGATGAGCTGGCATTGGACCTACTAGCAAAATACAGAAGGTGTGGGGGCTTTGTTGCAAATTTCTCACATAGTTTTGATTTTAATAAAATAATTACAAAACTATTTTAAAACTACAAAATGGTGAAGGGGTTGGATGCAATTATACCACTTAATTCTGTCAGATCCGGTTGTCGTGCATGTGAGACGTAGAAGATCGCTCGGTTGAAGTGACACACCATTTCTCCTGATATGGATGCTCCAGATTAGATCTGGAGCATGGCTATGATCGGAAGACTAGAGTGCAGTGGATGAACAACCGAAGAACACAGTTGGGGCCTTGCTTGTATCTCCGATCCCCAATGTTTCCAATGATCTCTTCGTTCAAACAGTGGCTATAGACTTTTGGCGAGTCTCTGTATGTGCATGTGGGCTCAGAGGGGTACAATGAAGCTTGTGAATGATATGGTGAAATCCTTAAGTGCATCATGGAAGCATGCGGATCATATCGTATATGATTGGGAGTGATTAGTCATACTAGTCGCTCGAGGTAGCGGAAATTAAAATTTTTCTATGTGCTGAAACCACATCATCCAAGAACTCTTCTCGGATCGTTTCATCCAAACCACAAACAAGTAATAGGATTACCTTTTGAAGCGTGGTTGTGATCGAGTCTCTAAACGAAGACACCTCTTGTCTCAAGTCTGATCCGACGGAGGAGACACTTACGAGCGTGTTGATGAAACACGTGCTCCTCGCAATCCATGTTGATGATCCAAGTGGTGAATCTCCTGATCTCGTCCCACAAGATCCGGCATCTTCTTCATGAGCAAGGCACACCGAAGGAGACAGAGATCCATGAGCAAACAATCCAGCAGCATGACGATGACACTCCAATGATGGAGACCCTCTCTAGGGCATCCATGGTGGACAACCATATGATAGAGAGAGAGGGCATGCAGAGAATGATAGAGAGAGAGCCTTAAGTTCTCATTATGTTGTTGTAACCAAGAAGAGCAAGGGGTGCCTCTCCTTTTATAATATTTTGGGATCCATGGATCTCAATCCATGGACAACACAAATCCAATGGCTTACATTGATCTGTGTTTCTTTTAATGGCCAAGATTTTGTTGGTAAAAAATCAACAACAATTAATTTAATTTATATTAAATATATATTAATAAATCAATATGATTTAATCCCAAATTAAATCAATCAAGTATGGAGATTATGGAATGAAGATTGCCTCCTTCCATAATATGAGATTTGGTGGCAATCTCATGTAATCTCATGATATCTGACAAGATTACATTATTCCATGGAAATTTACAAGATTTACAACAACACTTTTTGTAAATTATTCTGCAAAAATAATTCATAATTATTTTGTGAATATTGCAATCTTGCCATTGGAAAATTATGAATCACATTCACAATCCAAAATAAAATGTAAATTACATTTTCAATTTAATGTCCAATGTGAATCCAATTCACATCAACATTCAATTTAATAAATGTAAATTACAAATAGCTTTCTCTCTCTCTCTCTTATATATTATAAATCACATTTATAATATATATATATATATATGATTAATATGGATGGTCATATCCACATTATTCATATCCATGATAATTCAATCACATTTAATCATCTTGGATCTTTATTCTCATATTCCCAAATAATGTGAATCACATTCACATTATTTACATCTTTGATAATTAAATAGCATTTAATTATCTAAGATAACTCTCCTTATAATATGAATCAAATTCATATTATTCATGATAATTAAATTACATTTACTTATCTGTTTTCTCAATGCTCAGATAATTATATCAACAATGAAATTATCCTGAAATCTTTCATGGATAATGCACTTTCTCCGTTGATACTTGGAGATAAGGACAGGGAGATTGTATTGTTCCATGTATAGTGACTTGGATATTGACATCATATCTCAAATCCATATCTCGTGCTTCCCATAGATGTTTGATTAAATCAAGACTGCAAATCTAATCTTTTCATTGCATCTGAATCACGTTCAGATCAATGTCCAACATTTGGACCAAGATCAGATTACTTCTCTACTGAGAGGAGTCACTAAAATCTAGACCCCTTTCGTCACTCCCTAAGAATGGAAGCGTCATGGTTATACAATTGTTTATGATCACATCACCCTTAGGTATTCCTAATACATGTACATCCTGCATACTGGAAGACTCGGAATAAATCCGAAGTATTAGATCAATTTTGCACTGTCTACTTCATGGTTTTTTCAGTAAGTTTATCATTTTATCATTGGGAGTCGGTCGGTATCGATCATATACTTTCTAAAAGCATATATCATACCTAGGTCTTGATCATATACTTTCCAAAAGTATATATCAAACCTACAAATTCAGTCAAGCTTCCAAAGCGAGACGACCGTGTACGAAATTTGATTATTCCCAATATCTCATGAGTGAGCTCATGTCTTCCGATTCAGTAATGAACATGTATGATCCCTTTGAGAGATCGTGTTACTCATATATCCTTATATGCACACTAGTGCACCGGTGTATATACCTTGATTAGGTCATCACCTATTGGTCTGCCAAATGTACATACGTAGACATACAGTAACACATCTATCTCTGATCAGAGGATGCATGCATATATCGTGACAGCATACGATATAAGACTTTGGTTATCTCGATCTCGTTAGGTCAACTCTTTGACCTAACTTATCTAACACTGATGAATCCCCATTCACCACTCTTTATTCTTTTATTTTAGCTAAAAACCTTGGCAAAACATCATGTATATAGTTGTAAATACAATAAGTTACCAATATGCATGCATTTGTTAAATATCAATAATTAGCATGTATTTGTGCAAAAATAAAAGAATAAAGAAAAAAAGAAAAATATGGAAATATTTAGAATAAATATTGAGTGACCTAATTCAAAGAGAGGGCCCAATATGGGCCTGATCGCCAAAAAAAAGTAGAGAGAGATAGGGCTACTATACCTTGTACATATTCCCTCTAAGTATATAGGTATTTTATTTTCACAAAATTTAAAAATATAAATGTGTTTATATTACCTTGTATATATTTCTGAAAATAAAATAAAAATTAGAAAAAGAAAAAATAAAAATAAAATAAATTATCTCTACAACATTGTACACATTACATGTATATATGTATCATATTCTTATTTATTTATTATTTGTAAATAACTCATAAAAATTAAATAAAAATATTTTATACTTCAAATTTTATGTTGTAAATAGATAAAATATAAAATTGGGGTATTATACAAAATAAAAAAAATAGAAATTAAAATTAAAATAAATAAGTAATTTATACATGTATATAATGTAATATATTATATATATATACCTTAATTTTTTTTCATAACAATAAATAAAAATCACTAAAAATAGTTTGGAAAATAAGGGACATTTTTCTTGTTGAACATATTTTAAAATAAAATTGTTTTCGATTTTTAATTTATTTTCCAAATCATTTTGACCTTGGAATTTTCTGATTGGTCCAGGAGGGATGTTGACCCCAGTCAACTCCCCCTCCCGGACCCTTCTACACCTGAATCTGATGCTTGCCATGACTTCTCCCATTTTTATCGATCGGATCTGATTGCCTCCTGCCTCGATTTCACTGCCCAATTTTCACCCGTGGATCAGCGACCTTCGCGGATCCCTAGGGAGTCGCGGAGTCTTCTTGGATCGCACGCTCCATCCGATTCTTCTTCGCCACCTAGGACTTGCTATAAAAGATTCATTCCTTTCCCCATAGCCTCAGCTCGCGCCTTACACTTTCTTTCTACCCTAGAGACCTTCCCCTTGGTGGAAGCATTCGGAGGGACCCTTTGGTGGTCGAAGAGTGCCACTGTCGCCGACGCTCACACCTCGTGGCCGGAGATCCGTCGCGACGAGCCTCCTCCGCCTTACGCAGTGAGGTTGAGGCAAAGACCTAGTCCGGCATCATGCCCTGGAGCTAAGGATTCATTTGAGACCTTTAGGTACCTTTCATATCGATCCTAGTTCCATTTATCTAAAATTTTCCATCTGTCGCTCCGCCAGCTCCGACCCGGTGGTTGGAGCTCCGTTAGTCACCCATTCCCATTCAGATCGACTCATTCGCTCACCGTCACCCTTCCCCGGCAGCCAGATCAACCTAGGATTGGCTTGGATAGCCAAGATTAGGACAGAGGTTCCTTCTGTCACGTTGCCGGAACCTCCACCCCCATTCGTCGTTGCTTCCCATCTTTTTAGGTCAAATAACCCCGACCAGAGTGTCCCTCCGAGTTGAAGCTCTCATCTGCAGGTCAAAGCACGCATGGACTCACCCTAGATCGCATTCGCTCCATCTCGTCGGAGCTCGCCCAGGTCACATAGCCATTCCTGGAGATCTCGACGAGCTCATCCGACTCATCCACCCGATGTGGAGGCGCCACCCGATCCTGTTGCCGTCATCCGATTGTCCACCGGAGTGCTGGATTGCCACCGGTGCTCCGTTGAACTTCGTCCAGGCGGAGTTCGTCCAGCACCTTCCTCTGCTGTTGGATCCAGCCTTCGCCCCAGATTTGATCGTAGTCGTCCAGAGCCTGGCCTTGTCAGGCCGTTAGATCTGACATCTAAGGGCCCCCGTACGCCCACTTTCGTTATTCATCCAGGATCGTTGGATTAGCCACATGTCTGTGCCAGAGTCGCAAGCTTCTTTTCCAATCCGAGCGCGCCACCTGTCACCCCACGTGACCCGCACGAGTCGGATGGGTAATTTGTTGTGCTTAACCTACAGTTCTTTTCCTTTATTATTTAGTTTGTAAAATAAAAAGGACATGGTAGGGTAATTTGCACTTTTAGTCATGCAGTTTTCAGTATTTACATTTCGGTCCTTCTTGTGTGAATGCACGTGCTTCGCCACATGCCGAGTGGGTTATTTGCAACTGTTACCGTGGATCTCTTGTATGTTCTGAGTTGAATCTTTAGTTTCAATATTTGCATTTGTGCCCCTGTGCGTGTTGGTTTTGGACATGTGTTGAAATTATGTGAAAATTATAGTAAGACCCCTGAGCTTTTGACACGTGTTACTATTTAGCCCTTGAAAATTGTTTCCTTTGCAAATTAGCCCTTGTGCACTGTGTGCTTTATGTTAGTTTAAATAAATAGAAAATTTTGTCTAAAGTTCATGAAATTTGGATACAAGGCTCCTGCCATGGTGTAAGATTTTCTATGAATTTTTGGGCTCATTTTGTTTGTAGTTAGTATTTTTAAAAATTCAAAAACCCTAATATTTCTACCGTTGGTCTTCAAAATTCCACTAAAAACATTAAAAACCCTTTCAAAAATCTAAAAAAATTTATGTGTGTTGATTTTTTTTGCTTGTGCCCAATTTTTGCCGTATTTGCTTCTATAAAAACCATAAAAATTGAAAAACATTGAAAATCTTATAAAATCATTAAAAATTCAGAAAAAAATAGAAAAATATTGTTTCTTCTTCTATAGTTAGTTTTTAGTTTATACTTTTACATAAAATTGTTGGGATTTTACATGCATTTTAATATTTTTAACTTGCCTTTAGATCTCAGATGTACGTAGTTTAGCATTTTTTGTCTTGTTTTATTTTTAGAAAATCAAATAAAAATCATAAAAATTCAATAAAATTAACAAAAATACCTGAATATTTCTAAAACCCAAAAATATTTTATTAGAATTTTCTGAGCATTTTTGGTGCTAGATAATTATTTGATTATGATTTTATGAGTGTTTCTATACTTTTTCCTCATATTAAAAACTCCAACAAAATTAAAAACATAAAATCCACCAAAAATATTTGCTTCTTAGATTTCTAACTACTTCGTAGCCTAGGCATACCGTGGTCCTTGTGTTCGACCCTGGTAGCAATACCAGGTAAAATAAAATAGCGAGACCGCTATTTATTTGCTTGATTTGTTGATTTTTATCCTTGGTGGTCTTGATTTTCTTGATTGACTTAGCCCCGAGTGGTTGAGGTCATAATGATCGGAGATATCTTTTTACCTTAGTCTATCGGGTGTGTCATCAGAATTGCGCCGTTGTCGGGGAGTACGGCTTAGTAGTCAATTTTTCCCTTTCTTTTTCGGCTTTTATTTTTACTTGCATTTTTCTTCAGCATTTATTTCCATTCAATTCTATCTTACAAAAATTGTTGGATTGACATATTTTCTGTTTCTGACTTTCTTGCGAGGTCCCGACGATCGAGGGAAGCTTTCTTCGGAGAGCCGAGGCACCCGCGGGACTTGGAGGCGGCTCGTTTCTGCATCGAGCTGCAAGAGAGCGTGGGAGAGCCGAAGCAAGAGTGTGGGGAGCTGTAGTGTTCTTTAGTTATCTTAATTTTTATTCCTGCACATTATTATTGTAATAATACAGGACAGAGACTCTCAGACTTAGTGAATGCTTCGGGGTCTGTTTCGTCGAGCATTGGTGTGCTCGGGGGACCTCACCACGGTTTTTTGCCGGTTTTGGTTTTCATTGATTTATTTACTGCTTATCTGATTTTCGAAGGATTTAGCCCTTAGACTTTGGAATTTTTGGTGATTGTGACGTAATTAATTAAGGCCAAATACTAATTATCTGTCTGCTCCTATAGATTGATAATTGGACTTAATTAATTAATTCATAAAGAAAAAGTCAGTTTAATTAGGCTCGAGTCCACGTGCTGTGAGGAACCACATACAGTGTGTGCAGGATTCGTTGTGGCGGACACTGAGTGGTTCTCAAGATCGGACTCAGGACTTGGTTTGATTAGCTGACTATTGTGCTTATCGTGTAGAACTTGCTTCGTCTAAGGCCGATTTCTTCGCGCATCATATAGGTAGTTTGCTTTCAGTCTTTATTTTATGTGTGGATCACCCTGCATGTAGAGAGCCGGAGTCAGGTATGCATTTTTTACTCTGCATGCATCGTCGTGTTTGATCGTGCATCGACTTTTTCGCCTTCTCCCCCAGTTTTTGGACTTAAAATAACCAGGAGAGCCAAAAACTTTGTTAGGCGTTGTTTGCTTGAAAAATACCAAAAAAAACAAAAACTATAAAATTGGGACTGCTAAACACACTTGACCCTAAAAGACACTTCACCGAAAAATTTGTCTTGGGCGAGTAATCCCCTGATTGTATGGTTTGGATGAGTGAGAGAGTGACCCGCACACTTGGCTAGAGCCATATCTGATTTCTTGACAGACTACCGGCTTTTTATACGGGACAAAATGACAAAAAAATCACAAAACCCAAAAATATAGGTATTCTATGTACATGGGATATCCCAAAAATATCACTTTGTGCATTTGATCGATTTTGGTTCTGATGTCTTCATGAAAGTCGTATATCTCATCGAGAAGAGCAATTTTTGTGAAGAAGCTTTTTCGATCCGAGGTCATTTGCTATTTCTTTAAGATTTTACAAAGAATTTAAATTCGGATTTTTGTGGTGCTGACACGTGGCCGCTCCTGGAGCCGCCACGTTTGTCATTTTTCGAATTATTTCTTATTCATTTTTTATATAAAAAAACGTCGCACGTATGTCGCCCGTGCCTCCCAGGCATGCGCGACGCAGTGCCCACCCTTCACCCTCCAGGCCACCATGTGGCACGATCCCGGTCGTCCGATCACGGCCGATCGGACGGCCGTTGTATGTCTTCCTCCTTCTCAATTCACCTCCGTCACTGCCTAATAATTTCACCACCATCGCGAGATATCCGCCCATCGTTGATCTCTCACGCCGCCGCATCTCACCAGATCCGTCATCCACCGCAACCTTCCATTATCGATCGCACCGCCTTCCCTATTCAATCAATCCACGAAATCTCATCCAATCTCTAAAATCCCCAGTTCTCGTGTCGCCACCTTCCATCGCCGGTCTCCCGACCCTATTTAACCAACTCCAGCCCGATCGAGACTTCCATCTGCCGATTGCACATCAGACCATCCTCGCGGCGGTGACAGCGCCCCAAGGTCGCCTCCGCCGGTGAGATTCGAGGGTCTACCGACCCTCGTTGCAGCCAACGGCCACCTCCACCGCCGCCTTGCTGCCAAGCTCTGGGAACTCAGTCAAGCCTATGCCTCTGCAACGTCGTCCTCGACCTTCGACAACTCCATCGTTCACCAACACCTAGTTCACCTTCAACGATCGTCTTCTCCGACTAATGCAACCTCCAGTAGTCAACTCCAACATCGACAACTACTCCGCCTCGACTCCACCATCGCAAATCCTCCACCGGCCATCGGAGCCCCATGCCACCGTCGGGAGACCTCCAGGATGCAGACCAATCCTCCGCCACGTTACCACTCACCGGGTCTCTACTCCATCACGCCTTCCGCCAACGCCGCCGGGTCGAAGCCCAAGGTCCCCCCCCCCCCCGCACGCGCTCGGCACGTGCTCGGGGGAAACTTCGTCAACCCACGGGTCACGTGCCTAGCACGTGACCGCGTGGTCAAATTGCACGAGCCCCCTGGAGGTTACCGTGTTCGCGCATTAGTCCCCCAATCCAAGGGAATGTATCGCAACACGTGCCCCTTGAATATTTTTGTAGAAACCCCCCTATTTATCGGTATTTATTTTTATCCTTTTTCTACAGTTATTTATTTATTCCTATATTGCAATAACACCTTGTGTTCTCTTTTAATTTTAAACTGCTACATTACACTATTTATTTATCAAAAATTAACAGGATGTTTGTCATTTAATTCTCTATAGTTTGACATATTGTGGATATTTTTGTGATCATTGGTTAATTATTAATTAATTGTTTTGTAGAAAATTGTGAATTTTGCCCATTTTATGCTCTTAAATTTACCATTGATTAACCGTTGCTCTAAAAATTCCCGAAAAATCTCATATTGTAGAATTAATTGTGCTTGACATTGTATCCAAAAAGATTTGCATTTGCTTGTGTAGTTTGCCCTGTAAAAATCATTTTGCATATTTAAGTGTTTGATTTTTAATAGGTATTAAATCTCACATTTTCGAGGTTATAGATAATTCTGAGATCAATCACCTAGTGATAGATCTTAGATAATTTTGGTCCTTGAAAATAATTAGGTTTAATATTTATTATAAATGAATATTGAAATTCATTTTGTTTGCATTTAAAAATTCATAAAAAATATATCTTGCATCCAAAAATTGCAAAAAATTACAATGCTTTCATTGCATCATATATTGCATCTCGGTCAAGTTTCATATTTTTCGGACATCGTTTGAGCGTAATTTACATTTTAGTCCCTAAAATAGACCGAAATTGCATATTGCATCCTTTATTGCATTTAAAAATTCCAAAAAAAGACCACCTCGGAAACCACGCATGAACTTTGATAGACATAATTCTAGGTTGTTCCTTTACATCCTTGTGTTCAACCTTGGGACTTGCTCAAGTAAAATAAACTTAAAACCGCATTCATTAAAATCGACGAATATTTTGTGTGGCTATTTTCTTGACCGATTCTGATTGCCTCCTACAACAAAACGACAAATTCATTATTAGCACGAACAGAAATAATACATCTCTTTTAACACAGCGTATTTCGTACTCGTCAGATGGCGCCATTGCCGGGGAGGCAAACGGCTTAGAGTTTTTGTCTAAAAATTTTTATTCGGTTTTCCACACTCGGTAGTCTTACCCATGAATTTTTCATTGTAAACTCCCTAATTTTTTTCCTACACCTATTTTAAGCATTTATTTTTTATATTTTATTGAGTCACTCTCACATTTTTCTCTCTTTTTTTCTTGTGAGGTACCCGGCATACGTGGAGTGTTTTTTCAAGAAACCGCAACATCTTCATTGACTTCCGAAAAAATCGCAAATAACTTATGATCGAGTCGAGTCGTGAGAGAGAGTGGCGTCTAGGTTTTTAATTTGTGCAAATTTTAAATTTTTGTAATTAATTTCCCATTTACAGCAGTGTCCGTTTGGACTCTCACGTGTGTAAAAAGACCTTAAACTTTTTTTATAGTCTGTCGTGGCCCGTTTCACTCTCCGGTGAGGGTGGGGCACGACTTGAGTGGCGATTAGGATAGACCTACACATACGGCTCTCAGAGCATTTTAATTTCTTGATTGTGCTTGTAGGATCTTAAGCCACGCTTCACTATTAATCGAGATGCACAATAGATCATTCAACTTAGCCAAAATGAATTCAATTCTTTCCCGCTAATAGAACTTTCTGCTTAGGTGCGATTTTTCATCAGCTTACGTTCATTTAGAATAATATTTTAAATTTTGTCTAGCATCCTACATGAAGATTAAGAGGATTCATTGTAAGTCTTCTAACTGAGCATACATCATAGTTTTTCACGTGCATCGGCTTTTCCTGAATTTCTCCCTCTTGTTTTGCCACATAACTATAAAGGAAATTGGGACTGGACGGTAGACGTATATTTGTCCTCATTTATTTCTTCAGTGATCACCTAATTAAAATTGGACTGCTAAATATAACCGATTTCAAATTAACCCATAAAATCAAGAATTTTTATAGGAGAGCAACCCCGACCTTGGATGCTTTTATTTTTCTGAATGAGAAAGATACGACACTTAAGGTTAAAACCAAACTCCAATATTTTCATTCAGACTACTGATTTTAAAAACGATTAGCTACTTCTCAGTGAGGAATACGGGTAGCCGGTAATCGGTTCGGCCTTCCTTAGTAGAGTGGGTGGTTTAAAGGACACCGTGTAAGGCTCGGTCCTTAAGTAACATGGGTAGTTGTTTTACGTCCCGTACTTACACCTATACTGGCTGAAAGTAGATGCAACTAGTCGTACGAACTCGGGATAGTCTTTAAGAAACTTTCGGTACCTAACAGCTCTAATTTTTTTTCAAGATTGATTTATCACCAACTTAAAATTTGAAAAGACAATAGCCGAACTTTTACAGCTTCATTGTGTGAGTTGTTGAACCTGGAGTTTGATTTGTGTTTGCATTGGTGTGTGTGAACCGATATCGAAGATCAAAAAGCCGCACATTTGATAAAATTTCCTTTGGCTATCCCATGCAGTCATTTCTCTTTTCTTGATTTAAATCTCATCATGGAACTTTTTCCAAATCATAAAAATCCTTACAGACCCAATCCATCATTTCTTTCAGATCATTCAAAATTGACCGAACATTTATCTGAAAATCCATCAGAGCTATACTATGAGAATGAATTTGTCTCGGTTAGGCCCAAATCATCTACATCCTCTTCTTTCAAAAATCCTCCAACATTTGCGGGAGACTTTCACCCGCAGATGAATTCGGCCCCTTTATTGAATTCTTACTCGAATTATCCGACCACACATGACCACCTACCATCTTGGACTGAACTGTCTTATTCTCAGTTTCTCGCTAATGAACCATTTCAAGATCAAAATACCTTTGAATCTCATGACTGGCCGAGAAACCAAACACAGATGGAAAGACCCGCACTTAATGATCATCAGAGTTGGATTGATCGCAACAATTAAATCCCTATTGACCAACCTGAATATCACTCATTTGATCAACCTATACATACAGAGGATCACATAGATGAGATCGACACATATGCACCCTGTATGACCCCATTATTCGAGGATGAGATCAATCAAGACAATAGAAGAAGACTCTACTCAAATCAGGATGACATGCCCGAGTCACGACATGTTGAGTATGAGACCTAGACATTCCCGCAGAACCCTTCCACTGAGTAGCCTCCTTCCACAATTTTTGAGGAGAAATTTTCAGAAAATAACGATCATATATTGGATATTTCCAAAGACCATCCTCTCAGCACCTACAGGAAAATGGAAGATGAAATTATTAAACATAAACCGACTGCCCCCATGATTGCTCATGAAAAGATTTTTGAGAGAGATATTTCGAGGATAAATAAAAAAAAATCGAATTAATGGAGGATAGATTTCAAAAATTTACCGACCGATTAATCTCAATCTGTGGTAGCTCGAACATAAAAATGAATGAGGAAAGGATTGGATCTAAGTTTGAAAATTTTGAGGATATTCAAAAACCTCGAGACCTGACATCGACACTTCTGTACATTATTCCCCTAGGAATGACTATGCTTCTGAGTCTTACTCTGATCATCAAAACCCCTGCTCATCTGAGGAACACACCACATCACCACACCACACATAAAATACCAAAAAAATAGGAATATTCGAAAATCACAAAAAAATCGAAAATCTCGAAAAATATATAAAAATTGAATCTGAAGAAGATCTGAAGAATTTGGATCCTGCAGTATGGGAAACATTAGAGAAGAAATTAATTTTTGAATAACTTCCCTTTATAAAGTCCATTGAACACTTCCCCGACCTTAAAGGATTTGTAATGGACAAATTGATGATCAAAAAGTCAGGAAGGATTAGGACAAAAACTGAAAAACATATCATGTCAATGGCCTCCTCCTTGGTGTTGAGGAGAATAACCAAGAGCCACATAGTGAAGTGGTTGTCCATATTCGACTGTAGAATCAAAGACACAATTTTCACCCATGCTTGGATTGATGATGATTCACCGATCGATATCCTCCCGACCTCTGTGTTTCACGAACTCAAACTCAGACCAATAAGGAACATACGAGAGATTGTTCAATTGGCGGACCGATCAATAAAGCGGCCGAGAGGAATCATTTATGTCATCATGAATTCCAAGCTGCTCCGCTCAAAGTAGAATTCACGATCATTGATATCGAGCATCAAGGAGAATTCACCCAGTCTCCAATTATTCTCGGAAAGCCATTCTTACCATTATCAAAGGCAATTATCGATTGTGAGACTCGGCAAAATAATTTTTTGGCGTTGGAAGCACTTCGATCTGACATAGTCTTTGAGGAACCACGATTTTCTGAGGCAACCCACGAAGTCCCCGACAACCGTAACTATGAAACGGTAGAAGAGCCCTACCCCACTGCTACACCTGAGATAGCGGTTGCTGACGAGACTATTGGTTTAGAGAATCTCCCCTGCTCCATTCCTAGCTGCTCTCACCATGGAGAATCATGTATATGAATCATATGACCCGGAGATTTATGCATGGGCACACAGTGGGTCAACCTACTCTGACTACATGGATTACATCAACTCGACACAGGAATGCTCCAACATCGAATCAATTGAGAATGAACATGCAGAGACTCTCCCGAGTATTTCAATTCCCGCAGATCTCAAAATAGACAAATCCTTCCTTTATGATCTTGAGACATATGCATGGCACCCTGTAGCAGCATTCTCTGAATATCTTGACCAAATCATCCAAAATCGAGAGTGCACCAACATTTAGGAGACTAAAAACAAACATGCATACCGCAAACCGACCAAAGAGAAGAATTCCAATGGCTATTCATCTGGATACTCAAGTGAACCGACACCTTCACGAAACAAGAAAAAGAAAGTCACCTTTGACCTTTCGGAAGAGGAATCGACTAATGATCCCTCATCAGGTCCGGAAAAGGTAGTCTACATGAGTGAAGTCTGGTCGACAGCTCTACAGCCATATCTTCGCAAGGATCCAAAAATCGATTCTCGTTGGACAACTCCCGTTCCTAACTACTATTCATCCAAAGCTGATGCTCCTGCCCTCTACAAGTACACCGGAATTATTTCTTATGAGTTGACTGAGACTGGTGCTTCTGAGTATTCATCCGAGGACAAACCGCTTGACCCCAAGAAGGAACGAATTTTGAGGAAACAACTGAAGAAATAAAAAGACATGAATATCTGGAGTGTATCCACTTTCAAATACTATTCCTATGAGGATAATTCTTATGATGTCTATCTTTCATCTGACTCAAATGTTTCATCTATTATCAATCATGATTTTTCTGAGGAAGACACTGATAATAGTTGGAAATCATATGCTTTATCTCCGTCTCGTTATACCGATATCCCATCACAGGCTCACAAGAAGATCAGCCGAAAACCTCCTTAATCATCGGCTACCCACCCCACCACATCGATCTCCTTGTACAACTTCTTCCTCTACTTAGGCCAAGGCCTAAGTATAGGGGGGACTGATGCCATATGTATAAATCATTTCTCTCATCACACTTTTCCTTCTCGATCACTCCATTTCCACCCTTCTCTTATACTTAGGCTGACCAGAGCCTATGTAAAGGGGGAATCGACACCCACCTTTATATACTTTCCTCATTCACATATCCCGAACGCTTCATTTTTCTGCCCTTCTTCTATACTCAGTCTGTTCACAGTCTAAGTATGGGGGGAGGACATGTATATATTGTTCTTTTTCTTGTCCTTTTTACTCTCTTACACTTAGCATGAGCTATGTCTTCTTTACGCTTCTTGTTCTCTAAGGACACAACACTCGCTAAGTATAGGGGGGTCTGTATATATTCTGTGTATATATTTTAGTCATACCTCATACTTTCACGTAAGTCTATATGTATTTACGGGGTGGGTAATTAATAAAAAAGAAAAGAAAAAGAGTTTTGCTACTAACACTGACTGTGCCCAAAATTTTTGAAAAAAAATGGCTTCTTATTCATTTTTTGCATTACAAAAGTCCCTTGCATAAAAAAAATTAAAAATCCCTTGCATAAAAAAATCACAAAAAGAAAAAAATGTGTCTGCATTTCACAACATTCACTTCATCCAGCATCGCATTCATTTGCATCTATGAAAAGTCTTTGAGTTCTGAACTGAGTTATGAGCAGAAATCGAGAGTGGTCTGGACTTGACCTTAATCCACCTAATTTTCAGAGGAACTTCACCGAGAAATAGGATTTTAGAAGCTTCGGGTCTTTGACTTAATTCTTTAAGTTCCACATGACAATGTGCAGCATTTGACTCTTAGTGTCTAACCTGGTCTCTTCATTTTGGGTACAACTATGGAATAGGGAAGTAATTTTTACTCTCGCACTATGCACTTAGCTCAACTCAGACGGGATGTTGGAAGACTGTGTAAGTTTCTTTTCTGGTAGCGTGGAAATCTAAAGACAAGAGTACCGGTTGAAATAAAGCTTCGGAAAAGGGATGGACGGCTTGACATAATTTTTTCTAAGACCTCAAAAAATGTACGGAAACAAAAAGAATCTATATCCGTAGGGGCACAACAAGATCCAAGCAGAAAACCAAAAAATTCCAAATACAAAGAAGCATTCTACCAAATAAATATCTGACCAAAAAGGTCCAAGCTTCAAGAAAACCTGCAGATCTTGGTGGAGACTCAGCTACACTGGTCAGCTTCACAAGGAGAGGTGACTACACTGGCCAACCTCCAGTTCTTTTCCCCTTCTTCTAACTTCTCCCTCAATTCAATTGTGAACACAGCACGACAGACCTTAGAAGGAAATACCTGACTCCCCAAGGACGAGTTACTGGAGAGGAGGTTTGTGCGATAGTCCGGCATTTTGGGTTGGAAGAGCTAAAACCTTTCACACACATGAGTCGGTTGTTCAATGTTTATAGGGTATGCTTTGGGAAGATGACTTCTGAGCCGAAACGGTAGCAATGATGTGTAGAACTTGAAGGCTGTTGATTTTAAAATTCTAAGTCTCACAGAAGTTCTGCCACACTATTAATCTAAAGGTTAAGTCTAGTTTCATTTTCACCTTCAGCACATTATATTGGTATGGAGCCCAATCTCATTTCACTTCATGGCATTTCTTTTGATGCTCAGGGATGAGCATGCTTTAAGTATAGGGGGATGATGAATCTCGGATTCATCACTCTAAATCTCATTTATTAAGCTCAAATACCTCAAAATCAACAGCATTTCTGCATCTATTCTACATAATTGGCATTCTTGCATGTTTTCATAAGAATTGCATTTTAGCACTAATTTTCTGTACAAAATAAGAAGCCAAAAATCTCAGCCAAAAATGACCTGTAAATAGCCTAACTTCCCGGATTTTTAACTAATTCATGCTAACTCCGAATGTCCCAAACTACCTCCACTGTGTACATATCATTAACAAGAATAAATGAAAAAATACAAAAAATTAACTAACCCAAATAAGTGGACCAAAAACCCAAACCCGAGTTTCAGGATTTCCGGACTAAAAACCTCATGTCTTCCCCATCCAATGTCCGTTTTAATCCTACTAACTTTTGAACTAATGTACATTCAATTACCTTCAAAAAAATACCAAGTTCAAGTGATTCTGAGCTCATATGTGTAAGTTGGGTTTTTGGGCCTCTTTTGTACATTTTTACTTTAGCGGTTTTTGACCTATTATTTTATGTACATACTTTAATTAATAAAAATCCAAAAAAAAATAGATTAATGTGTAATTATTTATTTCTGATTTTACCATATTTTTCCGATTTTTATCTGGTTTAAAAATGATAAAAAATCACAAAACCCAAAAATATAGGTATTCTATGTACATGGGATATCCCAAAAATATCACTTTGTGCATTTGATCGATTTTAGTTTCGATGTCTTCATGAAAGTTGTAGATCTCATTGAGACGAGCAATTTTCGTGAAGAAACTTTTTCGATCCTAGTCATTTGCTATTTCTTTTAGATTTTATAAGGAATTTAAATTCGGATTTTTGTGGTGACACGTGGCAGCTCCTGGAGCCACCACGTGTCAGCCATTTTTCGAATTATTTCTTATTCATTTTTATTAAAAAAAACGTCGCACGTGCATCGCACATGCCTCCCAGGCATGCGTGACGGACGTGCCCGCCCTTCACCCTCTAAGCCACCACGTGGAACGATCCCGGTCGTACGATCACGACCGATCAGATGGGCGTTGTACGTCTTCCTCCTTCCCAAATCACCTACGCTGCCATCCGATAATTTCACCACCATCGCGAGATCTCCGCCAATCGTCGATCTCTCATGTTGTCACATCTCACCAGATCCGTTATCCACCATTTTCTTCCATTATTGACCGCACTGCCTTCCCTCTTAAATCAATCCGCGAAATCTCATCCAATCCATAAAATCCCCAAATCTCGTGTCACCCCCTTCCATCGTCGGTCGCCCGACCCTATTTAACCAACTCCGCCCCAACCGAGACTTCCATCCGCCGATTGCACAGCAGACCATCCTCACGGCGGTGACAGCGCCCTAAGGTCGTCTCCGCCGGTGAGATTCAAGGGTCTACCGACCCTCGTTGCTGCCAACGGCCATCTCTACCGCCGCCTTGCTGCCAAGCTCCGGGAACTCTGTCGAGCCTACGCCTCCGCAACATTGTCCTCGACCTTCGACAACTCCATCGTTCACCAACGCCTAGTTCACCTTCAACGATCATCTTCTCTGACTAACGCAACCTCCAGCAGTTAACTCCAACATCGTTAACTACTCCGCCTCGACTCTACCGTCGCAAATCCTCCACCGGCCATCGGAGCCCCACACCACCGTCGGGCGATCGCCAGGCCGCAGACCAATCCTCCGCTACATCACCACACGTCGGGTCTCTGCTTTGTCACGCCTTCTGCCAACGCTATTGGTTCGAAGCCCGAGATCCCCCCCCCTCGCACGCTCAGCACGTGTACGGGGGAAACTTGATCAACCCACGGGTCACGTGACCACATGGTCAAATTGCACGAGCCCCTTAGAGGTTACCGTATTCGGGCATTAGTCCCCCAATCCAAGGGCACGTGTGCGGCACGTGCCCTTGGATATTTTTACAAAAGCCCCCATGTTTAAGTTATTTATTTATTCAGATATTGCAATATCACCCCTGTGTTCTCATTTAATTTTAAACTGCTACACTACACTATTTATTCATAAAAAATTATCATGATCTTTGTCATTTAATTCTCTACAATTTGACATATTGTGGATATTTTTGTGATCAGTGTTTAATTATTAATTAATTGTTTTGTGGAAAATTGCGAATTTTGCCCATTCTATGCTCTTAAATTTACCATTGATTAACTGTTGCTCTAAAAATTCCCGAAAAATCATATATTGAAGAATTAATTGTGCTTGACATTGTGCCCAAAAAGATTTGCATTTGCATGCGTTGTTTTCCCTGTAAAAATCATTTTGCATATTTAAGTGTTTGATTTTTAATAGGTATTAAATCTCACATTTTCAAGGTTTAAGATTTTTTTGAGATCAATCACCTAGTGATAGATCTTAGATAATTTTGGCCATTGAAAATAATTAGGTTATATTTATTATAATTAAATATTGAAATTCATTCTGTTTGCATTTAAAAATTCATAAAAAAATTTATCTTGCATCCAAAAATTCTAAAAAAATTTACAGTGCATTCATTGCATCATAGAAATTGATCTTCGCTAGAAAAAGAACGAGAGCTAGAAAAAGAACGAGAACCATGAGAAAATCCTCAAACCATATCCTAAACAATCTATCCTTTGCATCTCGGCCAAGATTCCTATTTTTCGGACATCGTTTGAGCGTAATTTACATTTTAGTTCCTAAAATAAGCTGAAATTGCATATTACACCCTTTATTACATTTAAAAATTCCAAAAAAAGACCACCTCCAAAACTGTGCACGAACTTTGATAGACATAATTCTAGGTTGTTTCTTTGCCTCCTTGTGTTCGACCTTGGGACTTGCCCAAGTAAAATAAACATAAAATTGCATTCATTAAAATCGACGAATATTTTGTGTGGTTATTTCTTAACCGATTCTAATTGTCGCCTACAACGAAACGACAAAATCGTTATTAGCACGAACAGAAAAGAAGACATCTCTTTTAACACAGTGCATTTCGGACTCGTCAACCACCCTTATTCTAGTCATGAGGTGCCCGATCAGAGATCGCAGCAGACAAGAGATGATTTATCGGCATATGAGTTTGGATCTTTTGCCTTTGCAGAGACCATGGCCAGTAGTGAGGAGCGCACCGATGGACCCCTTGGGACAGAGACATACGTATTGGATCAGGGTGCCATCAACAACACCCTGTTAGCCTCTCTGAGACCATGCAGCGTAAGATCAGAGACCAGGGGGATTTTATGGTGGAGATGCGTTATGAGATAGAGCAGTTGAGAGCCGACAGAGATCAGCGCAGAGCCGCCGGAGGAGGACGAGGAGATATTCCTTATGATAGAGAGCCTGAGGAGCCAACACAACCAGCACCACCGGCACGACTGATGAGGGAGTTGCACATCCCCGATTCGACTCTCACCCATAGATGGATAGTGATGTCAACCATTGTGTGGGACTTCAAGTTCCCACCTCAGATGATTCATCTTATCATGGGCTCACCACAGAGGAGCCACACCTCCATCTCCAGGAGTTCGAGATGATCTGCAGTACTGTCCACGATCGCCATGTGGATGAGGACACCATTCGGATGATGGCCTTCCCTTTCTCCCTCGTAGACAGAGCAGCCAACTGGTTGAAGCACTTAAGGAGATTTGTTACTACATGGGAACAGCTCCGAACCGAGTACTTGAACAAGTACTATCCACTCGGTCAGACCAATGGAGCTAGGGCCCTAATCAGCAACTTTTCCATGCTCCCCAACGAGCAGTTTCACGAGGCATGGGATAGGTTTAGGGAGCTCACAGATCGGTGCCCACATCAGGATATATCCAAGCCCAACCTTGTCCAGAGTTTCTTCTGCGGGCTTACATCGGAGATGCAGGGGCTAGTCAATGCTTTCTGTGGGGGTTCCTACTTTGCCAAGGATGAGGATCAGGTCTGGGCCATCTATGAGGAGAAGGCCGAGAACTACATGGTGATGTCCCAGACCCAATTGTATACTCAGGGGAAGCCCCACTCACCAGTCGTGTCCTATCAGAGGATAGCACGAGTTGAGGCCGGTCCTTCTACATCTGTAGCAACCGTAGCGCAAGTAGAGTCGACAACCGCTGATATGGGGATTATCAGCGAGAAGTTGGACCGGATTGATTTGATAGAGAAGAAGTAGTGCCAGGGCATGTCACAGATCGATCAGATGGCACAGACACTAAGTGACTTGAAGATCCAGATCATCTGTCTCCAGGAGGCACAGACGGCTTCTCAGCCCCGTCTCAGGTCACGGGCAGATCCCAACAGCAGCGGCAGTTCATCCCAACACTCCAGCCAGCCTATAAAGGTTCACCATGTTCAGGCAGAGTCGTACCAGCAACCGCAGCAGTACTACCAGCCACCACCATCTCAGGAGACTCAGATGATGGTCTACCAGCCGGACCAGCCCATGGAAGTCCTTCCCCCATCCACTTATGAGAAGTAGTCGTTGATAGATGTCAACGGGATCTGGTACGACCGACCTTAGCCTGGGATCCGACGAGACCATCCCAGATTCCGTTGGTTGATCGGAGGTACCAACTCCCAACAGCAACCTCCAGTTCAGGGTGGCCAATACAGTCAGCAGTGAGAGAAGCCCAGTTCCCACAGTAGCAGCCACATCCCCAGTAGCTATACCAGCAACATGGTACTCGTCCCTATCAGCAGGGACAATCTTGGAGGCAGCAGCAACAGCCTCAACAGTATCATACCCAGTACCCCTCTCACTCTCATCAGCATAAGCAGCCTCAGTTTCAGAGAGGCCATCCGTTAGGTCCTCATGGGCCCACCTATTAGAACCCTACTTTGGATGATCTAGCCCGCCTCATGTCAGAGCAGCAGGCCACCTGCAGACGAGGAAGGACGAGTTCAGACAGGAGATGAGAGAGATTGTGAGAGGGAAGGCCGCCATTCCTGCACAAATAGAGTTGAACCCGAACAACCTGAAGAGGAAGTCTGAGCAGGTAGAGTTTACAGAGGTTACCACTCCTAGTGATTCACTTGGTGATGTTTCTGCATATCATTTTGATGCTGACTTTGTTGCACTTAGGAGTGGTAAGATGCTATCCGGTGGCACCTCATCTAAGCGACGACCTCTCATAGCTTCAGGAGCACTAGATGAGGAGGAGGGCGGTGCTGATGCCGCTCGTGATGATGATGATGACGGTGGTGCTAACGCCACCAAGGATGTTGATCCAGTCGACGGTACTAAGGTCGTTGCTTCACCATATTCAGGAGGAGGTAGTGCTGATGACACCAGATTTGATGCTGACCAGAGCGTGGTACTGATGTCTTGAGTCCAGATGCCGTAGGTGGTACTGAACCACCATTTCTAGTCCTGTTGCATTTTCGTCTTTTTCTGTATCTCAAGACGATTCTAGAAATAAAGTAAAGGGTTCTTCATTTGTCAGTCCATCTGTTTTGCCTGGAGATGTTTGCATGGATTCTATCTTATCATAGCAGCAGCGACCCGATCCTAGTCCTCCATCTGAGGCGGGCCCAGCCATCCCCTTTCCTCAAGCACTCTGCTTGTCTAAAGGGACCAAAAAAGAAAATCCAAAAAATCCCATCAGCTAAAGTTCAGCCAGCATATGATAGATAGATTCCAGATATAGCTGACTCTACAGGAGGCCTTGGAGTACATCCCCCTCTTCCAGAGGAACCTTAGAGAGAGGACCACCATTCGCAGGAAGAGGAGGAACCACCACTCGGATATCCATGTGCTCACTCATGCCACCTGCTTCGCCATCCATACCCGCCTGCCAGCCAAGAGGCCAAATGTAGGAGCTCCCTATGTCAGATGCCACATACATAAGCAGAGGTTCGATCAGACTCTATTAGACAGCGGTTCTTCGATTAACCTACTTTCAGCAGCCTTACTCGACCGCTTCGAGTTTGGTTCTCTTAGATAGAGCAGGACGGTCCTTCATTTTGCTGATCAATATGTCAAGAGGCTGCAGGGGTTACTAAAGGTCGTGGTCGTCACAATTCAGGGCCTGCAATTCCCCGTGGACTTCGTAGTGTTGGACATGGAGATCCCTGAGTCTGTGACCGATACCCCCATCATTCTATGATGCCCGTTCTTGTCCACAGCCAAGGCAGTGTCCGATCATGATAGCAGGAAGGTATACTTTCACGTCAAGGGTGAGAGTATTCAAATAGAGACGATCGATGAGAATAGAGCGCAAGATTCAGCTTGCTCAGAGCCGCTCACATATTCATAGAAGATGACAGAGGCAGAGCGAGACATCCACCAGGAGTGTGATTTTGTGATCACAGACAATGAGGCAGTTTGGGCAGACCCCGTTTCACGAGCCATGCTCTCAGATTCATATCCCACTGATGCACAGATTCCAGTAGAGGAGAGATCGGAGAGTGCATTCCTGGCAGAGGACACCTATGAGGTAGCAGACCATATTCCCGATAGCGAGGCAGTCTATTTGTTGTTTGATTCAGATTCGGATCCCTCAGAGTCAGACATTGATTGGGCAAAGTGTGATGATATGATTCTGTGTCTGATTTCCATAGAGCCAGCAGCTAAGGTTGAAACCAAACCGATTCAGAGTACAGAGACACTAGAAGAGCAGTCTTCACCGGATCTTCTGGTTCAGCGAGAGTTCTACCACACGGATTTGGTTGCATTCATTCAGACATTTCAAAGACTAGATCCGCTAGCTCCCAGTTATCCAGAGCAGAACACCTTAGTGCAGTCGCTGAAGTATAGGTTCCTTGCGAGCGAGCATGAGATGCACCCAGTCATTATCTCAACAGATTTGACCGGAGAGCAAGAATCTCGTTTGATGGAGATTCTTGAAAAGAACCGCAAGACGATAGGATGGAGCGTAGCCGATCTCCAGGGGATAAGTCCGGCCCTGTGCTCCCACCATATCTATCTCGAAGAGGACACCAAGCCGTTGCGTGAGTTCCAGCAGCGGCTGAACCCGAATCTTCGAGAGGTTGTCATGAATGAAATCTTGAAATGGTGGAGTGCCGATTTTATCTACCCCATCACCGACTCCAAGTGGGTTAGTCCATTACATGTGGTGCCCAAGAAGACGGGCATCACTACCGTTGTGAGTGAGTCTGGAGAGTAGATCGCTACCCGGGTACCCACTACTTGGAGGGTCTGCGTGGACTACAGATGATTAAATCAGGACACCAAGAATGATCATTTCTTGCTTTCGTTTATTGATCAGATTATAGAGAGGCTAGCTGGGAAGAGTCATTACTGCTTTCTTGTCGGGTACTCCGGATACAATCAGGTGGCCATTGCGCTAGAGGACCAGGACAAGACCACATTCACCTGTCCCTTTGGGACGTATGCTTTCAGGCGCATGCCCTTTGGACTATGCAACGCTCCGACGACATTCCAGAGGTGCAAATTGTCCATCTTTTCGGACATGGTGGGTGAGTGCTTGGAGGTCTTCATGGACGACTTTTCGGTCTACGGAGATGGGTTCTATGCTTGTCTTGAGTGCCTAGACCGTGTCCTTCAACGATTCATCGAGGTCAACCTTGTGTTATCTTGGGAGAAGAGTGTATTCAACATGTAGGAAGGGTCAAGGGTGGGAATGGATAAAATCATCAGCTTGGCATGTCTCCCTTTAAAGGGTGAAATATCCCTAGATATAGAAAAAAAATATTAAGAGTTGATGAGACGTGCGAGGGTATAACCTGAGGGCGCCCACCCCCCATACTTAGGATGAAGCATGTCCTAAGTATAGCACAAATAAATGCGATAAGGGTAAGACATAAGAAAGAACTTGAGGAATTGAAATGAAAAGAAGAAAAGAAGAAAAGAAGAAAGAGGTTAACTAATCAAAAATATTTTTTTGTTGCTCAACTGATTACGTTGATGCTGCGATGTTGAGCTCTTCATGGTAGACCACCCGAATAGAATCCACCACGGATATAAACATATCATGTTCAAGATAAGGATTTAGTAGCTATCCATTGATCACGAATGGATGTGCGTCAGCCGATAAATCAGATAGGACAATATTTCCATTATCACATACATGTTTCACTATGAAAGGCTCGGTCCACTTGCTCTTCAACTTTCGTAGGAATAATTTGAGTTTTTCATTGAACAACCAGACCTTCTAACCCAGTTCAAAAGTCTTGTGATGGATGTCCTTATCATGCCACTTCTTGTCCTTCTCCTTGTACATCAGGCTATTGTCATATACATAGTCACATAATTTGAGAAGTCAGATCAAATATTGCTTTATGTTCTTTCCGACCTTCTTGAATCCAAATTACATAAAATAATTGTCTACAAAGATTTGTGAATGAATTCTATGAGCAAATGGGGTTTGTTGTATACCAGGCAGTAGGGAGGCATTCCTAATGGTGACTTGTACGCACTCTGATAGGCCTAAAGAATCAAGTCGAGTAGCTGAGACCAGCTCTTCATGTCAGGTCGTACATGCTTTTGCAGAATTATCTTAATCTCCCTATTTGAACATTCGGTCAGGCCTTTGGATTGTGGGTGGTACAGAGAGGTGACACGGTGTTCAATTTAAAATTCTTGTGTCAGCTTCTTCACCTCTTTATTGATGAAATGGCTACCTCCATCAGATATCAGAATTTAGGGGATACTGAACCTTGCAATGTTGTGTTATTTTAGAAATAGGCAAGTGATGCAACTATTGGCGGCTTAGGTTGGGAATATCCTCCACCCGACGGCTGACATAGTCGATAGCGAGAAGAATATACTCAAATCCCTAACTGTGGGGAAATGGGCTCTTGAAGTCAATGCCCCACACATCAAATACATGTGAGATCTGAATATACTTCATGGGTAGTATATCTCTCATTCCAACGGTTCCTTCCACAAAGTCTTTTGCATCTTTGAATAAGGTCAAACACCAAAGGTCGCATTGTAGAACTTTTGTTGTCGTTCGTTTTCTAGAGTGGTGTCCTCCTGATTCAGGACATGGTAATGTTCAAGGACACTTTGAAATTCCTCCTGAGGAATGCAACTTCTCTAGATGCAATCTGTCCCCTCACAAAAGAGATATGGGTCCTCCCATTGGTAGAAATGAATATTTGACAAAAATTTGTTAACTTTCGGCTTCAGTCAATCTTATGGAGTTCTCTTGGATACAAGATAATTCACAATATCGGTGAACTAGGGGAGCGAGGTGACTTACAGAATAGCTTCATCTGGGAAAGTCTTTGTAATTCGCAATAACCTCTATTCAATAGTGTCTAGCTTTAGTAATATTAATAAATGACCTGCCACCACATTTTTAACTTCAGTTTTGTTACAAATTTCAATATCGAATTCCTATAGCAAAAGGATCCATTTGATTAGACTTGGTTTGGCATCCTTCTTTGCTTGCAAGTACTTGATGTTAGAATGGTCTATATATACAATCACATTGGATCCATGGTCTATATATGTATATGGGAACTGAATTTCTCCAGGGTAAAGTCGTTTGCTAGTGGCTCATTTTCAGTGACAATGTTTTTTTTTTGAGCTTCATCTAGTGTCTTGCTAGCATAGTGAATTGCAAAGGTAGATTGTCGCTTCACTGTCCCAAAACTGCTCCAATGGCATTGTCAGAAGCATCTACAGGATTTGAAATGGTAGAAACCAATCTGGCAGTTGAAGAACAAGGGCATGGGTGATGAATCACATTCACATTATTTACATCTTTGATAATTAAATCACATTTAATTATCTTAAATAACTATCTTTATAGTATGAATCAAATTCATATTATTCATGATAATTAATCATATTCAATTATCAATTTTCTCAACGCTCGAGTACATATATCAACAATGAAATTATCATGAGCACTTTCAAGGATAATGCACTTTTGATGAGTCCGTGATTCGTCATCTTTATTCATTTGTTTTATCTTGAAATTTCTTATGAAACACCTGTATACAATATTAACTCCATTTTCTTGCTAGTGTGCATCTATGTGTAAATATTATATATTTGTATACTATTTTAACCTAAAATAAATAAAGAAAGAAAGAAAGGAAAAATAAAGAAAAGAAAAGAAGACTCTATATGTAATAGATACAGGCTGACCCGAACCCCGAGAGAAGGTCAAGACTTGACATGATCGACCAAGAATAAAGTAGAGGGAGATAGGGTCCTTAATAAAAAAATCCAAAAAAATGTATGTGTAAATACGTCTCACTTATTGTGTATACATGTACAAAACTAACACTAATTTATTTGTATATAAGTTGATCTTAAATAATATAATCTTCAAAACAAAAGTCATACTTAAAAAGGTTGGGTAAATAATAAAAATAATTGCATAATGGAATCATGTATATAATAAAAAATAACCATATACGGAAAAAGCCATTAAGCGATAATTGAAAGATCAATTCCAGCTCCATATGAACTCAAACTGAACCAAACTCACTTTCATCGTATTCTAAATTAAATTATCTTTAAAATGGTTGTGATTTTTCAATTTTTGGAGTTACGGTTAAAAATTCGATTTTATAGGGTGGTTTGTGCAATTTTGCCATTTATTTGTACACATTGTATTTGTAAATATTTTTACTAATTATTGAAAATAAGAAAATAATAAAAAAATAAAACAAAAAAATAATTTTCTTATTTACCCATGTAGATAATGTCCTATTTATATGTAGCATATTTATATATTTAATTTTTGTAACTAACTACCACAAAAAATAAAAAATTAACATTTAATTTTCCAATAAATAAAGTGATCAAAAATATAAAAAAGTTAGTTAATTTTTGTAAATATTTTTTAACATTTATCTTTCTACTTCATCTCCTTTCTAAATTTCTTTTCTCTTATCTCTTATCTCATCCAAAAAAATTCAAAAAATCAAATTTCATTCTTTCTATTAATATGGCTCCTCGTCCATCTTTTCAACTTGACCAATCTTTGGTGAGAGGAGCCCGATCTCCGAGAGTCTTCTTATCACAGAAGGGTACCTAGCCTCTGAGCCGTCCGGTGACAACGAGTCGACCTTCGTCGAGGTGATCAAGGGTTTTTTTACTTCTAAGGTGAGATCCATCATTTTCTTCTCTTATTTTTATCTAGATTAAGATTATAATTTTTCGTATTTTTTAGTTTCATCGCCATTTTTTATAGATTGTAGAATCCATCACAACTTGATTTCTCGCCACTGATTTCGATTTTTCACCTCACTTTCTCAATCTCTACGCGTTCGTTTCTACCTCGTATGATCTCTCACCTCCGACCACGCACGTTGGTCGGAGATCCAGTCTCGTCTTTCATTCCCCTCAGAACCGCATGCATTCACATCTTCCATGTGATTTTAGCATAGAGTCATCATACTGGCATCCTAATTTGTTTATAAGTAAAAAAACAAACAAAAAATACATTTGTTTTCTCTCGCTATCATTTATTTTGCAGTATCATCTAAAAATAAATAAAAAATAAAAAACATTTTTATTTTCTGATCTTAACTTCTCTCTTTTGGATTTACAAAAAAATAATACTCTGATTACTATTTACTGTTTATAACTTAAAATAAAAAATATAAAAAAATAAATAAAACAACAACACAGCCGCCGCCCATCCGTCGCTTACGGCAACCACGTCTGTCAACCATCTCCATGCAGCACCGTGTGGCCCATCGTGCGACCTCCTCCTGGGCGGAGCCTCGGCCATCGACTTTACCCGCCTGCGGTAGCTGCTCTTCCATCCAGCACAACTCTTCGCCATCGAAGAACCCCTCCACTACACGCCTTCACCGCCTCGCGAAGCCCCACAGTAGACCGAAGCCGCTGTGAGTCCACCTCCCGTGCGAGGTGCACGTCTTCTGACGCCTGAAGAAATCCTCCTCCACCTAGCAGCCTATGCTCGTGAGTGCCACACATCATCTCCTCCTCACGCGCCATCGCCTTGAGCCACCCTCCACCGACCACATCGAGGAAGGCAGCGCCCTCCGCGCCCGCTTGATGGAAGAAAAAGAGGGGCGACGACGTGCCCCATCTCCCGTGCCCTTGCTTTGGCTTGTGAAAGAAGACAACCAAGAAACCCTAATGGTATTTTTAAAAAATATTGAAAAAAATTACAAAATTGCTCCCGAAATTTCGGAATATTGCAAAAGAATCCCCTGTTGCCAGATCCCTATCATGTGCGCCACATGCCTCTCTTTGGTAGATTGTCAATTTTATCCTGCTAATTTATTTTTTTTATATATTGATGAACAAACATGAATATTTGCAGTTTAGTCCCTGAATTCCATACCTTTATCTTGGTTGTTTTTCTTAATAAAATCAATGTTTTCTTTGGTCAATAAAATTCTCAAAAATCATGTTATGTTCCTTATGTGCTTATCTTTTTAGTATATTTTTTCATTGCATTTTTCCATCATTTCTTATTATCAAAAAAATCAAAAACAGTGTCCTTTTCTCTTCTTGAAATTCAAAAATACATAAAAATTTGAATATGTCCAAAAATTCCAAAAAATGGAGTAATTTTATTTCATTATCTTTTAATTTCTGTCTAAATTGCACACGTTAATTCTTTTCAAAACCCAAAAAATTGAAAAAACATCAAAAATCTTATAAAAATCATAGAAGATTCTACAAAAATCCAAAAATCTTGATTTCAGCCCTATTTGTAGATATTTGTCCCTATTTTATCATAAAATTAATTTCTAGGAGTTTTAGGCAATTAAATTTTTTTATGTTGCAAATTACTCCAGGGTGTGCACTATTTCTCATTTTTGCCACTATTTGATTTTTAGAAAAATGAGAAAAAAAACATCTAAAAATTCTAAATAATTCCCAAAATAGATTTCAAAAATTTAAACACAAAAGTATTTTCTTTGGATTTTTCATAGCATTTTTTAATATAAACAAACAATATAAAAAGAGTTCGATGTGCATCTTTCTTATCTTGTGCATATTATTCTTTATTTTAAATTTAAAAATTGCAAAATTAAAATCACTATAAAAATGAAAATCAGAAAATAAAAAAATAGAAAACAATAAAATATAAAAAGAGAAAAAATCCGCAAAAATTGAGGAAAGTTTGCCTTTGAGATTCGTGCCTTTTCTCTTAATTGATTTTCATCGATTATTTGAATAATCCTCGGGAATCGTAGCCTCCATGAGTTCAATCCTGTCCGCTTTACAGGTAAATAAGTAGCAAAAATTTCTCTTGCTTCATTATTCCCTTTTAGTTAATTTTGCAGCTTGAGGAAAAAATTAATTTGTTCATCGCAGGATTATTTGGGAATAACGGCGACCACTCATATCATAATAAACCAATCCCTAAAGGATCTCGTCACAACAAAATGGCATCGTTTCCAGGGAGGCACGGCGAGGGTAGTTAGGTTTCTCTTTTGACCTATATTCTTGGTTGTAAATAGCTATTTACATTTTTCCATTCACTTCATTATTATTATTCAATGCATTCATTTCATTAATTGTGCTCATATTTTTATAATTGTGGTTCTTACACATTCTCTCTTTTATTTTTCTTGCGAGGGCATGCGGAGCTAAGGAGGCGATCCTAAGAGAGTCGAAAATCCCAAGCGAAGAGGAGGTGGCTTGATTCATCTCGAAGCTGCAGGAAAGTGCAGGAGACGGAGAAGAAGAATTTGAGAGAGACCATGATTTGGAGCATAGATAGTATTCATTAATTTTAGCATTTGAACTCTTGTAAAAATGACATTCATTTGTTGCGAGGTCTATTTCACCAAGTGTTGGTGCACTTGGGGGACCTCACCGGATTTGTTTTCATCACCTTTTTTTTTCTTTGTTTCATGCGGATTTCGTGAGCTACCTCTTGATTGCTTTAATTAATTTTCTTGAGCCAGGTAAATAATTAGGTCCAAACACCCCAAACAAGAATTTATGTACCTATAGAGTAGAACGTAATTTGGACTTAGTCAAATTAACTTGTTCTTGCCCGTTAATAGAAGCTATCATCTAGGACGGTTCACTTACATCATATTGGATAGTTTACTTTTTCTATATTTAAATTCTGCACGGATCATTTTGCATGTAGAGTACTGGCGACAAGATACGCATCTCTAACCCTTTCATGCATCATTGTTTTTAATATCACATTGGCATTTCCGATCTCCTTCCTTGTTTTCACTCACATAAGATAAAAAGGAAATTGGACACTCAGTAGGCGACTCTTTGAAAATATTTTAACCAAGTGATAATTACCTAAAATACGGGACTGCTAAAGAAAACTTGACCCTAAAATAAAACACAAGGAAAAATCATTATTTTGAGGAGACTAACCCCTCATTGTTTGGTTTGTATGTAGCGGGAGAGCGAACTGCACAGCTTTCTCCGTGGATACTTCGAGATAAGGACAGTGTGATTGTATTGTTCCATGTATAGTAACTTGGATATTGAGATCACATCTCAAATCCAGATCTTACAGACCTCTCATAGATGCTTGATTAAATCCAAGACCGCAAATCTAATCTTCTTATTGCATCTAAATCACATTTATATCAAATGTCCAGCATTTGCATCAAGATTAGATTACTTCTCTATTGAGAGGAGTCACTAAAATCTAGACCTATTTCATCACTCCCTCGGAATGGAAGAGTCGTGTTATACAATCGTCTATGATCACATCATCCTCAGGTATTCCCAATACCTGTACGTCCTGCATACTAGAAGACCCATAATAAAGTCAAAGTATTGGTTCAATTTTACACTATCTACTTCATGGTTTTGTCACTAAATTTCTCATTTGATCATTGGGGGTCGGTATCGATCATATACTTTCCAAAAGCATATATCTTACTTAGGTCTTGATCATATACTTTCCAATAGTATATATCAAACCCACAAATTCAGTCAAGCTTCCAAAGCGAGATGGCCATTCATGGAGTTTGATTCTTCCCAATATCTCATGAGTGAACTCATGTCTTTCGGTTCAGTAGAGGAACCTGTATGATCCCTTTGAGAGATCGTATTACTCATATGCCCTTACATGCACACCAGTGCGTCGGTGTATAGACCTTGGTTAGGTCATCAACCTATTGGTCTACCAAATGACATACTCAGACATATAGTAACATGCTTGTCTTCGGTAAGATTATGTGTGGCTATTGTTACTAATGTATAATTAACACCTTTTTATACAAATAAAAGAATAAAGAGGAAAAGAACAAGAGAAGACGGATGTAATTATGTAGTAAGTACAGACTGACCCAAACTCTGAGAGAAGTTCAATTATTGACATGATCGACAAGGAACAAAGTAGGGGGAGATAGGGTCTTTGTATACCCATCACTATGCATTCTATATACAAAACATTCTTCTATTTTATTCATCAATAAAAAGGCTTCAAAATAAATTATTTTCTTAATAGAATTTATAAATAAAAATGTTTTCTAAATAATAAAAATTAATTGCAACATGATTTGATGTACATACTACAAATAATGTCACTCATAAAAAGCCACAAAACAAGAACTTAAAAGATCAATTCCAATTTCATATGAACTGAAAGTCTTCCAAAATAATCTTTATTAGACTATAAATGAAATTATCTTTAAAATGAGGGTGATTTCAAAAATTTTGAGTTATAGTGCGAAAGTTGGCTTTTTGAGTGTATGGTACAGCTAGACAACACATATACATTTATATATATAATTCTTTTAACACATAACTTGTGTATATTGTACCTTTTTGTATACTCTTAATAATATAATAAAAATAAAATAAAAATCACAAAACACCAAATAAATTGAAAATAAAATCAAAACTTCATTGTACAATAGTCACACTTGTACGGATTGTACAAGCTACCTATTTAATTAACACCTTTATTTAATTAATAAAAACAAAATAAAAATTCTTTATGCTCTTTAAATTAGTTGTAAACATATAAAAGATAAAATAAAGCATACATATGTAAAAATAATAAAATAAACAAATTATAAAATATATAGGTAAACCATACTTGTATATAATCCACTATATTGTATATATTGTATATATGAATTTATAAAAATAAAAGAATCACAAAAGTAGTTTGAAATATAATAAACTTTTATTTTACTCATTTTTTATTCTAAAATCATTTATATTTTCTCTTAGTTTAATTCATTTATTTCCCAATTTTGTTGTGTAGCCTAATTTACCTTATTCTATATCGCTTCCCATTGGTCCACCTAAGACTGTTGACCACAATCGACAAGTCCCCCCCCCCCCCGTTTGTTTTTTTCCCTCAAGTTGGGTTCAGCACCAACTTCTCGCATTATGCAGATCCGACCCGATTTACTCTGCTCTCGCTCCTCTGCCCCAATTGAACACAATGGATCCCTAATCCACGCCCGAGCATCATCTCTAGGATTCGGGTCTCAGTTCATGTGATTTCGCTCGATCCTTCTCGAGCATGGGGCTCCTATAAAAGCACCTGCACCTCTTACATTCATGCTATATTTGGCTACTCCACACCTCCATTGTGCCCAGCCCCTTTCCCAGAGTGATAGTATTACGGGAGGGCTACCAGGGAGGGCTTGGACGCGAATATGCCCTAGGTACGATGGCATCTCCGTCATGCTCTGTCGCAAGGAGCTCAACCTTTGGCTGTGTTGCCCCATCTAGGCTCTAACCCTTAGAGGCCCTTCGTTTCCACCCTAGGCGACATCACTCACCCACAAGTACCCATTGCAGATCTAGGTTGCTTGCTTTAGCTTGATTTCTTCACTCTATGCAAGGCCCATATATTCGACCCTTTCACCCGACCAACCGACCACTTTTGACTCGACACACACTCACTTATCCATCTCGCTCCGTAGTCTACTCATCGACCCTATCATTGGATTGGGACGAATATCAAGACCTTTCCTTCATCTGACGCACGACCTAACCCATACACATACCCCTTACTCATTTGGTACTTTTTAACCCATTGACGGAGCTTCTTCTCCGAGAAGAACCTCTCGTGTAGGACCAAAATCGAAGACAACCTCTCATGGAGGTCATTTTGCATATGTACTTCAGTTTAGGAAGCTCCAGAGTCCCATGCCTCTCTAGGACTCACCTCGAGGTCATGGACCCTATTAAGCGCACCAACAGCTACGGACAACCACCAGTGATGTTTCCCCCATCTGAGCAACCTTTGAGGTCGTCGGAAGCCCATACAATCACCATCCAAAACTCACCAGAGGTGAGTTCTTCCCAATTCTTCCGAACATCTCCCCGACCGTTAGATCAAGGGGTCTCCCAGTTCTAATCTAATGCATCCATTTTGAAGAGCTCCCTGATCGTTCGATCATCCGGAGGATTGATCCCCAATCCCCAACCGCTCATCGGTGAAGCAGTACCAGCAGATCGGGACTATTCATCATAAGTGGATCCTCCCCAGTCATTCGTTCACACCAAGCTATAGACATTAGATCCAAGTAGTGCTACATTTCGGCCCCTCAACGAAGGGTATGTTTCACTCAACCCCTCACCTTTATCTTATTTCATTCTAGTTCAATAATTGTAATAATTAGTTAAAATATTTTTGCATTTTGGGCCTTTTTTTTATTTATTTGAATTTTAGTCTAGCTGATCTGAGATCACGTGTGTCCACACATGCTTTTGTGGGTCTTTTGCAAAATTTTCCCTGAATTTTCCTTTGGTTACTAAATGAATTAAATATTTTAAGATTTTCATATATACACCTGTGTGAACTGTTTCATGTGATGCGCATGCCTTTTTTTGATAAAATGCATAGTGGCTCTTGGACTTTAAGTATATGTTATCCTTAGGACACGACAACTTAAAATAATTACACATAGTTCCCTGCTTTATAGTTTTTAATTATTGTCTTTGATTAGACCTAATAAATCTCATTCCAGCCTTAAAAATTCCCTAAAAATTACTTGTAGCTCCTGCTATGTGTTTTATTTGTGGTAATTTTTTGTGCCATTTTCCTTGCATTTAACATTATAAAAAATGAAAAACAGTAGAAAAATGCATGTTTGTCTTAGAACATTCATAAAAATTCGAAAAAGCTTCGAAAATTCTCTTAAAGTGATAAAAATCCTTTGATTTTTGAACTGTCTACTTAGTTTTTACTTGTTCTCCTTGAGTTCGACCCTGGTCACTTTATGAGGTTAATAAAAGTAGCAAACTCTCCCGTTTTCATTGTTTGATTTATTAGTGTTTTAAATAATTTTCTCATTGAGCGCATATTAGATTTGAGTCACAACGACACTTAATTAATCAACTTAACTCGAATCAGATTTCCCCCATCATTTACATGTAATCCCCTTGACTATAAATTTTATTACATTTATATCCCTACTAGGCTTGTATATTTACTTTATGCATTATATTTGGGATTAAATAGCTCCCTTGCTTTATAAATTGTGAAAAAAACTACTGGAGGTGTTTTGAATGATGAAGTAACACACCCATATACTTTTTTGAAATTGCATTGCATTTTACATTTCTTATAAATCATCATTGAGCTATTTGTTCCCCGGTTAGAGATACAAATACAAAAAAATATGTGTTACTATAAACTATAGCTATAGACCAAAAATCACAAAAAATAGCAAAAGAAAACCCTAAAAATCAAAAACTTTATATAACCCTAAAAATAAAAAAAATTCACAAAAATAAAAAAATAGTTTTCTACGTTATATTTTGGTATAACAATACTACTATATAGTAAAATAGTTTTGAGAAAATATGTACCTACTTTATGTTTGTAAATATCAAAACAATTTGGCCTATTTATTAACTCCTTGATTTGGAGTATTATGGATTTTAAAAATGCCTAAAATTAGTAAAAGTTTCTAGAAAAATAATAAAAAGAAATAAAAATATAAAAAGGACAAAAAGGATTTATTTTATATTTTTTTACTATTATTAGCTATATTTATAAATATAAAAACATGCATCAACTATATACTTATATATAAGTATCCATTTATTAGTATAAGTATTATAATAAATACTTAGAAATATTTTTAATATCTTAAAAAAATAAAAATGATTATTCCTAATAGTATTTACTGATTTTTTATATATATTGAATAACTATATTATATATCACTTATATTACACATATTATTATATATACATATATATTACTTATTATATAATTAAAAGAAAAAGAACTACAAATCAAAAAATATGAAAATAAAATAAAAATTATAAAATTAAAAATAATATATAATTTAAAATAATAAAAAAATCAGATATAAAAATCCATAAAAATCCAAAAATCCAAAAACACAAAAAATGTTAGTTCTTCTTGATATAGTAACTATTTGCCTATCTCCCAAGCACTCTTTGGTTCTATACCTAGAATACCCATACCCTATACACATTTTTATCTAGGTTATAATAAATTTTGACCCGTTGTGCTTTGCTTGTTTGATTACTTTTTAATGTGGGATGATTTTTTATTTAATCGGCATTCGTGAGCGATCACATCAGCGACACTATAGGTTATACCCTATGTGAACCTCTTTCACGAGCACCTCTAAATTCCCGGTTGATCAAGGTCATAAGATTTCTTTGGATTTTGCAAATAAGTAATGTACAATTATGTGGTTTAAAGTCAAATTTATATAGGGTTAGTTATATTTACAGTAATAAATATGAATGGTGTCAAACCCCAAGTCATAAGTCAAGTACGATGCTGGAAACTGACCTCAAATTGAGTGGGGTTGATGCCTCTCCATTTCATAACATTTATTCTTTCATTTCAGTCTTAAATCCATAGTTAAATACATGTAAATAACATTAATTTGTACAAAATAACATTCATCACTTAACATGAAAATATGTATACATATTGGTATATAAATCCAGAATAAATGAATAAAAGAAAAGGAAAGGAAAGGAAAAAGAAATGAAGTATTGAAAATATGAATGATCCTAGATCTCGGGACCAAGTCAATGTTGACTTGGTCGACTAGGAAAAACGTTGGGGGAGTTAAGAAAACAAATTCTACAGAAATAACCTCAAAACCCTAATTCAATTCATCAAAATACCCATTTCCATCTACTTATTTTCCATTTTATACTCACCAAAATGATCAATATGAAACTTATACATAAAAATACATAGAAAATTATAAAAATAATTCCCACAAAAAATAATGCACCAAACGAATGGGACATAAAGATGAAAAGATTATAAACTGAACTTTACAGACCAATATGTTCTCCTTTTGAACTCAAAAATTAACCAAACTCTCTTCCATTGTATTCAAAACTAAATTACCTATCTCATGGAGCTGTTTCATTAAAAATGGTATTAAGATGCAAAAGCCGGCTTTCTGGAGTTTCATTGTACATGTCTATTTTATTCATTCAATTTATCCTTCATATTTTTACATTTCTTATATTTTAAAATACTTTTAAATATTATTTGAAATAAACTAAAAATATAAATGTAATATAAACTATTAAAAATGCATTAAAATTAATAATGGAATGAAATAGATGGATATATGATACCTATAATTTATATACGCATATTTATTTATATATAACTAAATAAAAAATAGAATAAAAATATGCAAATATGCATTTAATGATATTATACATATAGATACGTACATATGGTAATAAAATTTAAAATACCAAATAAAAATTAAATGCATAGAATATATGTAAACATACTTGTAAATATATAAATAAAAATAAAAATCTAATAAATTAGGTTGTAAAAATAACAAAATACCCATAAAATAGTTTGAAAAAATAAGAAACATTTTTCATGGTTGACCAATAGGTCTACCAAAGAGGTACAACCATTGGTCCACGTAGGTGCTCTACATGAAAAAATAATGGATAACAAGAAAGTAAATTAAGAATAAATAGAAAATAATTTTATTAATTAAAACTCAAAACATGAAAATTATATCTTTTGGTTTATATCCATTGCACATCTTTAGTCATGTCAGAACCACTGGCCCCTCTTCTTCTCCATTTTTGGTGCCCAATGCTTGCATCTTTTTGGCATGATTCTTTCATGAAATATCTGAACCACACAACCCTCCATCCGTCAGCAACTACCTTTCACTGTACATATCTCGTACCACTTGCAAACCCTAGTTTTGAAGCCATCTTCACCTGTGTATAAATAGCTCTATCAATCGATTCCATATAATAAGAAGGAGAGAAATCCCTGCCCCCATTACTTCCCCACACCAATACATCTCAATATGCCCTTAAATATCTCCACATATTCTCATCATGCCCCTTGAACCTTATTCCATATTATAAATGTACACTCATCTTTCGATTCCATATCTGTTCGTGTGTTGTTGCAGAGGACGGATCCTCTGTTGTATTACAGCACCTGATGTAACGTCGGGATTTGTCCAATGGGGATTGGACGACTCTGATAGGGGGCTGCGGATAGTCACCCCTCTATGAGGGTCGTCTAATCCCCATCGAACGGATCCCTATGTTACAACAAGTTCTGTAATATAGCAGAGGATCCTCTTTAGCTGTTGCATTCGTGTTATGTGTTGTCTTTTATTCACTCCATGAGGAAGCTCGATGATGTAGGGATCCTATGTCCTTCGTTCTTATGTATTCTCATTGTTACCTCCACCCAGTGACGTTGAGGGTCGGGTTCCTATAGTGATGACGCAATGCCATTGTTGCCTCCGTCATGCAACTTCTCCCTTGAGTTGTTTTTGGAGAAAACCTCGGACCACCAACTTCTCGAGTCGTCTCAAAGAATAGCAGCTCCTTTCCAACCTCCAGTGACATTGAGCACGAAAAACCTCAGGTCACCTATGACATTTAGCATGACAACTCCAGGTATGTTTACAGTCATGGCCTTACACTCTCTCGACAATCACTCAGTTTGACACTTGCATGTTACCATTTGAGAATAGGGGCTCCTCTCCAACCACGTCAAATGCCTACATCAAGATAGAAGTTTGTATATCCATGGACAATTCTGATACCTCTGATTCCATATCTCACCGTGCATTTAAGCCGAGTAGCCTCCAAGGTATATTTATTATCTTTGTCTTGCATATGTATGAGAATCGTTGTGATGAGTGTACATCTTAAAAAAAGATATGAATATCTACTCTCCTCCATTAGAAACAATATCTTACACCTTATTACAGTTGCAATAGACGGCATCGATCTATAGTTGTATTTACTCCAACCATATTCAAACCTTGGCAATGATATTTACGTATCTATGAATCTCGCAACCCCCTATTTATTACATACGAGGTTGCACCGTCATCATAAATACATATGTTTCTTAGATCAATAATAAAAATTTTACTGGTTGCATGTGAAGCATCGTCGTCATAATACCTTTATTTTTCTTAGATAAATAACGAAAATTCTATTTATTGCAAGTGAAGTTGACCGTCGTCATAAATGTCTATGTTTTTCTTAGATCACCAATAAAAAATTTAACCATTTGTAAGCCGGCAGATTATATTTTCAATCAGTTCTCTTCTAAAGAATGAATATGCATTAATCTTCAGAAGAAAACGATGGACCTATTACAATAATATGGTCTCTCTCTCTCTCTCTCTCTCTCTATATATATATATATATATATATATATATATCTTGAGATAAATTTCATAATGGATAGAAAATGACATAGAGATTTCCATTCTTGGTTATGGATATAGTTGTTTGATTCGTTGTTGTATTTCATTACAAGTTGATCTTATTCATATGCTTACTATTTTTTTAATGAATTTTACTTACAAGGAAAGTAATTGTTTGGTTTTGTTCAGTATGGTGTTGCTTCTACCTTGATTGTTTTCAGGAATATGACTTATGATGTTCCATTATTTGTGCAGCTTGGGGTACTTGATTAACTACTGTTTACGTTCTTGAAATCTTATATGTGTATTACTCCCTTAGCCGTTCCTTACTATTGGTTTCCAAGAATCAAACTCTACTAGAGTAGGACGTTGTTCTGTGAAATATCAGAAAATAGATGCTTCTTTTACTCTTTTACTAATCTTGAATAAGATGGAGATTGAATGGATTATTATTATATATTTTAGACAAGCCATCATTCTTACATGTCGTTGGCATGTTAGAAGAAAATGATTTTGCAGTGTAAATTTAGTTGGTTTGTATTTAATATACCGAAAGCAAGTTGAGTCGATTTTTTTATCATCAGAACATGTGAATTCAAAGGAAAAAAACTTCTAGGGTGTTGTCATCTTTATTAAAAATTATGCAGGGGTCTTGTGGTTGCCGCAAGACGTAAAAGATGAGTGTTTGGTCGGCAATAGATGTGTTCAAGTAGGATGATGATGCTTCGTTTCTAACCACTGCAATGTAAGGGAACTATTGATACCGATCTTTCATACTATACACCAGATTCTTATGCAGAAGCTAAGCAGTAAAAAGATAAGCATTCTTTGTAACTAAGGTTTTAGGATAATTAACTTAAAAATAATATAAGGAAAAACTTTAATTAAAGATAACTTAGTGTAATATTCGGCATCATAGGTTAATTTCTATATATTAAATGGTACATAGAAACAATTCAATTTCGTGTTTAAATATGTACAAAGATATCACGGATATAAAATATAATTATTTACTTCTTAGGATAAATATATGGATATTTCTGTTTATTATTTTGTTAATGTTTTAATATTCATATTTTCTTTTATATGAACTTTTTTATCTTTATAATTGAAAATCAAAGTAGACTCATAGCTATAGTCAGATACAAGTATATTTTAGTCTATATTTTATTGTATCCATAATGTATTATCTCATATTCAAATTTTAAAATCCCTATTGATTCCGACCTACAGTTGAATAAGAAGATATTTTTATACATTTCAATAGTGCACATCTTCAACTAAATATATATATATATAAGTATTTTTATTACGAATAAATTTGCAGATAGGGGGGTGCATTTTTTATTTTACCACGAATATGGATATGATTAAGGATGTTCATTTTTCTTTTTTATAGTTATCAATACATGTATGCTTACCATGGTCATTTTATTATGCTATAGATGTAGGGTATGGTTGTATAATTCTCTTGCACATACTTCTAGATTGAATTGGATAGATTTAAGGCAAACAATATACGTTGATATGTTGACATAGGAATGGGTAAAATATAAATCCACCTTTAGTATTTCTTAATAAAATGAATTTATAGTTTAATGATAAAAGGGACCGAAGTTACAACCATAACATACAAAATTCAGAAAGGTTGATATACGAATATAACATGTATCTTTTGGTACAGTTTTTTCAATTTATAAAAATTTAGGAAATACATTTTATTTTGAAAAGTGATTTAATACAGTATATCAATATGCAAAAAAAGCAAGGTAATATTGAATTTCCACGCAAATGATTCATTTCCAAGTATCAGAATATGAAAAGATTAATTGAAAGTAGTATTAATCGAGGGTACTTGTTTAAATATAAAATTAATAAAAGGTGGAATATGAAAAGCATCGAGAGCTACAATTTCCAAGTACTATACATCTAAAAGGTAAATTATACTTTCTTTATTTTAATTTTATTGTAAGCATATTGTTTATTACGGAATATTAAGTATCGTTTATCTAATACATTAGTTTAGCAACCCGATGGTAACAAACATCGAGCGCATTTTTGCAAAAACACCGCGATCGGACATATAGGGCCTTGAGCAGCATTCCTTGGAACCTATGCATGAATAGATATTATATTCAGGGTTAAAAGTGCAAAAGCACCAACTTAGAGTGACATGCTCTGACACATGATCAAGGAGGCATACCCACAGGCAAAATGTATTTGCTGCACTTTTACAAGATGTCATTGCACACAGTGACCTTGGAATTTTGAATCTAGCTTACAATACCTTTTTCAACGGAGTAGGTGGAAGTAGAAGTTACATGTTTACTCAATTGTCACCTTAAAAGCAATCATTTTTCCAGCACATGTGCTTTCAAATGCATACATCTTGATGCATACTTCTGTAGTTTCTGCTCATGTTGGTTAATTATTAAATCAGATTTATTATTTGACGTGTTATGTATTGATGAGCTAAATCTTACCATAAATGTACTAAGGAGAATAAAAGGCAATGTTGATAAATTTGATATTATTATCCATTAATTTCAATTTGAAATTACATTCAAATGCTTTATTCCATTCTTCTTTGATCACATCATATTTGTTATAACTTGACTTATTCGATTTGCTTTCGTGTGTGTGTATATATAAACCTACAATTTCCGGAATGCATGAGATTTAATAATATAAATATCTAAATAATCCATAAATGTTGACTTATTTTTATATGAATTTTCAATTTCCACCTACTGAAATAAAATTTCAATATATTGTATCCGTAGGAATTAACACTCTTGTATTGAAATAAATTTGATCTTCAAGGTGCTTCTCTTTCAACTATCCACAACCACTCTTCTAGAGCAGACTGCATCAAATGTCACTGATAATCTTCTCTCCACGGCGGAGTTGTGGATTCTGAGAAAAGCCTACGTCGCAACACGGATCCCATAAATATACATGGTATTTTATATGTACTTTATTCTTTATTTATATTGAGTTTACATTAGCAATTTTAGAGACTCCTATGCCATTTTGCCATTATTATATTAGGTTTAATTCTCATGCAAAGAGCGTGGTGCAATTATATTTTATATCAACTTTTAGAAATTTTCAATAGAAGTGTCTCCTGCTTTCATTGTCATTTATGTATTTTGACACGATTTTTCATATTCACTGTACTCTATTAGCACCGCAAACAGTATTCGTCCGCAGTAATGTTATTTTAAAGGGATTTTATCACTTGTGCCCCTCCGAGATGTTGCAATATCAGTTATACCCCTATCTTTTTGGTAATATCAGTTGTGCCCCTCAAAACTTGCTCCGTCATCAGTTGTGCCCTTCCGTCAGATTGACCGTCAAAAAATTAAAATAACCATGGTTTATTCAAACCATGGTGTGGTTAAGAAGGGTATTATGGTCCATACCCTTCTTCATCTTCTTCCTCCTCCATTTGCTCTTCTTCCTTGTATTCATAATTTCTCTCTCTTACTAAAACCTTCATGCATCCATCGAATCTCTAAAATTTTTACATTTCCACGGACATATCACTCGTTACGGATCAAATGATGAATTTTATTGAATTTTTGGATGACTTTTTATGAATCAATTAGTCAAAAATTTATCAAAATTTAACAAAAAAATATGAATCTTGGGGGTGACCTGGGAAGAACATGAGTTACTGGAGGAGACACGAGGTAGGTCGCGGCGGCGCGGGGTGCAGGGACGGGGGAGAAGGGAGGGGGCGCAGGCGTCGCGGGGGAGCGGGTCACGGCGGTGCGGGAGGGGCGCAGGGGGAGGAGGGAGGGGGCGCAGGGGTCGCGGGCGAGGGGAGGTCGGGGCGAGGGCGCAGGGGCGGGCGCGGAGGGAGGTCGGGGGCTGCGGTGGGAGGGCGGGGCGGTGGGAGGTCGGGGGCGGTGGAAGGGCGGGGGCGATGGGAGGTCGGGGGCGGTGGGAGGTCGGGTGGGGCGCAGGGGCGGGGGCGGTGGGAGGTCGGGGGCGGTGGGAGGGCGGGGGCGATGGGAGGTCGGGGCGAGGGCGCAGGGGCGGGCGCGGAGGGAGGTCAGGGGCTGCGGTGGGAGGGCGGGGGCGGTGGGAGGTCGGGTGGGGCGCAGGGGTGGGGGCGGTGGGAGGTCGGGGGCGGTGGGAGGGCGGGGGCGATGGGAGGTCGGGAGGGGCGCAGGGGCGGGGGTGGTGGGAGGGCGGGGGCGGTGGGAGGTCGGGAGGGGCGCAGGGGTGGGGGGAGGCAGGGCGACGGTGCAGGGGCGGTGGGTGGTCGGGGCTGCACGGGGCGGTGGGAGGTCTGGGCTGCACGGGGCGGGGCTGGGAGGGGGGTGCGGGAGGTCGGCGCTGGGAGGGAGCTCGGGGCGGAGGGGGGTGCGGGGTTGGGCGGCGCGGGCCAGGGGCGGGGGCAGAGAGGGAGGAGGAGGAGGTGGAGGAGGAGGAAGAAGAGGATGGGGAGGAGGAGGAAGAAGAAGAAGAAGATGAGGAGGGTGTAAAATGACCTCCTAACCTTTTTTTTAAAAGTAATTCCGCCTATGTCCTCAAAGTTAACGGCCGTTTGCACTGTGGATGGACGGTCATTAACCCGAGGGGCACAAGTGATAAATTATCAAGTTTTGAGGGGCACAACTGATATTACCAAAAAGATAGGGGTATAACTGATATTGCGATATCTCGGAGGGGCACAAGTGATAAAATCCCTATTTTAAAAACAATTATTATATCGACTATACCTTGAAAAAATTAGGGTCGAATGCTTCATTAGTTGCTATATTCGTTAGTGCCGGCTGATATATCAATATTTACTTGTTGCTATGTTATTGACAAATGATTCGTCGATAATTTAAAGGTTGTATGTCAAGCACCTCTCAACGGATGTATACACATTGTAAATAATTCTATAATAATTACATGTAAATGATTTTTTATGGGTAAAATACTCATGAAATATTGAATAATATATCTTAAGTATATCTCGTACTATGTATTGGCCAATATTCCTTTTGCCGAAATGCCAAGTAAATTGGTGGCATATCTGCGACTGAAGCCTCGTTGAACTGCTTCAGTAACTATAACATTGCAAAGAGACTAAGGTAGAGAAATTCATTCCGGAGTAAGTTCTCATCCACACAAAACGAACATGTATGTATAAACATAGATATTCATACATATTTGCATATAAATATATATACAAAAATAGGCTAAGGAAAAAAAACATGATTATACGTGAATTAAATATTAACATATTTTGGTAGATATTTATTTCTAAAAGTTACTAACTTGCAAAATCTATTGGAGATGCGTGTACTTTTTTTATAAATTATTTATTTTGCACAAGGAAAAAGATAAATAAAAAGAAAAATGGAGATAGGGTACATCTAAGAGGATCGAGCCTGAGCCAAGCCAGCATGCATGGGCGAGAAGGAATGCACAAAATATATAAAAGAAGAGGTCTAATCCCAATGACCCAATAGACCGCAGACAACAACCAAAACAAAACAAATGCTAACAAAAAAAGAGCGAAAACAGCAAGTCGTATGTGCACTCATAAAGAAGATGGCACGACTAAGCTTTCTTCTCACTAGTCTCTCAGCCGTATGTTCATAGATCCCAGTTTGTTTGAAAGTAATATAGAGGTCCCAAAGGTAAAGTTCAGTTCGTATATATTGGTGAATATTGACAGGAAATGGATGGTAAAACTAGAAATAACATAAGAAGGGAGAGTCAAATTTCCCCATCATCTTCTACACCTTTCTTATTATATCAAGGCTATAGTAGTCAAAGCAATCGGAGCCCAATATGGGTAAAAATCAGAGTAAGAAGTATGCTTATTGACAATGAAATTATAAATGGAGTGGATACATGCCAATGCCCTAGTATGAGTCATCTTCAGAATGTTTTTAACTAAAGCACATTCAAACACAAAATGGTTAACAGACTTGATTTCATTAAGATAAGATAACAAATGGAAATCAGCTCACATCCATGCCTTTTTTAGTTTTTAGAATTTCCTAAGTTAAAATTATTTCTCTGAAAAGAGCAAAGCGAAGAAACTTATTCTCGGCGGGATTTTGATAGTCCATGATACTTTGAAAGTCTCATAGGCTACACCATCAAAGATTATGTGTCTATAGCAAGATTTTCTCGTAAATTTAGTTTTGTTCAAGAAAGTAATTAATAGAAGTTGGGTTTTGGAGCCCAGAACTTTAGCCCAAGTTTAAGAAGCAATTTTTGTTCCAAGGCATACTTGAAGGCAATGGCTTTATTTTTGGCTAAGTTGAACTCTAATGCAAAGTACAAAAACATTTCCGGATCAAATCCAATCTTAGAATGCCAGAAAGGCAAAATAATATCATCACCCAAGTTAACATTAAATATCCGAGCGAAGCACCTCGGCAGCCTTATTAAAAAGCTTTAGGAAAGGTGAGGTCACACTAATTAAAAATCAGTACTAATACTCTTCCATCTTTCTCTGATGATCATAGCCTAACGAGGTTGTGTAAATTCATTAGTCTGGAAAGTACTCCAAAGTTTTTGGAGATCATATCAAGATTGAACTCTCCTATGATTAGAATACCCCAGCCTCCAAAGTCTTCAGGTGTACTCTTCCATCTTTCTATGATGATCATAGCCCAACGAGGTTGCATAAAGTCATCAGTCTGCAAAGTAATCCAATGTTTTTGGTGTGCATCGCAAGATTAAACTCTCGTATGCTGAGGATACCCACCTACGAAGTATTTAGGTCTGGCATTTAGTCCCATGGGGGAAGATGCGGTTCATTAGATTTAGTAGAATCATTTAAAGGAAATTATTGTAAATTAGTTAAAGGTGTTTATAACGTTTATAAGGATACGTTTCAAAGAACAACGATGGGTTAGAGAAGGCATAATCGCCGCATTAAGCAGAATGCATCTTGAAGAGATGGGAAAATGATATGTCTATTTAAGAGAGTCGATCCTCTTCGAGGACTTGTCAAAAACTTTGACCCTGAAATTCTTGGGTTGGGATATATTATGGAAACCAGGTCGACCTGGAACAGGAGGTTGGAGGAAAAAGAGTATATTCTTGAATGTTATTTTAAACAATCTAAAATAGGAGGTTGGAGAAAAATGAGTATATTCTTTCAAGAGTTACCATATTGGAAAGATTTAAAGATTAGATATAATTTAGATATTGTGCATATTGAAAAGAATGTCATGGATAATATTCTATGCATTTTAAATTTATCAGGTGCATCGAAAGACACACTTAGAAGGAGACAAGATCTTCAACAATTGTGTATTAGAAGTGACTTGCATCCAAAGTTGGAGATAATAGATTTGAATTACCAAATACAAGTTATACACTGTCACTGGAAAAATGAGAAAGTATTTTACAGTTTCTGAAAGCGATTCAGGTTCATCGTGGTTATGCAGCAAATTTATGAAAATGTGTTAATCTAACTGATAGAAAAGTTTTTGGCCTAAAGAGCCACGATAACCATGTATATATGCAAGTGTTCATGCCATTAGCTTTACGTGGAATCTACCTGATAATGTATTAAAACCATTGATGGAGCTTAGTTTTTATTTCAGAGCTGTTTGTTCTAAAGTTCTTGATCCTACTCCTCTAATAAGGTGGGAGACATATATTGTAGAGACGTTATGCAAGTTCGAGCAGATTTTGCCACCATCATTCTATGATGTGATGGTTCACTTAATAGTTCACATGGCTAACGAGGCTCGAATTGCAGGACCAGTATAATACAAATGGTTGTATCAAGTAGAGAGATTTCCTAAGAAGTTAAAAGATCATGTCTTTAATATAGCACATCCAGAAGGTTCTATAGTAGAGGGTTATCTCTTTGAAGAATATGTCAACTTTTCATCATTGTATATTGATGATGAAAGTGATACCTTCACCTTCGTAGAAGAAAGTAAAGATGACTTGGATGATGATAATGGTGATGATGGTATTTTATCTATACTTTTAGATTATGGAAATCCAGCAAGTGGAATAAAATGAAAGTTGTTAGATGTCGATTGATGAATCTACGTTTCATCATCTTTATTCTATTATTTTGGCCTTAAAAAACCCTAGTAAATGCGTATAAATAGTGTCAAATCATGCATTTTAGCATTCATGCATATGTGTGTAAATATTGTATAAAATGTGGTTTTTAAAGCCAAAATTATAGAATAAAGAAAAGAAAAGAAAAAGAATAAAATATTGTAAATATTTTATGACCCGAAACCCCGAGACCTAGGCATCTTGATGACTAGGTCGACAAGGAATAAAGTAGGGGGAGATAAGGGCCAAAATACCAATAAAAATCCCTGTTATTTCATTCATTCTTTATTCATTTTGGGACCTATTTTTGGTTCCACTTTTTATACCTCAAATAAAGAAACTTTGTACATGAAAGTTGTAGATAATTAAATAGATAAAAATCCAAAATTGATTTCATGCAAAAATAATATACAGATAAAAAGTTATGGTCTGAATAAAAATCCAGAATCCCAACTTCCCAGACCTGTATCTCACAAATGAAAACTCCAAATGCAGCAAACTCACCTTCAATTGTATATAGAATAAAATAATCTATTTAATGGTAGTGGCTTGGCTTTGCATTTGGTGGAGCTACGATTTGAAAGTTGAGTTTTGGACCCACATTGTACAATTGTACTGATTAAAATATTCGTTTTATTATTTATTCATAATTTTTGTATTTTTATATTTTTATAAGTTTGTAATTAATACTTATAATAATTTTGTACATTAAAATCAGAATAAAAACATAAATAAAACTCAAATAAAAATACTTGTATATACTATACATAGGTACTATACATATAAATATACCTATACATTATATACTTATATTTTATTAAATATACAAAACAATTCAGAAAAATAAAATAAAATATATTTAAGTGTATAAAAGTATTTCATAAATTTATAAAATACTATACAAAAATAAATAAACTCAAAACATCAAATAAAAATAAAATACTTAAATATATAGATATTATACCTATAAGGGGTATAAAAGTAAACTTGTAAAAATACATCTCATAAAAATAAATAAAAATTACCATAAAATAATTTGTAAAATAATATACTTTTTTTTACTTTGAAACCAAAATACAATGAGTTAATTTCCTATTTTTAATTGATTTTAGAAATCTTTTTTCCAGGATTTTCCTGGTTGGTCCACGTGGACCAACCAGGGGGTCTGGAGAGTTGACCAGCGGGTCAACTCTCTGACCCACTCCTGTAGCAGTGTCAGAATTGGCTTTTGTCCCATCTTCTTGGATTTTTTGAGGCCAACACTTTCACCATCTCGTCTTGAAGTCTTCATGACTTTTCTTCCTCTATCCTCGAGCTTTCACGCCCTAGGTTCGCTTCGACATTTGGATCGCTATGGCGCCTCTGGCACTTCGATCTTTGAGCCTACTCGACCACACTTTCAAAATACACCCGTCACCTCCATTCGACGCTTGAACCTCTTTTGGACCCTTGTTTGGACCTTCTTCGCGAAGCTCAGGACTGGAGGCGTGACAGGCCTCCTCCAGCTAGTCGGAGGAGCCCAGGCGAGGGCCGAAGAGCGCTCCATCAACCCCATCTCCGACGAGAAGCCGTGAGGTCTTATCTCGCAGTGAACCACTGCTTGAGGTCATTTTTCTTCTTATTTTTCTCGTGCTTAGTTAGTTGCTAGCCTCAGGATTTGATTCATGCATACATTTTGAGGTTTAATCAATTGATTTGCTCAGATTTTGCAACCGACACCCGCCGGAGCTCTCGAGCTCCAGTGACCGTCATTAACCCTACACCCACCGTCCATTCTCTTTTTGCTGGCCCTGGAACCATCTACTGTTGCCCTTGAATTTTATTTGCAGGTCCAGGTGCCGAAGCTCGCCTTTTGGGAGCGTTTTTGCCGCAACCTGAGCAGCCTGTGGTGTCCCCCTCCTCACATCGTCGTGGCGGTGCGCCGGCGGAGGATACGCCATTTTGGGGCCATCATCTGTTGGAGGAAGTGTCCAGGCAGCGTCGGGGACTATCGAAGGAGCTTCCGACCATCGGAGGAGCTTGGATCATCAAGTTGAATCTCGTCGGGGGTCGGTGCTTCCCCACGTTCATCCAAGCGCCTCCGGAGCCGTTGATCTGGGCCGAGTTTGTCAGGAAGCACAGTTGCCGTAGGATCCATCTCCGCTTCAGCCGTCAGATCCTTAACGATCCATCTAATCTTGGTCGTCAACGCCGAAGGGGTATCGGTCGTCCCTGTATCGACACGTGGCTTAAGTAAAGCCCAAGCCGCCGTTGGATGCGCCACTTTGTGAGGGTATTTTGCCAGATTTCCCCACGCGTTTTGTATTTGAATTTTAGCGTATAAACTTTCATTTGTTGTTTCATATTTTTGTAATAATTTCTGAAATGCCCTAGAACTCTTTGGATTTGCATAACCGTCCTTCCCAGGCGCATGTGCTCGCGCACGTGCCCCCTGGGAATTTTGCGGGGACAACCTCGTAACTTCTGCTTTTAATATTTAGTCCGGCAAATATTTTATTAAGTTGTAATTTTGTGGACATTTTGCGCAGAGGCCCTCGAACTTTCGTTATATTACAAAAATGCCCCTGCGTGCATGCATTTTCTTCATGCTTGTAGTATTTATTTCGTGCCTCTATAGAACTCGAAAAAAATCCCCAAAAACCATCTTAAATCCTGTTGCAAAATAGTTTCACACATATTTTTATTTTGCATTATTATTGCATTTTATTATTTATTAAAAATCAAAACATGCATTTTGTGCACTGCCTGTTTTATAAAATCCATAAAAATTATAAAAACACATCAGAAAATTCCCAAAAAAAAATATATTGTCTATTTTAGTGTGTTTTAACTTCAGTCCAAAAAGCACTAAAAATACAAAACAAAACTCCTAAAAGTTATAAAACTCTAAAAACGTTCATAAAAATCTTAAAAATTCTACAAAAATTCTAAAAATGCATTTTCAATTTCTGTATCTTCTCTGATTTATTATCTTTCAATTAAAATTAATTTGAGGAATTTTGGACATCATTTTATATTTCTCATCCTCATTTTAGTTTCAGCCAGCAACATAGTTCACTGTTTTCTAGTATTTTTACCCTTAAAAATACCAAAACAATTAGCAAAAAATCTAGAAAAATCCCAAAAATATTAGAAAATTATAAAAAAGACCAAAAATATTTCATTCTCTTATTTTTGAATTTTTTTACTTATTTTTATAAATACTCCCTCTCTCTTACTTTGTATATATATTCTATTATTAAAAAAAGAAAATATAAAAATATAAAATATAAAAAGAAAATATAAAATCAGAAAATTAAAAATCAAAATACAAAAATATAAAATTAAAAATTAAATAAAAAAATATATAATCCAAAAACCCACAAAAATATAGCATAGATAGACAACTTCTCACATTCACACATTTTGTGCCTTGTGCCCCGTTCTACCTGTTTGCTCCCTGTGTTCGAACTCTACACATACTTACACCTATACACATCTTTGTTGTAGAGTTATAATAAATTTTAACTCCACATTCACCTTCATTGCTTTATTGGATTGTTGTGGGTTAATTGTTGTTTTAATCAGGATTATTGAGCGGTCACCGCATCGACTGCGGTTTCGCCTTGTGAAACCGTACGACCGTTCGATTTTCTCGGTTAAACAAATGGCGCCGTTGCCGGGGAGCAACAACGTGTAGTTCGGGTTTTTGCTTGTGTTTGTGATTATTTGCCTATTCTTGCCTTATTCATTTGCTCATTTATTTGATATAATTGTTTTACTTGTCTAATCACCCTCTCTTGTTGACTTTGTGCGAGGAACCGTGGATCGAGGGAGGTGCTCTACCCTAGGCGCCTACGCACCCACGTGAAGCTGGCGTCAGCTTGCCGACCTAGCATCAAAGGAGGCTTGGAGGATTTGAGAAGACAAGCACATTTTTGAGCATTTTTGTGCATTATTTATTTGTGTAATTTCAGTGAGAGAGAGACTCTATTGTGTAATAATACAGGTACCCCCGGACTTTGGACTCTTGAGCCTAATTTCCAAGTGATTGTTCACTTGGGGGCTCACCACGGCTTTTTCACGGTATTCATCGCATTTTTATTTTATTTTTCGGTTTTGTTTTCCTTCTTTTGTGTGATTGAGCCCTTAGTTTTAGGATTGCTTGCGATAGATTAAAGCTAAACACCTAATATATTTGCATGTACCTATAGTGCGTTTTGGACTTAGTCAAATTTAAACAGTCGCGTCATCATCTTCGAGCCTACGTGCTGCGAGCCCACCCCATCAAGCGCTACTCCTGAACTCGATTTGTCGAGAAGAGGAGGGGTGAGTCTAAATCGGACTTTTTGGATTGAGGATTGGTGACCGACTTGTGGTTCTTCACGATAATAGCAATTTCTGAAACTTACGGCGATTTCATCGGCTTTGCATTTGCATATAGATTAGGTTTCAATTCTGCTGAGCATCCCTGCATGTAGAGTCTTGGAGGCAAGGTGAGCATTTATGCTTTAGCATACATCATCGTTTTGCCTCTTGCATTGCTTTTCCGACTCTCGACCTCTGATTTTGATCACCTAGGTGCTAAGTAAAATTGACTCCTCGATAGGTTCGTGCATTTCCTATTAAAAATCCAAAAAAAGTGATAACCAATAAAATTGGGACTGTTAATATTACTTGATCCTAAAAACCACCAAAAAGAAAAATTTGTATTGGGGCGAGTAATCCCCTCATTGTCTTCGCTTTTACTTGCTCGCGCACACATTAAGGATTAGTGCCCAAATCCCATTAAGCCCCTAAGTGTTTGTGTAACTTTGGACTTCTCACCTAACTCTAAAACAGACAAGATAAAAAGACCGCATTTCACGGTCTCTACCGAGTTGAGTAGGTGAACTGAGTGTTTGATTTGTGTGAGTTTTTCCTGTGTTTGCTTGTGTGTATCCTAGATCGCCTCTGCGCATTTGCGCCTTTTTTCTCACTCTCTTGACTTGACCATCGTACTCTCGCGACTATCATTTTCCTCTTGCTTCGAGATGGCCGACTGGAGCATATTTTGTCTGGATTTTGCAGATCCCTCGTTCACTCTAGGCGGTCCACCTCCTTTTTTCCAGGAGGACTTTGCTCCTAATTTTTGTACATATCCGACCAACCCACTATTTCAAGATTCGGACTTTGACTTTCACTAATCATTTCCACCACCGTCACCCTCACATTTCGACAACCCGCTCTTCCTAGAGTATCCTGATCCGGAATGTGATTTTTGACCACACCCACCGCCCACATACGATACACCCAAACCTGAGATGTTGGAGTCACCTTTCATGGTATCTACACTTGAGACTTTGAATTAGATGATGGAGCATATGAATTCGAGGATTGCCAACCTTACCAGTTTAAATAAGAACCAAAATGTCGCTCCATTCTTTGAGGATGTGGAATCATTTGAGGATTATCATGAGAGCTTGCGATCATCCAAAATACAAAAAAATGAGAAAAATTTAAAAACATAAAAAGAGTTCGGGAGACCTTTGGTTGATTCAGACTGTGAGGAGAGTGCCCAATTGCCAGATCATTTGACCACACAACCTTTCACACCTTGTCCCACCTTTGACCCCGAGGATGTCGCTGTACAGTCTGCTCTTGGCACGCCTCGTGTAGATGCTGATTCCGACTTCCTCCCTTGTATGGAGGAAGTCCAAAAATTCAAAAAAATGTTGACTGAACCCGAAGTGGTGGCCACCATTCATGAGATCATCCGTGCCCCACTTCAGCAGGCCATCACTGATTTATCTGCTCCTCTTCCCAAGAAGAGAAAGCGGAGGAGCATATCTGAGCGTCATATTCTGACTATGGCCACTGCCCACGCCATTACACGCCGTCCCATTCCTAGGAAGGGGAACACTGTCACACCTTTCATTAGCTGCACCATCTCTGACCACACATGTGATCACACTCTCCTTGACGGCGGTGCCTCGATTAGCATAATACCCTTCTTGCTGGTACAATCTCTTCACTTAGGGCCTCTCAAAAAGACCAGGATGATAGTTCAATTTGCTGATGGATCTATCAAGAGGCGAAAGGGTATCCTTGAAAATGCCGTCATTTGTATTCAGGGCATGAGCTACACCATTGACTTTGTCGTATTGCCCATGGAGACCTCCATAGGGGAGCACTCTCCAATCATCCTGGGACGACCATTCCTCGCCTCTGCGAGGGTCGTTATTGATTACGGATCAGGAGAGATTCGCTTCCGTCCTGCTTACGAGAGCGAAGTGTTGATCACCGCACCCACTGCCGACCAGAGACCTGCACCTGATGCAATTACACCTATCTTGGTTGACCCTGAGGACCATGACCTTGACGAGACTATTAGAGAATTTTGTTGCTTATTGGATTCCACTGAGACCCAAGAATTCCTCTCCAAGGAGGAAGACTTGGAAAGCATGGACCTCGGAGTTCCTTCTTCTGGGACTTGGCGCTGTGTTGATGACATCCGCGGGATTTACATGATTGATACCATTGAGCGGATGGCAGATCCAGAGACACGACAGGATGGACATGACTCGACTACTTTCACTGATGAGTCCACTCCTTTTCACCTAGACACTAATGAGACCAGGACCGAAGTTGATCTGATTGCTTTTATTCGAGAATTCGGTCCTTTCGATGAGAAAGATGATCCGGTCGAGATTATTGAGGACGAATAGAGTTCGACTACTTCCATTGATGAGTTCTCTCCTTTTGGTTTTGACCTGGATGAGATCTCGCAGGATGACTCTGATTACACTACTTCCAATGATGAGGAGTTTGTCCCTTTTCACCGTGACATCAACGAGACTCCTAAGGCCGGACCTAGTCGTACTTCTTCCACTCACCAGTCTGTGCCTTCACACCCTAGGACCACCGAGGAGCTTCACCCTGTCGACCCTGATCGTCTTTCGTCCACTGTGGACCCCGATGTCGACCTGCACCACACCAGATCTATTCCTTAACGGTCCCGCAAGAAGGTTCGCTTTCAACCATCTTGACCATTTGTATATCCATCTATGTTGTATATTCACTTATGTTCATCCCAGTCTCTCTCATGTTTTGCTCATCCACCCATCCTCGTGTTTGCCTTGTTTAGGACGTACTTTGTCCTAAGTATAGGAGGGGGGGGACGAGCCGAGTGTTCATTCGTCGTTCCGTCTTATCACTCCTGTTGTTGCCTATACTTAGGGCTTCTTTTACCCTAAGTATAGGGGGAGTGATGTGTACATCCGTCTCCATCCTTTTCTATCTTCTGATCTCTTTTCTTCTTTTCTTCTTTTCCTCTTCTATCTTCTCTATCTATCAGAAAGGTGTCACCCCTTTTCGTAAGTTTTCTATACTTAGGACGTACTTTGTCCTAAGTATGGGGGGGTGTGCACCCCGAGTTTCTTCTATTCTTTGATCCTCTCCATTGTCTCCTCTTCTTGTCTATACTTAGGGATATCTTACCCTAAGTATAGGGGGAGACAATCTGAGTACGATCTGTTCATTCCCACCCTTGACCCTCCCTGCTTTGTGTACAGTCTGCTATACCTAGGATCATTTGATCCTAAGTATAGGGGGGACAGTCAACTTCTCATTCGTTCATTCATTCGTTCCTTATTCTTTAGACTTTTCTATACTCAGTACGAGTTATGTCTTCTCTTTTCTCTCTGATCTATGAGGACATAGCTCAAGCTAAGTATAGGGGGGTCGTATATACTGCTATATACTTTATCCATAACTCGTACTTTCGTATTTTCACTAATAATTATGGCTAATTATACTTATAAAATTCATTAAAACCCCTCACTAAAAAGATGTGTTTATTCCTCAAATTCTTTGTGTGTGTACTGATTAATAAATTAGATGAAAATATTTTTTGCAAAATGTTTGAAAAATAGTTTGAAAATCCTTGTGAAAATCTTTTAAAAACTATTTGTAAAACATTTTGTTACATGTTTTCAACCTTTGTAAAAAGATTTTGATTGTAAAGTTTATTTTCTTTGTGTGAAATAAAAATGTTTGAAAAATGATGTGCAAATGGTTTGAAAAATGGTTGCAAAAGTATTTGAAAAATCTATATATACTGTTTGGAAAACCTTTGCAAAATGATTTTCAAATGTGTGTACATGTTTGTAAAAACTGTTTGTAAAAATTATTTTGGACTACAGTTTTCAAAATTGTTTGAAAAACCTTTGTAAAATAAGTTTGAGGAATATATACATCACACCAAGAATTCTATATATATATATATATTTATAAAATTGACCACTTACCCTTGTAAAGTCTTAAAATCCACTTCTTGTATATATAAGAAGCATTCCCGTGTAAATATTTGTACCTAGTTTTTGGCCAAAACTTTTTGTTTTCAAAAATCCCAAAAACATTTGCAAAATTAAAATCCAAAAATATTTGAAAAACCTTTTTGAAAAAAAAATAATACAAAAAATGCATATGCATCATATTTTCAAAAATCCATAAAAAGTTCAAAATTCTTGAAAATTGCATCACAAAAATATTTTCTGCATACCATTTGCATGGCATGAGCATTTTTCGGATTGAGTTTGATAGTTGAACGAGTCTAAGTAAAATCCGAAGATTGGAGCTTAGTTGGACCTTAAATCTACCTAATTAACAGGAACCTTATAGGGAGCTGGAATTGAGGTACTTCAGGTCTAGTTGACTTAATTTATTGAGGATCACGGGACTTGGTTCAATGGATTCTTGACTGCCTAAGTAGAGTATTTTGGAGCACACGCACGACTCTTGTTGATAATGACCTAACTTGGACACTTGCACCTTTCACATGGCTCAACACAGTTGGAGTAGTGAGGGGGTTGGATTTGCCGGTATGAGACGTACATCAGTGGAAACACTTGTCCTCCTCTAGGGAGGGAAGTGCACCCCAACCCGTTTAGTAGTGATGAGTTTCGAGGATAGGAGATCGTGGGTTGCAATAAAGCTTCAAAAGAGGGATAGTCTACTGGCTCAAGAGAAAAAACTCCACATGTAAATGTTGTTGTATATAGTATTTCAAAAAAATTGCAAAAGCAAATACTCCAAAAAAGTGGACAGGCCTGTACAAAAATAAAAATGCCTGCCGCATATGTTGTAAAGTCAAATAAGCAAGCTTGAGCTTCAAAGTCATATTATGTGAGCCTGTAGCTGGATGACTTGACTACACTGGTCTTGCATCCTAGGATAGGTAGCTACACTGGCTACCGTCCATTCTTCTCTTCACCCCCTCCTCTTGAGCTGGTTGCCACTTGAACTTAGAAGGGAATACCTTGCTCCTTGAGGGATGAGTTGTTGGATTGGGGAATCATTGGGTTGTCATATTGGAGAAGTTAGTCTCTTTGTCATTTCAGTTGAGGAGAGCCACCATCACTTACACTGTACGAGTCAGATTCATAGTCATAAGGGTTTGCATATGAGTTGAAATATTTCTGACCTGGCTATTGAGGAGACTTGAGAAGAGTTTTGGGATTCTCAAGGACTGTTGGATTTCAAATTCGGTTCTCATTAAGGTTCCGCCCGTACTAAAACTCCAAAGGTCCGACTTAAGCTCCAAACTTTGATTTTGCGAAGACAAGTTCGATAATTAAACGTAATCCAATTTTCTTCTTTTTCTATTCTTTATTTTCTTTTTCTGCACTTATTGCATAAGTGTTTGCTAGAGACTAGCAAAGGCAAGTACAGGGGGATGATGAATCTACGTTTCATCATCTTTATTCTATCATTTTGGCCTTAAAAACTCTAGTAAATGCGTATAAATAGTGTCAAATCATGCATTTTAGCATTCATGCATATGTGTGTAAATATTGTATAAAATGTGGTTTTTAAAGCCAAAATTATAGAATAAAGAAAATAAAAGAAAAAGAATAAAATATTGTAAATATTTTATGACCTGAAACCCCGAGACCTAGGCATCTTGATGACTAGGTCGACAAGGAATAAAGTAGGGGGGGATAAGGACCAAAATACCAATAAAAATCCCTGTTATTTCATTCATTCTTTATTCATTTTGGGACCTATTTTTGGTTCCACTTTTTATACCTCAAATAAAGAAACTTTGAACATGAAAGTTGTAGATAATTAAATAAAGAAAAATACAAATTTGATTTCATGCAAAAATAATATACAGATAAAAAGTTATGGTCTGAATAAAAATCCAGAATCCCAATTTCCCAGACCCGTATCTCACAAATGAAAACTCCAAATGCAGCAAACTCATCTTTAATTGTATATAGAATAAAATAATCTATTTAATGGCAGTAGTTTCGCATTTGGCGGAGCTACAGTTGAAAGTTGAGTTTTGGATCCACATTGTACAATTGTACTGATTAAAATATCCGTTTTATTATTTATTCATTATTTTTGTATTTTTATATTTTTATAAGTTTGTAATTAATACTTATAAAAATTTTGTACATTAAAATCAGAATAAAAACATAAATAAAACTCAAATAAAAATACTTGTATATACTATACATAGGTACCATACCTATAAATATACCTATACATTATATACTTATATTTTATTAAATATACAAAACAATTCAAAAAAATAAAATAAAAATATATTTAAGTGTATAAAAGTATTTCATAAATTTATAAAATACTAGACAAAAATAAATAAACTCAAAACATCAAATAAAAATAAAATACTTAAATATATAGATATTATACCTATAAGGGGTATAAAAGTAAACTTCTAAAAATACATCTCATAAAAATAAATAAAAATTACCATAAAATAATTTATAAAATAATAAACTTTTTTTATTTTGAAACCAAAATACAATGAGTTAATTTGTTATTTTTAATTGATTTTAGAAATCTTTTTTCCAGGATTTTCCTGGTTGGTCCACATGGACCAACCACGAGGTCTGGAGAGTTGACCAGCGGGTCAACTCTCGGACCCACTCCTGTAGCAGTGTCAGAATTGACTTTTGTCCCATCTTCTTGGATTTGTTGAGGCCAACTCTTTCACCATCTCGTCTTGAAGTCTTCATGACTTTTCTTCCTCTATCTTCGAGCTTTCACGCCCTAGGTTCGCTTCGACATTTGGATCGCTGTGGCGCCTCTGGCACTTCGATTTTTGAGCCTACTCGACCACACTTTCAAAATACACCCGTCACCTCCATTCGACTCTTGAACCTCTTTTGGACCCTTGTTTGGACCTTCTTCGCGAAGCTCAGGACTGGAGGCGTGACAGGCCTCCTCCAGCTAGTCGGAGGAGCCCACGCGAGGGCCGAAGAGCGCTCCATCAACCCCATCTCCGGCGAGAAGCCGTAAGGTCCTATCTCGCAGTGAACCACTGCTTGAGGTCGTTTTTCTTCTTATTTTTCTCGTACTTAGTTAGATGCTAGCCTCAGGATTTGATTCATGCATACATTTTGAGGTTTAATCAATTGATTCGCTCAGATTTTGCAACCGACACCCGCCGAGCTCCCAAGCTCCGGTGACCGTCATTAACCCCACACCCACCGTCCATTCTCTTTTTGCTGGCCCTGGAACCATCTACTGTTGCCTTTGAATTATATTTGCAGGTCCAGGTGCCGAAGCTCGCCTTTTGGGAGCGTTTTTACCGCAGCCTGAGCAACATGGGGCGTCCCCCTCCTCACATCGTCGTGGCGGTGCGCCGGCGGAGGATCCGCCATTTTGGGGCCATCATCAGTTGGAGGAAGTGTCCAGGTAGCGTCAGGGACTATCGAAGGAGCTTCCGACCGTCGAAGGAGCTTGGATCATCAAGTGAATCTCGCCGGGGGTCGGTGCTTCCCCACGTTCATCCAAGCGCCTCCCGAGCCGTTGATCTGGGCCAAGTTCGTGGAAGCACAAGTGCCATAGGATCCATCTCCGCTTCAGCCGTCAGATCCTTAACGATCCATCTAATCTCGGTCGTCACGCCGAAGGGGTATCGATCGTCCCTGTATCGTCACGTGGCTTAAGTAAAGCCCAAGCCGCCATTGGATGCGCCACTGTGTGAGGGTATTTTGCAATATTTCCCCACGCGTTTTTGTATTTGAATTTTAGCGAATAAACTTTCATTTGTTGTTTCATATTTTTGTAATAATTTCTGAAACGCCCTAGAACTCTTTGAATTTGCAGAACCGTCCTTCCCAGGCGCATGTGCTCGCGCACGTGCCCCCTAGGAATTTTGCGGGGACAACCTCGTAACTTTTGCTTTTAATATTCAGTCTGGCAAATATTTTATTAAGTTGTAATTTTGTGGACATTTTGCGCAAAGTCCCTCGAACTTTCCTTATATTACAAAAATGCCCCTACATGCATGCATTTTCTTCATGCTTCTAGTATTTATTTCGTGCCTCTATAGCATTCGAAAAAAATCCCCAAAAACCATCTTAAGCTCCTGTTACATAGTAGTTTCGCAGCATATTTTTATTTTGCATTATTATTTCATTTATTATTTATTAAAAATAAAAAACATGCATTTTGTGCACTGCCTGCATTATAAAATCCATAAAAATTATAAAAACACCTCATAAAATTCCCCAAAAAAACTATTGTCTATTTTAGTGTGTTTTAACTTCAATCCAAAAATCACTAAAAAATACATAACAAAACTCCTAAAAATTATAAAACTCTAAAAACCTTCATAAAAATCTTAAAAATTCTACAAAATCCTAAAAATGCATTTTCAATTTCTGTATCTTCTCTGATTCATTGTATTTCAATTAAAATTAATTTGAGGAATTTTGGACATCATTTTATATATTTCATCCTCATATTAGTTTTAGCCAGCAACCTAGTTCACTATTTTCTAGTATTTTTACCTTTAAAAATACCAAAACAATTAGGAAAAAATCTACAAAAATGCCAAAAATATTAGAAAATTATAAAAGACCAAAAATATATCATTCTCTTATTTTTCAGTGTTTTTACTTATTTTTATAAATACTCCATCTCTCTCTTTCTTACTTTGTATATATATTCTATTATTAAAAAAAGAAAATATAAAAATATAAATTATAAAAGAAAATATAAAATCAGAAAATTAAAAATCAAAAATCAAAAATATAAAATTAAAAATTAAATAAAAAATATAAAATCCAAAAACCCACAAAAATATAACATAGATAGACAACTTCTCACATTCACACATTTTGTGCCTTAGTGCCCCGTTCTACCTGTTTGTTCCCTGTGTTCGACCTCTACACATACATGCACCTATACACATCTTTGTTGTAGAGATATAATAAATTTTAGCTCCACATTCACCTTCATTGCTTTATTGGATTGTTGTGGGTTAATTGTTATTTTAATTAGGATTATTGAGCGGTCACCGCATCGACTGCGGTTTCGCCTTGTGAAATTGTACGACCGTTCGATTTTCTCGGTTTAAACACCGATGAGATGAATTTGACTATTACTATATATTAATACAGATTAAACAACTTGATATATTTTTTGAAGAGTGTAATAATGAAGGATATGGGGAAATCCTTAAGCGCACCACAGAAGCGTGATGATCATATCACATACGATCATGAGAGACTAGTTGCACTAGTTGCTCGGTGCAGCAGAATTTTAAAAAGTTTTAAAAGGATGAAACCACATGATCTAAGAACATTTCTCGGATTGTTTCATCTAACCACAACAAGGATATATGAATACCTCTTGGAGCGTGGTTGCGATCTATCCTCTAAAGGAAGAGACCTCCTATCTCAAGTCTGATCCGTTAGAGGAGACGCTTGAGAGCGCGGGGATGAGTCGCGTGCTTCTCGCAATCCAAGTTGATGTCCCAAGCAACGGATCTCCTGATCTTGTCTCACAAGATCGAATGCCTTCTTCACGAGCACCACACACCAAAGAAGATGGAGAGCCAATAGTCGTCGAGACGGAGCACAATGGCAAGGCGAGGACAAAAAGGATCTTCTCTCTATAAGAGTGGATGGCCACTCAAGGTGAGAGAGAGGGTATGCGTGAGAATGAGAGAGGGAGAGAGAGACTTCGTGTGATTTCTTGTATAACTCAAAAAGCAAGGATTGCCTCTTCTTATATAAGGTTTTAGGAGTCCATGGATCCCAATCCATGGGTAACACAAAATCAACAGATGAGGTTGATTTGTGTTTCTTTCAATAGCAAAGATATTGTTGTAAATACACAACAACAAATGATTTAAATTAAATTAATTTTCATTGATAAATCAACAAAATTAATTTCAAATTAAATCATCTTTGACTAGATAAGAAATAATAAAGAGACTAAACCAATCCCCTAAAAAGGGGGGACGACTACTCTTCTCCTCATGGAGAGTTGTATCCGTCCACTTCTCTTGGGTGGGCTTGGTCTATCTCTTATAATTATCATGAGATCTCATTATCTCATGTTATATCTTGATCTCTTATCAATAATATTTTCACCAAAATATAATTCCAAATTATCTTATGGAAAATATCAACCATGCCACTGAAATTATGTGAATCTCATTCACAATCCAAAATAAAATGTAATTATATTTGTAACTAATCCTTTCATGTGGATCCAATCCACATTAACAATTAATCAACAAATATAAATTACAAAGTCTCTCTCTGATATATTATAAATATCATTTACAATATACATGGATAATTGGATAGTACTATCCACATTATCCATATCCATAAGAGTTAAATCTTATTTAATTACATTGGATAATCATTCTCAAGAATTCAACTAATGTGAATCAAATTCACATTATTTATGATAATTAAATCACATTTAATTATCCATTTCTCATTGCTTAGAGATAATTCAACTTTGGAATTATTCTTGAACTCTTTCAAGAATAATGCCCTTTCTCCGCAGATGCTTGAAGACAAGGACATGGCGATTGTATTGTACCATGTATAGTAACTTGGATATTGAGATAACACCTCAAATCTAGATCTTACAGACCTCTCACAGGTGCTTGATTTAATCAAGGTCGTAAATCTAATCTTCTCATTGCATATGAATCTCATTCAGATCAATGTCAGACATTTGGACCAAGATCAGATTACTTCTCAACTGAGAGGAGTCACTAAAATCTACACATGTTTCATCACTCCCTCAGAATGGAAGCATCATGGTTATACAATCGTTTATGATCACATCACCCTCAAGTATTTCCAATACCTGTACATCCTGCATACAGAAGATCTATGATCATCCCGAAGATATGGATTAACTTTACACTGTCATCTTCAGAGTTTGATCATCAAGTTTCTCATTCTTGGTCATTAGGATTTGGTATCTATCATATGCTTTCCAAAACAATATATCATACCTTCAAATTCTTGCCATGCTTCCAAAGTATGACGACCAATCATGGAATTTGTTCCCAATACCTCATGAGTGAGCTCATGTATTCCGGTTCTTAAGTGAACTAGTATGATCTCTTTGAGAGATCGTATTACTCATATGCCCTTGCATACACACCAGCTCGCTGGTGTATAGACCTTGGTTAGGTCATCAACATATTGGTCTGCCAAATGTATATACTCAGATATATAGTAATACATTTGTCTCCGGTCAGAGGATGCGCGCCTATATCACGATAGTATACGATATATGACTTTGGTTATCTCAATCTCGTTATGTCAACTCCTTGACCTAACTGATTTGACACCTCCGAATCTCTATTCCCATGTAGAGGACATGCATTAAGAGGTTGGTTAGATATCAACCTATGTGAGAAAGGATTGCCTTCTCCTACTCAGGCTGGAGATCATCTCTTAACAATCGTTTGATAGTGCTTGATGAGTCCTCAATCTAGCTCATTAGATATTCATCCAAACACCAGCCTCCATGATTCTTTTATTGAATCAACAATTGTATGATTATTAAGATGGTCATGGTACATAACCCTAATTGTATAGAGGGACCTTATAGTGCATTCATTCACTTAATCTCGGAAAAGGGAGTGAAAGACATAATCAATAACTTTTATTGATAAACAAAACATCACAATAACAATTATTGTAGGAATGGTTTGCATTGGGCTCACATGGCTAATAATCTCACACTAGCCCTCAAACCATTCACGAACAATCCCTAAACCCATACTCATTACATGATGGTCAAAAACCTTCTATGTAAGTGTTTTGGTAAGAGGATCAGCAACGTTATCGATAGAGGCCACCTTGGTGATGATGATATCACCACGCTTTTGAATCTCCCAAATGATGTGGTATTTCCTTTCCACGTGCGTGCTCTTTTGATGCCACTGGGGTTTCTTCGCCTGGGCATTGGCTCCCACGTTATCGCAGAGTAACAGTATGAGAGTATTAGATGATACTACACCAAGTTCCAAGATGAACTTGGGCAACCACACCGCCTCCTTTGTAGCATCCGATGCGACAATATATTTTGCTTCTGTTGTTGAATCTGTTGTAATGTCCTACTTCTTGCTTATCTAGCTCACACCTCCAATGTTCAACAGGAACACAAACCCTTATGTCAACTTTCGATCATCAATATCCGACTGGAAGTCTGAATCAATGTATCCTAAGACTTGGAGATCACCATCTCCATAGATCAAGATGTAATCTTACATCCCTCTTAGAAACTTGAATATGTTCTTCACTACATTCCAACATTTCTCTCTATAGCAGTACTAGTAACGGCTTACCACTCCCATTGCATGGCAGATATCTGTCCTAGTACACATCATGGCGTACATTAAGCTTCCTACAGCCGATACATAGGGGCATCCAACCATGGCCTTCTTCTCCTTAACACTTTGAGGAGTCATCACTTTATATAGGTTTATACCATGTCTTAAGGGGGGGAAACCTTTCTTGAAACTATCCATATGTAAACGTTCAAGAATTTTCTTAATGTACCCATATTGTGATAATCCCAACATCCTCTTTTCTCGGTTTCTGAATAGCTTCATACCTAAGATGTAAGAGGCTTCTCCAAGATCTTTCATCTCAAAGGTATGGGATAGCCAGATCTTAACACTAGTCATCATCCATGTATCATTCCAAATGATAATGATGTCATCTACGTAAAGCACGATGAACATAATGGCGCTCCCACTAAGCTTATTGTATACACAAGGTTAATCATGGTTTTGCACAAAACTCTTTATGGTTTCGTCAAATCTGATGTTCTAGATATGAGAAGCTTGTTTGAGCCCATAGATGGATTTCTTCAGCTTGCATACTTTACCATACTCGGTTATGAAGTCCTGGGGATGCTCCATATAGATATCCTCCTCGAGATATCCATTGAGGAAAGCCGCCTTGGTGTCCATCTGCCAGATGTTGTAGTCAAGATATGAAGATATAGCTAGCAGTGTCCTGATGGACTTAAGCATAGCCACAGGAGAGAACGTCTCATCGTAGTCTATCCCTTCTCTCTGTGTACAGCCTTTGGCTACGAGTCGTGCCTTGAAAGTCTCCACTTTCCCATCAGGTCCCTTCTTTCTCTTGAAGATCCATTTACACTCAATTTGTTTTGCCCCTTTATTTGGATCCTTGAGGGTCCATACACCATTCTTATGCATGGAGTCAATTTCTGACTTTATTACTAGCATCCATTTATCCATGTCATGATCCGTGAGTGCTACATCAAATGAAGCGGGATCATTGTCAATTTCTCCTGACACATGGAATCCATACCTTTCAGGTGGTGCAACCACCCTCAAACTCCTTCGAAGAGGTATGAGTGTTTAATCTTTATTAATCTCTTCAGTTTCTCGCTCCGGAAGCTCGGATACCTTAGGGAATTCAATGAGTTCCTCTATTTCATTTTTGTCTTGACTTTTAAGGAAGTCATCCTCCAGAAATTTCACATCTCTAGAGATAAAAATCTATTGGGTCTTAGGATCATAAAGCTAATATCTAATATCATCTTTAACATACCTAATGAAGTAGCACTCTCTAGTGCAAGATTCTTTCTTACTTGAATCCATGTTCTTCATATGAACCAAGAAACCCCAAACCCTCAAGTGATTAACACTAAGCTTGGTTCCATACCAGAGCTCATGAGGAGTCTTAGGCACAGATTTGCTAGGAATCTTGTTTAGGATATATATTGTTGTTTCTACTGCATATCCCCAGAAACTAAGAGGTAAATGTGCTTTGTTCATCATTAAACAGACCATATCCATGATGGTCCTGTTGCATCTTTCAGCAACACCATTAAGGTGGGGGGTTCCAGGAGGAGTGATATTGGATATAATTCCATTCTCTTTAAGGTTCCCTTAATTCATCTTAGAGGTACTCACCACCTCGGTCAGATCAAATCAGTTTAATCTTCCTATCGGTTTGGTTCTCAACCAAAGCCTTGAACTCTTTGAACTTTTCAAAGATTTCAGATTTAAAATATAATAGGAAGATAAACTCGTATCGTGAATGGTCATCAATAAATGTTAAATGATATCGATATCCATTTCGGATTGTTATACTAAAGGGACCACATACATCGGTATGTATTAGGTCAAGAATACCTTCACATATTGTAACCTTCTTACGAAAAGGCATCCTAGTCATTTTACCTTGAATACAATTTTTGTAAATAGGTAAAGATTGAACTGATGGAAAATCTAAGGGTCCGTCCTTTATCAATCTATCGATCCTATCAACAGATAAATGACTAACCCTTTGATGCCAAATCACACTCGAATGATTTGCATTTTCCCTAGATCTTGTAGGGTTTTTATTAGTGGTAGTGACATTCATGACATGTTCATTAATGTACAATTCATAGAGTCCACCAGAAGTTAAAACAACATCTGTAATATTTTTATCATACTGACTTATGACAAGTTTATTAAAGAAAAGGAAAGAATATCTCTTTCTAAAAAGCTTAGATACAGATTTTAAATTCCTTCTAACTTCAGGTACATAAAGATACTTTTTAAGTACTAAGAATCTTCCATTAGATAACGATAGTCCGCAAGTCCCGACGGCAACTGCTGCAACACTTACATCAGATCCCATCTGGATGACTATCTCCTCTTCTTATAGATTCTGAGTTTCCTGAAACAGATGCAATAAATTGCATACATGAATAGAAGCACCAGAATCAACAACCCAACTTCCTCATCGTCCAACGAGAAAGCTAGTTTCAATGATGAAAGTAGATTTCATACCTGCTGGGGCGTTACCTTTGTCGACAGACTTCAGGTAATCCGGACAATTTCGCTTCTAGTACCCTGGCTTCTTACAGTGATGACAAACATCGATTTTCTTCGACATCATCAAAGTGGATGCATTGGTAGACGAGCCAACTCATTGACTCTTCTTCTTTCTCTTATGGGCTGGACCCTTCCGAGAACCATGTTTCTGACCGTGCTTCCCTTTGACATGTACAACCATTTCACTGCCAGAGGGGCTATCTTTCTTCATTACGTCCTCAGCGGACTTTAATGCAACTTATAGCTCAACGCTAGTATAATTTCCTTTATTCATGTGGTATGATACCACCAAGTTATTAAAAGACTTAGGGAGTGACAACAGAATGAAGTCGGCCTGCATGTCTCAGTCCATGTTAGATCCTAGGTTTCCAATTCATAAAGGTACCCAAACATTTTGAGTACATTCTCTCTGACAGAGGTCCCTTCCCGTATCTTGCAGCGAATAAGTTCTTTCATAATATTATAATGTTGCGTGCGGTTGACATCACCGAACATATCTTTCAGATTCAACATAACCTCTAAGCAATGGTTCTTCTCCACATGATCCTTCTAAAGCACATTGGACAATGAGCAATGAATATAGCATCTTGTCAGATTATGATCTTCATCATATTTTTCATCAAATGAAATTTCTTCCGGAGTCTTCAGATCGGCATACTTGTGCTTTAATAGCACATAGGAAATGCATTCAGTAGAAAGGACAAGATCCAAATGTCAGATCCAATCCGAATAATTTGGCACGGTCAACTGATTGACCTCAAGAAACGTGCTAAGTGGGTTCATGGACTTCATTTTCTAATATTAAGAATGCACTATATTAGAATATATAAATAATTATATATTCAAATTAAAATCTTTGATTAAGAAATTCTTAATCAAATTAGTCTTGCTTTGTCACCTTTGAAAGTTTATTCCCTTAATTACTTTCAAAACAAGATATACACTTACCCCTATATCTCTAGCAAGATGTAGGATCTCCTCTTCATCTTTGTCACATCCCAATAATATGAGAACCTGTGACTCCAATAAAGAGAAGCGGGAACACATTCCGCCATGCAAGTCCAACTTGCATTTCTCAATTCAATCTTTAACACCCCGGCCAACCACCCCTAAGGCGATGTTGACTTGTTGTTAATTGAACCAACCATCAACATGCTTAATACTCGCTATACACAATCCAATATCAACCCAATAATATAAGGACCCTATATTGGTGTTACTACGTATACAACCTTATTCTTTCAAGAAGTAAAGAGCTCGATCCAAATGGATTGTATGTAGGAGTTGTCTTTCGGACATGCATCTCCAACACATAATATCTGGCGACGAAACTCTTCGCCTTAACGGGAGACCATGGATGTCACTTATGTGATCCTCTACCTCATATTCAAATTTTAATTAATTATCATGAATCATATTTATGTAATTAATTCTTCAAGAGAAATACACATCTATCATAATCGAGTGTATTAATTGGATATAATTAATTTAATTTTATTAAATCCATTATCAATCCAATCAATCATCAAACTTGATTATTACTTGAAATAATGGTATTATCTCAAAGTACGTGTTATTCGAATTTTAATAATTAAAAAATACATCACGATCTCTTAAGCATCATCCATTCCCTACCCGTTGGCATGCCCAGTACCGACGGGAGTAGGATAGACCGCACACGGTGGAACCTGCTATCCCAACGCTCCCCGACTAGACACCATATCCACCTTGGGAAAAAATAATGTCGAGTAAATCACTTTGTACTTGAGATGATCATCAGTTTTTCAATCGAAAGTATACCATATAATAATAAAAACTATTTTGATTATAAGGAACTTTGCTAGACAAATTCCCAAAACCTATTCAAGTAACAAGTATGATGAAAGTGTATCAAGTAACTAATTGGTGATCTAGATCTAATCTAATCATTCATTGGTTGAGGCAATGTCATTTAAGAGAACAATTATTATTCTAATATTTTCCAAATATTATCCATAATTATTCCAGAAAATTAACCATTAATTTCACAAGATTCTTAAATGACAATCACAAGATTCATGGTTGAGTTTGTAATTTTCAGCAGTGACCCTTACTAACTAAAATTAGCATATTTCTTTCATTTTAAATCAAAATTAAGCAAAATCAATTTTCAGAGTTTGATAATTTGATTTAAAACAGAAATTATGTGATTAACATGTATTTTCAGGCGTTTTAAAACACTAATTAACATCTTATTACGTCATTAATCGCCATCCTCAAAACAGTGGACATATGATCGTTAAAAAGGTCATATCTTGAGCAAACGAAATCCAAATTATGCAAACTCAGATTCCACGTTTTCTTTATTTAATGGAAAATAATATAAATGTGATATATTCATGTTTACACACGTTAAACAGGGTCAAAAAATTATCACAAAATAGGGCTGCGAAAATTGAAATGCTAAAATCTTCACGAACCTTAACGAGCCCAAATCTTTGCAGATTCATGGATCATATCCAAAACCTCCAAAAACCTGGATCTTATACCCTTTGAAAGATATAGAGAAATTCTCAAGCGCATCACGGAAGTGTGATGATCGTATCACATACGATCATGAGCGACTAGTCGTACTAGTTGCTCGGTGCAGCAGAATTTTAAAATTTTTTAAAAGGACGAAACCACATGATCCAAGAACATTTCTCGGATCGTTTCATCTAACAAAAATAAGGACATAGGAATACCACTTGGGGCGTGGTTGCGATATAGTCTCTAAAGGAAGAGACCTCATGTCTCAAGTCCGATCCGTCGGAGGAGACGCTTGCGAGCACGGGGATGAGTCGCATACTTCTCGCAATCCAAGTTGATGTCCCAAGCAATGGATCTCCTGATCTCGTCTCATGAGATCGAACGCCTTCTTCACGAGTACCACGCACCAAATAAGACAGAGAGACAAAAGTCGTCGAGACGGAGCATAAAGACAAGGTGATGACGAAAAGGATCTTCTCTCTATAAGAGTGGACGGCCACTCAAGATGAGAGAGAGGGTATACGTGAGAATGAAAGAGGAAGAGAGAGAATTCGTGTGATTTTTTATGTAACTCAAAGATCAAGGATTACCTCTTCTTATATACGGTTTTGAGAGTCGATAGATCGGTAACACAAAATCAACAGATGAGATTGATTTGTGTTTCTTTCAATGGCTAAAATGTTGTTGTAAAGACACAACAACAAATGATTTAATTTAAATTAATTTTCATTGATAAATCAACAAAATTAATTTAAAATTAAATCATCTTTGACTAGAAAAAAGATAATGAAAAGACTAAACCAATCCCCTAAAAAGGGAGGACAACTACTCTTCACCTCATGAAGAGTTGTAGCCGTCCACTTCTCTTGGTTGGACTTGGTCTATGTCTACTAATTATCACGAGATCTCATTATCTCATGATATATCTTGATCTCTTGTCGATAATATTTTCGCCAAAAAATAATTTCAAATTGTCTTATGGAAAATATCAACCATGCCATTGAAATTATGTGAATCTCATTCACAACCCAAAACAAAATGTAATTATATTTTAGTCAATCATTTAATGTGAATACAATCCACATTAACAATTAATCAACTAATATAAATTACAAAAGTCCATCTCTGATATATTATAAATCTCATTTACAATATACCTGGATAACTGAGTAGTACTATCCACATTATCCATATCTATAATAATTAAATCTTATTTAATTACATTGTATAATCAATATCAAGCATTCAAATTATGTGAATCAAATTCACATTATCTATGATAATCAAATCACATTTAATTATCCATTTCTAATTGCTTATACATAATTCAACTTTGAAACTATTGTTGAACTCTTTCAAGAATAATGCGCTTTCTCTGTAGATGCTTTGGAGATAATGACATTGTATTGTACCACGTATAGTAACATGGATATTGAGATCACATCTCAAATCTAGATCCCACGGACCTCTCACAGATGCTTGATTTAAATCAATGACGTAAATCTAATCTTCTCATTGCATCTGAATCTCATTCATATCAATGTCCAACATTTGGACCAAGATCAGATTACTTCTCAACTAAGAGGAGTCACTAAAATCCAGACCCGTTTCATCACTCCCACGAAATGGAAGCGTCATGGTTATACAACCGTTTAAGATCACATCACCCTCAGGTATTCTCAATACATGTACATCCTACATACTGGAAGACCTATGATCATCCCAAAGATATGGATCAACTTTACACTATCATCTTCAGTGTTTGATCATCAAGTTTCTAATTCTTGGTCATTGGGATTTGGTATCGATCATATGCTTTCTAAAACCATACATCATACCTTCAAATTCTTGTCATACTTCCAAAGCATGACGACCATGCATGGAATTTATTCCCAATACCTCATGAGTGAGCTCATATCTTCCGGTTCTTATGTGAACCTGTATGATCCCTTTGAGAGATCGTATTACTCATATGCCCTTACATGCACACCAGCGCACTAGTGTATAGACCTTGGTTAGGTTATCAACCTATTGGTCTACTAAATGTACATACTCAGATATATAGTAATACATCTATCTCCAGTCAGAGGATGCATGTCTGTATCACGACAGTATATGATATAGGACTTTGGTTATCTCGATCTCGTTAAGTCAACTCCTTGATCTAACTAATCTGATACCTCCAAATATCTATTCCTATGCGGAGGACCTACATCAAGAGGTCAGTCAGATATCAATCTATATGAGAAAGGATTGCCATCTCCTACTCAGGATGAAGATCATCTCTTAATAATCATTTGACGATGCTTGATGAGTCCTCAATCTAACTCATTAGATATTCATCCAAACACCAGACTACATGATTCTATTATTGAATAAACAACTGTATGATTATTAAGATGGCCATGGTATATAACCTTAATTGTATAGAGGGACCTTATAGTGCATTCATTCACTTAATCTCAGAAAAGGGAGAGAAAAAAATAATCAATATTTGTTATTCATAAATCAAACATCACAATAACATTTATTGTAGGAATGGTTTGCCTCAGGCTCACATGGCTAACAAATAATTTATTTCAAAATTTTGAACATTGAAAGTCTATTTATGCACATAATTTCTTAAAATTGTTTAGGTCTAAGGTAGACCAACTCAAAGATTGTCAAGACAATAGATGGACTTCTGAGCTACAAATTTTGGCTGAAAGACCATTTGCATTTGTCAATACATATAATACTTACATGGTTAATGGAATATTTCGAGTCAAATCTGCTTACATACATAGACGAACACAAATGTGTGCTGTAATTGTGAAATCTCATCTTCAAGCTTGCTTCAATGGTTAATATGGTTAGATAATTGAGATCATTAACATCAATTTCACACATGACAAGCATGTTGTTGTTTTCAAATGCGACTAGTTTGAAGTATTCAATAAAGATAGAGGTTTCGTAAAAAAAGCAAAGATGGTTATATTAGTTTGCGAAGTCGTATGATGGGGATAGAAGAATCATTTGAACTTGCAAGTCAAGTTGAACAAGTATTTTTCTGACAATATTAACATACCTGAAAGGATAATTCTGATAAGAACAATACCGCGAGCCTATTATAATATGCATTCCAAGAAGCACATTGAGATATGCTTTGATTCTAATATATCAATATCATCACAATATGATTCTGATGATGAAAGTGAAGCATACCAAGAAGTAAATTTGAACTACTGAAGGTAATGATATATGCATATATTTCAAATTTATTATGGTTGCTTTGGTTGCTTCTCTAGTATATTTACCTTGAATATATATAACTATTGTTGCTATCTCAATTATTTCCAGCTTTGGTTGCTACAACTTATGAGATATGCTTTCCATAGTCCTTTTTATTTAATGATTTTTTATAAAATTAATAATCTTGAATTGTTGTAATGTAGATGGCCCCTCATTGACAGTCGATCGATCGTAGAGTACATGATCACAACTCACAAGATGAACAACATTCACCCTCTCTCCCTCCAAGATCATCATCGGTAAATTTTAGTTAAATATTATTGTAAACCTTTAATATGATCTCTTGAATAATTTAATGTCTTTATTGTAATATTACTAATGTATTTGATTGTTATAACACAGGTGGCCTCCTGTCGAGGGACGATCGATCATATAGTCATGACCGCAACATACCAAATGAGAGTCGTTCGTCCTCTCCTCCTTCAAGACCAACATCTACATCGGTAAGGTTGGGTTAATAGAGCATGCATGAATATGAGAATCATATTGCTAGCAAAGACTACCATTTTCATAATATGATTATTTTATATTTTTTAACACACCAGGTGGCCTCTCATCGACCGTTAATTGATCGTAAAGTTCGTGATCAATACATACTAGATGAGCATCGTTCACCCACTCCTCCTACGAGACCATCATCTGCATCAGCTACTCCAAATGAGGAGGATGTAGGGACTTCAAGTACACATGAATCCAAAAGACCACGAGTACGGGGTACAACTCAAGGAGTATCTCTCACCCGTCTTAGATTGGGAGAGATTCTTTTTATAAATCTTGTGGATGGCTATGCTGTAGGCATCAATAGTAAACTTTTTCGTAGTCAGTTCAGAATACTTACTCATAGTATTATCCCAATTACGATCTGTGATTTTTGAAGAGATGCCACAAGAGAGATGCGCGACCTACTTATGAAGAGATTGAGAATAAGATTAATTCATGACATAGGAACATTGTTCATAATTTTTTATATGAAAATTCTAATCAGAATATATTACAGGAATCATTTTCATGAGAAAAAGTGACGAGTTGGATAAGATGATTCTTTCTCATGCTTCAGAGTTGCATCGAAGTTGGCGATTTAGAACCAAGAGAGATGTAAGAAAACCAATTTCTGTAATCATAATAAGTTTACCATCATAAATAACTTGTATATAAAATTATTATTCAATCTTGTTATTGCATCACTTCGATTAGAGCATCCCAATAAATCAACTACTTGCTAACGTACCAGAAGGTATAACTAAAGAAGATTGAAGACTTTAGTTGGTTATTGGACATCTAAGGAATATAAGGTATACATTTCGAGCATTTAGTTGTTAATTATTTAGTAATGTTGAATTTATTTGAGCAGATTTTAGGATTGAAACTGTCATATTTAATCAAATACAAATATATTTTAGTTCGGAAACTAAAAGTTAACATATTAACCAAACATTTCTTGGATGTTATTACGATGTCGTATTAACGCATGAACCATACATAATAAGTGTTAATTCTAGTATCTATATTTTTGCAGGCAATGCAGTGTAGAAATACCAATAATTGATCAAAGTTGACGCATGTAGCTGATTGCATGGGTAGAAAAAACACCCGACAGTTAGAGCACGAGTTGGTATGTAATTATAGTTTGTGTAATTTAAGTAGTCCTATACAATAACTTGTATATTTATCTATTGAATTAAATTCAGGTGAAGAAAGGTATTGATATTGATAGATGCGATCTTTTTATATACTAAAAAAGTAGAGAAGGCAAAGATGACTCAAGAATGTTGCGTGATAAGAAATTGCAAAAGCAACATATAAGTTAATTAAATTATTTTTCAAATTCATTTTAATTATATGTATAATTTAAATTCTTTTTATTTCTTTGCTTCAGGAGCATATGATGACACTTCAACATCCTAGTGATGGGTCTCCTGCTATCTCCCCAGATGCAACATATCTACAAGCTACTGGGCCTAAACATCCACGACGTGTGAGAGGAGCAGGTGGGGGTGTTAATCTATCCAAGTACTATGGATATAAAGGGTAACCAGATAGTATCTTACATGATCGAGTCACGAAGCTAGAGTTCCTGCTAGTAGAGATAGCAAAATCAGTTGCTGTCATTGCCAGAGCACAAGAGGTATCAATAACTAAAGACAATCGTTCATCACAAACAGATTGTTCGTCATCTGAAATGAGCAGAGGCATGGGTCCAAGAAGAAATGATGATGAAGATTCAGAAGATGATGCAAATTTTAATGATTTCACTTTAGATGAGTAGAGGTTACTTTTGGATTGGTCTTTATGTTATAACTAAGATTATTAGATTTCAAAGTTGAGATACTTTCTAACATTGTACCATCTATTTGAACCTTACTTACCTCTTATCTTGTTAAAAACCTTCTGTTGACATGAGAACTATGCATTTTCTTATGTGTGCTTATGTTTAGCATAAGTTTGTGTGTTAGCTTGTATGTGGATTTATCATGTGTGCATGTTCAGTATGTATTGTGATAGTAAAGGGAATGAACATCGAATACCATTGGTATGTCATAGGAGATTTTGTTAAAAGATTAATTGGCACCTGCATAGGATTTTTTTTAAAAGTCTGCTATTTTTCCCTTGGTACAACTCCCATGGCAAAATCTCCGTAGCCACAATTATTTTAACGTGATCAAAGCCTATGCTCTTTCGCAAGATGGTGTTAGACACATTCTAATTACCGTGATTTAAATGGGTTAGGCATGCTATTTAACCATGGCCTAAATGTTTTTCGTCGGTATAATTACTGTGGCCAAAACAACATAGTCACAGTAAGTTCACCGTGACTAAAGAGTACACTCTTTGGCCACGGTAAACTATAAGACACGGTGGTATAAACCATGGTAATATGACATTAAACCACGATATGCCACCGTGACATATTCTTTGCCTTTTAGTAGTGATCCTAGGTAAGTTGTTCAATTATCGTGTCGGAGCCTGAGCCCAATGACGTAGGGATACAATTATCCCGAGTACAACAAAGGTGGATTTTGCAATGTTCACTTGCAGACCTGAGAGGCAAGAGAAAATCTTGAGAATCTGGAAAATATCTGCAATGTTATCTTCATCATTTTCCCAGAATATAAGAACATCAACTTGTTCATAGACAAGGCTTGATGAAGTCATTTTATTATCTGTATCACAATGAGGCGAGATCCAGCTAGCAACTTGTGCATTGAATAATACGTGATGCAGGATGAAAGTTGCTATTTTAAAACGTAATGGTGATAGGGGATCACCGCCTCAAGCCTCTAGCAGGGGTAAATATTCGACTCTTTGTTATTTGTTCTGACCGAGAGTTTCGTCATCTTATGAATCCATCGTATAAATCCGTGTTTAAATCCAAACCATGATAAGGGGTTTAGAAGAATATTCTGATTAAGGGAAACAAAAGCCTCCATGAAATCAATCTTAAGAATCACATAATCCTTTTTGCGTCATTTCCTATCAGTGATCACCTCTCTCGCAGCTGTAATGAAGTCGGTGTGCACATGTTGGAAATAAAATATTAGCACGAGTTGTTCGAACGTACCAATCGTTCTTATTTTACCAGCCTTTTGTGCTCCTCCTACAAATTCAAATGGCTCTCTTGAATGACAGATCTTTTCTCCGAGTTCTGCTCCTGCGTTCGTTTTCCTTCTTGGAGGTGCCTTTGCCTCTCTTCACGGTCTCAAGCTGCCTTACTGTAGGATAGATCCAAATTAAGGTATGCTTTTCTTCATTTTTTTATTATCACTTCTTCCATACTACGTACAGTCTATCTTGTTTGTTGGTGATCTTATTTTCCTTCAGCAACTCCACCTCGTATGGCTCTTTCATTCTGCATTTTATAGAGTAATTCCATTTTAGTTCTATTAGATCATGCCCCTTGTTGGAGGTATTATTACACCCAGAAAGGAGGGTTGTTCAGGATGAAAAAGCAGCTAAGTGGAAAGATAAGAAAAGGATATAGAATTTTGGTAAATTTATTTTACTCCTTTGTTTTATTTTTAAGATCCACCTAGTCCAATCAAAGGGATATCATCTGCGAATGAACCAAGTTTGACAACAACCAAGCACTTGGAGATCAGTTGCAAACAAGTTCAACCAAACGATTTTCATTTGTGAATACTGCTTTCCATTCATTCATTCGGCTTAATAAAGGTCGCCGAGCCTCAGCATGCGACAAATAGATGTCACCTAGTATGTGACACTATCTGCTATTTTCAATATTTCCGTTTGGTGTGATTCAGTATTCATGGTATTTTTGAATAATTAGCCTGCATTTGTTACACTCGAATGGCATGACATGGCTGTAATTTGTCATAGAGATGTTGAAATCATGGGTGCAACGTACAACCAAAGTTTCCTAGTCCTACTTCAAACAAGCACAACTTGCATATGCAAAGTAAGGAAAGCATGTACTTATGATTTAATCTAAGTATATGACACCAATAATTTAATAATGGCGAGCAGGAAGACCGAAAAATGACTAGTCCCGACTAAGGCGCGGTACAGTATTTAGACTACCATGCATATTCCAGCAAACAGATCGGCATCATCACTGCTATCAAAATCGAATTTCTTTTCTAACTATCTGGAGTTCTTTGATTGACCATTTTTCCCCCATTTTTTCTAGCCTTTTGGACACCTCTATTGCCCTTTTCTGAACCTGCAAAGAGCGATTAAATGTTGTAATGAAGTTTGCGTCAAAGAAGTTTAGAAGAAATAATCAATGAAGCATCATGGGCGTTTATGTAACTTTTAATGGAGATTTAGAAGTTTATTTCATGTGTTATCTGAAAAGTGTTTTGGTAGGTACCCTGATATACCTGTTTTGTAGGTATCCTTCAAAATAAATCACAAAGTTGATATTATTCGACATGTGAATCATAGTGAACCTATGCAACAAAAGCTATTGTAAATCACTCCTTAAATCTCAAATGAAGAATAACTAATTTGCATAATATGTCATTCGTTGTAATTAGCATTATGTACCTTAACCTTCATGATAATCATACATCTATTTATCCAATGGTATGATCATAAAGGTTGGTGCTAAGGTGATAGCTAAAGAGTTAGATTGAGGACACAACTAGCATTGTTAAATGATTGTCGAGACAGGATGTCCAACCTGAGTACGAGATGGAAATACTTACTCGAAAGTCTGATATCCCACTGACCTCTTGATGCAGGTCGTCTGCATAGGTTTAGATATTTCGGCGGTTGGATGAGTTAGTTCAAAGAGTTGACTTAACAAGATTGAGATAATTAAGAAGTATATCGTATGTTGTCGCATTATAAGCATGCATCATCTGATCGAAGACAAATTTGTTAGTAAATGTCTAAGTATGTACATTAGACATGCCATTAGGTTGTTGACCTAATCAAGGCCTATACACCACTGAGTTGGCATGCAAATAAGGGCATATGAATAAATATTATCTCTCAATGGGATCATACAGGTTTACTTCTGAAATGGAAGACTTGAGCTTACTCATGATATATTGGGACCAACCAAATTCAATCAATGGTTGTCTTGCTTGAGAATCAAGAAATGATTTAAAAGTAAGATATATGCTTTTTGGAAAGCATTTGATCGATCCAACTCCCAATGATTGAATGAGAAACTTAATGATAAAACTGTGAAGAAGACAATTCAAATATGATAAAAATAATCAAACTCTGCCAGTATACAGGATGTACGTGTATGGGGAAGATTCGAGGGTGATCCGATCTATATCGATTGTATACCCTGACACTTTCTTTCTGAGGGAGTGATGAAATAAGTTTGAATTTTAGTGACTCCAATCAGTTAATTTGTTATGCAATCTTAGTTCAAATGTTGGGCATTGATATGGATGAGATTTGGGTGCAATGAGAAGATTGAATATGATGGTATATATAACCATACATCTCTGAATGGCCTCCTAGATCTGGATATGAGATGGGATCTCACTATCCAAGTCATTATACATAGCATATATAGGCCCATTGTCCTTATCTCCAAGTATCTGCGGATAAGGCATACTATTCTTGAAAGAGCTCTAAAATCATTATATTAGAGACAATATCTGAGCATTGGAAAATAAAGATAAATAATGAACACTGTATTATATTTGATTATATAAATAATGATGATATGATTCACATTATTTAGACATGTGTAGAAAGACATCGTACTTAATTAAATTGTATTTAATTATTATTAATGAGATTAATGTGGATAACACTATACACAATAGCCATTGATAATATGGATGAGATCCACAATACCATATTGATATTTAATTGTGAATAGAATTCATAATTTAAATGATAATGTAAATTGGATTTACATTATGTAATGCAATGAAAATGAGATTTATATTTAGTTTTCGATGGATGAAAATGATTCATAATTATCAATGATCTATTTATAATTTTTCTAATTGATTTGAAATTATTTAGTTATAATTAAATTACGAAATAAATAATTAACTAAAGGTTTATGGTGGACGAATGGTGGCTCTCACCTACTTGGAGCATCTCTCTCATCTTTCATAATTGGATATAATCTCCAAGATTACATCCAAATCTTTAATTACTGATTTCTTTTGCAATTTAAATATCACCAAATAATTCCAAACTATTTGTGACAATTACAAAAAGGTCATTAATAATTATGAATCATATTTGTCCATACAAAACTAAATGTAAATCTCATTTATATTTAGTTGCATAACGTAAATCCAATTTACATTATATCTAAATTATGAATCCTATTCACAATTAAATCTCTCTATGATATTGTGGATCTCATGCACATTATCAATAACTATTGTGCATGGTGTTCTCCATATAAATATCATCAATGGAAATCAAATCCAATTTAATTAGCTAAGATGTCTCTCTACACATGTCTAAATAATGTGAATCACATCACATCCTCCCTTAATACCATATCTCTCTCCCATCTTGATAATACAAATCATATCATGTCTAAATAATCCAACTTAATTAATTTATCAACTTCCAGTCCTAATTGTGGTTGGATCCATATATAATGTTAGAGATTATTAATTAATATAGATCATTGATTATTATTATTACTAGGAGTGCATTAAGAACCCATCCTATCCATCCGATTAATCATAAAAGAAAAGCAAACCCTAGCCTTCTTGGTTAATTCAATTCTTGCAATTACAAGTCCGAGAAACTCTTATGTTAATTTATGTGAATTATCATGTGCTAAAATGAATTTGTCGTCGTTCGTTATAGGCGGGTAATCGGTATCAATCAAGAAATAACCACTTAAATAATTAATACAAATTTAATCAAAGTGATTTTATATTTATTTAACCTAGGCTAGTACCATGGTCGAACTCAATGATGTAAAGGAACAATCTATGCTAATATCTATCAAATTCATCTACCAATTTCGAGGCAGAAAATTTTTAGTATTTTTATGTAATTTTTGATTGCCAACGGAAATACAGGCCAATTTTTAGGACTAAGAAATTAATTCCAGTCAAACAATGTCCAAAAATTACAAAATTTGGTCGAGATGTGAAAATTGATGAAATAAATGCACTATAATTTTTTGGAATTTTCTGATGTAATATGATTTTTTGAAGAATTAATGAATGCAACCAAGGTGAATTATAATAATTAATTATAATAAATATTAAACCTATTTATTTTTAGGAAATAAATCAATCTGAGATTTATCATGAGGGATCTATCTCAGAAAAATCCTAACTCCTAAAAATGCGAGATTTAACACCTATTAATAGTTAAATATTAAAATACACAAAATGATTTTTATGGAGAAAATGATGCACGCTAATGAAATTTTTTTGGCACAATGTAAAATCAACTAATTGTACTATCTATGAATTTTTGAAAATTTTTAGACCAGTAGTTAACGCTAATGCAATTTTTTTGGCACAATGTAAAATCAACTAATTGTACTATCTATGAATTTTTGAAAATTTTTAGACCAGTAGTTAATTAAATATGAATTTTTGAGCAAAGATTGGGCAAAATGTGAAATTTCCACACAAATATTCATTCTTATTTAATCATTGAGAATAAAAATATAACAATCATGCCATAATATAAAGAATTGATTGAATATAAAAATGCTTATTTTTCATAAATGAAATGATGCAAGAATCATGTTCAAATTAATGGGAGAACACATGGTTATATTTGTAAATTACAATAACTAAGATAAAAATAAGAAATGCAGTAAAGGGCTAAAGTGGAATTAACAACCTCTCTAGTGGGGTTTCTTACAAAAGTTCCAGGAGTCGCGTGCCAGGCACATGACCCTGGAGTGGAGTGGGGAGTCCGGTGGATTGGCGAGACTCCATGGGTGTCGATGCAAGTTCCCCCCTAGGCACGTGTACCGTACGTGGGAGGGGGTCTCGGGCAGTAAGCTCAGTGGCTGGTGAGGGAGGAGGCACGGTGGTGGGCCGAGTAGTTGTGTCGAAGAGACAAAGGATTGTTGCATTAGCAGATGTGATCCTTGTCCTGGCCGAAGGTGGAGGAATCCATGGAGTAGATGCGGTGAAGGTGGTGGTGGAGGCGAGCAAGCGAGCATGCAATGCGTTAGAGTTGTTGGTGGATAAGAGTGTTGGGCGATGGAGCTTCGTGGGCAAGCTAGGGACGAAAGGCGGCGTATGCATCACTGGGGCTTAATCGGCGAGAGTAAAGGTTGGTGGAGCAGTTGACGTTGGTGGAAGGTGAATGTTGTAGGCGCGGAAGTGGTGGCTCTACGGTGGTCACCGAAGATTGGTGCGAGCGAAGGTAGTGGTCACAGAGGAAGGATATCGAGCGAGATGGATAATGGAGATGAAGGAGATAAGGTAATGAGAAGAAGAAGGGCAGATGTGGGGTACCTGTAAGGGTAGGAACTCAACGGCCTAGGTGCAGCTGGAGCGAAGAAGCTTCGTTGGAGGAGAGGTGCAACGAGGCTGCAATATGCCTCAAATCACGACATAGGAGAACGATAACCTCATCGAAAGAGTCGGGTTGGTCGGGCACTGTCCTGCCCCAATGGACCTGTGTTGCTCCTCGTAGTTGTTGTAACGGCAAATAGAGAGAACTTCAGTAGAGGAGTTATTTTTATAAGAGAGGAGATGTCATGGTTTTGGAAGGGGATTTACGATAGGAGGAGGAGTTGATTGGGAGCAGGCGATCGGCTGAATGAGGAAGGTGGAGTGTGATTGAAGGCTGTCAAAGATTAGGAGATCGATGGAGGTTGTCAATCGCGAGAAGAGGGGGATCTTACTATAGTGGTGAAATCGAGGGTAGTGATTGGATTTGAGGCAATCAGAGACGAGGGTGATTCATATACAAAATTAGGGAGGATACGGGTGGAGGTGCTAATGAAGAAGGCGGTGGCAAGATTTGTGGGAGATTGGATAGCATGGGGTGCGATCCGAAAAAGGAACGGGCAGAGGCGGCGGTGCCCCAGATGGAAAGGGGGAAGGAGAAAGAAGGTGGCACATGCTTGGCACACGTGGTGGAGCCACGTGACCAGCACACGCAATGTTTATTATTATTATTTGAATAACTGAATATATATAAATACCAAAAATGGGCGACACATGGCAGCTCCAAGAGATGCCACATGTCCCTCCCAGAATTGATATGGGGTGGGAGCACAAAGCATGATTTATCCCCCGGAGATTGGATACACTCCACCCAATAGCCTAGTGATTTCATTCAAGAATCTCCATCAAATGAGATTCTTTCTCTTCGATCAAATATGAGCTTATAATGACTGAAAACTATCGATGTGTAACTTCAAGGAAAGCATATTTCATATTGGGTGGTAAGGTCTTCAATTCTGGCAAGGTAGAATCTGGCTCTAACGTGTCCTCATCCGTATGTGCACTGGTATATATTGTTGGTGGTAGATGTGTCTGCAATATGGTTATCCACCATCTCAACTCTAGAGTTGGACTACAAAAAATGTATAAAAGATCATCCGACTCACTACTGTGCTTATCCTCAGAATGAATAAAGGAAAATAGCTCAGCTAAATGAAAATCAATCTCTAGCTCATCTGAAGTGGAGGAAACGTGTGAACTCTCAGACTCTGAAATGTCTGCAATAGTATCGGCTACATCTGGTGATCATCATCCATGCTGAAATATAGTGTACCATCAGAAAAACTGCCAACTATAGTCTTAGGCCCATCCTCTGCTACGATATCATGGGTATCTACTCGGTACCTCTCAAGGTCATCAAGGCGAACCTCACCCATGTGATCATATGTGACTAAAGAACTCAAGGTATCTAAATTGGCAGTAGACGTGGCATTGGATGTGAGTGATTTCTCACCATCTCTTTATGTACCTTCTTTTCCTCAATGTGAACAGATACCTTCCATATATCATAATCAAAGAGGGCCTTCATGGTCTCCAAGAAAGGCCTCCCAAGAATGATCAGGGTAAGTTGTAACTATGTAGGGCAATCTATGTCCACGACAGTAAAGTCCACTAGGAATTGCAGACCGTGCACGGTCACGATAACGTTCCTTAAAATACACTAGGCCTCTTTACATATTTATCAGTAAACTGAAGGATCACGCGGTATTTGTAAAGCGGACCTGGCTCGAGCTTATCGAGCAAGTAAGACTAATAAATTGATCGAGGAACCATTATCTAATAGAGTACGATTGAATGTTGCATGGGTAATGTGCTCCTGACATAATGTTCTTTTGAATCCTTCTTCTTCTTGGGTAATATGTTCTGTATAATGCAGTATGTGGCCTTGGTCAAAATATGCTTCTCTGTACGTGATCTCTTCTTCCTACGCATGGTACATCTATTCTTCAACTGTTGCTTGAGCACAGGGAAGTGTTCGAAGGCATCATGGAGTGGATCTTCAAAAAGATGTGATCATTCAATAGCCTTTCTGTCTCAAGTGTGATAACATTCTTTTTTGTATTTTTCTTTCATTTTCGAAACAAAGAATTGGGAAAAGGAACAATCTCAGGAACAAAAAATCAACATTTTTATTCATCTCAAAGGTGGAATCAACATGCACATATATCGATAGTCTCAACACAAAACTCTCTAAAACATGGGAAGAGAAATCTGCATCGGGGTTATTTGCATGGTCTGGCATGATATCATCATCTGACTCACATATGTCCATGTCTATTGTCTCTGCATCGCTCCCCTCTCTCTAATCATCAAGCTAGACATCGCTCTGGTCCCTATCATCATGATGGTCCTCCTCCTCAACATCAGAATTGTATGATCATACATCATGGATCGGCTCTCGCTCCTCATCATGTGCTCTCCTGTACTTTATCAGGTGCTCGAGGTGATCTACCGCTCCCAAAATGAATGAAGTTAGACAAAAATTCAGGAAAACAGGTCATACATGTAGTAGTGTCTACCTGATCTGAATGTCTCCTCTTATTGTTCATAATCATTTGAGGCTAGGCTGGAAGAGTGGTATTGGGCACGACTAACTCATCCAAGTGATGATTAACCTGCTCCATCTCCGTCATATGCATTGTCTGGAGCATGCTCAATATGTCCATGATATGGTTCAGTGCTAGGGCTTGTGAAGATATCTCAGACTCATAGTGATGTCCTTGGCTATCTACTCTCTCCTGCTTAAGAGTGTGCTACTATGGTTTGCAAGGTTGAGGAGATCTCTATGGTGTAAAGAAAGACTGTTGTTGTTGGTAATGATATGGTTGTGAATTTGTAGAAGGATGCTGATGCGAATGTTGTCTTTGATATGCATGCTTGTGAGACTGGTGCTACATGTAATGCTGGTGGTGTCGGAAATGTGGATTTCCATGCTACAGATGACTATACTGATGTCGGTAGTGGTGTTGTACATTCTAAGGAGTAAATTGTGGTCAAGGCTGAACATGAGCATACCAAATCCTGTTGATCTCATGAGTAGCATGAGAATCAACATCAACATCTCTAGGGCTAGTGATCTGACTCGAGTTAGCATTATACAGATCCTCATGCCAACCAATCTGTGGAATATAAATAAGTTGTATCGACTCGCTCTGAACAAATTGAATCTAATGGGTGGGAGGAGCAGGTAAGGATCTACGTACATGATGAGAAGTGGAATAAGGAGTGCGAGACTGTTGGTACTGAAGCTACAACCCAGTCACCTTCATCATCAGATCGCTCAATTGTTGAGGAAATGGCGAATGTTTCTCCAACTCCCGCAACGACTATAGCTCTTGGACTTGCTTCTAGATCACGTCAACTGATGTAAGATTCTCACAAATAAATCCCATGTTAGACAGTGAATGTGGCTCAGAAACATGCGCCACCTTCTGATGCTCTAGGAGGTGTGATGGTTTTGGACCCTTCTAGAATGTCCGAGTGGAATCAACATGTGAATTCTTTGGCATCCCCTCAGAGATGGACCAAACTAACTCGGCATGCCTATTCTGATAACTTTCGCCACATGCGACGCTCATTAGGCCCTAGATATCTGGTTAGAGTCCTCCAAAATAATTCTGCACAAGCAACTTCATGGTATCTCATGATGAGGGCATCTCTCTATCAAATCCTTGAATCGATCCCATGACTTATGAAATGAGTCATGTGGTAACAGTGTGAAATTGGATATCTAACTTCTCGTCATATTCGTCCATCCCAGAGGAAAATATTGACACAGGAATGTGGAATTCAGAACATCCCATGTAAAAATATCTTTCCCTACGTGACTCAACCATTAAAGTACCTTATCTGCTAAGAAGAAGGGGAAGGCCTTGAGGCCTATGTCCTCCTGCATAACTCTTGGATAGCTAGTCATACCACAAATCATCTCAAACTATTGTAGAAAGGTAAACGGCTCATCCGAAGTTTTCCCATAATACTTGGGAAGCAAAGAAACGAAGGACTATCTCAACTCGTATGAACATTGATTCGGTGGTAACCGAATCCAATGGTGTAGTGTCCTAGCTCCTGGGTCATACTCATATCTCAATGTAGCGGGAACCATGGCATGTGGTGGTGGGTTCCCGGCTCCTGCTCTCAACGCAATGATCTCAGCTCTAAGCTCATCCTTGACTCTACACTGATCTCTGATATGCAAAATCATCTGCTGCAGTGTGTCTAGAATCCCCTTAGTAATATCTGAAGCTGGATCAACTTTCCCATCTGTCCGTCTCTCATCAGCCGGTCTCTCCTCAACAGATCTTTCCTCAATTGGTCCCTTCCCTATATCCATGATCTTTGATTCCTCTAGAAAGGGAAAAAGTCTCATAAGAACTCTGTGAAAAACATGCTGGAGAAATAGATGAAAAATTGAGGTGTGGGTCTGCCTCAACTGAAGGGCTAGGAGACGAGGGAGTTTAGGTTTGACTCTCCTAATGACTAAGTGGGACCGACTCAAGAATAGGGCCATCCCAAGTCTTTGAAGACATACGACATACGATGGAACTTCTAAAGCTCACAGAGTCAGAGCGCAAAATCTGTTTAGTCATCATCTTCGATGTCAAAAGGAAGTGTGAGAGAGAATACAAAGTTAAGTCAAGAACACGAGTGTGAAGGCGTATAAGATGCGGAATAATGCACATCTCTCATACAAACACAATGTAAACCCCAGATTCACCAAATGCACATGGTGGAGACCATAAGAGTTCAGTATTTTATCTTTTCAATTTTGTTTTGGTGATCAATCAGTTGTATTAAGCAAACTCAGATAGGGTGTCACCTTGTCTTCTAGCGTACATGTTCACAACCACTCAAACAGTGATACCATCTGCCCGGGCTACCGGGTTATATTTGGCCCAAAGTTAACTGTGACGTATGAGAACACCAAAACGACTCTCTATGGTCGAAGGAAAGTGCTTTTCATTTGCAACCTTGCAGAGAAAAGTGATGCACATGTACTTAAGGCACAAGTCAAGGGATTTTTGGCTCTAATCCTTAAAATTGCGTCCTCACCCATTCTGTCTAGAGTTGTACATGAATACAATGAGGGGTTTGTTCTCCTATTACAAATTTACTCCATGTATTTTTTGTCATGTTCTTAAAAAAATTTATTTTTGAGGGTTTTCACTTTTTTGGATATTTTCAAAAATATCGAATGGGATGTCAGTTTTTTAGTTTTCAAAATATGTCTTATAGAGGGAGAATCGTGGAATACGGTGAAAAACGATGATGCATGCAGAGATTGAAATCATACCTTGTGCGAATAGTCTACATGCAGGGTGATCCATGCAGAAATTGTAAACCTAGACTAATGGATGAAAAATCCATAAAAATAAAATCCTAAATCAAGAGTTATATCATAAGAACAAATTAATATTCAAAAATCAATTATTTACGCCTAAGTGTAGATTACGATAATGAGATTTACTTTACTCATCTAATCATTTATGCATACACCCCTAGACTCCACGAAAATGTGTAAAATAAAGAAAAAATGGCAAAAACCAAAACCCATAGTGAAGTCCCCCAAGTGCACCAGCAATTGATGAAACAGACCCCGAAGAAGTGTAAAGTCTAGTCTATAAGTAGGGATGTCCTCAATGGACCCCTTCTACAAAATTTAAAACGGGCAAGCACCCCTTCCTCTCTCAAAAAAAATAGAAAATGGGAAAGTTCCCTTTATCATAAAAAATGAAGATAAACGTTGTGATTGCTTTCTCTCCCTATCTCTCCAACCAGTTCGAACAAAAGAATGTGATGTCTGCGCTCCTAGTTTAGTCGATTTCGTAAGAAATCGACTAGTCCTACATCCCCTACAAAAATCGTCAACAAACACAATCAAAAATCGAGAAAATCGTAAAAATTGAGAAAATCGAAGAAGAATCAAGAAAATCGATAAAAAATAAAAAATCATAAATATAATCAAAAGAAAATTGAGAATAACAAAGAAGACTATAGAAAAATCGAGAAAATCAAAAAGAAAGAAAAATAACAAAAATATGATAAAAAAATTAGAGTTTGGCTAACGTTTCCTGGACAACAATGCCATTTTAAAAACTTGGGCTTTGCAAGCAGTAGAAAGTAGGTGTCGGTGCAGAGGAACCACTCAAAACAAAGTTCCAGTTAATCAAACAAAAATCTATAAAAATATAAGAGAGAGAAAGAGAAATGAACAGAAGTAGAAGTGACCTCTCTTCTATTTTTATCTACACTAATTATTAATCAAGGAAGTGTCTCTATGTCGAACTCGAGGAAGTAGAATAACAATACTTAGATTTTTTAGAAGAAGGATATTTTCGTGATTTTCAATTTCTTCTCGGAGAAAGGGAGAAACTCTTTTTTATTGTTTTTAGATTTTGAAGTTTTTATTTGATTTTAGTTTCAAAGGGAATTTTTTCAAACAAAGGAGATCTACAATATTGTATAATGTGGTAGAGATATGTATAGCGCTACTATAGTAGATCCACAAAGAGTTCGAGCAATGAACTCGAAGAGAAAACTCAAACAAAACTTGAAATGAAGATGAACTTCAACCAATTCAAATGATGATAATAAGCGATGAAAATCTTTGGAAATCGTCTGTCGTTACCCATCACCCTAGAAAAATTGTTGGTAAGTAAGGTCCAATGTGTATCCAATTTCACAAAATATAAAGGGGTATAAATAAAAATAAAATAAATAAAATGTTCTGCAGTTTGGTCCCTGGTCAGGGACTAAAATAAAAAGAAAATGAGTTTTTCTCACTTAGGTCCCTATATGGGGACCTAAATGTAACTATCGTAAAAGTCTCTGGAGGTACTTGAATTCTTGAGAGAGCGAGGGCCTCTTATAAAAATTCTCAACCGTTTCAAAGCAGATGGTCGAGATCAGAAGATGAGTGTGGATCTGAGACGTTCGACGGAGACACGTGGCGCACACCTGTGCATTCTGTTTTTCTTCTTGTTCTTCCCTAATTCACGATGCGATGGCGACAGATTTGAATCTCGATGTAGATAACGGTGGTTGGTTATGGTCGGAGCAGTTGGCGACAAGGCCAGAAGGGGGTGCCTCCCCCTTCGAGCTCCCTTGCTGCGTACAGAAGGTGGTCGAAGAAGATGAAGGATCGAAGATGCATTTAGGGAAACTACTGCTCGGTTCTTGCTTTGATTACAGTCTACGATGAAATTCTAATGCTCCAGTTGAAGATTTGAATACTCCGAAGATCGTTAATTGCCTGCAAGAAAAATCTATTACTCGATTCAATCCGAATTGACCCAAAGTTTACGAATTCTTGCAAATATTATATGGATTCCAGAAAATGTAAAGCGGTCTCAAATTGATGGATTTGAAATAGAATTGATGGCATATTTTTGAGAGTGGCTCAATGCCTATGATGAACGTTGCCTAATTGAGTGAGTAAGCGACTCACATAGGTGCGAGGATCGAGAAAATTCAATAAAGATGAATTTGGAATGGGTGAATGATTGCACCTGGGAGATGGAGGTGTAAAACCTCCTATTTTTGCTCGATAGGCGGTGGTTCTTGTAGCTATGCAAGCGTAGTGGCGCTATGTAAGGAAGCAGGGGTGCCTTGGAACCTTCCTCCTATCACCTCTCTTTTACGCGGGTTGGCTACGAAGCTTTGTCACAACCAGACGTGGCCTAGGAACGACGGAGAAAGTAGGTTGTCGGCCAATTTGATTGGTGGAACTGAGAAGTTAGGAAAAGTTGGCATGAATGAACGAACTTTGGAGAGATATATAGAGTGGCCGGAACGAGTTATGTGTTAATCCTAGGGTTGGTGTGGATTAAGGACGTTAGGTGGGTGTAGTCAAGGTTTAAATTGAGATTAGGATTAAAGACGGTGTGGGAATAACTAGAGGAATATGGGTCGGTAGAACAAAATGCTAACAACAATTCTTGAGGAAGATGAACTAGGTGTTGACACGTGTCGGCACATGGTTGGCCTGATAATGTGATTACATTAATAATTAGACAATAAATAATAAATAATGTTATTTTAAATACCTATAAAAATAAAAACATATAGACAACTAAATTACCTAAATTATAGAATTATTTATTTTTATAAATAGTAAATATTTAATGGAATTAAAATATAATATTATTAAATATGAATATAGAATATATATTAAATAGGATTCTGATTTTAAATTTAATAATTTAATAAATAACATATTTAATTTATATAGTAATTATTAGGATAATAAATAGAGTATATGTGAATTTTTCCAGATTTTAATAAATTAAATGTATGAATAAATACAAGTATGTACGATACAAGTCAAATTCATCTATAAATTATGGCATTTGATTTATTTAAAATATTAAAAAATGCCAAAAAAATTCTTAAATAAATCATTGTTAAAGTAGAAGATCAAGAAAATAATTTAAATTTATAAAATCAATAAAAGTGTAAATAATGTGGTCTAAATAACATAAATTGCCCATAAACCCAGTTGTCATTAGGTCTCAAAACCGACTTTTTACAAACAAACTCTGATTTTAGTGAAAGTGCTTCATGAATTAGAGAATATTATTTTATGAACTCCTAGGTGAGTAGAGTAAAATTGGAGTTCGTATGAGAAGGTTATGATGTTCGGAACTTGAGAAATTGAAAATTTAAAAGTTTGATTTCTTGGCATATATACAAGATAATATTTTTAGCTTATTTTTATATTTTTCTATACATTTTTATAAATAAAAAAGAAAAGAGTTTGGTGAAAAATATCTACAAAGAAATTAACTAAAATTATTTGAAGTTTTGGTAAATATTGGGTTAATAATGAATAATGTGTCAAGTGAATAAATGATTCTTTTTGTGGTTTTCTTTCCTTATCTTCTCCTACTTGTTTGTTTGTCGACCGATCCATGCAGACTTGGTTTCGGGATTAGTATAATATATCTTGCAAGTATAATTATAGTTTATAAGTCATATTGTACATACATATATATATATAATCTGCCTTCTTTTTATTTTCTTTATTTTTATTCTTTTATTTACTTACATGTTTTTGATGCATAAAAAATACATTTTTATCCATGAATATAGTTTTGATAAAAGGCGGAAATTAATGGATATTACATGTATTTGTTAAGGGTTTTAAGACAAAATGTAGATAGAATGTTAGTGAATCATGGATTCATCAAGCGTGCTCCACTGGGATGCGAATCCACTCAATCATCAGACTGTCTCCAAGGTTATGCATTTCTTTTAGCATAGGTTTAGGCACCTCATGTCCTTGTTCCTCTTCCTCTTGATCATCTCTGGGAATCTCGTCCTCATTTTTCATCTTCCATATGCTAGTCTGTTCCTCAGATCATTCAGCATGTCCTGAAATGCAGTCTGGGTTAATTCCTGCCCAGTCAATTGTTGTTGGATGACTTGGGTGGAATACAACAACCGGGCATTCACTTGGTTCTAATCTGGCACTGAGCCCTTCTCACTTGGGGCCAAGTATTAGGACGGAGGAGCGATACAAAAATATGAATCTAACTAAATGAACTCTAGACTAGGATCCATGACTGGCTTCTATCACAATGTAAGAGGAATCCCAATCAGATCAACTATGAAACTGAAGACCAGCTGAAGTGATGAATATGAGATTAGGATCAATTCTAATTATGGATGGGATAAAAGATGTAGATTGAAATCGACCTCCATTCGCAATTGGGATGAAATGGAAAAAGAATGGTCCCGATTTTTTAAGAAGTAGAAAGAGAGTGTAAAGAAGATGGGAGTCTAAAGATCAATTTGCAAGTTCCAAACTAGGTTCTCGGGAATCGCCTCAAATTATTGACGATACCGAGTCTATGGAATCGATGTAGATGTCGATGGAGTCATGACTGGACCATCGATGGATCAATACCATGGATGAAAAGGATGATCAATGTAGGAGGAAGTATACGATGGTCAAAAAGGAATAAAAAGGAATGTAAAATAGTAGAAAGGCTCGAAACGAGCAGATGGTCAAAGAGAAAGCACATATGATAAATTTTGCACAAATGGATCAGGCTTGATCTTTAAACCTTAAAATAGATCCATACAATACATAATACAAATGGGTTCACCAACTCTACACATGTGAAGCCGTAAGGGATCGACTATTTTTATCTTTTCATTTTTAGACTTGTTATTTCAAGCTTATCTTTTGACAAGTCCTTATATGTTGCCCCTATAGGAGCAAGAGTACTGCCGTAAAAGTATCTTGTACTTGTCCTCCTCCTTTGTAACCTATAGTCTGCACTTTTTGAGGTCCTTGTAAGCCTTTCAGGATCCTTACTCATCCAAAGAATAAGAGAGAGGAAGCTGATAGGTAAAACCACTACTTCGAACCTCACTCTCAATGGAATCACCCATGAGCATGTAATGCCGTACTCAGACGCAAGATAATGAGACAAACACATACATGATGGTGTGGCCTAAGCTCAGTACTTAAGATAGTGGCGGTGTTCCACACAAGGTGGAAACACCATCGTTGATCAAGTCCTACTCTTCAATGTACGATAGAAGCGTCAATACTTCAGAAATCTAGGCGATACACAAGACACTTACAGACTACATTTTTAGCTCTAATCCTTAGCGGGTCGCGCCTCTCTCATGGGAGGGTTTTGGTCCTCTCCTAAGGTACTTGAAAATGATGAGGGCTTTATGAATCCCAAACAATGAAATCCATAATTAAGGTCAAAGTTTATTTAGTAGTCCATTTGTTTATATTTCCTTTTTTGGATATTTTACCTACAATCAAGTAATAATTTTGTGAATTTTTATCTAAGTCCTAGGTGCTCAAAATCAGAGGGAAATAGCGAAAAATCGGATATCTATAATCTCAATTAGGTTCTATAATCTCAGTTGCTATGTCACTCCAGTTTTTAGACTCAATTCCTCCACGAACCTCCCCAGCTACTTCATTATTACACCAGTCTTGGTGATTGGCTTGGTCGTCCTCAACCACTGGCTGATGCGGATCTGGGAAGCTGGGTCGGAGGCGAGTTAGCACGAGACGCATTATCTTTTTTGAAAGTAGGACTATATATACGGGCGATTTTCTGTTTGATATAAATAGTTCTAGGAAAGAGGCGATGATTTGGCACCAGATATCTGGAGGTGTGGAAAGAGAGGCAATGAGAAGTGAAAAAAAACCATCAAAAATGATGATGGAAATCTCATCAAGGAATCTGATAATGCATGCAGAGTTAGAGGACATATAGTGCTTCATAACTCTCTCCATGTGGCATGCAAAACAGAATTTTTAAGGCTATCTATATGACGTTGTGCAATCAACAAAATCATCTAAACATTAGCTGCTATATGATGCGAAGAACCATATGTCAGTTATTCAAAAATGAACCTGAGAGTCCATTCTTGGAGACATCTCGATGCCTGCCACAATGGGTCTTGTCAACGTTGTATGATGCCTCTTTCGGTACATGAGTTTAAGTCCGAATAATTGACAATTATTAATTTGACTAGATCCAAACATAGAAGATTACAGGGACATGATCTTATTAGATTTTGGACCTAATTATCGATACAAATAATCCTATATCTTGGGGCTTCATGCACAAAAAACAAATAGAAACAAAAGCGGAAAACTCAAAACATTGGAAACCAACATAAAATAAAGCCATGAAAACTTAGAAAACTATGACGAGGCCCTTAGGTGAACAATCACTCGTGCAATGGATCTCGTTAAGTAAAGTAATGTCCATGTCCATGTATTATTACAAATAATAATGAACAAATGAATCACTCTCTCATAAAAAATAAAATAAAATTCTAAACTAAAAATCTATGCTAATTGTCAGGGCAAGAAGACTAGTCTCCACCAAACCCGACTACATCGACCTCCTAAGAAGTCACCCTTGTGTAGCGGGCCCTCTCATTAAACAAAACACGAGAGATATTTACAGAAATAATCAAATAATTTGGATATTATAAATATGCACAAATAAGAGAAAGAAAATGTAAGCATATGTACAAGAAAAATACAATAAAATAAAATAATGCAGAAATTAGGCTACATTGGGTTGCTCCCCGATAATGCTACCATCCATTGAAGAGGTTTTATTTCATGCGGGTCTAAAAGTATCTTCACTGAAAATCGAAGACAGAGTGTCGCTGAGGCGACCCATAAGAAATCCCATATTCATACAACAAGAACCCACAACATATAATTAATCAATAAATGACAAAAAATGCAAAGTACTCTTTATTATACTCTACAAACAAAGATGTACAATGTAAGAATGTAGCGGTCGATCCATTGAGAGCAAACTAGGAAGCCTACTGATCATTGTTAATCAAATGAATTATATACACAAGTGTGTTTTTATGAATGTTTTTTGTTTTTAAAATTTTATTTGATTTTTTTATACATATATATTTTTGACTTTTTAATTTCTCTTCAATTTAAATATTATATAATATACTTTACATATAAGGATATATGAATATAAATATATAAGGTAGTGCATACAACACAATGTATATAAATATTCTATAATAAATATGCAAAACTTAAGAAATATAATCCATTATATATATATATATTTCTATTTTTTGTGTTTTAAAATATTTTATAATGTATTTAAAATAATTATAAATAATACAAACTATGTATATACATATATAAGCATATAATACAATGTAGGGCATTATAATTATAAAATATAGCTAAAAATATTCAAATTTGGATAATAAAATAATTTTAGTTTTTTCATATTTTTCTAGTGTTTCTGTGATTTTCAAGTATTTTTGCCAATTTTCGATGTTTTCAAAGTTAAAAATATCGCAAAATGGTGATTAAATAAATAAGCTGAATTGTTTTAGAGTTCGAAAATACTAAATATGATTAAAAATTTTCCAAAACCATTTTCAATAGATAATATATAATAAAAAGGAAATTAAAAGATATAATTGGATTTTTTAAAGGATTTTTATAATTTTTATAAGGATTTTGGGCCCCCTCTAGACCTGCAAGTACGTGCACTAGCATGACAAAGCGAAAGGCGCAAGTTCTGGGTTGTTATTTGGTGGAATCAATGACGAAATGGAAGGATGTGGAGGTGCTCCAGCGAAGGCAGCGGAGGGAGCATCAATGGCTCGATCAAGGGAGGATCAAGGTGATCTGATGGGTCGAGAAAGTGGAGAATACATCAAGGAACGAAGGGGCATGAAAGGTAGGTCAGAGACGGTCGGAAATTGGGTGAAATACGCCAGAGCGAAGAGCTCCGAGGATCGAAGATTTTGATTCTATGCGAGACTACTGATCTAAGGACAAAATAAAATGCACGAATCTAAAAACTAATGCTAATTCTACCTAGAAATGGGTAAAAAGTGCGCAGCTTGTACCTAGGGACCAGGGAGCAAAGGTGTCGCCGGAGCTCCACATTGGATCGCTTCCTCTCTTCCGCTCTCCGCTCCAGCACCGTAGGGGAGTACTTGTAGTCACCAGGTATCACACTTGGCTGATGTATGGAGGATTCAAGACTTGAGAAAGAACCAAAGGATCAAAGAACAAGAATGGGGTTTTATTTATAGACATGGTTTGGGGTCGACTTCGATTAAGGTTATTTCATGACTCGATGGAGATCAAAGGGATCTAATGGTGGCATGTGAAGGACGATTGTGATAGGAATAGGATCAAAGAAGAGCTTGAGGTAATTTGGTGATCAGGTAGCATAGAAAAAATGAGGAAATGGGACGCTCGAGGCTCTGACGGAAGTCAGAGAGGAAACTAGTACAATTGAGTTGGGTCAACAAAAGGATGAATCTGGTCGCTCCATGTGAGCCAACCATAAAAATACAAGGAAAAAATGACTTGTAAAATGAAGACTAAAAGGTAAATACATGTATTAGTTTTATATTATAAAATAATAAATGTTTATTCTTTTCTGTAGTATTTTATACCCATTTATTTTATTTTTATGTATGTTTTTATTAGGAGTTTTTATTTACATGTATAGTTATATGTATATTTACCTATATATGAGTACTTTATTTTTATTTTGTATTTTATAAACTTAATTTATATATTTATAACTTATTTTGAGGTAGGCAAATATATTTTTATCGTATGTTTATGAGTTTATTTGTACACATAAATAAATAGATGTATTTATTATATATGTATAAGTATGTCATATTCATCTATATATTTTGTACAAGTATTTATTTTACTTTATTTTTAATAGTTTTCTTTTATTCCAATTATGTACATATAAAGAATATTTATAAAATTATAAAAATATAAAATAATGAAAAATATAAAGAATACATTAAATGGATATTTTATTCATGTATATAGTACAATAAGGGTCCAAAACCTAACTTTTGCATCTTAACTCGAAATTAAATGAAATTACCTTTATTAAATAGGTAATTAAAAGTTATATACAATTAAAGATGATTTTAATGCATTTTGAGTTTTTATAGAGAATGTATTAATGCTGGGAAGTTTAGGTTTTGACTTTTTATTCAAACCATAAAATGAATAATGTATATTATTTTTAGATGAAATCAATTTTGTATTTTTCTATGTATTTTCATCTACAACTTTCATGTACAAAGTTTATTGATTTGAGATATAAGTAATAAAGATAAAATGAATCCAAAAAATGCCTTATTGAAGAATAAATGAATATGGGATTTATTATATATTCTTGACCATTATCTCCCCCTACTGTATTCCTTGTCGACCAAATCAATTCTTGACTTGGTCTCAGGATTTAGGGTCTTAAAATACCTTTGGTATTTTATTTATGTTTCTTTTCTTTTCTTTATTCTTTTATTTTGATATTAAACAATGTATTTTATACAATATTTATACAATAAATAATGAATGTTAATCGATGCAAAATAATGAAATTTACATGCATTTAGTTAGGGAATAGAGACCAAAATGAAAGAATAAAAATAATAATAGAGATTGTCAAGTGATTCATAACATTAGGTTGAAAATAACGTTTATCAATATATTATCAAAGTAGCATCATATAACATTGAATAATTCCGACAATAATTTTGCAGTATATGAAAAAGTTCCAAAGATTCTTTTGTAATTATCGATAATGAATGCAATGTATCTGGGATGCATCATTGTATATTGGACAAGTTCAAGAGTAGCGGCAGCTGTTCCAGGCATGGCTTCTCCATATCTGTTGTTGCTGAACTTCCTAATGATGCTGATGATATTTGCAGCAGTTGCAGTAGCCGAGGTCTACAGGAATGTAAGTACGAGTTTATCCCTTTCCCCCATAGGGCCAACCAAATCCTGGCTTTCAGCTTCGGGTGATTTCGCCTTCGGTTTCCTCCCTTTCCAAGGCAATTTCCTTCTTGGGATTTGGTTTGACAAGACGCCCAACAAAACAGTGGTAGTTAAAACAAGCTCAACATTGCAAGCTAGATCCACGTTGGAGTTCAAGGCTGATGGCCGCCTTCTGCTCAGCGACAACAATGGCAACGAGGTTTGGATGGTGGACAGCAACTCAGCTAGCATCACCCACGCCGCGATGTTGGATTCTGGAAACTTCGTACTTGTAAGTGCATCAGATGGTCCCTTATGGCAAAGCTTTGATTATCCGACGAATACCATATTGCCCACACAACAATTGGTACTTGGAACAAACTTAGTGGCCCATATCATGGAGAATGACTACTCCGATGGCAAGTTCAAACTTGCGATCCAGGATGATGGAAACCTTGTTTTGTATGTGACCAATGGTCCAAATGGGCTCAACTATGGCCCATATTGGAGTAGTTCCACCGTTGGCAATGGAACTTATCTCATGTTTGGCAATTCCGGAAAAGTGTCCATGGCTTTGACAGGTGGTGGCTCATTGAATGTTTTGACATGTTCGAAATGTAAGGCAGGAATCTACCAGAGAGCAACCTTACACCATGATGGGGTTTTTGGATATTACTACATGAAGATCGGAGAAACTGGGTGGTCCGTGGCGGCTTTGATCCCTCCCAATATCTGTACGGCAATAAGAATTGACATTGGAGACGGGGCTTGTGGTTTCAATGCCTACTGCACTTCAGATGGCCAGGGGAACCCCAGCTGCCAATGCCCCCCAAGATATTCCTTTCTAGACCCCATTAGGAAATATAATGGCTGCAAGCCGGACTTTCCCCTACCGGTTTGCGGTGAAAATGGATCGTCTGCGAATGGAATTCAATACGAGCTCACCCCAATGATAAACGTGGACTGGCCGTCATCTGACTACGAAACATATACGAATGAGGATGAGCAATCGTGCGGAAAGAAGTGTCTTGATGACTGTTTCTGCGCAGTTGCCATCAGCAAAGGATCCCAATGCTGGAAGAAGAATCTTCCTGGGCCCACCACCCTTAAGGCGATGTTGACCCATCATTAATTGAACCAACCGTCAACAGGAATACAACTCGCTATGTGCAATCCAGTATCGCCCCAATAATATGAGGACCCGATACTGGGGTCACTACGCATACGTCCTTACTCTTTCGAGAAGCGACGAGCCCGATCCAGATGCGCTTGCATACAGGAGCTGTCACTTAGGACAGGCGTCTCCCACATGCAATCCCTGGTGACGGAACCCTCCGCCTTGACGGGAGAGCATGGATGCCACTTATGTGATCCTCCATATCATATTCAAATTTTAATTAATTATCGTGAATCACATTCACATAATTAATTCTTCCAAGGGAATTATTAGCTATAATCATATTAGAGTATTTCAATTGGACATAATCAATTTAATCATATTAAATTTATTATTAATCCAATTCAATCAATCAAACTTGATTATTTTACTTGAATACATATATGGTAATATCTTAAAATACGTATTAATTCGAATTTTAATAATTAAAAAAATACATCTTAATCCCTCGGACATTATCCCGGCCCTACCCGCTGTCATGGCCAGTACCGACGAGAGTGGGACGGACCACATACGTTGCAACCCGCAACCCCAATGCTCTCCGACTAGGCACCATATCCGCCTCGAGAAAGGATAATGCCAAATTGATTAATTTGTATTTGAGATGATCATCGGTTCTTCAATCGAAATTGTACCATATAGTAATAATCAAAACATTTTTGATTATAAGGAAATTTGCTAGACAAATTCCCAAATCCTATTCAAGCATCAAGTTTGAAAGATTGTGGTTTCCAATTATGATTTAGATCACATCTTAATCAATTATTGGTTAAGGCAATGTCATTTAAGGGAATAATTATCATCAAATATTTCACAAATATTTATGCACAATTATTTTAGGAAATTAAAAAATTTAATTTCACTAAATGATTAAATGACAATCACCAATCAAACATCAAGTTTGATGAATGCATTTCCAATTAAGATTTAGATCAAATCTAATCAATTAATTGGTTGAGGCCAAGTCAATTATGTAAATAATCATCTTCAAATATTTCACAAATATTTTTCATGATTATTTCACGAAATTAACAATTAATTTCACTAATTGACAATCACTTGGTTCTAGATTAGGACTGTAATTTCAACGGTGACCCCTACATACTAAAATTAGCATATCTCAATCATATTAAATCTAAATTAGACAAAATCAATTTTCATAGATTGCTAATTTGATTTAGGACAGAACCCAAGTGATGTTACACGCATTTCGAGGCAATTCTAAACAGTAATTAACATTTTAATCACGTTCAGATCTACAGTTCCCGCAACAGTGCATACATGTTCATTAAAACAACCATATCTAGAGCATACGAAATCTGATTTACGTTAACTCAGATCCTATGGTTTCCTTATTTAATGGGGAACAAAATCCAGGTATTAAATTCGTGTTTAATTTAAACTGTGCCGAATTTATTTACTAAACAGATCTGCGAAATCAAATGCGATGAAAACTTTCGCGACCTAAACGAACCCAAGTCGTCCTCGGTTTTTCGAATCATATTCGAAACCGTCGACCTAAGACTCTGATACCACTTGAAGGATATGGAATTATCCTCAAGCGCATCACAGAAGTATGATCGTCGTATCGGATACGACGAGGAACGAGTAGTCGTACTAGTTGTTCGGTGCAGCAAAATTTAAAAAAATTTATTCGATGAAACCACATGATCCAAGAACCATTCTCAGATCATTTCATCTATAACCACAACAAGTATAATGCAATACCTCTTGAAGCGTGGTTGATCAAGTCTCTAAAGAAAGAGACCTCCTGTCTCAAGTCCGATCGTCGGCGAGACCGCTTACGAGCGCGGGGATGAACCGCGTTGTCCTCGCAATCCAAGAAGATGATCCAAGCATGGTTGCTCCTGATCTCGTCGCACGAGATCAAACGTCTCCTTTGTGAGAGGAACTCTCCAAGAAGACGGAGAACCGAAGAACGTCGAAGCGGCGGTGCGGTGGCGATGGAGACGACGATTCCCTTCTCTAGGGTATGGTGGGCGGCCACCAACAAGAGAGGGAGAGAGGGCTGGCGTGTATGAAGAAATGAGGGAGAGAGAGCTCCAATATTACAAGTAATTAGAGAGCATAGTATGCCTCTCTATTTATAGGGTTTTGGGATCCATGGATCTCAATCCATGGGACACATAAAATCAATGGGTGAGATTGATTTGTGTCAATCCAATGGCCAAGAATGTTGTTGTCAAAAGCAACAAATTTAGGTCAAAATATATTTGACAAAATCAAATATAATTTATTCCTAAATCAACCCAACAAATAAGGAGAGAAGATACATGGAGATTTTATCTCCATGTACCTTCCAAGGGGACGGCCACACATTCCTTATAGGAATGATGTGTCGCCCCTTGAGATTGCATGGAGATTGCAATCTCATGGAAATCCATGAGATTGCATATCTCCTTGGAATCTCTCTTATTTATTTGCAACAAATTTATTGGGTTTTATTCTCCAAAAAATAATTCACAATTATCTTTGAGAATATTGCATTCTTGCCATGGAAAAAATCGTGAATCATATTCACAACCCAAAACAACATATAATTCATATTGTTAATTAATTACACAATGTGTATCCAATACACATAATAATTAATCAACACATATAAATTATAATTTGCTCTCTCTAATACATTATAAATCACATTTATAATATATTATGAATAATTGGATATTTCTATCCACATTATTCTTATCCACATTAATTAAATCACATTTAATTAAATTGGATAATTTCTTCACACATCAAGATGATTAAATCACATTTAATCATTATTTCTTCATTGCTTAGATCTTATGGAATTATTCTTGAACCCTTCAAGAATAATGCAATCTCTCCGCAGATACTTGGAGATAAGGACAGGGCGATTGTATTGTTCCACGTATAGTGACATGGATATTGAGATCGTATCTCAAATCCAGATCGCGGGCCTCCCATAGATGCTTGATTAAATCAAGACCGTAAATCTAATCTTCTCATTGTATCTGAATCATATTCAGATCAATGTCCAACACTTGGACCAAGATCAGATTACTTCTCTACTGAGAGGAGTCACTAAAATCCAGACCCGTTTCATCACTCCCTAGGAATGGAAGCGTCATGGTTATACAATCGTTTTTGATCAAATCACCCTCAGGGATTCCCAATACCTGTACATCTTGCATACTGGAAGACTCAGACTAAACCCGAAGCATTGGATCAACTTTATACTGTCTACTTCATGGTTTTATCAGTAGGTTTCTCATTCGATCATTGGGAGTTGGTATCGATCATACACTTTCCAAAAGCGTATATCATACATAGGTCTTGATCATATACTAAAAGTATATATCAAACCTACAAATTCAGTCAAGCTTCCAAAGCGAGACGACCATGCGCATGGAATTTGATTCTTCCCAATATCCCATGAGTGAGCTCATGTCTTCCGATTCAGTATCTGAACCTGTATGATCCCTTTGAGAGATCGTATTACTCATATGCCCTTATGTGCACACCAGCGCGCCAGTGTATAGACCTTGATTAGGTCATCAACCTATTGGTCTGCCGAATGTACACACTCAGACATATAGTAACACATCTGTCTCCGGTCAGAGGATGTGTGCCTATATCATGACAGCATACGATATAGGACTTTGGTTATCTCGATCTCGTTAAGTCAACTCTTTGACCTAGCTAATCTGACACCTCCGAATCTCTATTCCTATGCAGAGGACCTGCATCAAGAGGTCGGTCAGATATCAGCCTTCAGAGATAGGATTGCCATCTCCTACTCAGGCTGGAGATCATCTCTTAATAATCATTTGACGGTGCTTGATGAGTCCTCAATCCAACTCTTTAGATATTCATCCAAGCACCAGCCTCTATGATTCAATAGTTGAATCAACAGTTGTATGATTATTAAGATGGCCATGGTACATAACCCTAATTGTACTAAGGGACCTATTATAAAAATTATTCATTCTTCATTTCAGATCAGGGAATGATATGTGCAATAACATTTATTGCATAATGGCTCGCCGTGGGCTCGCATTTCCAACAGTTCACCCCTGATCAACACCTCCTCCCCATGACCCCATACTCCTGCACATGTTGGAGCCGCATGGCCCATGTACTTCACCAAATTCTTACTTCATATCCATGTCCATTTTCTCCTCGATTCCTTCATAAAAATGTGCGTCCCATCATCCTCTACCACACCCTAGTGTTAGGTTTCACATACCATCTTCAATCAATGCACAAATCCAATCCCAAAATCACCCCTCCTCTCTACTATAAAATGAACCCAATGCCCTTCATTCCAATTTTGATCCTCTCTTGACCCATGTAACCCCAAGCATCATACCTGGAGCATTCTCATTTACGATAGGAAGGCGAAGCCTTCAATTTGCAGTGAGGAGAAGGGTGGAGGAGCTTGATACACCATCGCCAACCTAGCTCCAGGCGACGGTCTTGCTTCAAGGTAATATCCTATTGGGCATAGATTTAATTAGGTTTTTAGCTTCGTAGTTTAATCCTTAGCGTAGCTTAGCATTTAATTCCTATTGATTCATTTAGTTTTCATTAAAATCCAAAATCAAAGTTCGTTGGAGCTCTAGGCTCTAACCATCATTTCAGTATTATTCGACCCTTGTCTCAACTTAGCAACATCTCCATAACGATTCCCTTAGCTTCTACATCACTCCAAAACCCCATCCACCCTCACTGTTACAGAGATCGAGGTCTTAGATCTCCTCCCTCATTGTTTACCGGAAATATCAATATCATCCCATTCCAGTGCTTTTCAGATACAATTTTTGAGCTAAGGAGCTTCGTCCTGAAGTCATTTAGGCAATTGTACAGGTTGTTGAATTAAAGGACTCCATCTAGGGGTGTATTGACTCAGACCTGGAGCTTCCAGGTGCAACGAAAAGAGAAGAGTTTTGGGCCTCGATCAATGAGGTTCGGACCCATATGAGGCAGCTAGCCATTGGCGATCATCCCCAGCTATGTGTTTGCACCTCTCCTAAGCGAGAGATGCTTAGGAGAGGTGGCCAGAATGAAGAGTATTGGCTAAAGGAAGCTCGCCCAACAAGACATTCTTCTATGTTCTTCCAGGTTCACCACGAGCCTTCTGATCAAGAACACGACCCAAATCTTATCTGGGTTGTTGATTGAAAACCAAACGATGCCCATCAAGAGTCATTCGATCTACATAAGAGAGCCCCCCGTTGTTCAATCAGACACACACATCCCTCATGCACCTTTGGGTTTATTACGCCAACACCCTCCTACTTTTGTATTTTTTTAGACATGTAAATATAATTTAACATGTAAAATATTTAGGATATTTTAGGTGTAGACCCCTAAACTTTGTGGTAATTACATCTATATCCTATCCTGGTTACATCACGTAGGCCACCAACTGAGGTGCTTTGGGTTATTTGCATATTTTGTCCGAAGCTTTGTTGACCTCTTATCAATTACATGTTTAGTTTATAAATATTGCAACTAGGTCCCTGTCTACTGTTTATTTTATTTTCTTATATTTTCATTTTAATAAATATGTCTAGTATGACAAAATTTATGGGAAAATTAGGATAGATGCTTGGAACCATGCTCTTGCGTGCATATTTTATTATAATTTAAACTAATTTTTCTCTTTCTAAAAATATATAAAATTTCATATTTTCCCTATTTAGCATTTAAAAACCCATAAGAATTCAATTATAACTCTAACAATTCCAAAACAATTTACTTTGGTTGTATTATAGTATATTCTACTACATACCCGAAAATCTCTAAAAAATAAAAAACTAAAAAACTAAAAACTAAAAAACTCTAAAAATCTTTTAGAAATAATAAAAATTATATAAAAATCCAAACATATATCTTTTAGTTTCTTATTTTTGTTATAGAATATATTAAAAGTAGTTAAGGGAAATTTCAGACATATAAAGATTTTTAAAAGCCTAAAAAGCTCAAAGAATTAATTTATTAATTGTTTGAATGAATTTTCAAATATAAAATCCATAAAAATACAAAAATAACATAACAATTACCAAAAATAGAGAAAACATCAAAGATATAAAAAATTATTTTCTATATTTTAAATTATATAATAATAAAAAATAAATATCTTCTATATTTTATTTATTATTTGTATATAATATATATATATTTTTAATATTATTAATAATCTTATTTTAAAATAAAAATAAATTAAAAATATTCAAAAGATAACATAAAAAATATAATAAAATAAAAAAAATCATAAAAGTGAAATATAAATAAAAACCCATATGAAAGTAAGAAAAAAGATAAAAAATCCTAGAAATTATTAATTTGCAATAAGTAATAATAGTCCTCTACCCCATTCGCTTCCCAGTGTTCCACACTCTACCATACTTATGCATATACATATTTATGTAGAGTTACAATACATTTTGACTAACATGCATTTTATTTTAAAACACATTGTGGGTTGATTATTGTTCGATTTATGGTCGGTCAACACAACGATTGAGTGTGCTATCTTGTTTGTACACCATGACCTGTCCCTTGTAACAGGTGCATGAGGATGAAGCATTGGAGGGGTAGGAGGACATTTCCACGATTGCTTTTTTTCTAATTACCTTTGGGTCCCCGAAGTTAACGTCCGTTTGGGATGGGGATGGATGCAACTATCCTAAAGGGCACAAGTGATCATTGTAGAACAAGTTAGGGATAGAACTGATATTCCCAAAAGAAGAGGAGAATAATTGATATAACAATATCTCATAGGGGAACAATTGATAAAAATCCATTATAAAAAGATTTAATGTATATTTAAATGCTTAAAATATATAATTTAATAATAAAATCTCTAAAAATCAAAGGTGTTCTTGCAAAATATCAAGCTTCCCCAGTGAGCTTGGATAGATCTCTTAACATGCACGGTAGAGTACCTAGCACATTTGATCATGAAAAATACTCACTTTTATGTCTATCTCTCATATTTTAAAGTCTCAACATGATCCCATCATCATAGTATTTCATTTGAATAAGGAAGGAAGCATGGAAAGGTTCTAACGAGCTCCATCTAAGCTAGAGAAGAAGGCTCGCTTCATGTTCCTATGAGCTTAATTTTCATCCTGAGTCCTCTTCGAATCCACCTATAAATAATCCCAACATGGATAAGGTGATTTGAAAGACTTAAAACACATTTATTTGAGTCGATCATGGCATTGTCACCAATTCTAAAGACCATGGATCAAATCCTGGTAATTTTGGGACAGATCAAGTTGGAATCTATCCATAAACTTTGCCATGTCAAGGCAAAGTTGAATAAAAATTGAAAGCTAATCTTGACTAGAGATCTAGGGTCAAGATTGTCTCTATACTATATACCATGTGAAAGACAATGGGATGGGATAAGATGGTTCTTTCAAGGGTTTGTGGTTTCTTATATATAGATGAAGATGTGAAATGGAAAAGATGAAAATACAATAACATCTTAATAGAGTATCTACTTGTGAGCTTGATCACTGTGCCTTCATCATCTTTGCCCATATTGCTCAAACCTGGCTCTGATACCACTTGTTGGGGATAATGTGGGGCGATCAACCTAGGATATATCCCCTAATACTGTCCTGCAGCAAAGATGGCACAACAAATAAATGTTCCCCACACGGGAACTCAAATAGCAACAATGACAAGCACAATCACAAGCAAGCAAGCAACCACACGAGATAGTGATTTTTACGTGGAAACCCTTACTTAATGTGAGCAAGGGAAAAACCACGGGGCAAGACCGGCAACGATTCCACTACGGTCAAATGAGTTGATGTTCTTCCCAGTTTTGTTGCCCACAAAACCGAGGTACAAACCACGAGCACAATAGGTAGTTCTTTACCAAGTAACTAACTACCCTAGGTATCTAATAATATCAAACAACGTGCTAAAAACAAGGAGATGGAGTATCTTCCCTTGTGGGCTCCCGGATGGAGACCCAAACTTGACTTCGGCTCCTTGAGGTCATCCGCAACGACCTCTACGATGCTCCTCTCAACCTCGACCAAAGAACCCGGCGTTCTCCAAGCCAACCCATTGCTGCCTTTGACCAAGTTGATGCTGCACCTGAGCCCTAGCAGTAGCTCCTCTCCCACTCAGCTTCTCTCTCTCTCGCTCTCTTGCGTGGAGGAATGAAAGGGTCCGAAACCCTTGCTGCAACCTTGCTGAAAATGGGAAGGGGATGGAGGCACTCTCTCTGGAATCGGCTGGGATGGAAATCACGAACAGGGCTCCCTGAAATTTGGGATGAAAATCTGGGCAAATATAAATGATGCCCTTCTCAAAAGGGCAAATTTCGACTGCCCCCAAGTTGGGGCTGAACATTTTTGCAAGTAAACCCAACAACCTCCCCCTCCAGCCCCAACGGGGAGGTGTTGTCCTGTGATGGAGATCAAGAAGAGGTGACACCGCTCAGCTCTCTACAGAGCTGAAGCTTGTCATGAGTGACTGCCTTTGTCAACATGTCTGAGGGGTTCTCATCTGTGTGAATCTTCTTCAACATGAGCTGCTTCTGTTCAATTGCATCCCTCAGCCAATGGTATCTCACATCAATGTGCTTTGTGCGAGCATGGTGCATGGTACTCTTGCTCAAATGTATAACGCTCTGGCTATCACAAAACACAACCGGCTCACTGTCACCCAAACCAAACTCACCATGAAAGCATTGTAGCCACAACACTTCTTTCCCAGCCTCTGTTGCTGCAATGTATTCTGCCTTTGTAGTCGAAAGAGCAACACATTTCTGTAGCTTGGATTGCCAAGATATAGCTCCCCCTGCAAAAGTGAAAATGTAGCCTGAGGTGGGCTTTCTCTGGTCCATGTCGCATGCCATATCTGCATCAGTGTAGCCACAAAGTTTGGGATCTGACCTCCAAAACACAAGACACATACTTGAGGTCCCTCTCAAGTATCTCAAGATCCACTTCACTACCTCCCAATGGTCCTTCCGCGGATTTGACATGAACCTGCTCACCACGCCCACTGCATGGGCTATGTCGGGTCTAGTGCAAACCATGGCATACATGAGGCTCCCAACTGCTGACTGGTATGGGATCTTGGCCATCTCTGCTTTCTCCTCAGAAGTAGAAGGACATGACTCTTTGGTTAGCTTGAAATGAGAGGCTAAAGGTGTGCTGACAGGCTTGGCATTCTTCATGTTGAACCGCTCCAACACGCGTTCAACATAGCTTTCTTGTGACAACCATTGCATGTGCTTCTTCCTATCCCTTGTAATCTGCATCCCAAGGATGTGACTTGCCTTTCCCAAATCTTTCATCTCAAACTCCTTGGAGAGTTCCCTCTTGAGCTTTGTAATGAGATTGGGTCGGCTGTAGTCCTCTTGAAGCCTTCTTTCCCATGAAAGCATCAAACTTCAAGTTCCATTGTCTCGGGGCTTGCTTCAAGCCATAGAGACTCTTCCTCTGCCTGCAAACCATGTGCTCTTTCCCTTTCTCCTGAAATCCCTGTGGCTGCTCCATGTAAATCTCTTCCTTCAAATCACCGTGAAGAAACGCCGTCTTCACATCCATCTGCTCCAGCTCAAGGTCCATTCTAGCAACAAGTCCTAGCACCATTCTCATTGAATTCATCTTCACCACTGGGGAGAAGATCTCATCATAGTCCACTCCTTCCTTCTGTCTGAATCCTTTCACTACCAATCTAGCCTTGTACTTCACCTATTTGCCACTGTCATCAGACTTCAACTTGTAGACCCACTTGTTCTTCAAGGCTCTCTTCCCTTTAGGAAGCTCAACAAGGTCATAAGTGTTGTTCTTCTTGAGAGATGACATCTCTTCATTCATTGCATTCTGCCAATGACCCTTGTCCTTATGCATCTGTGCCTCCTCAAAAGTGTATGGCTCACCTGCATCTGTGAGCATCACATACCTGGAAGTGGGGTAACGGGATGATGGCTGGCGTGTCCTCTAAGATCTCCTGACCTGAGGCTCCGCTGCATCTGCATGTGGATGAGGCTGCTCCCCCTGCCCTAGATCGCATGGACCTGCATCAACGGGGTCTGCACCTGGCTCATGTTGCTCTAGCTGCCCATCCTCTCCACCTGTACCCTATACTGGAGAGGGTTCTGTGTCCTTATCACTGTCATCATCCATGGAAAACTCATCTGCATCACCACTCTCAGTGGTGTCCTCAACCAACATCTGGTTCTCATAAAAGATCACATCCTTGTGCTTGGTGACTGTCTTCTTCCTTGGATCCCAAAGACGGTATCCAAACTCCTGATCTCCATAGCCAAGAAAAATACAAGGCACTGCCTTGTCATCCAACTTCTTCCGCTGCTCCTTGGGTACCAATGCATAAGCCTTGCATCCAAACACCCTCAAATGAGCAAATGAGGGGTCTTTCCCTGTCCAAACACGCTCTGGAATCTGAAAGCCCAAAGGAACTGATGGAGATTGGTTTACCAAGTAATATGCGGTGCGAACCGCCTCAGCCCAAAAAGTCTTGGGCAACTTCGCTGTCTTCAGCATACAACGGACTCTCTCAACAATGGTCCTATTCATCCTCTCAGCTAGACCATTGTGCTGGGGTGTACCTGGCTCTGTCCTCTCATGCCTGATGCCGTGCTCTGCACAAGAGCCCTGAAAGCTATGGGAGGTGTACTCTCCCCCATTGTCCGTGCGTAGACACTTCAACAATTTTCCTATCTCGCGCTCAACCATGGCATGAAACTTCTTGAGGCAATCAAACACCTGATCCTTCGATCTCAGAATGTACACCCACACCTTCCTAGATGCATCATCAATGAAGGTGACAAAGTACCTGTTGCCTCCCAAAGAGGCCGTGTCCAAAGGACCACAAATGTTAGAATGGACCAACTGTAGAAGGTCTCCCTTCACCTTGGATCTGGCTCTGTATGGCATACTTCTGCTCTTCCGAACCTCACATGCATCACAAGGAGACAAAGTGATGTCATTGTGGTAGGGGATCAACTCTTTCTTGCTCAAAAGCTGCAAGCCCTTTTGGCTCATGTGCCCAAGCCGACGGTGCCACAAATCTGAATTATCTGCCTCAGTAGCATGCAAACTGCCATCCATGACCTTCACTCTAGTCATGTAAAGTGTGTGACACAACCTACCTCTCGCTATGATGAGAGAACCCTTGTTGATCTTGCATTTGCTATCGCCGAACTTCAGATGGTAGCCTTCACTATCTAGCTGTGAGCCAGATATATGGCTAAGCCGCACCTCAGGAACATGCCTCACATTCTGGAGTGTCATTGAGCACCCAACATCTGTCTGAATGGAGATGGTGCCCATGCCAATGATCTTAGAGTAACTTTCGTTACCCATCAATACTCGCCCATAATCACCCCTAGTGTAATTGGTGAAGAACTCCCTGTGTGGAGTCACACGATAGGAAGCAGCCGTGTCAACGACCCACTCCAAATCACTCCCTGCCAGCAAGCACTGGTCCTGGATGGTGAGAATCACCTCTTCTGCACTGTCATCTGCCACGACTGCAGCTACATTGCCATCTTCCTTTTTCTGATCCTTCTTGGCTTAAGCATGTTCTCTCTTCCAAACCCTGCAATCTCTCTTCCAGTGACCGGGTTTCTGACAATGGTGACACTTTCCTCTGCCCTTGGACTTGTCCCTGGATTTCTGCCCCTCCTGTGACGCTCCTCTACTGCTGGATCTTCCTCTCCTCTCAACTGCATACACATGTGAAGAGGATGATGCCTCTCCCGAAGAGCGACGTCTAATCTCCTCATTGAGGAGACTGCCCTTAACCATAGCCATGGTCAACTTGCTATCCTTAACAGAGTTGCTCACGGTAACAACTAAGGTCTCCCAACTGTCTAGCAAAGAACCCAATAGGAGAAGTGCCTGCAACTCGTCATCAAGTGTCAAACTCAAGGATGTCAACTGGTTGATGATGCTTTGGAAGTCATTCAGATGCTCTGCCACTTTGCATCCATCCTTGTATTTCAAGTTCACTAGCTTTCTAATCAAGAAAGCCTTGTTGGTTGCGGTCTTTTGGTCATAGAGCTCGGACAACTTGTCCCACAGCTCCTTGGCATTCGTCTCCTCGACAACATGATGGAACATGGACATGTCAAGCCACATCCAAATGGTCCCAATGGCCTTTTGGTTCAACTTTGTCCACTCTCCTGCGGACATGTTCTCCGGCTTGGCGCTCTATCCCTCCACCAGATCGTGGAGGTCCTTGCAATACAAGATGTCTTCCATCTTGGCCTTCCAAATCTGCCAGTTGCTACTTGTGAGCATGATCATTGTGCCTTCATCATCTTTGCCTATATTGCTCAAACCTGGCTCTGATACCACTTGTTGGGGATAATGTGGAGCGATCAACCTAGGATATATCCCCTAATACTGTCCTGCAACAAAGATGGCACAACAAATATATGTTCCCCACACGGGAACTGAAATAGCAACAATGACAAGAACAATCACAAGCAAGCAAGCAACCACACGAGACAGTGATTTTTACGTGGAAACCCTTACTCAATGTGAGCAAGGGAAAACCACAGGGCAAGACCGGCAACGATTCCACTACGGTCAAATGAGTTGATGTTCTTCCCAATTTTGTTGCCCATAAAACCGAGGTACAAACCACGAGCACAATAGGTAGTTCTTCACCAAGTAACTAACTACCCTAGGTATCTAACAATATCAGACAACGTGCTCAAAACAAGGAGATGGAGTATCTTCCCTTGTGGGCTCCCGAATGGAGACCCAAACTTGGCTTCGGCTCCTTGAGGTCGTCCGCAACGACCTCCACGATGCTCCTCTCGAACTCGGCCAAAGAACCCGACGTTCTCCAAGACAACCCGCTGCTGCCTTTGATCGAGTTGCTGCTGCACCTGAGCCCTAACAGTAGCTCCTCTCCCACTCAGCTTCTCTCTCTCTCTCGCTCTCTTGCGTGGAGGAATGAAAGGGTCCGAAACCCTTGCTGCGGCCTTGCTGAAAATGGGAAGGGGAGGGCGGCACTCTCTCTGGAATCGGTTGGGATGGAAATAACGAATAGGGCTGCCTGGAATTGGGATGCAAATCTGGGCAAATATCAATGATGCCCTTCTCAAAAGGGCAAATTTCGACTGCCCCCAAGTTGGGGCTGGACATTTTTGCAAGTAAACCCAACAACCTCCCCCTCTAGCCCCAACGGGGAGGTGTTGTCCTGTGATGGAGATCAAGAAGAGGTGACACCGCTCAGCTCTCTACAGAGCTGAAGCTTGTCACGAGTGACTGCCTTTGTCAACATGTCTGAGTGGTTCTCATCTGTGTGAATCTTCTTCAACATGAGCTGCTTCTGTTCAATTGCATCCCTCAGCCAATTGTATCTCACATCAATGTGCTTTGTGCGAGCATGGTGCATGGTACTCTTGCTCAAATCTATAGCGCTCTGGCTATCACAAAACACAATCGGCTCACTGTCACCCAAACCAAACTCACCAAGAAAGCGTTGTAGCCACAACACTTCTTTCTCAGCCTCTGCTGCTGCAATGTATTCTGCCTCTGTAGTCGAAAGAGAAACATATTTCTGTAGCTTTGATTGCCAAGATATGGCTCCCCCTGCAAAAGTGAAATTGTAGCCTGAGGTGGGCTTTCTCTGAAGGATATGGTTAGATCCTTAAGTGCATCACGGAAGCGTGATCGTCGTATCGAATACGACGAAGAACGACTAGTCGCACTAGTTGTTCTATGCAGCGGAAATTAAAAATTTTCATGCGACGAAACCACATGATCCAAGAACACTTCTCAGATCGTTTCGTCTAAACCACAAACAAGTATTAGGTTTACCTCTTGAAGCGTGGTTGCGATCAAGTCTCTAAACGAAGAGACCTCCTGTCTCAAGTCCGATCCGTCGGAGGAGACGCTTGCGAGCGCGGGGATGAACCGCGTGCTTCTCGCAATCCATGTTGATGATCCAAGCGGCGGATCTCCTGATCTCGACACACGAGATCTGATGTCTTCTTCACGAGCGGGGCGCACCGAAGGAGACGGAGATCCACGAGCAAACCATCGGGCAGCATAACGACGATGCCGCGGCGATGGAGAACCTCTCTAGGGCATCCATGGTGGACGGCCACATGAGAGAGATGGAGAGAGGACGTGTAGAGAGAATGAGAGAGAGAGAGAGATTTGTTGCCTCAACTTATGTGTCAAGAAGAGTAATGGGGTGCCTCTCCTTATATAGGGTTTTGGGATCCATGGATCTCAATCCATGTGTCAACACAAATCCAATGGTCCACATTAATTTGTGTTTCTTTCAATGGTCATGATTTGTTGCTAAAAACACAACAACAATTAATTTAATTTAAATTAAATATATGTTGATAAATCAACACAATTTAATTACAAAATTAAATCATCAATACATGGAGATAATGAAAGGAGAGAAAGCCTCCTTCCATGTGGAGAGGGGGGACGGCCTCCCTTTCCTAATGGGAGTGGTGGCCGTCCACCCTCCTCCATTAGGAAGGTGGCTATTTCACCTTTTATGTAATCTCCATTATTTGCAACAACTTTTGTTGCAAATTATTTCACAAAAAATAAATCCAATTTATTTTGTGAACATTGCAATCATGCCATTGAAAAATTGTGAATCACATTCACAACCCAAAACAAAATGTAAATTACATTTTCAATTTGATGTCCAATGTGAATCCAATTCACATTAACATTTAATTAACAAATGTAAATTACAAATAGCTCTCTCTTATATATATGACTAATATGGATATTGCTATCCACATTATTCATAGCCATGATAATTAAATCATATTTAATCATCTTGGATCTCTATTCTCTTGTGTCCAAATAATATGAATCACATTCACATTATTTACATCTTTGATAATTAAATCTCATTTAATTATCTAAGATAACTCTCTTTATAATATGAATCAAATTCATATTACTCATGATAATTAAATCACATTCAATTATCCATTTTCTCAATGCTCGAATACATATATCAACAATAGAATTATCCATGAACTCCTTCAAGGATAATGCGCTTTCTCCGCAGATACTTGGAGATAAGGACAGGGCGATTGTATTGTTCCACGTATAGTGACATGGATATTTGAGATCGTATCTCAAATCCAGATCGCGGGCCTCCCATAGATGCTTGATTAAATCAAGACCGTAAATCTAATCTTCTCATTGTATCTGAATCACATTCAGATCAATGTCCAATACTTGGACCAAGATCAGATCACTTCTCTACAGAGAGGAGTCACTAAAATCCAGACCCGTTTCATCACTCCCTAGGAATGGAAGCGTCATGGTTATACAATCGTTTATGATCACATCACCCTCAGGTATTCCCAATACCTGTACATCCTGCATACTGGAAGACTCAAACTAAAACCGAAGTATTCGATCAACTTTATACTGTCTACTTCATGGTTTTATCAGTAAGTTTCTCATTCGATCATTGGGAGTCGGTATCGATCATATACTTTCCAAAAGCATATATCATACCTAGGTCTTGATCATGTACTTTCCAAAAGTATATATCAAACCTACAAATTCAGTCAAGCTTCCAAAGCGAGACGACCGTGCGCACGGAATTTGATTCTTCCCAATATCTCATGAGTGAGCTCATGTCTTCCGGTTCAGTAACTGAACCTGTATGATCCCTTTGAGAGATCGTATTACTCATATGCCCTTATATGCACACCAGTGCGCCGGTGTGTAGACCTTGATTAGGTCATCAACCTATTGGTCTGCCAAATGTACATACTTAGACATATAGCAACACATCTGTCTCCGGTCAGAGGATGCGTGCCTATATCATGACAGCATACGATATAGGACTTTGGTTATCTCGATCTCGTTAAGTCAACTCTTTGACCTAACTAATCTGACACCTCCAAATCTCTATTCCTATGCAGAGGACCTGCATCAAGAGGTCGGTCAGATATCAGCCTTTAGAGAAAGGATTGCCATCTCCTTCTCAGGCTGGAGATCATCTCTTAACGATCATTTGACGGTGCTCGATGAGTCCTCAATCTAACTCATTTGATATTCATCTAAGCACCAGCCTCTATGATTCAATAATTGAATCAACAGCTGTATGATCATCAAGATGGCCATGGTACATAACCCTAATTGTACTAAGGGACCTATTATGCAAATTATGTATTCTTCATTTCAGATTAAGGAGTGAATTGCAATAACATTTATTGCATAATGGCTCGCCGTGGGCTCGCATTTCCAACAATCTCCCACTAGCCCAAAGAGCCACTAATGGGCTAATCATTTAAACCCGCACTCATGTGACAATCATAGGCTATTTAGAAAATAGCTAGGTAAGCTGATCAGTCACTCTGTTCCTGCGAGACTATGCCAAGTCCTTTTACGGCACTTGCATATCCCCAGTAACAGTGCTCGCATCTAATGCGAATGTTGCATCTCATGCAACCAATACTCAATCTAGTTGGTTACAGTATCTCTGACATCATAACCAATATCCCCATAATCCTTATTAGAATACCTTCATTCCCGCAGATCTCTATCTCCTAAGGTATCTAAAGTTTAGACCTTTATAGATCACTATCTACATGGTCTTAAACTTTTGAAGATAAGACTTTGAGATTACTATCTCAAAAATCTCCTCATCTATGAAGATTTTGTTATTACTTCAATAAGGTGTTTTATCTCTACAGTAGGATTAGTAACAGTTTACTACTCCCACTGCATGACAGACATCTGGTATTTGTACACTCTAGCATACACTCAGCTTCTCGTAGCTAATGCACAAGTGCAAGTAGTTGTAGCATTTACTTCCTCAACTCTTTGAGGTGCTATCCCTTAAGATAGGTCAGTACCATATCTTAAGGGTTAAAAGCCTTTCTTGGAATTTCTATGAATAGAATATGTCCAAGGTATACTACAAATGTGACAGTCCAATTATCCTCTTCTCTTGGCTTCTGAACAACTTCAGAACTAAGATCTAAGAGGTATCTTTGAAATCATATTTCAAGATATGGAATAACCAGAGAACAAAACACTTATTATTATCCTTATATCATTTTAAATGATCAGGATATCATCTACATTCAGCAAGATGAACACAAAGGCACTCCCACTAAGCTTCACATGGCTCATCAAGATTCTATCTGAAATCATAACAATTATAATTCCATCAAATCTTATGGTCTAACTTCAAGAAGCTTATTTGAGTCCATAGATGGATTCCTTAGCTTCTACACCTTGCTTTCCTCAACCATGAAGCCCTGGGGCTACTTTATGTGAATATCCTCAAAGAGGTATTCGTAGAGGAATGCAATATTGACTTACATCTTGAAGATGCAATAGTCAAGTTGTGTAGCTAAGGTTAGCAATATTCTGATGATTTTAAGCATGGTCACCGAAGAGCAAGTCTCATTGCAAGCAATGTCTTCTCTTCCGGTGTGTGGCTCATGGCTACGAACCGTGCTTTGAAGGTCTCTACCTTCTCATCAGGTTCCCTTTCTCTTGAAGATCCATTTACACCTTTACAGGTTTTACCCATATAGGTGGATCCACGAGGGTCCATATACAACACTTGCATATGAAGTCTACATTAGACTTTCATTGCTAACATCCATCTATCCATGCTATGATCTTCAGAAGCTTCATCACATGAAGTTCAATCATTGTCAGATTTCTCTGACACATGGAATCCATCCTCAAACTCATTTGAAGAGGTATCAGTGTTTCATTTTTAGTTGTCCTCTTAGTTTCCAATTTCAGGAGCCTCATTATCTTCTCAAGATAAATGAGTTCCTACACTTCATTTTCATCTTGATTCTCAAGAGTCTCAACCTCTAAGAATCATATTCTCAGAGATGAGATACTTAGAATCTCAAGGTCATAAAGTAGGTATCCAATACCATCCTTTATTTTTCTAATGAAGTAGCACTCTCAAGTGCTAGATTCCAGCTTGCATGCATGGAATCATATTAAGCATATATACTGTAGTCTCTTCTACACATATATACCTGGAAACTAAGGGATAATTATGCTAAAATTCATCATTGATAAGATCATGTCACACATGATCCAATTGTATCTACCTATAACTCTATTGAGTTAAGGTGTGTTAGGAGGATTGAGATAGAAATGATATTCATATCTCTATAAGGTATTCTTTGAATTTATCTAACAGGTACTTGTTACCTAGATTAGATCAAATTCATTTTATCTTCCTTCAAACTTTGGTTCTAAACCAAAAATAATGAAATCTTTGAACATTTCAAAGGTTTCTTAGGTGAAGAGAAGAAATCTCATATCATACATAATCATCAACAGATATCACATATCCATAATGTTTACTATGATATAGATGATCTACATACATCAATATGCATGAGATCCTGAATACCTTGGCATCTTACACCTTTCTCTAAGAAGGGTGTATTGGACATTTTACTTTGAATACAATATTCATAAGTATGTAAGTTTTGAAATTTTAGACATTCTAAAGTTTCATCTCTTACTGGTCTCTTGATCAAATCAATAGACAAATGTCCAAGGCTTGATGCTAGATCATTGTCAAATGATCTTCATCCTCCTATTGATCTTAAGGTTTAATTTCAGTATTTAGAAATGTTAATGAACCATTCATTAATTTTCTAATTTAGTGAAGTCCACTAGATTATTAGATTACTATCTGAAATATATACATCATAACTCTTTATGATAGTTCTATCTCAGATTCATGTTCATTTCTAACATTTAGAAACAAACAATGAGTGTATTCTTATATCTAGGTCATAGAGACATTCTCTAAGACTAAGGATTCTCCCACTGAAATTAACAAGTCTATCAATCCAACAGAGATTGTTGCAACAATTGCATCAATATCCATGTGGATAACTATAAACCTTTAAGATCAAATTTTCCAGTCTTCTAAAACATATGCAACCTATTGCAAATGTCATCAGAAGATTTAGATACAATTATTTGACTTTATCTTATCAATGATTTATGTAGATTAATCCGATGCTCCATCCGAGTCCTTCTCTAAGGATTCTAGATAGACTTGATAGTCATACTATCAACACATCAACTTATTGCAGTATTGGCATTCATCCAACTCTTCGGATGACATATGGAAGTCATAGATGTATAGTCAACTCTTTGACCATACTTCTTACTCGGGTCCAACCCATGCTTCCACTGCGCTCCCTTTATCTATAAGCAACCATTGCTTAAGACTAAGGATCTCTTATGTAAGAGCATTTCAACATTTATACATGCTTCATTAAATTCATACAATATGAATATTATGAAGCTTCATGAATGACCAGAGTATAGATAGTAGAATGATGACACTCATCATCTACATCCATCTAAACTCTTAAAACATAGGTTCAGGTAGGTACTCAAACAATTTGAATACATCATCTCTTATAGAGCCACCATTCTGCATGATGCAGTGAACCATCTCATTCATGTTAAATGTCAAGAGCACATATGTATGCCAGAATATCTTCATTAATTTTATAAGGATTATTTGACAATTACGATCACCATCGACAGGTCACTTCCAAAGTACATCCGATGAGAGATCAAGACTATAGAGACACACAAACCCTAGGGTTGTAGTCCTATTATCTATTTAATTGTCATTCCTCAATATTATGAGGAAACTTGCACATTGCAACCACATACATTATGTGTCCAATTGCAAGTACAATATCTGGATCATGAGTCCAATCCATGATATTTTACTGGTTATTATTGAGTATATCATTGAGTGGGTTTTAATGAAGGATTATCTGAAATAAGAAATTTGCATAAATATATAAATATATATATATATATTACTTTGATTTAGGATTTTTTATATCAAAGTTGTCTTGTCTTTGTCAACACTGAAAGTTCATTCCCTTAATCACTTTCAATGTAAGAGATATACTTACCATTATATCTCAACAAGATCTGGGATCTCCTTCCTTATCTTTGTTACATCCCAATAATATGAGAATCTGCAACTCGGATAAAAAGAAGCGGGAACACATTCCGCTTTGCAAGTCCAACTTGCATCTCCCAATTCGGTCTTTAACACCCGAGCCCACCACCCCTAAGGCGATGTTGACCCGTCGTTAATTGGACCAACCGTCAACAGGAATAGTACTCGCTATACGCAATCCAATATCGCCCCAATAATATGAGCATCCGATATTGGGGTCACTACATATACGGCCTTACTCTTTCGAGAAGCAAAGAGTCCGATCCAGATGCGCTTGCATACAGGAGCTGTCACTTCGGACAGGCGTCTCCCACATACAATCCCTGGCGACGGAACCCTTCGCCTTGACGGGAGACCATGGATGTCACTTATGTGATCCTCCACCTCATATTCAAATTTTAATTAATTATCGTGAATCACATTCACATAATTAATTCTTCCAAGGGAATTATTAACTCTAATAATATTAGAGTATTTCAATCTTAATTGGATTCCAATTAATCTAATCATATTAAATTAATGATCCAATTAATATCCAACAAACATTTTAATAGTTACTTGAATAATGGTATTATCTCAAATACGTATTATTTCGAATTTTAATAATTAGAAAAATACATCTTAATCCCTCGGACATTATCCCGGCCCTACCCGCTGTCATGGCCAGTACCGACGAGAGTGGGACGGACCACATACGTTGCAACCCGCAACCCCAATGCTCTCCGACTAGGCACCATATCCGCCTCGGGAAAGGATAATGCCAAATTGATTAATTTGTACTTGAGATGATCATCGGTTCTTCAACCTAAATTGTACCATATAGTAATAATCAAAATATTTTGATTAACATTATAATGATATTTGCTAAACAAATCCCAAGTCATATTCAAGCAACATGTTTGTTGGAATGTTGATCATGTAGATCATGTAACCAATCTTGATCTAGATCACATCTAATCATTTATGGTTAGGGCAAAGTCATTTAAGGACATAATTATCATTAAATATTTCATAAATATTTATGCATAATTATTCCAGGAAATTAAACAATTTAATTTCACTAATTAATTAAATGACAATCACTAGGTTCTTGATTAGGAAAGTATTTTCAGCAGTGACCCTCACTTACTAAAAATACCATATCTCAATCAATTTAAATCCAAATTAAGCAAAGTAAATTTCTAAAGTTTGCTAACTTGATTTACAACAGAACCCAAGTGATTTGCCATTTCAAGGCGTTTCAAATCCGCAATTAACATCTTAATTACGTCATGATCCGCAGTCCCCGAAACAGTGGATACATGTTCACTAAAATGAGCATATCTAGAGCAAACGGAATCGAAATCACGCAAACTCAGATCCTACGGTTTCCTTATTTAATGGGGAATAAAATCTAAATAATATTTTCGTGTTTAAACAATTTAAACAGTGTCGAAAATAATATCAAAACAGAGATGCGAAAATGAAATGCAAGAAAACTTTCGCAAACCCTAATGAACCCAAGTCGTCCTCGGTTTATGGATCGTATCCAAAACCACTGACCTAAGGCTCTGATACCACTTGAAGGATATGGTTAGATCCTTAAGTGCATCACGGAAGCGTGATCGTCGTATCGAATACGACGAAGAACGACTAGTCGCACTAGTTGTTCTATGCAGCGGAAATTAAAAATTTTCATGCGACGAAACCACATGATCCAAGAACACTTCTCGGATCGTTTCGTCTAAACCACAAACAAGTATTAGGTTTACCTCTTGAAGCGTGGTTGCGATCAAGTCTCTAAACGAAGAGACCTCCTGTCTCAAGTCCGATCCGTCGGAGGAGACGCTTGTGAGCGCGGGGATGAACCGCGTGCTTCTCGCAATCCATGTTGATGATCCAAGCGGCGGATCTCCTGATCTCGACACACGAGATCCGATGTCTTCTTCACGAGCGGGGCGCACCGAAGGAGACGGAGATCCACGAGCAAACCATCGGGCAGCATAACGACGATGCCGCGGCGATGGAGAACCTCTCTAGGGCATCCATGGTGGACGGCCACATGAGAGAGATGGAGAGAGGACGTGTAGAGAGAATGAGAGAGAGAGAGAGATTTGTTGCCTCAACTTATGTGTCAAGAAGAGTAATGGGGTGCCTCTCCTTATATAGGGTTTTGGGATCCATGGATCTCAATCCATGTGTCAACACAAATCCAATGGTCCACATTAATTTGTGTTTCTTTCAATGGTCATGATTTGTTGCTAAAAACACAACAACAATTAATTTAATTTAAATTAAATATATGTTGATAAATCAACACAATTTAATTACAAAATTAAATCATCAATACATGGAGATAATGAAAGGAGAGAAAGCCTCCTTCCATGTGGAGAGGGGGGACGGCCTCCCTTTCCTAATGGGAGTGGTGGCCGTCCACCCTCCTCCATTAGGAAGGTGGCTATTTCACCTTTTATGTAATCTCCATTATTTGCAACAACTTTTGTTGCAAATTATTTCACAAAAAATAAATCCAATTTATTTTGTGAACATTGCAATCATGCCATTGAAAAATTGTGAATCACATTCACAACCCAAAACAAAATGTAAATTACATTTTCAATTTGATGTCCAATGTGAATCCAATTCACATTAACATTTAATTAACAAATGTAAATTACAAATAGCTCTCTCTTATATATATATGACTAATATGGATATTGCTATCCACATTATTCATAGCCATGATAATTAAATCATATTTAATCATCTTGGATCTCTATTCTCTTGTGTCCAAATAATATGAATCACATTCACATTATTTACATCTTTGATAATTAAATCTCATTTAATTATCTAAGATAACTCTCTTTATAATATGAATCAAATTCATATTACTCATGATAATTAAATCACATTCAATTATCCATTTTCTCAATGCTCGGATACATATATCAACAATAGAATTATCCATGAACTCCTTCAAGGATAATGCGCTTTCTCCGCAGATACTTGGAGATAAGGACAGGGCGATTGTATTGTTCCACGTATAGTGACATGGATATTTGAGATCGTATCTCAAATCCAGATCGCGGGCCTCCCATAGATGCTTGATTAAATCAAGACCGTAAATCTAATCTTCTCATTGTATCTGAATCACATTCAGATCAATGTCCAATACTTGGACCAAGATCAGATCACTTCTCTACAGAGAGGAGTCACTAAAATCCAGACCCGTTTCATCACTCCCTAGGAATGGAAGCGTCATGGTTATACAATCGTTTATGATCACATCACCCTCAGGTATTCCCAATACCTGTACATCCTGCATACTGGAAGACTCAGACTAAAACCGAAGTATTCGATCAACTTTATACTGTCTACTTCATGGTTTTATCAGTAAGTTTCTCATTCGATCATTGGGAGTCGGTATCGATCATATACTTTCCAAAAGCATATATCATACCTAGGTCTTGATCATATACTTTCCAAAAGTATATATCAAACCTACAAATTCAGTCAAGCTTCCAAAGCGAGACGACCGTGCGCACGAAATTTGATTCTTCCCAATATCTCATGAGTGAGCTCATGTCTTCTGGTTCAGTAACTGAACCTGTATGATCCCTTTGAGAGATCGTATTACTCATATGCCCTTATATGCACACCAGCGCGCCGGTGTGTAGACCTTGATTAGGTCATCAACCTATTGGTCTGCCAAATGTACATACTTAGACATATAGCAACACATCTGTCTCCGGTCAGAGGATGCGTGCCTATATCATGACAGCATACGATATAGGACTTTGGTTATCTCGATCTCGTTAAGTCAACTCTTTGACCTAACTAATCTGACACCTCCGAATCTCTATTCCTATGCAGAGGACCTGCATCAAGAGGTCGGTCAGATATCAGCCTTTAGAGAAAGGATTGCCATCTCCTTCTCAGGCTGGAGATCATCTCTTAACGATCATTTGACGGTGCTCGATGAGTCCTCAATCTAACTCATTTGATATTCATCTAAGCACCAGCCTCTATGATTCAATAATTGAATCAACAGCTGTATGATCATCAAGATGGCCATGGTACATAACCCTAATTGTACTAAGGGACCAATTATGCAAATTATGTATTCTTCATTTCAGATTAAGGAGTGAATTGCAATAACATTTATTGCATAATGGCTCGCCGTGGGCTCGCATTTCCAACAATCTCCCACTAGCCTAAAGAGCCACTAATGGGCTAATCATTTAAACCCGCACTCATGTGACAATCATAGGCTATTTAGAAAATAGCTAGGTAAGCTGATCAGTCACTCTGTTCCCGCGAGACTATGCCAAGTCCTTTTACGGCACTTGCATATCCCCAGTAACAGTGCTCGCATCTAATGCGAATGTTGCATCTCATGCAACCAATACTCAATCTAGTTGGTTACATTATCTCTGACATCATAACCAGTATCCCCATAATCCTTATTAGAATACCTTCATTCCCGGAGATCTCTATCTCCTAAGGTATCTAAAGTTTAGACCTTTATAGATCACTATCTACATGGTCTTAAACTTTTGAAGATAAGACTTTGAGATTACTATCTCAAAAATCTCCTCATCTATGAAGATTTTGTTATTACTGCAATAAGGTGTTTTATCTCTACAGTAGGATTAGTAACAGTTTACTACTCCCACTGCATGACAGACATCTGGTATTTGTACACTCTAGCATACACTCAGCTTCTCGTAGCTAATGCACAAGTGCAAGTAGTTGTAGCATTTACTTCCTCAACTCTTTGAGGTGCTATCCCTTAAGATAGGTCAGTACCATATCTTAAGGGTTAGAAGCCTTTCTTGGAATTTCTATGAATAGAATATGTCCAAGGTATACTACAAATGTGACAGTCCAATTATCCTCTTCTCTTGGCTTCTGAACAACTTCAGAACTAAGATCTAAGAGGTATCTTTGAAATCATATTTCAAGATATGGAATAACCAGAGAACAAAACACTTATTATTATCCTTATATCATTTTAAATGATCAGGATATCATCTACATTCAGCAAGATGAACACAAAGGCACTCCCACTAAGCTTCACATGGCTCATCAAGATTCTATCTGAAATCATAACAATTATAATTCCATCAAATCTTATGGTCTAACTTCAAGAAGCTTATTTGAGTCCATAGATGGATTCCTTAGCTTCTACACCTTGCTTTCCTCAACCATGAAGCCCTGGGGCTACTTTATGTGAATATCCTCAAAGAGGTATTCGTAGAGGAATGCAATATTGACTTACATCTTGAAGATGCAATAGTCAAGTTGTGTAGCTAAGGTTAGCAATATTCTGATGATTTTAAGCATGGTCACCGAAGAGCAAGTCTCATTGCAAGCAATGTCTTCTCTTCCGGTGTGTGGCTCATGGCTACGAACCGTGCTTTGAAGGTCTCTACCTTCTCATCAGGTTCCCTTTCTCTTGAAGATCCATTTACACCTTTACAGGTTTTACCCATATAGGTGGATCCACGAGGGTCCATATACAACACTTGCATATGAAGTCTACATTAGACTTTCATTGCTAACATCCATCTATCCATGCTATGATCTTCAGAAGCTTCATCACATGAAGTTCAATCATTGTCAGATTTCTCTGACACATGGAATCCATCCTCAAACTCATTTGAAGAGGTATCAGTGTTTCATTTTTAGTTGTACTCTTAGTTTCCAATTTCAGGAGCCTCATTATCTTCTCAAGATAAATGAGTTCCTACACTTCATTTTCATCTTGATTCTCAAGAGTCTCAACCTCTAAGAATCATATTCTCAGAGATGAGATACTTAGAATCTCAAGGTCATAAAGTAGGTATCCAATACCATCCTTTATTTTTCTAATGAAGTAGCACTCTCAAGTGCTAGATTCCAGCTTGCATGCATGGAATCATATTAAGCATATATACTGTAGTCTCTTCTACACATATATACCTGGAAACTAAGGGATAATTATGCTAAAATTCATCATTGATAAGATCATGTCACACATGATCCAATTGTATCTACCTATAACTCTATTGAGTTAAGGTGTGTTAGGAGGATTGAGATAGAAATGATATTCATATCTCTATAAGGTATTCTTTGAATTTATCTAACAGGTACTTGTTACCTAGATTAGATCAAATTCATTTTATCTTCCTTCAAACTTTGGTTCTAAACCAAAAATAATGAAATCTTTGAACATTTCAAAGGTTTCTTAGGTGAAGAGAAGAAATCTCATATCATACATAATCATCAACAGATATCACATATCCATAATGTTTACTATGATATAGATGATCTACATACATCAATATGCATGAGATCCTGAATACCTTGGCATCTTACACCTTTCTCTAAGAAGGGTGTATTGGACATTTTACTTTGAATACAATATTCATAAGTATGTAAGTTTTGAAATTTTAGACATTCTAAAGTTTCATCTCTTACTGGTCTCTTGATCAAATCAATAGATAAATGTCCAAGGCTTGATGCTAGATCATTGTCAAATGATCTTCATCCTCCTATTGATCTTAAGGTTTAATTTCAGTATTTAGAAATGTTAATGAACCATTCATTAATTTTCTAATTTAGTGAAGTCCACTAGATTATTAGATTACTATCTGAAATATATACATCATAACTCTTTATGATAGTTCTATCTCAGATTCATGTTCATTTCTAACATTTAGAAACAAACAATGAGTGTATTCTTATATCTAGGTAATAGAGACATTCTCTAAGACTAAGGATTCTCCCACTGAAATTAACAAGTCTATCAATCCAACAGAGATTGTTGCAACAATTGCGTCAATATCCATGTGGATAACTATAAACCTTTAAGATCAAATTTTCCAGTCTTCTAAAACATATGCAACCTATTGCAAATGTCATCAGAAGATTTAGATACAATTATTTGACTTTATCTTATCAATGATTTATGTAGATTAATCCGATGCTCCATCCGAGTCCTTCTCTAAGGATTATAGATAGACTTGATAGTCATACTATCAACACATCAACTTATTGCAGTATTGGCATTCATCCAACTCTTCGGATGATATATGGAAGTCATAGATGTATAGTCAACTCTTTGACCATACTTCTTACTCGGGTCCAACCCATGCTTCCACTGCGCTCCCTTTATCTATAAGCAACCATTGCTTAAGACTAAGGATCTCTTATGTAAGAGCATTTCAACATTTATACATGCTTCATTAAATTCATACAATATGAATATTATGAAGCTTCATGAATGACCAGAGTATAGATAGTAGAATGATGACACTCATCATCTACATCCATCTAAACTCTTAAAACATAGGTTCAGGTAGGTACTCAAACAATTTGAATACATCATCTCTTATAGAGCCACCATTCTGCATGATGCAGTGAACCATCTCATTCATGTTAAATGTCAAGAGCACATATGTATGCCAGAATATCTTCATTAATTTTATAAGGATTATTTGACAATTACGATCACCATCGACAGGTCACTTCCAAAGTACATCCGATGAGAGATCAAGACTATAGAGACACACAAACCCTAGGGTTGTAGTCCTATTATCTATTTAATTGTCATTCCTCAATATTATGAGGAAACTTGCACATTGCAACCACATACATTATGTGTCCAATTGCAAGTACAATATCTGGATCATGAGTCCAATCCATGATATTTTACTGGTTATTATTGAGTATATCATTGAGTGGGTTTTAATGAAGGATTATCTGAAATAAGAAATTTGCATAAATATATAAATATATATATATTACTTTGATTTAGGATTTTTTATATCAAAGTTGTCTTGTCTTTGTCAACACTGAAAGTTCATTCCCTTAATCACTTTCAATGTAAGAGATATACTTACCATTATATCTCAACAAGATCTGGGATCTCCTTCCTTATCTTTGTTACATCCCAATAATATGAGAATCTGCAACTCGGATAAAAAGAAGCGGGAACACATTCCGCTTTGCAAGTCCAACTTGCATCTCCCAATTCGGTCTTTAACACCCGAGCCCACCACCCCTAAGGCGATGTTGACCCGTCGTTAATTGGACCAACCGTCAACAGGAATAGTACTCGCTATACGCAATCCAATATCGCCCCAATAATATGAGGATCCGATATTGGGGTCACTATGTATACGGCCTTACTCTTTCGAGAAGCAAAGAGTCCGATCCAGATGCGCTTGCATACAGGAGCTGTCACTTCGGACAGGCGTCTCCCACATACAATCCCTGGCGACGGAACCCTTCGCCTTGACGGGAGACCATGGATGTCACTTATGTGATCCTCCACCTCATATTCAAATTTTAATTAATTATCGTGAATCACATTCACATAATTAATTCTTCCAAGGGAATTATTAACTCTAATAATATTAGAGTATTTCAATCTTAATTGGATTCCAATTAATCTAATCATATTAAATTAATGATCCAATTAATATCCAACAAACATTTTAATAGTTACTTGAATAATGGTATTATCTCAAATACGTATTATTTCGAATTTTAATAATTAGAAAAATACATCTTAATCCCTCGGACATTATCCCGGCCCTACCCGCTGTCATGGCCAGTACCGACGAGAGTGGGACGGACCACATACGTTGCAACCCGCAACCCCCAATGCTCTCCGACTAGGCACCATATCCGCCTCGGGAAAGGATAATGCCAAATTGATTAATTTGTACTTGAGATGATCATCGGTTCTTCAACCGAAATTGTACCATATAGTAATAATCAAAATATTTTGATTAACATTATAATGAGATTTGCTAAACAAATCCCAAGTCCTATTAAGGCAACATGTTTGTTGGAATGTTGATCATGTAGATCATGTAACCAATCTTGATCTAGATCACATCTAATCATTTGTTGGTTAGGGCAAAGTCATTTAAGGACATAATTATCATTAAATATTTCATAAATATTTATGCATAATTATTCCAGGAAAATTAAACAATTAATTTCACTAATTAATTAAATGACAATCACTAGGTTCTTGATTAGAAAGTATTTTCAGCAGTGACCCTCACTTACTAAAAATACCATATCTCAATCAATTTTAAATCCAAATTAAGCAAAGTAATTTCTAAAGTTTGCTAACTTGATTTACAACAGAACCAAGTGATTTGCCATTTCAAGGCGTTTCAAATCCGCAATTAACATCTTAATTACGTCATGATCCGCAGTCCCCGAAACAGTGGATACATGTTCACTAAAATGAGCATATCTAGAGCAAACGGAATCGAAATCACGCAAACTCAGATCCTACGGTTTCCTTATTTAATGGGGAATAAAATCTAAATAATATTTTCGTGTTTAAACAATTTAAACAGTGTCGAAAATAATATCAAAACAGAGATGCGAAAATGAAATGCAAGAAAACTTTCGCAAACCCTAATGAACCCAAGTCGTCCTCGGTTTATGGATCGTATCCAAAACCACCGACCTAAGGCTCTGATACCACTTGAAGGATATGGTTAGATCCTTAAGTGCATCACGGAAGCGTGATCGTCGTATCGAATACGACGAAGAACGACTAGTCGCACTAGTTGTTCTATGCAGCAGAAATTAAAAATTTTCATGCGACGAAACCACATGATCCAAGAACACTTCTCGGATCGTTTCGTCTAAACCACAAACAAGTATTAGGTTTACCTCTTGAAGCGTGGTTGCGATCAAGTCTCTAAACGAAGAGACCTCCTGTCTCAAGTCCGATCCGTCGGAGGAGACGCTTGCGAGCGCGGGGATGAACCGCGTGCTTCTCGCAATCCATGTTGATGATCCAAGCGGCGGATCTCCTGATCTCGACACACGAGATCCGATGTCTTCTTCACGAGCGGGGCGCACTGAAGGAGACGGAGATCCACGAGCAAACCATCGGGCAGCATAACGACGATGCCGCGGCGATGGAGAACCTCTCTAGGGCATCCATGGTGGACGGCCACATGAGAGAGATGGAGAGAGGACGTGTAGAGAGAATGAGAGAGAGAGAGAGAGATTTGTTGCCTCAACTTATGTGTCAAGAAGAGTAATGGGGTGCCTCTCCTTATATAGGGTTTTGGGATCCATGGATCTCAATCCATGTGTCAACACAAATCCAATGGTCCACATTAATTTGTGTTTCTTTCAATGGTCATGATTTGTTGCTAAAAACACAACAACAATTAATTTAATTTAAATTAAATATATGTTGATAAATCAACACAATTTAATTACAAAATTAAATCATCAATACATGGAGATAATGAAAGGAGAGAAAGCCTCCTTCCATGTGGAGAGGGGGGACGGCCTCCCTTTCCTAATGGAAGTGGTGGCCGTCCACCCTCCTCCATTAGGAAGGTGGCTATTTCACCTTTTATGTAATCTCCATTATTTGCAACAACTTTTGTTGCAAATTATTTCACAAAAAATAAATCCAATTTATTTTGTGAACATTGCAATCATGCCATTGAAAAATTGTGAATCACATTCACAACCCAAAACAAAATGTAAATTACATTTTCAATTTGATGTCCAATGTGAATCCAATTCACATTAACATTTAATTAACAAATGTAAATTACAAATAGCTCTCTCTTATATATATATGACTAATATGGATATTGCTATCCACATTATTCATATCCATGATAATTAAATCATATTTAATCATCTTGGATCTCTATTCTCTTGTGTCCAAATAATATGAATCACATTCACATTATTTACATCTTTGATAATTAAATCTCATTTAATTATCTAAGATAACTCTCTTTATAATATGAATCAAATTCATATTACTCATGATAATTAAATCACATTCAATTATCCATTTTCTCAATGCTCGGATACATATATCAACAATAGAATTATCCATGAACTCCTTCAAGGATAATGCGCTTTCTCCGCAGATACTTGGAGATAAGGACAGGGCGATTGTATTGTTCCACGTATAGTGACATGGATATTTGAGATCGTATCTCAAATCCAGATCGCGGGCCTCCCATAGATGCTTGATTAAATCAAGACCGTAAATCTAATCTTCTCATTGTATCTGAATCACATTCAGATCAATGTCCAATACTTGGACCAAGATCAGATCACTTCTCTACAGAGAGGAGTCACTAAAATCCAGACCCGTTTCATCACTCCCTAGTAATGGAAGCGTCATGGTTATACAATCGTTTATGATCACATCACCCTCAGGTATTCCCAATACCTGTACATCCTGCATACTGGAAGACTCAGACTAAACCCGAAGTATTCGATCAACTTTATACTGTCTACTTCATGGTTTTATCAGTAAGTTTCTCATTCGATCATTGGGAGTCGGTATCGATCATATACTTTCCAAAAGCATATATCATACCTAGGTCTTGATCATATACTTTCCAAAAGTATATATCAAACCTACAAATTCAGTCAAGCATCCAAAGCGAGACGACCGTGCGCACGGAATTTGATTCTTCCCAATATCTCATGAGTGAGCTCATGTCTTCCGGTTCAGTAACTGAACCTGTATGATCCCTTTGAGAGATCGTATTACTCATATGTCCTTATATGCACACCAGCGCGCCGGTGTGTAGACCTTGATTAGGTCATCAACCTATTGGTCTGCCAAATGTACATACTTAGACATATAGCAACACATCTGTCTCCGGTCAGAGGATGCGTGCCTATATCATGACAACATACGATATAGGACTTTGGTTATCTCGATCTCGTTAAGTCAACTCTTTGACCTAACTAATCTGACACCTTCGAATCTCTATTCCTATGCAGAGGACCTGCATCAAGAGGTCGGTCAGATATCAGCCTTTAGAGAAAGAATTGCCATCTCCTTCTCAGGCTGGAGATCATCTCTTAACGATCATTTGACGGTGCTCGATGAGTCCTCAATCTAACTCATTTGATATTCATCTAAGCACCAGCCTCTATGATTCAATAATTGAATCAACAGCTGTATGATCATCAAGATGGCCATGGTACATAACCCTAATTGTACTAAGGGACCTATTATGCAAATTATGTATTCTTCATTTCAGATTAAGGAGTGAATTGCAATAACATTTATTGCATAATGGCTCGCCGTGGGCTCGCATTTCCAACATTCTCTGGTCCATGTCGCCTGCCATATCTGCATCAGTGTAGCCACAAAGTTTGGGATCTGACCTCCCAAACACAAGACACATACTTGAGGTCCCTCTCAAGTATCTCAAGATCCACTTCACTGCCTCCCAATGGTCCTTCCCCGAATATGACATGAACCTACTCACCACGCCCACTGAATGGGCTATGTCGGGTCTAGTGCAAACCATGGCATACATCAGGCTCCCAACTACTGACTGGTATGGGATCTTGGCAATCTCTGCTTTCTCCTCAGAAGTAGAAGGACATGACTCTTTGGTTAGCTTGAAATGAGAGGCTAAAGGTGTGCTGACAGGCTTGACATTCTTTATGTTGAACCGCTCCAACACGCGTTCAACATAGCTTTCTTGTGACAACCATAGCATGTACTTCTTCCTGTCCCTTATAATCTACATCCCAAGGATGTGACTTACCTTTCCCAAATCTTTCATCTCAAACTCCTTGGAGAGTTCCCTCTTGAGCTTTGTAATGAGATTGGAATCATGACCTACAATCAACGTCATCCACGTAGATCAAAAGAATGACGAACCTGTCATTGGGAAGACGACGAACATATACGCATGGGACAGCTGTAGTCCTCTTGAAGCCTTGCTTTCCCATGAAAGCATCAAACTTCAAGTACCATTGTCTCGGGGCTTGCTTCAAGCCATAGAGACTCTTCCTCAGCCTGCAAACCATGTGCTCTTTCCCTTTCTCCTGAAATCCCTGTGGCTGCTCCATGTAGATCTCTTCTTTCAAATCACCGTGAAGAAACGCCGTCTTCACATCCATCTGCTCCAGCTCAAGATCCATGCTAGCAACAAGTCCTAGCACCATTCTCACTGAATTCATCTTCACCATTAGGGAGAAGATCTCATCATAGTCCACTCCTTCCTTCTGGATGAATCCTTTCACTACCAATCTATCCTTGTACTTCACCTATTTGCCACTGTCATCAGACTTCAACTTGTAGACCCACTTGTTCTTCAAGGCTCTCTTCCCTTTAGGAAGCTCAACAAGGTCATAAGTGTTGTTCTTCTTGAGAGATGACATCTCTTCATTCATTGCATTCTGCCAATGACCCTTGTCCTTATGCATCTGTCCTCCTCAAAAGTGTATGGCTAACCTGCATCTGTGAGCATCACATACCTGGAAGTGGGGTAACGGGATGATGGATGGCGTGTCCTCTCAGATCTCCTGACCTGAGGCTCTGCTGCATCTGCATGTGGATGAGGCTGCTCCCCCTGCCCTAGATCCCCTGGACCTGCATCAACGGGGTCTGCACCTGGCTCATGTTGCTCTAGCTGCCCATCCTCTCCACCTGTACCCTGTACTAGAGAGGGTTCTGTGTCCTCATCACTGTCATCATCCATGAAAAACTCATATGCATCACCACTCTCAGTGGTGTCCTCAGCCAACATCTGGTTCTCATAAAAGATCACATCCCTGTGCTCGATGACTGTCTTCTTCCTTGGATCCCAAAGACGGTATCTAAACTCCTGATCTCCATAGACAAGAAAAATACAAGGCACTGCCTTGTCATCCAACTTCTTCTGCTGCTCCTGGGGTACCAATGCATAAGCCTTGCATCCAAACACCCTCAAATGAGCATATGAGGGGTCTTTCCCTATCCAAACACGCTCTGGAATCTGAAAGTCCGAAGGAACTGATGGAGATCAGTTTACCAAGTAACATGCGGTGCGAACCGCCTTAGCCCAAAAAGTCTTGGGCAACTTCGCTTTCTTCAGCATACAACGGACTCTCTCAACAATGGTCCTGTTCATCCTCTCAGCTAGACCAATGTGCTGGGGTGTACCTGGCTCTGTCCTCTCATGCCTGATGCCGTGCTCTGTACAAGAGCCTTGAAAGCTATGGGAGGTGTACTCTCCCCCATTATCCGTGCGTAGACACTTCAACAATTTTCCTGTCTCGCGCTCAACCATGGCATGAAACTTCTTGAAGCAATCAAACACCTGATCCTTCGATATCAGAATGTATACCCACACCTTCCTAGATGCATCATCAATGAAGGTGACAAAGTACCTGTTGCCTCCCAAAGAGGCCGTGTCCAAAGGACCACAAACGTCAGAATGGACCAACTGTAGAAGGTCTCCCTTCACCTTGGATCTGGCTCTGTATGGCGTACTTCTGCTCTTCCCAACCTCACATGCATCACAAGGAGACAATGTGATGTCATTGTGGTAGGGGATCAACTTTTCTTGCTCAAAAGCTGTAAGCCCTTCTGGCTCATGTGCCCAAGCCGACGGTGCCACAAATCTGAATTATCTGCCTCAGTAGCATGCAAACTGCCATCCATGACCTTCACTCTAGTCATGTAAAGTATGTGACACAACCTGCCTCTTGCCATTATGAGAGAACCCTTGCTGATCTTGCATTTGCTGTCGCCGAACTTCAGATGGTAGCCTTCACTATCTCGCTGGGAGCCAGATATAAGGCTAAGCCGCACATCTGGAACATGCCTCACATTCTGGAGTGTCATTGAGCACCCAACATCTATCTGAATGGAGATGGTGCCCATGCCAATGATCTTAGAGTAACTTTCGTTACCCATCAATACTCGCCCATAATCACCCCTAGTGTAGGTGGTGAAGAACTCCCTGTGTGGAGTCACATGATAGGAGGCAGCTGTGTCAACGACCCACTCCAAATCACTCCTTGCGTGCAAGCACTGGTCCTGGATGGTGAGAATCACCTCTTCTGCACTGTCATCTGCCACAACTGCAGCTACATTGCCATCTTCCTTTTTCTGATCCTTCTTGGCTTCAGCTTATTCTCTCTTCCAATCCCTGCAATCTCTCTTCCAGTGACCGGGTTTCTGGCAATGGTGACACTTTCCTCTGCCCTTGGACTTGTCCCTCGATTTCTGCCCCTCCTATGGCGCTCCTCTGCTGCTGGATCTTCCTCTCCTCTCAACTTCATACATATGTGAAGAGGAGGATGCCTCTCCTGAAGAGCAATGTCTAATCTCCTCATTGAGGAGACTACCCTTGACCATAACCATGGTCAACTTGCTATCCTTCACAGAGTTGCTCACGGTGACAAGTAATGTCTCCCAACTATCTGGCAAAGAACCCAATAGGAGAAGTGCCTGCAACTCGTCATCAAGTGTCAAACTCATGGATGTCAACTGGTTGATGATGCTTTGGAAGTCATTCAGATGCTCTGCCACTTTGCATCCATCCTTGTATTTCAAGTTCACAAGCTTTCTAATCAAGAAAGCCTTGTTGGTTGCGGTCTTTTGGTCATAGAGCTCGGACAACTTGTTCCACAGCTCCTTGGAATTCGTCTCCTCGGCAACATGATGGAACACAGATATGTCAAGCCACTTCCGAATGGTCCCAATGGCCCTTCGGTTCAACTTTGTTTACTCTCCTGCGGACATGTTCTCCGGCTTGGCGCTCTCTCCCTCCACCGGATCGTGGAGGTCCTTGCAATACAAGATGTCTTCCATCTTGATCTTCCAAATCTGCCAGTTGCTACTTGTGAGCTTGATCATTGTGCCTTCATCATCTTTGCCCATATTGCTCAAACCTGGCTCTGATACCACTTGTTGTGGACAATGTGGGGCGATCAACCCAGGATATATCCCCTAATACTGTCCTGCAGCAAAGATGGCACAACAAATATATGTTCCCCACACGGGAACTCAAATAGCAACAATGACAAGCACAATCACAAGCAAGCAAGCAACCACACGAGACAATGATTTTTACGTGGAAACCCTTACTCAATGTGAGCAAGGGAAAAACCACGGAGCAAGATCGGCAACGATTCCACTACGGTCAAATGAGTTGATGTCTTCCCGATTTTGTTGCCCACAAAACCAAGGTACAAACCACGAGCACAATAGGTAGTTCTTCACCAAGTAACTAACTACCCTAGGTATCTAACAATACCAAACAACGTGCTCAAAATAAGGAGATGGAGTATCTTCCCTTGTGGGCTCCCGGATGGAGACCCAAACTTGGCTTTGGCTCCTTAAGGTCGTCCCCAACGACCTCCACGATGCTCCTCTCGAGCTCGGCCAAAGAACCCGACGTTCTCCAAGCCAACCCGCTGTTGCCTTTGACCGAGTTGCTGCTGCACCTGAGCCCTAGCAGTAGCTCCTATCCCACTCGGCTTCTCTCTCTCTCGCTCTCTTGCATGGAGGAATGAAAGGGTCTGAAACCCTTGCTGCAGCCTTGCTGAAAATGAGAAGGGGAGGGCGGCACTCTCTCTGGAATCGGCTGGGATGGAAATCACGAATAGGGCTCCCTGGAATTGGGATGCAAATCTGGGAAAATATCAATGATGCCCTTCTCAAATGGGCAAATTTCGACTGCCCTCAAGTTGGGGCTGGACATTTTTGCAAGTAAACCCAACACTTTCAAGGGTTTGTGGCTTCTTATATATATAGATGAAGATGTGAAATGGAAAAGATGAAAATACAATAACACCTAATAGAGTATAGTTAATATAAGAAACGATAAAATAATAGTGTCAATAGATCTTATAGATATTAAAAAATAGATATCAAGTGAACGCATCACTTCTTTATGCGAGTTTATAGAAGCAAAGCACTTCTTCTCCATGAAGTATGAATCGATACGTTAGAACTACTTCTCCTTCTTGTGATTGTGGATAATGTGGAGATATTTTGGTTTAATTTATTTAACTTTTAAATTTCATTGATTAGGCTTTGATTTCATCAAATTTGAAAATCCCAAACATTTCTCCGATTTGACCGTTTTTTGTTTCACACGTTATATCTCTCATATCGTATCCCCATCCAATGAAATTGGATTAATGGTTGATGTTTGATTCTGATTGTAGCGAAGTAACAACCATCTTCTCCAGTCAAATTGTGGATAACATCATAGTTCTATTATCACTTCATCGCCGCAATCCTTAGCCTTCTCTTTCTCTCTCCACATGTTGTCTTCCTCCCTATGCCCTTTTTGTGCACGTCTCTCCTTTGTATGATAAAATGCTCCAGAGGAGCATATCCTTAGAATCTTCATCACCCTTTAGCGGGAGCCCCTAAAAGAGCTTGGGACTTCAACATTGTACATCAGCAGATATGGCCGCCCTGATGGCTGGTAGCGCTAGAGATTAGAACCATCAACACTATGACCCTCTATGTTTCTATGGCTCTCAACCACATCTATCATGGGCCCCGGTTGCCTTTGATGTAGCTGATATGGCCTTCACTACCAATAGGGAATTATAATGCTTAAAAAGAGCATGATTCTGCTCGTGATTTTTTCTTCTATTTAGTCGTAGTGATCACATCTCTGACCAAGATTAAACCCATGACATCTACCTCATATATATTGCTACATGAGGCTTCTGTCAAACTTTAAGGTGTAAAGACAATGCACTTGTCTCGAGCTTTTAAGGTGTACATTGGTGGTAATAAGAAGCCATGTTTACTCACAAAAGAACCTCTCAAAGTCGAGGGAAGTGATATAAATCTTAGTTGTAAGATAATTTTTAGGTTATGAATTGATTCACTAATATTATAGATCACATAACTGCAAGCAATCTTCTATACAAGGAGACATTCAAGGAGATGTGGGAGGATTTGTCTCAGATATACTAGTAGAAAATCATAAAATCCAACCTTGCTACCATCTACATGTGGATTTGTTCCATCATATTTTTTTAAAAAGAGGGGAATAAATTATATAACAAATCTTAAGAAGGGTAAAAGTGATGAAACCTCTTAATTGTACATAATTAACTAAGAAATACATCCAAAGAAGAAAATCAGGTGAACAAAACAAAAGTAAGGAGTTAAAATGAATACATATTCAATTGTGTGTATTGCACAATATTCTAATATTTATAATGAATTCATACTAACTCAAAATGACATGAAAATAACTCCAATATACATAATACTGCCCGTAATAGCTGAAAAGTTTTAAAAAATACCTACATATAAGTATTGTTGTAACATCCTTAAATTCTAATGACTAATTAAACCCAAGATGATGAACCATTAGTGAGCTTATGCTAAATTTGAGATGTTAATTGTGGCTAAGTAAGATTAGAGACTAAGGTTTGGTAGTCATTTATGGATTACTATTCATGGGTGGGCCTTGGTTGAAATTAAGAGGAGTGGGTGGGGTTATGTTGCATTTTTTTCACAAGGGAATAACTCCCCATAGGCGCCCACTGTAATCCCACTTCATCTTCTCCATCTTCCCCACTCCAAAAGCCATAACCGACCGCTCCTTCTTCTCCACCTTCTCTCCTTGATCCACCACCCAAATCTCTACCAAATTTGAGTTTCTTGGGATCAAATTAAAGCTGGGAGGAAGGAGCTTCTTCTCCACCAAGTACATGTTGAATCCAAGGCCAAGCTCGGATAAAAAATCAAGCTTTGAAGGCCGATCAAGTGACTGTTCTTCACCTTGTTCTTAAGCTCGATTGTGAGGTACAAATATACCCTTCTCTTGCTGCCATTAAGTGGATTTAAACCACCTAAAAACCCAGATCTTTGGTGGAGCATTTGTTTTGGATTTTGGTGATGATAAATTGGGTTTTTGTGGCTTCTTGTGGACGAAATTTGTGGAAGTTTCAGATCAGGTCGTGCACATTAGATCCGAGTTTATGCATGTTTTGGGGAGTTTCCTTGAGACCCTTTGGGTTATTTTACTTGCTGATTGTGTCTCCTTTAAATTTTCTTTCAATCCATGGCTTAGGTTTCGAATTTGGAGGTGGTTTTGGGGGAGAACTGGATGCTGTCCATCATGACAGTTCAGCTGAAATTTTCAAATCAGTGATCCTTCCTTGTATTTGTTTTATGCATGATTTTGTATGATCTTAAGAGCCATTTTCGTGCTCTTGGTTGCTGTTAAGATGGGCGTTATAAAACTCATGAAATTCATGCCTTTAGTTTAGGTTTTAGTGGTGATTTTGGGGGAAAATGGCTGTTGTTCGAAGACAGTTGTGGCCGAGTTTTCAGTTGTCCTCATGCATGTTAGATCCATTAGCAAGAATCAATTCGTGGTTTTTAAAACCCCAAATCATTGAGTTCTCCTCATACTGGATATGACTGGTTATATAGTAACCTAACCCCTTAGAGGAAATGGATTTTGAGTGAATAGTTGATGGTTTTGGACTGATGGTTCACTGTGATAAGTTGCTGTACATGCATGCACTTTCGTTGTTGAATGTTTGTGATTTTGAGTGCATAATAGCCACGGTTTTGTTAACCCTTAAGCATGAATTTATAGTAGATCATGTGGTGTTGGAAGCCATAAGTATGCATGAGAACTTAGAGGGTTTTGGGGCTTTGAACTGCTGTGTGTCTGTTGATATATTCATACAATACGCATAAAACTTATATGCTGAATATATGCATGTTTGGATTATGTAATGCCCTCTTAATGAACTCCTTATTGTTGGACTTTAAATATTATATATTGTTTAAATTGTTAAAGGTGAATCCCATGAAGTTGGGTGAGAAATTGAAAAAAATCAGATGCCTTAAATTACTATATGTGTTGTTGTGCATATATCAGTGCACACACATTTTTTACTGTTGTGTGATGATCTTTGGAAAGGTAGAGTCACTCTTAAGACCCATCTTAGAGTTGTGCATTAGTCCTTTATTGATACTTAGGGGGTGGACTCGAATTCTATGATACTGATTAATAAATTGGGAACAAACTTGATGATAAACCTTGGTAACTGTGTAGTACATTCATATTTCCATGGGACTAAATGTGTGTTGATGTTGGGATTTTAATAGTAAAAAGACCAAGTGCTGGGTCTTGTGAACTATAGGCTGATACATATATATATATATATATACACATATATATATCTACATGTGGGATCACACATGAAAATAAACTTTATGGAACTTGCTTTTTTTTGGTATGATTGGCTCATATTGTGGGATGTGATATTGACTTAAGAAGAATTCAGTAATATATGTAATAGCCCACAATTAGGGCAGAACGTCATGTGGTGAGTGTACTCTAATGAGTACCTGTGAGTTTGGCCACACTTATTTTTGGGTCCCTAAGTATAAGACTTGCCATCTGACTCTAAGTAAGATAAGGAGTTTAACTCCTCCAATCTATGAATTGATTCCTTGTTGCCTTAAGGTCTTTCTCTAGTTTGTAGCCAAGATCCTAGGATAAGATGTTCATCAGTGGGAGATGAAAGATAGACTAATAGTAGGTCTGTATCCCTGACCTTGGATTAATTGAAGTTCTTATAGAACAAGTTCGATCTATGACCGATAACTTGTAGATGTGAAACAAATCAGAGAAACCGTAGACACTTAGGGTGAAATATGGTAATAAATGATTTGGTGATGTCACATTTGGCCAGTCATGGAATTTTATACTCCGACTGTGCGAGGGTGCGGTGACCCTCACCTGAGCAGGAGATGAGGTCGCTCAGGCTTGGGTAGCGGACATTGAGAGCTTGGGTCCAGGATCCCAGTCCTTTTCACGTGTTTTCTTCGAGCCGGCTCAGTTTTTGCGCTTCTTTGGGATCTACGAGTTGTCTAGACCATTCCGCTGACCCGTTGGTTTTTCTTTGAGAGCCTAGGTTGGGGGCTCTCTGCTGTTAGTTACGAGCTCGTCTGGTTTTTACTTAGCTCTTCTCCTTCGGGAGTTGAGCAACGAGAGAGGAAGTCGGGTCCGGCAGGCTTACCTCTTCTCTTTCCTGCCTCTAGTGGCGTAGTAGTCGTACTAACACTGCCTTTCCCTTGGACCACACTTCCACTGGGATTGGCGAGAGCAGACGAATCCCTTTAGGGGTTTCCTCACCGCTGAGATTATAACCTTTCCGCCAGATTGGTGTCTTAGTGATGGGGTAGTAATCGATAGACATGTGACAGTTCACCAATTACCCAGTAAAGATTCCCCATTAAACACTAATGACCCCTTTAATTACCTTTCCGCCAGGCTGGTGTCCTGGTGATGGGGTAATGGTTAATAGACACTGAGGATTTCACTTACCTTTTCGCCAGGCTGTGACCTTGTGATGGGGTAAGAGATGAGTGACTTTTCTGCTTGGGGACTAGTGACGACAGTTCCGTTAGTAGAGGCTAACGAGGGTTGGGTGTTGAGAGAGTTATGAGTACGGTTCCTCTTATACACCTTCGTGAGCGAGCTATCACACGTGTCGACCAAGGATCAATGAAAGTTGAGAGAACAAGCTAGAAGGAGTGTTGGGAACTTAGTTAGGATGCAAGACACCACCGCATGCCTACGGAGGCACCCCAACCCTGAGGCGTACATCATACTTCAGAGTCATAGTGTGAGGTTCAACCTGGACTTTGAAGTCCTATCCAGATGTCGAGGTCCTAACCGGACCAAGACCACAGACTTACTTCTAGGCTTGAGTTGTTGTTGGGTTAGTTCCATTGATCGAGGGAGACACGATGTGGTAGTGAGCGAGTGTATTCTTGTTAGACTTCAGAAAGCAAGTAAATAATTTAAAAGAATTAATTAACCCACTTTTATTTGCTAGCTTCTTTTGTGCACTACAGTTACCTTACGGTTTTCTAGCTGTTCTAGTCTGTGCTTACTACCTTTCTTAATAGAACTGTGTAGAATTTGGACTCGACAACTTTGTGACAGATACTTTCTTATTCCCTTTCTACTTGTGGCAAGCAAGGGCCCAACGACCGAGTAGCCGACGTATTTTGGGCTGCTGTTGTTTCTTTTTGGTGCTACACATTCAGAGCAGGTATACCCTTTTGGAGCTCATTAGACAGTTGTTAGTTGTGCTTTCTTTTGTAGCCTGATTTTTGGGATATTTACATGTATGTTGAATGTTGTGGAACTTCAGCATGTTATATGAATGAAATGAAAATGAATGGATATCCTTTTTGTTAAGTTCTGGTGTACTACTACTTCTGCTTTTAGTTTTCTTGTGGTTGCTTGCTTAGCGAGATTTAAATCTTGTGAATGTCATGTTTAAAAAGCAAAAAATTTCCTCAGGTTTTCGTAACAACGGATTAACTCTAAGCTGATTAAGAAGGCAAATGACGTGTTTGACGGGTAACCTAAGGTCCTCAGGAGGACAGGGTGTCACAGGTTGGTATCAGAGCAGAGTTACCCTGATACACGCATCCACATAACTTAATAGCGAGAGTCTTCTGATATCTCACGAAACCGAATGGGGAAAATTTTTGACATTCATAAGATTTATGTAACAACAAGTCACCAGAACATTGCATTCATATAAGTATCCTAAGAGGAGAAATAGTACAACTGATTATTTCCTAAAGTGTGCTTAACTATGCTATGATCCAATACAGGGAGGATTAGCATGGCACCACGAGTAGCTCATGATCAGCCAGGAGAGATGGCACATGTACTAGCTGCACTAGCTGATCTGCAACAGACACATCATCAGATACTTGCCCAGCAGACTGAGTTAGCAGAGCGACAGACTGGGATGGAGCTGAGGGTGGAGGAGCTCTCTGACTCCTCATACCACCCGTCCAGGGATTAATCCGCTAGAGCCGAGCATCTGTTCTATGAGGAGATTCCCCAGCATTCCGAGGCAGATATTCTGAGGGAGTCGGGAGCCGACAGAGCTGAGGAAGGCCAAGGGACTGCAGCAGGAGTAGAGGTGACAGGGTTTGTTCTTCCTACTGCACCGAGACACCATGATGTCTTCACATCCTACCAGAGAGCTGGAGTACCCAGGTTCCAGGGCACGGGTACGTCTGACGAGGCTGAGCAGTGGCTCAAGACAGTGATGAAGGTGTTCAGGATGATACAGACACCACCAGAGTCGTGGTTACCCTTTGCAGAATTCTCACTTACTGGGTTTGCAGAGCGCTGGTGGGAGGCTACTGTGTCCGAGATGGGGCGTGTGCCGACTTGGACAGACTTTGAGACCCACTTCAGAGGCCACTTCTTCTCAGGGAAGTGGAAGGAGACACAACGCAGGTTGTTTGCAGAGCTGAGACAGGGCAGGATGATAGCGCGAGAGTACTTTGTAAACTTCACAGAGTTGCCATGCCACACATCTTCTGCAGCTGCTTTTCCAGATGAGAATCTGGAGAAGTTTGTTCGTGGCATGAGGGAGGACGTTCAGGAAAAGTTGGCAGGGTTGAGACTGACCACCATTGCTGAGGTTACTCATGCAGTAGAGAGGATTGAGGACGTCCGCGAGAGGCATTTTGGGAGTACTTTTAGACCGCCACCAGTACCACCGAGGTCGTCTGGACCTACTCGGCGACAGTTCCAGCCACAACGGTCAGCACGACGCTTTCGTCCGACAGGGACGGTTTCTTCTGGAAGTGTTCGCTCGACCCCCATGACTATTTTGGGAGGAGCACTGGCCAGTAAAGGTTTTGAGGCAGCGCGACCATCTGGGTCGCAGAGGTTTGGAGCACAGAGCGCGAGACCCGCAGAGAGTGCCGGTCCATCTTCTACGCCGAGCAGGGCGATCAGGTGCTACCAGTGCTAGTAGATGGGACATGTCATGTCCCACTGTCCACAACTACAGACTCCACCACCTCCACCTCCACCACGTTCGAGAGTTACCGAGAGGAGCTTCCGGTAGAGAGATCAGCAGAGACCAGCTCAGAGCGCAGCAGGATCCAGTACCGGATCTGCACGACAAGGACAAATTCATGCAGTTACAGCTGAGCAGGCATGGTCCGCGGCCACGGTCGTGAAAGGTATGGTTTCAGTTTCGAGCCATCTTTTTCACGTGTTGTTTGATTCCAGTGCTACCCACTCGTTTCTTGCTGTGAGGTTACTAGCTACATTGGGTAGAGTCACGGAGGATGTAGATCCTCCATTTCTCATTCGAGGGCCTGGCGGACAGTTATTCGTGATTTCAGAGATAGTTAGAGGGTTACCAGTGTCCATAGGCGGTCATGAAATGACTGCAAACTGCCTTCTGCTACAGCTTGTTGAGTTCGACATGATTTTGGGCATGGATTGGTTGTCTACACATCACGCCTTAGTCGGCTGTTACAGGAAGACTGTTGTCTTCAGGATCCCTGGCTTGACAGAGTTCACTTTTGAGGGGACATTGCAAGACTCCAGGATGGAGTATATTTCAGTCCTGAGAGCACAGTGATTGGTTGATCAGGGATGCGACACTTTTCTGGCTTTTATTCAGGAGGTTACAGATAGAGAGCGGATGGCTCAGGACATTAGAGTTGTGTCAGAGTATCCCGACGTATTCCCTGAGGAGTTACCAGGACTACCTCCCTTTAAAGAGATCGAGTTTGAGATCTCGTTGCTTCCCGATACGCAACCGATATCTAGGGCTCCGTATCGCATGGCACCCGCAGAGCTGAGAGAGCTGAAGGTGCAACTACAGGAGTTGCTTGACTTGGGCTTTGTGAGGCCAAGTACTTCACCTTGGGGCGCTCCTGTACTTTTTTTCGGAAGAAGGATGGAACCATGCTGTTGTGCATTGACTACAGGCAGCTGAACAAGAGGACGGTGAAGAACTGTTATCCTCTGCCACGTATTGATGATCTATTTGATCAGCTACAGGGATCTTCGGTGTTATCGAAGATCGACCTCCGCTCGGGTTACCATCAGTTGAGGATTCGGGAGACAGACATCCCGAAGACAGCCTTTCGAACACGGTATGGCCACTACGAGTTTGTAGTGATGCCATTCGGACTGACGAATGCCCCCGCGGCATTCATGGACGTGATGAACAGAGTATTCCGTCCTTACTTGGATAAGTTTGTTGTGGTGTTCATAGATGATGTGCTGATTTATTCGAAGAATGATTGGGACCATGAGAACAACTTGAGAGCAATGCTTGGTACCTTGAGAGAGCATAGACTGTATGTCAAGTTGAGTAAATGTGAGTTTAGGCTACCTCAGGTCTCATTCTTGGGACACGTCATCTCAAGAGCAGGTGTCTCAGTGGACCCTGCGAAAATAGAAGCAGTGATGTCTTGGGAGCAGCCTAAGACAGTGACAGATCCGTAGTTTTCTTGGGTTGGCAGGCTATTACAGACGCTTTGTCAGCAACTTCTCGCGGATCGTACTCCCCTTGACGCGTTTGACGCAGAAGGGAGTACCTTTTGTTTGGGATAGTTCGTGCGAGCAGGCCATCAGGAAACTGAAGGAGAGACTTACTACAGCTCCGATTCTTGCTCTACCGTCAGGTACATAGGACTACGTGGTTTACACAGACGCGTCAGGTGATGGTTTGGGAGCAGTGCTGATGCAAAGGGGGCATGTGATTGCCTATGCTTCGAGACAGTTGAGACCGCATGAGCGGAATTACCCCACGCACGACCTTGAGTTGGCAGCAGTGGTCTTCGCTCTGAAGACCTGGCGTTGTACGGGGTTAACTTTGAGCTCTTCACTTTTATGTTTATTTATATATATATTTCAAATAATATTTACAAGTATATAAAAATATAATAAAAGTAGAAATATAAAAAATAAATAAAATATATATGTATATTAGACAACGGGGCCCAAGAAAGCCAGCTTTTGCTTCTTAATTCTATTTTAATTAAAACACCTTCATTAGATAGATAATTTAATTTTATAAACAATAAAGATGAGTTCGGTGAATTTTTAATTCATATGCAGCAGATTTTGCTCATTGAAGTTTGGTTTGCAGCTTTTTCATCTGTTTGTCCTAGTCACACTATGTTATTTTTATGTGCACTTATTTTTGTATTTATATGTAATTTTATATACAATGTTCATGTAGAAAATTTATTTATTTGAGGTGTATATAATGCAAAATAAAATAAAGTAAAATGGCTATTTATTACTAAATTAAATTATGATTTATGTGTGTTCTCTGTACATATAATCATCATATCTCCCCCTGCTTTATTCCTAGTCAACCAAGTCAATATTGATTTGATCTCGGGGTCTAGGAACATTTAGTATCTTTGATACTTCATTTCATTTCTTTCCTTTATTCTTTTATTCTACGATTAAATACATGTATCTATATTGTATTTACAAGTTAAATAATGAATATTATTTTGTTCAAATTAATGCTATATATATGCACTTAATAAATATTTACATCCAAAATAAAAAATAAAGGTGATGAAATGGAGATTCATCACTGTGTTATGGGGGTTGGTTGTGGTATGCGGGTTGGTTGGGGACTTGTGGTTATGGTTATTTTGATGTGGGGGGTGGTTGTGGTATGTGGATTGGTTTGTGGTCTATTGTGGTATGTCAGATGGTTGTGGTCTGTGAGGTGGATGTTATCTTGTGTAGGGGTTAAGGGTTGTGGGGGAAGAATTAGGTTGTAGTGGTTGTAGTGTAATGTAGGAGATGGGGACTCTAGGGTATGGTGTAGGGATTGTGATCTGATGAGGAATGGGTGTAGAGGAGGTGGTGTGGGGGTTGTGGTCTAAGGGGGATGACTGATCTACTAGATGTAGTTATTGAGTTGTGGTGTATGGCCTGAGGGTTGTGGTGTGGTGGTTGTGGTTGTTGTGTTTTGGTTTATGGTCTGAGGGATGTGGTGTGGTGGTTATGGGTGTTGTGTGGGATGTGGTGGCCGATGTGTAGGGTCTTGGGGGTTGTGGTGTGACGGTTTTTGATGCAATGTGGGGCATGGTAGCTATGCTGAAGGGTCTTGTGGGTTTTCATCTTGTGGGTGTGGTCTAAGGGGTGATTGTTGTTTAGTACACAAGCTGGGGATTGAGGGGAATCGCGGCTGAGGTGTAGCAACTGGATGGGGGTACTATGGTTATTATGTAGGGTCTTGTGGATGTGGTGTTGAGGCTTTGGATGTTCTTGCTTTAGGATTCTATGTACACAAGGCCAGGTCACAACTTGAGGGGTAGAAAATGTAGAGGCATCCTACTCACAATGGGGTGCCAAGACTCTGATTGTTAGTAGGTGGACTTGGGTTTGTAGTTTTTACTCCTCAAATTGTGATTGGACTAATCTATATGGGAATCTAAGTTATGCATTTCTAATTTTCGTCCCTCTTTAGTTATTGTGAAATTTATGAATGCGTCATAAGTTGTCCTTGTTATTGGCTTTGGCATTTTGCTAGTATATATGTTTTTAAATTTCTTGTGATTATATATAATTTCCTAACATAATTTATCTTATCCACTTACATGAGGTGATGATATCAAACTCATTACTAAACATTAGAATGGTGTGTTAATTTAGGATACTTCTTTAGGAACCACATTGCAATATTTAGGGTTTATATAATAGATAACATAAGTTTATTTTGAGCATCTAATAGTCTCAGTGCCCACACTAACAGACATCCTTGCCCCCACACTCAGACTAGAGGCAATGACATATATCTCCCAAATTCATTAAAGTTAGTAGCTTGTTGTCCTTATACCTTAAAATGAAGTGGTAATTTAGGATGCCTATGAGGTAATCGTCTTGTAGCCTTTTAAGGATAGAGATTGAATCTAGAAAATGGAAAAAATACTAAGCAAGTCGATGGTGGTGAAAGAAACAATGTCAAATTTTGATACCACTCTTAAAAAATTGAAGAGTTGATAAACAAAACCAATGTTTCATTGATTCAACTAATGGTGATTTAGATGAGCAGGTAATCACCTATATGATCCTTCACATTTCCCTTCACTGTCGGCGACAGTTCAAAGAACCACCGATGACGGTGAACATTGTCGGATGTTATTTAACCTGCAGAGGATGGGAAATTTTCCTCCGAAGAGCACATACTTGTGAAGAGCACATACTTGTAAATATTATTTGAAATATATATAAAATATATATATATATATATATAAAATAAAAAGAAAATGAGTTTTTCTCACTTAGGTCCCTATATGGGGACCTAAATGTAAACATCGTAAAAGTCTCTGGAGGTACTTGAATTCTTGAGAGAGCGAGGGCCTCTTATAAAAATTCTCAACCGTTTCAAAGCAGATGGTCGAGATCAGAAGATGAGTGTGGATCTGAGACGTTCGACGGAGACACGTGGCGCACACCTGTGCATTCTGTTTTTCTTCTTGTTCTTCCCTAATTCACGATGCGATGGTGACAGATTTGAATCTCGATGTAGATAACGGTGGTTGGTTATGGTCGGAGCAGTTGGCGACAAGGCCAGAAGGGGGTGCCTCCCCCTTCGAGCTCCCTTGCTGCGTACAGAAGGTGGTCGAAGAAGATGAAGGATCGAAGATGCATTTAGGGAAACTACTGCTCGGTTCTTGCTTTGATTACAGTCTACGATGAAATTCTAATGCTCCAGTTGAAGATTTGAATACTCCGAAGATCGTTAATTGCCTGCAAGAAAAATCTATTACTCGATTCAATCCGAATTGACCCAAAGTTTACGAATTCTTGCAAATATTATATGGATTCCAGAAAATGTAAAGCGGTCTCAAATTGATGGATTTGAAATAGAATTGATGGCATATTTTTGAGAGTGGCTCAATGCCTATGATGAACGTTGCCTAATTGAGTGAGTAAGCGACTCACATAGGTGCGAGGATCGAGAAAATTCAATAAAGATGAATTTGGAATGGGTGAATGATTGCACCTGGGAGATGGAGGTGTAAAACCTCCTATTTTTGCTCGATAGGCGGTGGTTCTTGTAGCTATGCAAGCGTAGTGGCGCTATGTAAGGAAGCAGGGGTGCCTTGGAACCTTCCTCCTATCACCTCTCTTTTACGCGGGTTGGCTACGAAGCTTTGTCACAACCAGACGTGGCCTAGGAACGACGGAGAAAGTAGGTTGTCGGCCAATTTGATTGGTGGAACTGAGAAGTTAGGAAAAGTTGGCATGAATGAACGAACTTTGGAGAGATATATAGAGTGGCCGGAACGAGTTATGTGTTAATCCTAGGGTTGGTGTGGATTAAGGACGTTAGGTGGGTGTAGTCAAGGTTTAAATTGAGATTAGGATTAAAGACGGTGTGGGAATAACTAGAGGAATATGGGTCGGTAGAACAAAATGCTAACAACAATTCTTGAGGAAGATGAACTAGGTGTTGACACGTGTCGGCACATGGTTGGCCTGATAATGTGATTACATTAATAATTAGACAATAAATAATAAATAATGTTATTTTAAATACCTATAAAAATAAAAACATATAGACAACTAAATTACCTAAATTATAGAATTATTTATTTTTATAAATAGTAAATATTTAATGGAATTAAAATATAATATTATTAAATATGAATATAGAATATATATTAAATAGGATTCTGATTTTAAATTTAATAATTTAATAAATAACATATTTAATTTATATAGTAATTATTAGGATAATAAATAGAGTATATGTGAATTTTTCCAGATTTTAATAAATTAAATGTATGAATAAATACAAGTATGTACGATACAAGTCAAATTCATCTATAAATTATGGCATTTGATTTATTTAAAATATTAAAAAATGCCAAAAAAATTCTTAAATAAATCATTGTTAAAGTAGAAGATCAAGAAAATAATTTAAATTTATAAAATCAATAAAAGTGTAAATAATGTGGTCTAAATAACATAAATTGCCCATAAACCCAGTTGTCATTAGGTCTCAAAACCGACTTTTTACAAACAAACTCTGATTTTAGTGAAAGTGCTTCATTAATTAGAGAATATTATTTTATGAACTCCTAGGTGAGTAGAGTAAAATTGGAGTTCGTATGAGAAGGTTATGATGTTCGGAACTTGAGAAATTGAAAATTTAAAAGTTTGATTTCTTGGCATATATACAAGATAATATTTTTAGCTTATTTTTATATTTTTCTATACATTTTTATAAATAAAAAAGAAAAGAGTTTGGTGAAAAATATCTACAAAGAAATTAACTAAAATTATTTGAAGTTTTGGTAAATATTGGGTTAATAATGAATAATGTGTCAAGTGAATAAATGATTCTTTTTGTGGTTTTCTTTCCTTATCTTCTCCTACTTGTTTGTTTGTCGACCGATCCATGCAGACTTGGTTTCGGGATTAGTATAATATATCTTGCAAGTATAATTATAGTTTATAAGTCATATTGTACATATATATATATATATATATATATATAATCTGCCTTCTTTTTATTTTCTTTATTTTTATTCTTTTATTTACTTACATGTTTTTGATGCATAAAAAATACATTTTTATCCATGAATATAGTTTTGATAAAAGGCGGAAATTAATGGATATTACATGTATTTGTTAAGGGTTTTAAGACAAAATGTAGATAGAATGTTAGTGAATCATGGATTCATCAAGCGTGCTCCACTGGGATGCGAATCCACTCAATCATCAGACTGTCTCCAAGGTTATGCATTTCTTTTAGCATAGGTTTAGGCACCTCATGTCCTTGTTCCTCTTCCTCTTGATCATCTCTGGGAATCTCGTCCTCATTTTTCATCTTCCATATGCTAGTCTGTTCCTCAGATCATTCAGCATGTCCTGAAATGCAGTCTGGGTTAATTCCTGCCCAGTCAATTGTTGTTGGATGACTTGGGTGGAATACAACAACCGGGCATTCACTTGGTTCTAATCTGGCACTGAGCCCTTCTCACTTGGGGCCAAGTATTAGGACGGAGGAGCGATACAAAAATATGAATCTAACTAAATGAACTCTAGACTAGGATCCATGACTGGCTTCTATCACAATGTAAGAGGAATCCCAATCAGATCAACTATGAAACTGAAGACCAGCTGAAGTGATGAATCTGAGATTAGGATCAATTCCATATAATTATGGATGGGATAAAAGATGTAGATTGAAATCGACCTCCATTCGCAATTGGGATGAAATGGAAAAAGAATGGTCCCGATTTTTTAAGAAGTAGAAAGAGAGTGTAAAGAAGATGGGAGTCTAAAGATCAATTTGCAAGTTCCAAACTAGGTTCTCGGGAATCGCCTCAAATTACTGACGATACCGAGTCCATGGAATCGATGTAGATGTCGATGGAGTCATGACTGGACCATCGATGGATCAATACCATGGATGAAAAGGATGATCAATGTAGGAGGAAGTATACGATGGTCAAAAAGGAATAAAAAGGAATGTAAAATAGTAGAAAGGCTCGAAACGAGCAGATGGTCAAAGAGAAAGCACATATGATAAATTTTGCACAAATGGATCAGGCTTGATCTTTAAACCTTAAAATAGATCCATACAATACATAATACAAATGGGTTCACCAACTCTACACATGTGAAGCCATAAGGGATCGACTATTTTTATCTTTTCATTTTTAGACTTGTTATTTCAAGCTTATCTTTTGACAAGTCCTTCTATGTTGCCCCTATAGGAGCAAGAGTACTGCCGTAAAAGTATCTTGTACTTGTCCTCCTCCTTTGTAACCTATAGTCTGCACTTTTTGAGGTCCTTGTAAGCCTTTCAGGATCCTTACTCATCCAAAGAATAAGAGAGAGGAAGCTGATAGGTAAAACCACTACTTCGAACCTCACTCTCAATGGAATCACCCATGAGCATGTAATGCCGTACCCAGACGCAAGATAATGAGACAAACACATACATGATGGTGTGGCCTAAGCTCAGTACTTAAGATAGTGGCGGTGTTCCACACAAGGTGGAAACACCATCGTTGATCAAGTCCTACTCTTCAATGTACGATAGAAGCATCAATACTTCAGAAATCTAGGCGATACACAAGACACTTACAGACTACATTTTTAGCTCTAATCCTTAGCGGGTCGCGCCTCTCTCATGGGAGGGGTTTTGGTCCTCTCCTAAGGTACTTGAAAATGATGAGGGCTTTATGAATCCCAAACAACGAAATCCATAATTAAGGTCAAAGTTTATTTAGTAGTCCATTTGTTTATATTTCCTTTTTTGGATATTTTACCTACAATCAAGTAATAATTTTGTGAATTTTTATCTAAGTCCTAGGTGCTCAAAATCAGAGGGAAATAGCGAAAAATCGGATATCTATAATCTCAATTAGGTTCTATAATCTCAGTTGCTATGTCACTCCAGTTTTTAGACTCAATTCCTCCACGAACCTCCCCAGCTACTTCATTATTACACCAGTCTTGGTGATTGGCTTGGTCGTCCTCAACCACTGGCTGATGCGGATCTGGGAAGCTGGGTCGGAGGCGAGTTAGCACGAGACACATTATCTTTTTTGAAAGTAGGACTATATATACGGGCGATTTTCTGTTTGATATAAATAGTTCTAGGAAAGAGGCGATGATTTGGCACCAGATATCTGGAGGTGTGGAAAGAGAGGCAATGAGAAGTGAAAAAAAACCATCAAAAAATGATGATGGAAATCTCATCAAGGAATCTGATAATGCATGCAGAGTTAGAGGACATATAGTGCTTCATAACTCTCTCCATGTGGCATGCAAAACAGAATTTTTAAGGCTATCTATATGGCGTTGTGCAATCAACAAAATCATCTAAACATTAGCTGCTATATGATGCGAAGAACCATATGTCAGTTATTCAAAAATGAACCTGAGAGTCCATTCTTGGAGACATCTCGATGCCTGCCACAATGGGTCTTGTCAACGTTGTATGATGCCTCTTTCGGCACATGAGTTTAAGTCCGAATAATTGACAATTATTAATTTGACTAGATCCAAACATAGAAGATTACAGGGACATGATCTTATTAGATTTTGGACCTAATTATCGATACAAATAATCTTATATCTTGGGGCTTCATGCACAAAAAACAAATAGAAACAAAAGCGGAAAACTCAAAACATTGGAAACCAACATAAAATAAAGCCATGAAAACTTAGAAAACTATGACGAGGCCCTTAGGTGAACAATCACTCGTGCAATGGATCTCGTTAAGTAAAGTAATGTCCATGTCCATGTATTATTACAAATAATAATGAACAAATGAATCACTCTCTCATAAAAATTAAAATAAAATTCTAAACTAAAAATCTATGCTAATTGTCAAGGCAAGAAGACTAGTCTCCACCAAACCCGACTACATCGACCTCCTAAGAAGTCACCCTTGTGTAGCGGGCCCTCTCATTAAACAAAACACGAGAGATATTTACAGAAATAATCAAATAATTTGGATATTATAAATATGCACAAATAAGAGAAAGAAAATGTAAGCATATGTACAAGAAAAATACAATAAAATAAAATAATGCAGAAATTAGGCTACATTGGGTTGCTCCCCGATAATGCTACCATCCATTAAAGAGGTTTTATTTCATGCGGGTCTAAAAGTATCTTCACTGAAAATCGAAGACAGAGTGTCGCTGAGGCGACCCATAAGAAATCCCATATTCATACAACAAGAACCCACAACATATAATTAATCAATAAATGACAAAAAATGCAAAGTACTCTTTATTATACTCTACAAACAAAGATGTACAATGTAAGAATGTAGCGGTCGATCCATTGAGAGCAAACTAGGAAGCCTACTGATCATTGTTAATCAAATGAATTATATACACAAGTGTGTTTTTATGAATGTTTTTTGTTTTTAAAATTTTATTTGATTTTTTATACAGATATATTTTTGACTTTTTAATTTCTCTTCAATTTAAATATTATATAATATACTTTACATATAAGGATATATGAATATAAATATATAAGGTAGTGCATACAACACAATGTATATAAATATTCTATAATAAATATGCAAAACTTAAGAAATATAATCCATTATATATATATTTCTGTTTTTTGTGTTTTAAAATATTTTATAATGTATTTAAAATAATTATAAATAATACAAACTATGTATATACATATATAAGCATATAATACAATGTAGGGCATTATAATTATAAAATATAGCTAAAAATATTCAAATTTGGATAATAAAATAATTTTAGTTTTTTCATATTTTTCTAGTGTTTCTGTGATTTTCAAGTATTTTTGCCAATTTTCGATGTTTTCAAAGTTAAAAATATCGCAAAATGGTGATTAAATAAATAAGCTGAATTGTTTTAGAGTTCGAAAATACTAAATATGATTAAAAATTTTCCAAAACAATTTTCAATAGATAATATATAATAAAAAGGAAATTAAAAGATATAATTGGATTTTTTAAAGGATTTTATAAATTTTATAAGGATTTTGGGCCCCCTCTAGACCTGCAAGTACGTGCACTAGCATGACAAAGCGAAAGGCGCAAGTTCTGGGTTGTTATTTGGTGGAATCAATGACGAAATGGAAGGATGTGGAGGTGCTCCAGCGAAGGCAGCGGAGGGAGCATCAATGGCTCGATCAAGGGAGGATCAAGGTGATCTGATGGGTCGAGAAAGTTGAGAATACATCAAGGAATGAAGGGGCATGAAAGGTAGGTCAGAGACGGTCGGAAATTGGGTGAAATACGCCAGAGCGAAGAGCTCCGAGGATCGAAGATTTTGATTCTATGTGAGACTACTGATCTAAGGACAAAATAAAATGCACGAATCTAAAAACTAATGCTAATTCTACCTAGAAATGGGTAAAAAGTGTGCAGCTTGTACCTAGGGACCAGGGAGCAAAGGTGTCGCCGGAGCTCCACATTGGATCGCTTCCTCTCTTCCGCTCTCCGCTCCAGCACCGTAGGGGAGTACTTGTAGTCACCAGGTATCACACTTGGCTGATGTATGGAGGATTCAAGACTTGAGAAAGAACCAAAGGATCAAAGAACAAGAATGGGGTTTTATTTATAGACATGGTTTGGGGTCGACTTCGATTAAGGTTATTTCATGACTCGATGGAGATCAAAGGGATCTAATGGTGGCATGTGAAGGACGATTGTGATAGGAATAGGATCAAAGAAGAGCTTGAGGTAATTTGGTGATCAGGTAGCATAGAAAAAATGAGGAAATGGGACGCTCGAGGCTCTGACGGAAGTCAGAGAGGAAACTAGTACAATTGAGTTGGGTCAACAAAAGGATGAATCTGGTTGCTCCATGTGAGCCAACCATAAAAATACAAGGAAAAAATGACTTGTAAAATGAAGACTAAAAGGTAAATACATGTATTAGTTTTATATTATAAAATAATAAATGTTTATTCTTTTCTGTAGTATTTTATGCCCATTTATTTTATTTTTATGTATGTTTTTATTAGGAGTTTTTATTTACATGCATAGTTATATGTATATTTACCTATATATGAGTACTTTATTTTTATTTTGTATTTTATAAACTTAATTTATATATTTATAACTTATTTTGAGGTAGGAAAATATATTTTTATCGTATGTTTATGAGTTTACTTGTACACATAAATAAATAGATGTATTTATTATATATGTATAAGTATGTCATATTCATCTATATATTTTGTACAAGTATTTATTTTACTTTATTTTTAATAGTTTTCTTTTATTCCAATTATGTACATATAAAGAATATTTATAAAATTATAAAAATATAAAATAATGAAAAATATAAAGAATACATTAAATGGATATTTTATTCATGTATATAGTACAATAAGGGTCCAAAACCTAACTTTTGCATCTTAACTCGAAATTAAATGAAATTACCTTTATTAAATAGGTAATTAAAAGTTATATACAATTAAAGATGATTTTAATGCATTTTGAGTTTTTATAGAGAATATATTAATGCTGGGAAGTTTAGGTTTTGACTTTTTATTCAAACCATAAAATGAATAATGTATATTATTTTTAGATGAAATCAATTTTGTATTTTTCTATGTATTTTCATCTACAACTTTCATGTACAAAGTTTATTGATTTGAGATATAAGTAATAAAGATAAAATGAATCCAAAAAATGCCTTATTGAAGAATAAATGAATATGGGTTTTATTATATATTCTTGACCATTATCTCCCCCTACTGTATTCCTTGTCGACCAAATCAATTCTTGACTTGGTCTCAGGATTTAGGGTCTTAAAATACCTTTGGTATTTTATTTATGTTTCTTTTCTTTTCTTTATTCTTTTATTTTGACATTAAACAATGTATTTTATACAATATTTATACAATAAATAATGAATGTTAATCGATGCAAAATAATGAAATTTACATGCATTTAGTTAGGGAATAGAGACCAAAATGAAAGAATAAAAATAATAATAGAGATTGTCAAGTGATTCATAACATTAGGTTGAAAATAACGTTTATCAATATATTATCAAAGTAGCATCATATAACATTGAATAATTCCGACAATAATTTTGCAGTATATGAAAAAGTTCCAAAGGTTCTTTTGTAATTATCGATAATGAATGCAATGTATCTGGGATGCATCACTGTATATTGGACAGGTTCAAGAGTAGCGGCAGCTGTTCCAGGCATGGCTTCTCCATATCTGTTGTTGCTGAACTTCCTAATGATGCTGATGATATTTGCAACAGTTGCAGTAGCCGAGGTCTACAGGAATGTAAGTACGAGTTTATCCCTTTCCCCCATAGGGCCAACCAAATCCTGGCTTTCAGCTTCGGGTGATTTCGCCTTCGGTTTCCTCCCTTTCCAAGGCAATTTCCTTCTTGGGATTTGGTTCGACAAGACGCCCAACAAAACAGTGGTATGGTCAGTTAAAACAAGCTCAACATTGCAAGCTAGATCCACGTTGGAGTTCAAGGCTGATGGCCGCCTTCTGCTCAGCGACAGCAATGGCAACGAGGTTTGGATGGTGGACAGCAACTCAGCTAGCATCACCCACGCCGCGATGTTGCATTCTGGAAACTTCGTACTTGTAAGTGCATCAGATGGTCCCTTATGGCAAAGCTTTGATTATCCGACGAATACCATATTGCCCACACAACAATTGGTACTTGGAACAAACTTAGTGGCCCATATCATGGAGAATGACTACTCCGATGGCAAGTTCAAACTTGCGATCCAGGATGATGGAAACCTCGTTTTGTATGTGACTAATGGTCCAAATGGGCTCAACTATGGCCCATATTGGAGTAGTTCCACCGTTGGCAATGGAACTTATCTCATGTTTGGCAATTCCGGAAAAGTGTCCATGGCTTTGACAGGTGGTGGCTCATTGAATGTTTTGACATGTTCGAAATGTAAGGCAGGAATCTACCAGAGAGAAACCTTACACCATGATGGGGTTTTTGGATATTACTACATGAAGATCGGAGAAACTGGGTGGTCCGTGGCGGCTTTGATCCCTCCCAATATCTGTACGGCAATAAGAATTGACATTGGAGACGGGGCTTGTGGTTTCAATGCCTACTGCACTTCAGATGGCCAGGGGAACCCCAGCTGCCAATGCCCCCCAAGATATTCCTTTCTAGACCCCATTAGGAAATATAATGGCTGCAAGCCGGACTTTCCCCTACCGGTTTGCGGTGAAAATGGATCGTCTGTGAATGGAATTCAATACGAGCTCACCCCAATGATAAACGTGGACTGGCCGTCATCTGACTACGAAACATATACGAATGAGGATGAGCAATCGTGCGGAAAGAAGTGTCTTGATGACTGTTTCTGCGCAGTTGCCATCAGCAAAGGATCCCAATGCTGGAAGAAGAATCTTCCTGGGCCCACCACCCCTAAGGCGATGTTGACCCATCATTAATTGAACCAACCGTCAACAGGAATACAACTCGCTATGCGCAATCCAGTATCGCCCCAATAATATGAGGACCCGATACTGGGGTCACTACGCATACGTCCTTACTCTTTCGAGAAGAGACGAGCCCGATCCAGATGCGCTTGCATACAGGAGCTGTCACTTCGGACAGGCGTCTCCCACATGCAATCCCAGGCGACGGAACCCTTCGCCTTGACGGGAGACCATGGATGCCACTTATGTGATCCTCCATATCATATTCAAATTTTAATTAATTATCGTGAATCACATTCACATAATTAATTCTTCCAAAGGAATTATTAGCTCTAATCATATTAGAGTATTTCAATTGGACATAATTAATTTAATCATATTAAATTAATTATTAATCCAATTCAATCAATCAAACTTGATTATTTTACTTGAATACATATATGGTAATATCTCAAAATACGTATTAATTCGAATTTTAATAATTAAAAAAATACATCTTAATACCTCGGACATTATCCCGGCCCTTCCCGCTGTCATGGCCAGTACCGACGAGAGTGGGACGGAACACATACGTTGCAACCCGCAACCCCAATGCTCTCCGACTAGGCACCATATCCGCCTCGGGAAAGGATAATGCCAAATTGATTAATTTGTACTTGAGATGATCATCGGTTCTTCAATCGAAATTGTACCATATAGTAATAATCAAAACATTTTTGATTATAAGGAAATTTGCTAGACAAATTCCCAAATCCTATTCAAGCATCAAGTTTGAAATATTGTGGTTTCCAATTATGATTTAGATCACATCTTAATCAATTATTGGATAAGGCAATGTCATTTAAGGGAATAATTATCATCAAATATTTCACAAATATTTATGCACAATTATTTTAGGAAATTAAAAAATTTAATTTCACTAAATGATTAAATGACAATCACCAATCAAACATCAAGTTTGATGAATGCGTTTCCAATTAAGATTTAGATCAAATCTAATCAATTAATTGGTTGAGGCCAAGTCAATTATGTAAATAATCATCTTCAAATATTTCACAAATATTTTTCATTATTATTTCACGAAATTAACAATTAATTTCACTAATTGACAATCACTTGGTTCTAGATTAGGACTGTAATTTCAGCAGTGACCCCTACATACTAAAATTAGCATATCTCAATCATATTAAATCTAAATTAGACAAAATCAATTTTCATAGATTGCTAATTTGATTTAGGACAGAACCCAAGTGATGTTACACGCATTTCGAGGCAATTCTAAACAGTAATTAACATTTTAATCACGTTCAGATCTACAGTTCCCGCAACAGTGCATACATGTTCATTAAAACAACCATATCTAGAGCATACGAAATCCGATTTACGTAAACTCAGATCCTATGGTTTCCTTATTTAATGGGGAACAAAATCCAGGTATTAAATTCGTGTTTAAACAATTTAAACTGTGCCGAATTTATTTACTAAACAGATCTGCGAAATCAAATGCGATGAAAACTTTCGCGACCTAAACGAACCCAAGTCGTCCTCGGTTTTTCGAATCATATTCGAAACCGTCGACCTAAGGCTCTGATACCACTTGAAGGATATGGAATTATCCTCAAGCGCATCACGGAAGCGTGATCATCGTATCGGATACGACGAGGAACGACTAGTCGTACTAGTTGTTCGGTGCAGCAGAATTTAAAAAAATTTATTCGATGAAACCACATGATCCAAGAACCATTCTCAGATCGTTTCATCTATAACCACAACAAGTATAATGCAATACCTCTTGAAGCGTGGTTGATCAAGTCTCTAAAGAAAGAGACCTCCTGTCTCAAGTCCGATCGTCGGCGAGACCGCTTACGAGCGCGGGGATGAACCGCGTTGTCCTCGCAATCCAAGAAGATGATCCAAGCATGGTTGCTCCTGATCTCATCGCACGAGATCAAACGTCTCCTTTGTGAGAGGAACTCTCCAAGAAGACGGAGAACCGAAGAACGTCGAAGCGGCGGCGCGGTGGCGATGGCGACGACGATTCCCTTCTCTAGGGTATGGTGGACGGCCACCAACAAGAGAGGGAGAGAGGGCTGGCGTGTATGAAGAAATGAGGGAGAGAGAGCTCCAATATTACAAGTAATTAGAGAGCATAGTATGCCTCTCTATTTATAGGGTTTTGGGATCCATGGATCTCAATCCATGGGACACATAAAATCAATGGGTGAGATTGATTTGTGTCAATCCAATGGCCAAGAATGTTGTTGTCAAAAGCAACAAATTTAGGTCAAAATATATTTGACAAAATCAAATATAATTTATTCCTAAATCAACCGAACATATAAGGAGAGAAGATACATGGAGATTTTATCTCCATGTACCTTCCAAGGGGACGGCCACACATTCCTTATAGGAATGATGTGCCGCCCCTTGAGATTGCATGGAGATTGCAATCTCATGGAAATCCATGAGATTGCATATATCCTTGGAATCTCTCTTATTTATTTGCAACAAATTTATTGGGTTTTATTCTCCAAAAAATAATTCACAATTATCTTTGAGAATATTGAATTCTTGCCATGGAAAAAATTGTGAATCATATTCACAACCCAAAACAACATATAATTCATATTGTTAATTAATTACACAATGTGTATCCAATACACATAATAATTAATCAACACATATAAATTATAATTTCCTCTCTCTAATACATTATAAATCACATTTATAATATATTATGAATAATTGGATATTTCTATCCACATTATTCTTATCCACATTAATTAAATCACATTTAATTAAATTGGATAATTTCTTCACACATCAAGATGATTAAATCACATTTAATCATTATTTCTTCATTGCTTAGATCTTATGGAATTATTCTTGAACCCTTCAAGAATAATGCAATCTCTCCGCATATACTTGGAGATAAGGACAGGGCGATTGTATTGTTCCACGTATAGTGACATGGATATTGAGATCGTATCTCAAATCCAGATCGCGGGCCTCCCATAGATGCTTGATTAAATCAAGACCGTAAATCTAATCTTCTCATTGTATCTGAATCATATTCAGATCAATGTCCAACACTTGGACCAAGATCAGATTACTTCTCTACTGAGAGGAGTCACTAAAATCCAGACCCGTTTCATCACTCCCTAGGAATGGAAGCGTCATGGTTATACAATCGTTTATGATCAAATCACCCTCAGGTATTCCCAATACCTGTACATCCTGCATACTGGAAGACTCAGACTAAACCCGAAGCATTGGATCAACTTTATACTGTCTACTTCATGGTTTTATCAGTAGGTTTCTCATTCGATCATTGGGAGTTGGTATCGATCATACACTTTCCAAAAGCGTATATCATACATAGGTCTTGATCATATACTAAAAGTATATATCAAACCTACAAATTCAGTCAAGCTTCCAAAGCGAGACGACCATGCACATGGAATTTGATTCTTCCCAATATCTCATGAGTGAGCTCATGTCTTCCGATTCAGTATCTGAACATGTATGATCCCTTTGAGAGATCGTATTACTCATATGCCCTTATGTGCACACCAACGCGCCAGTGTATAGACCTTGATTAGGTCATCAACCTATTGGTCTGCCGAATGTACACACTCAGACATATAGTAACACATCTGTCTCCGGTCAGAGGATGTGTGCCTATATCATGACAGCATACGATATAGGACTTTGGTTATCTCGATCTCGTTAAGTCAACTCTTTGACCTAGCTAATCTGACACCTCCGAATCTCTATTCCTATGCAGAGGACCTGCATCAAGAGGTCGGTCAGATATCAGACTTCAGAGATAGGATTGCCATCTCCTACTCAGGCTGGAGATCATCTCTTAATAATCATTTGACGGTGCTTGATGAGTCCTCAATCTAACTCTTTAGATATTCATCCAAGCACCAGCCTCTATGATTCAATAGTTGAATCAACAGTTGTATGATTATTAAGATGGCCATGGTACATAACCCTAATTGTACTAAGGGACCTATTATACAAATTATTCATTCTTCATTTCAGATCAGGGAATGATATGTGCAATAACATTTATTGCATAATGGCTCGCCGTGGGCTCGCATTTCCAACAGTTCACCCCCTGATCAACACCTCCTCCCCATGACCCCATACTCCTGCACATGTTGGAGCCGCATGGCCCATGTACTTCACCAAATTCTTACTTCATATCCATGTCCATTTTCTCCTCGATTCCTTCATAAAAATGTGTGTCCCATCATCCTCTACCACACCCTAGTGTTGGGTTTCACATACCATCTTCAATCAATGCACAAATCCAATCCCAAAATCACCCCTCCTCTCTACTATAAAATGAACCCAATGCCCTTCATTCCAATTTTGATCCTCTCTTGACCCATGTAACCCCAAGCATCATACCTGGAGCATTCTCATTTACGATAGGAAGGCAAAGCCTTCAATTTGCAGTGAGGAGAAGGGTGGAGGAGCTTGATACACCATCGCCAACCTAGCTCCAGGCGACGGTCTTGCTTCAAGGTAATATCCTATTGGGCATAGATTTAATTAGGTTTTTAGCTTCGTAGTTTAATCCTTAGCGTAGCTTAGCATTTAATTCCTATTGATTCATTTAGTTTTCATTAAAATCCAAAATCAAAGTTCGTTGGAGCTCTAGGCTCTGACCATCCTTTCAGTATTATTCGACCCTTGTCTCAACTTAGCAACATCTCCATAACGATTCCCTTAGCTTCTACATCACTCCAAAACCCCATCCACCCTCACTGTTACAGAGATCGAGGTCTTAGATCTCCTCCCCCATTGTTTACCGGAAATATCAATATCATCCCACTCCCAGTGCTTTTCAGATACAATTTTTGAGCTAAGGAGCTTCGTCCTGAAGTCATTTAGGCAATTGTACAGGTTATTGAATTAAAGGACTCCATCTAGGGGTGTATTGACTCAGACCTGGAGCTTCCAGGTGCAACGAAAAGAGAAGAGTTTTGGGCCTCGATCAATGAGGTTCGTACCCATATGAGGCAGCTAGCCATTGGCGATCATCCCCAGCTATGTGTTTGCACCTCTCCTAAGCGAGAGATGCTTAGGAGAGGTGGCCAGAATGAAGAGTATTGGCTAAAGGAAGCTCGCCCAACAAGACATTCTTCTATGTTCTTCCAGGTTCACCACGAGCCTTCTGATCAAGAACACGACCCAAATCTTATCTGGGTTGTTGATTGAAAACCAAACGATGCCCATCAAGAGTCATTCGATCTACATAAGAGAGCCCCCCGTTGTTCAATCAGACACACACATCCCTCATGCACCTTTGGGTTTATTACGCCAACACCCTCCTACTTTTGTATTTTTTTAGACATGTAAATATAATTTAACATGTAAAATATTTAGGATATTTTAGGTGTAGACCCCTAAACTTTGTGGTAATTACATCTATATCCTATCCTGGTTACATCACGTAGGCCACCAACTGAGGTGCTTTGGGTTATTTGCATATTTTGTCCGAAGCTTTGTTGACCTCTTATCAATTACATGTTTAGTTTATAAATATTGCAACCAGGTCCCTGTCTACTGTTTATTTTATTTTCTTATATTTTCATTTTAATAAATATGTCTAGTATGACAAAATTTATGGGAAAATTAGGATAGATGCTTGGAACCATGCTCTTGCGTGCATATTTTATTATAATTTAAACTAATTTTTCTCTTTCTAAAAATATATAAAATTTCATATTTTCCCTATTTAGCATTTAAAAACCCATAAGAATTCAATTATAACTCTAACAATTCCAAAACAATTTACTTTGGTTGTATTATAGTATATTCTACTACATACCCGAAAATCTCTAAAAAAATAAAAAACTAAAAAAACTAAAAACTAAAAAACTCTAAACATCTTTTAGAAATAATAAAAATTATATAAAAATCCAAAAATATATCTTTTAGTTTCTTATTTTTGTTATAGAATATATTAAAAGTAGTTGAGGGAAATTTCAGACATATAAAGATTTTTAAAAGCCTAAAAAGCTCAAAGAATTAATTTATTAATTGTTTGAATGAATTTTCAAATATAAAATCCATAAAAATACAAAAATAACATAACAATTACCAAAAATAGAGAAAACATCAAAGATATAAAAAATTATTTTCTATATTGTAAATTATATAATAATAAAAAATAAATATCTTCTATATTTTATTTATTATTTGTATAATATATATATATATATTTAATATTATTAATAATCTTATTTTAAAATAGAAATAAATTAAAAATATTCAAAAGATAACATAAAAAATATAATAAAATAAAAAAATCATAAAAGTGAAATATAAATAAAAACCCATATGAAAGTAAGAAAAAAGATAAAAAAATCCTAGAAATTATTAATTTGCAATAAGTAATAATAGTCCTCTACCCCATTCGCTTCCCAGTGTTCCACACTCTACCATACTTATGCATATACATATTTATGTAGAGTTACAATACATTTTGACTTACATGCATTTTATTTTAAAACACATTGTGGGTTGATTATTGTTCGATTTATGGTCGGTCAACACAACGATTGAGTGTGCTATCTTGTTTGTACACCATGACCTGTCCCTTGTAACAGGTGCATGAGGATGAAGCATTGGAGGGGTAGGAGGACATTTCCACGATTGCTTTTTTTCTAATTACCTTTGGGTCCCCGAAGTTAACGTCCGTTTGGGATGGGGATGGATGCAACTATCCTAAAGGGCACAAGTGATCATTGTAGAACAAGTTAGGGATAGAACTGATATTCCCAAAAGAAGTGGAGAATAATTGATATAACAATATCTCATAGGGGAACAATTGATAAAAATCAATTATAAAAAGATTTAATGTATATTTAAATGCTTAAAATATATAATTTAATAATAAAATCTCTAAAAATCAAGGGTGTTCTTGCAAAATATCAAGCTTCCCCAGTGAGCTTGGATAGATCTCTTAACATGCACGGTAGAGTACCTAACACATTTGATCATGAAAAATACTCACTTTTATGTCTATCTCTCATATTTTAAAGTCTCAACATGATCCCATCATCATAGTATTTCATTTGAATAAGGAAGGAAGCATGGAAAGGTTCTAACAAGCTCCATCTAAGCTAGAGAAGAAGGCTCGCTTCATGTTCCTATGAGCTTAATTTTCAGCCCGAGTCCTCTTCGAATCCACCTATAAATAATCCCAACATGGATAAGGTGATTTGAAAGACTTAAAACACATTTATTTGAGTTGATCATGGCATTGTCACCAATTCTAAAGACCATGGATCAAATCCTGGTAATTTTGGGACAGATCAAGTTGGAATCTATCCATAAACTTTGCCATGTCAAGGCAAAGTTGAATAAAAATTGAAAGCTAATCTTGACTAGAGAGCTAGGGTCAAGATTGTCTCTATACTATATACCATGTGAAAGACAATGGGATGGGATAAGATGGTTCTTTCAAGGGTTTTGTTTCTTATATATAGATGAAGATGTGAAATGGAAAAGATGAAAATACAATAACATCTTAATAGAGTATCTACTTGTGAGCTTGATCACTGTGCCTTCATCATCTTTGCCCATATTGCTCAAACCTGGCTCTGATACCACTTGTTGGGGATAATGTGGGGCGATCAACCCAGGATATATCCCCTAATACTGTCCTGCAGCAAAGATGGCACAACAAATAAATGTTCCCCACACGGGAACTCAAATAGCAACAATGACAAGCACAATCACAAGCAAGCAAGCAACCACACGAGATAGTGATTTTTACGTGGAAACCCTTACTTAATGTGAGCAAGGGAAAAACCACGGGGCAAGACCAGCAACGATTCCACTACGGTCAAATGAGTTGATGTTCTTCCCAGTTTTGTTGCCCACAAAACCGAGGTACAAACCACGAGCACAATAGGTAGTTCTTTACCAAGTAACTAACTACCCTAGGTATCTAACAATATCAAACAACGTGCTCAAAACAAGGAGATGGAGTATCTTCCCTTGTGGGCTCCCGGATGGAGACCCAAACTTGACTTCGGCTCCTTGAGGTCGTCCCCAACGACCTCTACGATGCTCCTCTCAACCTCGAACAAAGAACCCGGCGTTCTCCAAGCCAACCCACTGCTGCCTTTGACCAAGTTGATGCTGCACCTGAGCCCTAGCAGTAGCTCCTCTCCCACTCAGCTTCTCTCTCTCTCTCGCTCTCTTGCGTGGAGGAGTGAAAGGGTCCGAAACCCTTGCTGCAACCTTGCTGAAAATGGGAAGGGGAGGGAGGCACTCTCTCTGGAATCGGCTGGGATGGAAATCACGAACAGGGCTCCCTGAAATTGGGATGAAAATCTGGGTAAATATAAATGATGCCCTTCTCAAAAGGGAAAATTTCGACTGCCCCCAAGATGGGGCTGAACATTTTTGCAAGTAAACCCAACAACCTCCCCCTCCAGCCCCAACGGGGAGGTGTTGTCCTGTGATGGAGATCAAGAAGAGGTGACACCGCTCAGCTCTCTACAGAGCTGAAGCTTGTCATGAGTGACTGCCTTTGTCAACATGTCTGAGGGGTTCTCATCTGTGTGAATCTTCTTCAACATGAGCTGCTTCTGTTCAATTGCATCCCTCAACCAATGGTATCTCACATCAATGTGCTTTGTGCGAGCATGGTGCATGGTACTCTTGCTCAAATGTATAGCGCTCTGGCTATCACAAAACACAACCGGCTCACTGTCACCCAAACCAAACTCACCAAGAAAGCATTGTAGCCACAACACTTCTTTCCCAGCCTCTGTTGCTGCAATGTATTCTGCCTCTGTAGTCGAAAGAGCAACACATTTCTGTAGCTTGGATTGCCAAGATATAGCTCCCCCTGCAAAAGTGAAAATGTAGCCTGAGGTGGGCTTTCTCTGGTCCATGTCGCCTGCCATATCTGCATCAGTGTAGCCACAAAGTTTGGGATCTGACCTCCAAAACACAAGACACATACTTGAGGTCCCTCTCAAGTATCTCAAGATCCACTTCACTACCTCCCAATGGTCCTTCCGCGGATTTGACATGAACCTGCTCACCACGCCAACTGCATGGGCTATGTCGGGTCTAGTGCAAACCATGGCATACATGAGGCTCCCAACTGCTGACTGGTATGGGATCTTGGCCATCTCTGCTTTCTCCTCAGAAGTAGAAGGACATGACTCTTTGGTTAGCTTGAAATGAGAGGCTAAAGGTGTGCTGACAGGCTTGGCATTCTTCATGTTGAACCGCTCCAACACGCGTTCAACATAGCTTTCTTGTGACAACCATTGCATGTGCTTCTTCCTATCCCTTGTAATCTGCATCCCAAGGATGTGACTTGCCTTTCCCAAATCTTTCATCTCAAACTCCTTGGAGAGTTCCCTCTTGAGCTTTGTAATGAGATTGGGTCGGTTGTAGTCCTCTTGAAGCCTTCTTTCCCATGAAAGCATCAAACTTCAAGTACCATTGTCTCGGGGCTTGCTTCAAGCCATAGAGACTCTTCCTCAGCCTGCAAACCATGTGCTCTTTCCCTTTCTCCTGAAATCCCTGTGGCTGCTCCATGTAAATCTCTTCCTTCAAATCACCGTGAAGAAACGCCGTCTTCACATCCATCTGCTCCAGCTCAAGGTCCATTCTAGCAACAAGTCCTAGCACCATTCTCACTGAATTCATCTTCACCACTGGGGAGAAGATCTCATCATAGTCCACTCCTTCCTTCTGTCTGAATCCTTTCACTACCAATCTAGCCTTGTACTTCACCTATTTGCCACTGTCATCAGACTTCAACTTGTAGACCCACTTGTTCTTCAAGGCTCTCTTCCCTTTAGGAAGCTCAACAAGGTCATAAGTGTTGTTCTTCTTGAGAGATGACATCTCTTCATTCATTGCATTCTGCCAATGACCCTTGTCCTTATGCATCTGTGCCTCCTCAAAAGTGTATGGCTCACCTGCATCTGTGAGCATTACATACCTGGAAGTGGGGTAACGGGATGATGGCTGGCGTGTCCTCTCAGATCTCCTGACCTGAGGCTCCGCTGCATCTGCATGTGGATGAGGCTGCTCCCCCCTGCCCTAGATCGCATGGACCTGCATCAACGGGGTCTGCACCTGGCTCATGTTGCTCTAGCTGCCCATCCTCTCCACCTGTACCCTATACTGGAGAGGGTTCTGTGTCCTTATCACTGTCATCATCCACGGAAAACTCATCTGCATCACCACTCTCAGTGGTGTCCTCAACCAACATCTGGTTCTCATAAAAGATCACATCCCTGTGCTTGGTGACTGTCTTCTTCCTTGGATCCCAAAGACGGTATCCAAACTCCTGATCTCCATAGCCAAGAAAAATACAAGGCACTGCCTTGTCATCCAACTTCTTCCGCTGCTCATTGGGTACCAATGCATTAGCCTTGCATCCAAACACCCTCAAATGAGAAAATGAGGGGTCTTTCTCTGTCCAAACACGCTCTGGAATCTGAAAGCCCAAAGGAACTGATGGAGATTGGTTTACCAAGTAATATGCGGTGCAAACCGCCTCAGCCCAAAAAGTCTTGGGCAACTTCGCTGTCTTCAGCATACAACGGACTCTCTCAACAATGGTCCTGTTCATCCTCTCAGCTAGACCATTGTGCTGGGGTGTACCTGGCTCTGTCCTCTCATGCCTGATGCCGTGCTCTGCACAAGAGCCCTGAAAGCTATGGGAGGTGTACTCTCCCCCATTGTCCGTGCGTAGACACTTCAACAATTTTCCTGTCTCGCGCTCAACCATGGCATGAAACTTCTTGAGGCAATCAAACACCTGATCCTTCGATCTCAGAATGTACACCCACACCTTCCTAGTTGCATCATCAATGAAGGTGACAAAGTACGTGTTGCCTACCAAAGAGGCCGTGTCCAAAGGACGACAAACGTTAGAATGGACCAATTGTAGAAGGTCTCCCTTCACCTTGGATCTGGCTCTGTATGGCATACTTCTGCTCTTCCAAACCTCACATGCATCACAAGGAGACAAAGTGATGTCATTGTGGTAGGGGATCAACTCTTTCTTGCTCAAAAGCTGTAAGCCCTTTTGGCTCATGTGCCCAAGCCGACGGTGCCACAAATCTGAATTATCTACCTCAGTAGCATGCAAACTGCCATCCATGCCCTTCACTCTAGTCATGTAAAGTGTGTGACACAACCTACCTCTCGCTATGATGAGAGAACCCTTGTTGATCTTGCATTTGCTATCGCCGAACTTCAGATGGTAGCCTTCACTATCTAGCTGTGAGCCAGATATAAGGCTAAGCCGCACATCAGGAACATGCCTCACATTCTGGAGTGTCATTGAGCACCCAACATCTGTCTGAATGGAGATGGTGCCCATGCCGATGATCTTAGAGTAACTTTCGTTACCCATCAATACTCGCCCATAATCACCCCTAGTGTAGGTGGTGAAGAACTCCCTGTGTGGAGTCACATGATAGGAAGCAGCCGTGTCAACGACCCACTCCAAATCACTCCCTGCCTGCAAGCACTGGTCCTGGATGGTGAGAATCACCTCTTCTGCACTGTCATCTGCCACGGCTGCAGCTACATTGCCATCTTCCTTTTTCTGATCCTTCTTGGCTTAAGCATGTTCTCTCTTCCAAACCCTGCAATCTCTCTTCCAGTGACCGGGTTTCTGACAATGGTGACACTTTCCTCTGCCCTTGGACTTGTCCCTGGATTTCTGCCCCTCCTGTGACGCTCCTCTGCTGCTGGATCTTCCTCTCCTCTCAACTGCATACACATGTGAAGAGGATGATGCCTCTCCCGAAGAGCGACGTCTACTCTCCTCATTAAGGAGACTGCCCTTGACCATAGCCATGGTCAACTTGCTATCCTTAGCAGAGTTGCTCACGGTAACAACTAAGGTCTCCCAACTGTCTGGCAAAGAACCCAATAGGAGAAGTGCCTGCAACTCGTCATCAAGTGTCAAACTCATGGATGTCAACTGGTTGATTATGCTTTGGAAGTCATTCAGATGCTCTACCACTTTGCATCCATCCTTGTATTTCAAGTTCACAAGCTTTCTAATCAAGAAAGCCTTGTTGGTTGCGGTCTTTTGGTCTTAGAGCTCGGACAACTTGTCCCACAACTCCTTGGCATTCGTCTCCTCGACAACATGATGGAACATGGACATGTCAAGCCACATCCAAATGGTCCCAATGGCCTTTCGGTTCAACTTTGTCCACTCTCCTGCGGACATGTTCTCCGGCTTGGCGCTCTCTCCCTCCACCAGATCGTGGAGGTCCTTGCAATACAAGATGTCTTCCATCTTGGCCTTCCAAATCTGCCAGTTGCTACTTGTGAGCATGATCATTGTGCCTTCATCATCTTTGCCTATATTGCTCAAACCTGGCTCTGATACCACTTGTTGGGGATAATGTGGAGCGATCAACCTAGGATATATCCCCTAATACTGTCCTGCAACAAAGATGGCACAACAAATATATGTTCCCCACACGGGAACTGAAATAGCAACAATGACAAGAACAATCACAAGCAAGCAAGCAACCACACGAGACAGTGATTTTTACGTGGAAACCCTTACTCAATGTGAGCAAGGGAAAACCACAGGGCAAGACCGGCAACGATTCCACTACGGTCAAATGAGTTGATGTTCTTCCCAATTTTGTTGCCCATAAAACCGAGGTACAAACCACGAGCACAATAGGTAGTTCTTCACCAAGTAACTAACTACCCTAGGTATCTAACAATATCAGACAACGTGCTCAAAACAAGGAGATGGAGTATCTTCCCTTGTGGGCTCCCGAATGGAGACCCAAACTTGGCTTCGGCTCCTTGAGGTCGTCCGCAACGACCTCCACGATGCTCCTCTCGAACTCGGCCAAAGAACCCGACGTTCTCCAAGACAACCCGCTGCTGCCTTTGATCGAGTTGCTGCTGCACCTGAGCCCTAACAGTAGCTCCTCTCCCACTCAGCTTCTCTCTCTCTCTCGCTCTCTTGCGTGGAGGAATGAAAGGGTCCGAAACCCTTGCTGCGGCCTTGCTGAAAATGGGAAGGGGAGGGCGGCACTCTCTCTGGAATCGGTTGGGATGGAAATAACGAATAGGGCTGCCTGGAATTGGGATGCAAATCTGGGCAAATATCAATGATGCCCTTCTCAAAAGGGCAAATTTCGACTGCCCCCAAGTTGGGGCTGGACATTTTTGCAAGTAAACCCAACAACCTCCCCCTCTAGCCCCAACGGGGAGGTGTTGTCCTGTGATGGAGATCAAGAAGAGGTGACACCGCTCAGCTCTCTACAGAGCTGAAGCTTGTCACGAGTGACTGCCTTTGTCAACATGTCTGAGTGGTTCTCATCTGTGTGAATCTTCTTCAACATGAGCTGCTTCTGTTCAATTGCATCCCTCAGCCAATTGTATCTCACATCAATGTGCTTTGTGCGAGCATGGTGCATGGTACTCTTGCTCAAATCTATAGCGCTCTGGCTATCACAAAACACAATCGGCTCACTGTCACCCAAACCAAACTCACCAAGAAAGCGTTGTAGCCACAACACTTCTTTCTCAGCCTCTGCTGCTGCAATGTATTCTGCCTCTGTAGTCGAAAGAGAAACATATTTCTGTAGCTTTGATTGCCAAGATATGGCTCCCCCTGCAAAAGTGAAATTGTAGCCTGAGGTGGGCTTTCTCTGAAGGATATGGTTAGATCCTTAAGTGCATCACGGAAGCGTGATCGTCGTATCGAATACGACGAAGAACGACTAGTCGCACTAGTTGTTCTATGCAGCGGAAATTAAAAATTTTCATGCGACGAAACCACATGATCCAAGAACACTTCTCAGATCGTTTCGTCTAAACCACAAACAAGTATTAGGTTTACCTCTTGAAGCGTGGTTGCGATCAAGTCTCTAAACGAAGAGACCTCCTGTCTCAAGTCCGATCCGTCGGAGGAGACGCTTGCGAGCGCGGGGATGAACCGCGTGCTTCTCGCAATCCATGTTGATGATCCAAGCGGCGGATCTCCTGATCTCGACACACGAGATCTGATGTCTTCTTCACGAGCGGGGCGCACCGAAGGAGACGGAGATCCACGAGCAAACCATCGGGCAGCATAACGACGATGCCGCGGCGATGGAGAACCTCTCTAGGGCATCCATGGTGGACGGCCACATGAGAGAGATGGAGAGAGGACGTGTAGAGAGAATGAGAGAGAGAGAGAGATTTGTTGCCTCAACTTATGTGTCAAGAAGAGTAATGGGGTGCCTCTCCTTATATAGGGTTTTGGGATCCATGGATCTCAATCCATGTGTCAACACAAATCCAATGGTCCACATTAATTTGTGTTTCTTTCAATGGTCATGATTTGTTGCTAAAAACACAACAACAATTAATTTAATTTAAATTAAATATATGTTGATAAATCAACACAATTTAATTACAAAATTAAATCATCAATACATGGAGATAATGAAAGGAGAGAAAGCCTCCTTCCATGTGGAGAGGGGGGACGGCCTCCCTTTCCTAATGGGAGTGGTGGCCGTCCACCCTCCTCCATTAGGAAGGTGGCTATTTCACCTTTTATGTAATCTCCATTATTTGCAACAACTTTTGTTGCAAATTATTTCACAAAAAATAAATCCAATTTATTTTGTGAACATTGCAATCATGCCATTGAAAAATTGTGAATCACATTCACAACCCAAAACAAAATGTAAATTACATTTTCAATTTGATGTCCAATGTGAATCCAATTCACATTAACATTTAATTAACAAATGTAAATTACAAATAGCTCTCTCTTATATATATGACTAATATGGATATTGCTATCCACATTATTCATAGCCATGATAATTAAATCATATTTAATCATCTTGGATCTCTATTCTCTTGTGTCCAAATAATATGAATCACATTCACATTATTTACATCTTTGATAATTAAATCTCATTTAATTATCTAAGATAACTCTCTTTATAATATGAATCAAATTCATATTACTCATGATAATTAAATCACATTCAATTATCCATTTTCTCAATGCTCGAATACATATATCAACAATAGAATTATCCATGAACTCCTTCAAGGATAATGCGCTTTCTCCGCAGATACTTGGAGATAAGGACAGGGCGATTGTATTGTTCCACGTATAGTGACATGGATATTTGAGATCGTATCTCAAATCCAGATCGCGGGCCTCCCATAGATGCTTGATTAAATCAAGACCGTAAATCTAATCTTCTCATTGTATCTGAATCACATTCAGATCAATGTCCAATACTTGGACCAAGATCAGATCACTTCTCTACAGAGAGGAGTCACTAAAATCCAGACCCGTTTCATCACTCCCTAGGAATGGAAGCGTCATGGTTATACAATCGTTTATGATCACATCACCCTCAGGTATTCCCAATACCTGTACATCCTGCATACTGGAAGACTCAAACTAAAACCGAAGTATTCGATCAACTTTATACTGTCTACTTCATGGTTTTATCAGTAAGTTTCTCATTCGATCATTGGGAGTCGGTATCGATCATATACTTTCCAAAAGCATATATCATACCTAGGTCTTGATCATGTACTTTCCAAAAGTATATATCAAACCTACAAATTCAGTCAAGCTTCCAAAGCGAGACGACCGTGCGCACGGAATTTGATTCTTCCCAATATCTCATGAGTGAGCTCATGTCTTCCGGTTCAGTAACTGAACCTGTATGATCCCTTTGAGAGATCGTATTACTCATATGCCCTTATATGCACACCAGTGCGCCGGTGTGTAGACCTTGATTAGGTCATCAACCTATTGGTCTGCCAAATGTACATACTTAGACATATAGCAACACATCTGTCTCCGGTCAGAGGATGCGTGCCTATATCATGACAGCATACGATATAGGACTTTGGTTATCTCGATCTCGTTAAGTCAACTCTTTGACCTAACTAATCTGACACCTCCAAATCTCTATTCCTATGCAGAGGACCTGCATCAAGAGGTCGGTCAGATATCAGCCTTTAGAGAAAGGATTGCCATCTCCTTCTCAGGCTGGAGATCATCTCTTAACGATCATTTGACGGTGCTCGATGAGTCCTCAATCTAACTCATTTGATATTCATCTAAGCACCAGCCTCTATGATTCAATAATTGAATCAACAGCTGTATGATCATCAAGATGGCCATGGTACATAACCCTAATTGTACTAAGGGACCTATTATGCAAATTATGTATTCTTCATTTCAGATTAAGGAGTGAATTGCAATAACATTTATTGCATAATGGCTCGCCGTGGGCTCGCATTTCCAACAATCTCCCACTAGCCCAAAGAGCCACTAATGGGCTAATCATTTAAACCCGCACTCATGTGACAATCATAGGCTATTTAGAAAATAGCTAGGTAAGCTGATCAGTCACTCTGTTCCTGCGAGACTATGCCAAGTCCTTTTACGGCACTTGCATATCCCCAGTAACAGTGCTCGCATCTAATGCGAATGTTGCATCTCATGCAACCAATACTCAATCTAGTTGGTTACAGTATCTCTGACATCATAACCAATATCCCCATAATCCTTATTAGAATACCTTCATTCCCGCAGATCTCTATCTCCTAAGGTATCTAAAGTTTAGACCTTTATAGATCACTATCTACATGGTCTTAAACTTTTGAAGATAAGACTTTGAGATTACTATCTCAAAAATCTCCTCATCTATGAAGATTTTGTTATTACTTCAATAAGGTGTTTTATCTCTACAGTAGGATTAGTAACAGTTTACTACTCCCACTGCATGACAGACATCTGGTATTTGTACACTCTAGCATACACTCAGCTTCTCGTAGCTAATGCACAAGTGCAAGTAGTTGTAGCATTTACTTCCTCAACTCTTTGAGGTGCTATCCCTTAAGATAGGTCAGTACCATATCTTAAGGGTTAAAAGCCTTTCTTGGAATTTCTATGAATAGAATATGTCCAAGGTATACTACAAATGTGACAGTCCAATTATCCTCTTCTCTTGGCTTCTGAACAACTTCAGAACTAAGATCTAAGAGGTATCTTTGAAATCATATTTCAAGATATGGAATAACCAGAGAACAAAACACTTATTATTATCCTTATATCATTTTAAATGATCAGGATATCATCTACATTCAGCAAGATGAACACAAAGGCACTCCCACTAAGCTTCACATGGCTCATCAAGATTCTATCTGAAATCATAACAATTATAATTCCATCAAATCTTATGGTCTAACTTCAAGAAGCTTATTTGAGTCCATAGATGGATTCCTTAGCTTCTACACCTTGCTTTCCTCAACCATGAAGCCCTGGGGCTACTTTATGTGAATATCCTCAAAGAGGTATTCGTAGAGGAATGCAATATTGACTTACATCTTGAAGATGCAATAGTCAAGTTGTGTAGCTAAGGTTAGCAATATTCTGATGATTTTAAGCATGGTCACCGAAGAGCAAGTCTCATTGCAAGCAATGTCTTCTCTTCCGGTGTGTGGCTCATGGCTACGAACCGTGCTTTGAAGGTCTCTACCTTCTCATCAGGTTCCCTTTCTCTTGAAGATCCATTTACACCTTTACAGGTTTTACCCATATAGGTGGATCCACGAGGGTCCATATACAACACTTGCATATGAAGTCTACATTAGACTTTCATTGCTAACATCCATCTATCCATGCTATGATCTTCAGAAGCTTCATCACATGAAGTTCAATCATTGTCAGATTTCTCTGACACATGGAATCCATCCTCAAACTCATTTGAAGAGGTATCAGTGTTTCATTTTTAGTTGTCCTCTTAGTTTCCAATTTCAGGAGCCTCATTATCTTCTCAAGATAAATGAGTTCCTACACTTCATTTTCATCTTGATTCTCAAGAGTCTCAACCTCTAAGAATCATATTCTCAGAGATGAGATACTTAGAATCTCAAGGTCATAAAGTAGGTATCCAATACCATCCTTTATTTTTCTAATGAAGTAGCACTCTCAAGTGCTAGATTCCAGCTTGCATGCATGGAATCATATTAAGCATATATACTGTAGTCTCTTCTACACATATATACCTGGAAACTAAGGGATAATTATGCTAAAATTCATCATTGATAAGATCATGTCACACATGATCCAATTGTATCTACCTATAACTCTATTGAGTTAAGGTGTGTTAGGAGGATTGAGATAGAAATGATATTCATATCTCTATAAGGTATTCTTTGAATTTATCTAACAGGTACTTGTTACCTAGATTAGATCAAATTCATTTTATCTTCCTTCAAACTTTGGTTCTAAACCAAAAATAATGAAATCTTTGAACATTTCAAAGGTTTCTTAGGTGAAGAGAAGAAATCTCATATCATACATAATCATCAACAGATATCACATATCCATAATGTTTACTATGATATAGATGATCTACATACATCAATATGCATGAGATCCTGAATACCTTGGCATCTTACACCTTTCTCTAAGAAGGGTGTATTGGACATTTTACTTTGAATACAATATTCATAAGTATGTAAGTTTTGAAATTTTAGACATTCTAAAGTTTCATCTCTTACTGGTCTCTTGATCAAATCAATAGACAAATGTCCAAGGCTTGATGCTAGATCATTGTCAAATGATCTTCATCCTCCTATTGATCTTAAGGTTTAATTTCAGTATTTAGAAATGTTAATGAACCATTCATTAATTTTCTAATTTAGTGAAGTCCACTAGATTATTAGATTACTATCTGAAATATATACATCATAACTCTTTATGATAGTTCTATCTCAGATTCATGTTCATTTCTAACATTTAGAAACAAACAATGAGTGTATTCTTATATCTAGGTCATAGAGACATTCTCTAAGACTAAGGATTCTCCCACTGAAATTAACAAGTCTATCAATCCAACAGAGATTGTTGCAACAATTGCATCAATATCCATGTGGATAACTATAAACCTTTAAGATCAAATTTTCCAGTCTTCTAAAACATATGCAACCTATTGCAAATGTCATCAGAAGATTTAGATACAATTATTTGACTTTATCTTATCAATGATTTATGTAGATTAATCCGATGCTCCATCCGAGTCCTTCTCTAAGGATTCTAGATAGACTTGATAGTCATACTATCAACACATCAACTTATTGCAGTATTGGCATTCATCCAACTCTTCGGATGACATATGGAAGTCATAGATGTATAGTCAACTCTTTGACCATACTTCTTACTCGGGTCCAACCCATGCTTCCACTGCGCTCCCTTTATCTATAAGCAACCATTGCTTAAGACTAAGGATCTCTTATGTAAGAGCATTTCAACATTTATACATGCTTCATTAAATTCATACAATATGAATATTATGAAGCTTCATGAATGACCAGAGTATAGATAGTAGAATGATGACACTCATCATCTACATCCATCTAAACTCTTAAAACATAGGTTCAGGTAGGTACTCAAACAATTTGAATACATCATCTCTTATAGAGCCACCATTCTGCATGATGCAGTGAACCATCTCATTCATGTTAAATGTCAAGAGCACATATGTATGCCAGAATATCTTCATTAATTTTATAAGGATTATTTGACAATTACGATCACCATCGACAGGTCACTTCCAAAGTACATCCGATGAGAGATCAAGACTATAGAGACACACAAACCCTAGGGTTGTAGTCCTATTATCTATTTAATTGTCATTCCTCAATATTATGAGGAAACTTGCACATTGCAACCACATACATTATGTGTCCAATTGCAAGTACAATATCTGGATCATGAGTCCAATCCATGATATTTTACTGGTTATTATTGAGTATATCATTGAGTGGGTTTTAATGAAGGATTATCTGAAATAAGAAATTTGCATAAATATATAAATATATATATATATATTACTTTGATTTAGGATTTTTTATATCAAAGTTGTCTTGTCTTTGTCAACACTGAAAGTTCATTCCCTTAATCACTTTCAATGTAAGAGATATACTTACCATTATATCTCAACAAGATCTGGGATCTCCTTCCTTATCTTTGTTACATCCCAATAATATGAGAATCTGCAACTCGGATAAAAAGAAGCGGGAACACATTCCGCTTTGCAAGTCCAACTTGCATCTCCCAATTCGGTCTTTAACACCCGAGCCCACCACCCCTAAGGCGATGTTGACCCGTCGTTAATTGGACCAACCGTCAACAGGAATAGTACTCGCTATACGCAATCCAATATCGCCCCAATAATATGAGCATCCGATATTGGGGTCACTACATATACGGCCTTACTCTTTCGAGAAGCAAAGAGTCCGATCCAGATGCGCTTGCATACAGGAGCTGTCACTTCGGACAGGCGTCTCCCACATACAATCCCTGGCGACGGAACCCTTCGCCTTGACGGGAGACCATGGATGTCACTTATGTGATCCTCCACCTCATATTCAAATTTTAATTAATTATCGTGAATCACATTCACATAATTAATTCTTCCAAGGGAATTATTAACTCTAATAATATTAGAGTATTTCAATCTTAATTGGATTCCAATTAATCTAATCATATTAAATTAATGATCCAATTAATATCCAACAAACATTTTAATAGTTACTTGAATAATGGTATTATCTCAAATACGTATTATTTCGAATTTTAATAATTAGAAAAATACATCTTAATCCCTCGGACATTATCCCGGCCCTACCCGCTGTCATGGCCAGTACCGACGAGAGTGGGACGGACCACATACGTTGCAACCCGCAACCCCAATGCTCTCCGACTAGGCACCATATCCGCCTCGGGAAAGGATAATGCCAAATTGATTAATTTGTACTTGAGATGATCATCGGTTCTTCAACCTAAATTGTACCATATAGTAATAATCAAAATATTTTGATTAACATTATAATGATATTTGCTAAACAAATCCCAAGTCATATTCAAGCAACATGTTTGTTGGAATGTTGATCATGTAGATCATGTAACCAATCTTGATCTAGATCACATCTAATCATTTATGGTTAGGGCAAAGTCATTTAAGGACATAATTATCATTAAATATTTCATAAATATTTATGCATAATTATTCCAGGAAATTAAACAATTTAATTTCACTAATTAATTAAATGACAATCACTAGGTTCTTGATTAGGAAAGTATTTTCAGCAGTGACCCTCACTTACTAAAAATACCATATCTCAATCAATTTAAATCCAAATTAAGCAAAGTAAATTTCTAAAGTTTGCTAACTTGATTTACAACAGAACCCAAGTGATTTGCCATTTCAAGGCGTTTCAAATCCGCAATTAACATCTTAATTACGTCATGATCCGCAGTCCCCGAAACAGTGGATACATGTTCACTAAAATGAGCATATCTAGAGCAAACGGAATCGAAATCACGCAAACTCAGATCCTACGGTTTCCTTATTTAATGGGGAATAAAATCTAAATAATATTTTCGTGTTTAAACAATTTAAACAGTGTCGAAAATAATATCAAAACAGAGATGCGAAAATGAAATGCAAGAAAACTTTCGCAAACCCTAATGAACCCAAGTCGTCCTCGGTTTATGGATCGTATCCAAAACCACTGACCTAAGGCTCTGATACCACTTGAAGGATATGGTTAGATCCTTAAGTGCATCACGGAAGCGTGATCGTCGTATCGAATACGACGAAGAACGACTAGTCGCACTAGTTGTTCTATGCAGCGGAAATTAAAAATTTTCATGCGACGAAACCACATGATCCAAGAACACTTCTCGGATCGTTTCGTCTAAACCACAAACAAGTATTAGGTTTACCTCTTGAAGCGTGGTTGCGATCAAGTCTCTAAACGAAGAGACCTCCTGTCTCAAGTCCGATCCGTCGGAGGAGACGCTTGTGAGCGCGGGGATGAACCGCGTGCTTCTCGCAATCCATGTTGATGATCCAAGCGGCGGATCTCCTGATCTCGACACACGAGATCCGATGTCTTCTTCACGAGCGGGGCGCACCGAAGGAGACGGAGATCCACGAGCAAACCATCGGGCAGCATAACGACGATGCCGCGGCGATGGAGAACCTCTCTAGGGCATCCATGGTGGACGGCCACATGAGAGAGATGGAGAGAGGACGTGTAGAGAGAATGAGAGAGAGAGAGAGATTTGTTGCCTCAACTTATGTGTCAAGAAGAGTAATGGGGTGCCTCTCCTTATATAGGGTTTTGGGATCCATGGATCTCAATCCATGTGTCAACACAAATCCAATGGTCCACATTAATTTGTGTTTCTTTCAATGGTCATGATTTGTTGCTAAAAACACAACAACAATTAATTTAATTTAAATTAAATATATGTTGATAAATCAACACAATTTAATTACAAAATTAAATCATCAATACATGGAGATAATGAAAGGAGAGAAAGCCTCCTTCCATGTGGAGAGGGGGGACGGCCTCCCTTTCCTAATGGGAGTGGTGGCCGTCCACCCTCCTCCATTAGGAAGGTGGCTATTTCACCTTTTATGTAATCTCCATTATTTGCAACAACTTTTGTTGCAAATTATTTCACAAAAAATAAATCCAATTTATTTTGTGAACATTGCAATCATGCCATTGAAAAATTGTGAATCACATTCACAACCCAAAACAAAATGTAAATTACATTTTCAATTTGATGTCCAATGTGAATCCAATTCACATTAACATTTAATTAACAAATGTAAATTACAAATAGCTCTCTCTTATATATATATGACTAATATGGATATTGCTATCCACATTATTCATAGCCATGATAATTAAATCATATTTAATCATCTTGGATCTCTATTCTCTTGTGTCCAAATAATATGAATCACATTCACATTATTTACATCTTTGATAATTAAATCTCATTTAATTATCTAAGATAACTCTCTTTATAATATGAATCAAATTCATATTACTCATGATAATTAAATCACATTCAATTATCCATTTTCTCAATGCTCGGATACATATATCAACAATAGAATTATCCATGAACTCCTTCAAGGATAATGCGCTTTCTCCGCAGATACTTGGAGATAAGGACAGGGCGATTGTATTGTTCCACGTATAGTGACATGGATATTTGAGATCGTATCTCAAATCCAGATCGCGGGCCTCCCATAGATGCTTGATTAAATCAAGACCGTAAATCTAATCTTCTCATTGTATCTGAATCACATTCAGATCAATGTCCAATACTTGGACCAAGATCAGATCACTTCTCTACAGAGAGGAGTCACTAAAATCCAGACCCGTTTCATCACTCCCTAGGAATGGAAGCGTCATGGTTATACAATCGTTTATGATCACATCACCCTCAGGTATTCCCAATACCTGTACATCCTGCATACTGGAAGACTCAGACTAAAACCGAAGTATTCGATCAACTTTATACTGTCTACTTCATGGTTTTATCAGTAAGTTTCTCATTCGATCATTGGGAGTCGGTATCGATCATATACTTTCCAAAAGCATATATCATACCTAGGTCTTGATCATATACTTTCCAAAAGTATATATCAAACCTACAAATTCAGTCAAGCTTCCAAAGCGAGACGACCGTGCGCACGAAATTTGATTCTTCCCAATATCTCATGAGTGAGCTCATGTCTTCTGGTTCAGTAACTGAACCTGTATGATCCCTTTGAGAGATCGTATTACTCATATGCCCTTATATGCACACCAGCGCGCCGGTGTGTAGACCTTGATTAGGTCATCAACCTATTGGTCTGCCAAATGTACATACTTAGACATATAGCAACACATCTGTCTCCGGTCAGAGGATGCGTGCCTATATCATGACAGCATACGATATAGGACTTTGGTTATCTCGATCTCGTTAAGTCAACTCTTTGACCTAACTAATCTGACACCTCCGAATCTCTATTCCTATGCAGAGGACCTGCATCAAGAGGTCGGTCAGATATCAGCCTTTAGAGAAAGGATTGCCATCTCCTTCTCAGGCTGGAGATCATCTCTTAACGATCATTTGACGGTGCTCGATGAGTCCTCAATCTAACTCATTTGATATTCATCTAAGCACCAGCCTCTATGATTCAATAATTGAATCAACAGCTGTATGATCATCAAGATGGCCATGGTACATAACCCTAATTGTACTAAGGGACCAATTATGCAAATTATGTATTCTTCATTTCAGATTAAGGAGTGAATTGCAATAACATTTATTGCATAATGGCTCGCCGTGGGCTCGCATTTCCAACAATCTCCCACTAGCCTAAAGAGCCACTAATGGGCTAATCATTTAAACCCGCACTCATGTGACAATCATAGGCTATTTAGAAAATAGCTAGGTAAGCTGATCAGTCACTCTGTTCCCGCGAGACTATGCCAAGTCCTTTTACGGCACTTGCATATCCCCAGTAACAGTGCTCGCATCTAATGCGAATGTTGCATCTCATGCAACCAATACTCAATCTAGTTGGTTACATTATCTCTGACATCATAACCAGTATCCCCATAATCCTTATTAGAATACCTTCATTCCCGGAGATCTCTATCTCCTAAGGTATCTAAAGTTTAGACCTTTATAGATCACTATCTACATGGTCTTAAACTTTTGAAGATAAGACTTTGAGATTACTATCTCAAAAATCTCCTCATCTATGAAGATTTTGTTATTACTGCAATAAGGTGTTTTATCTCTACAGTAGGATTAGTAACAGTTTACTACTCCCACTGCATGACAGACATCTGGTATTTGTACACTCTAGCATACACTCAGCTTCTCGTAGCTAATGCACAAGTGCAAGTAGTTGTAGCATTTACTTCCTCAACTCTTTGAGGTGCTATCCCTTAAGATAGGTCAGTACCATATCTTAAGGGTTAGAAGCCTTTCTTGGAATTTCTATGAATAGAATATGTCCAAGGTATACTACAAATGTGACAGTCCAATTATCCTCTTCTCTTGGCTTCTGAACAACTTCAGAACTAAGATCTAAGAGGTATCTTTGAAATCATATTTCAAGATATGGAATAACCAGAGAACAAAACACTTATTATTATCCTTATATCATTTTAAATGATCAGGATATCATCTACATTCAGCAAGATGAACACAAAGGCACTCCCACTAAGCTTCACATGGCTCATCAAGATTCTATCTGAAATCATAACAATTATAATTCCATCAAATCTTATGGTCTAACTTCAAGAAGCTTATTTGAGTCCATAGATGGATTCCTTAGCTTCTACACCTTGCTTTCCTCAACCATGAAGCCCTGGGGCTACTTTATGTGAATATCCTCAAAGAGGTATTCGTAGAGGAATGCAATATTGACTTACATCTTGAAGATGCAATAGTCAAGTTGTGTAGCTAAGGTTAGCAATATTCTGATGATTTTAAGCATGGTCACCGAAGAGCAAGTCTCATTGCAAGCAATGTCTTCTCTTCCGGTGTGTGGCTCATGGCTACGAACCGTGCTTTGAAGGTCTCTACCTTCTCATCAGGTTCCCTTTCTCTTGAAGATCCATTTACACCTTTACAGGTTTTACCCATATAGGTGGATCCACGAGGGTCCATATACAACACTTGCATATGAAGTCTACATTAGACTTTCATTGCTAACATCCATCTATCCATGCTATGATCTTCAGAAGCTTCATCACATGAAGTTCAATCATTGTCAGATTTCTCTGACACATGGAATCCATCCTCAAACTCATTTGAAGAGGTATCAGTGTTTCATTTTTAGTTGTACTCTTAGTTTCCAATTTCAGGAGCCTCATTATCTTCTCAAGATAAATGAGTTCCTACACTTCATTTTCATCTTGATTCTCAAGAGTCTCAACCTCTAAGAATCATATTCTCAGAGATGAGATACTTAGAATCTCAAGGTCATAAAGTAGGTATCCAATACCATCCTTTATTTTTCTAATGAAGTAGCACTCTCAAGTGCTAGATTCCAGCTTGCATGCATGGAATCATATTAAGCATATATACTGTAGTCTCTTCTACACATATATACCTGGAAACTAAGGGATAATTATGCTAAAATTCATCATTGATAAGATCATGTCACACATGATCCAATTGTATCTACCTATAACTCTATTGAGTTAAGGTGTGTTAGGAGGATTGAGATAGAAATGATATTCATATCTCTATAAGGTATTCTTTGAATTTATCTAACAGGTACTTGTTACCTAGATTAGATCAAATTCATTTTATCTTCCTTCAAACTTTGGTTCTAAACCAAAAATAATGAAATCTTTGAACATTTCAAAGGTTTCTTAGGTGAAGAGAAGAAATCTCATATCATACATAATCATCAACAGATATCACATATCCATAATGTTTACTATGATATAGATGATCTACATACATCAATATGCATGAGATCCTGAATACCTTGGCATCTTACACCTTTCTCTAAGAAGGGTGTATTGGACATTTTACTTTGAATACAATATTCATAAGTATGTAAGTTTTGAAATTTTAGACATTCTAAAGTTTCATCTCTTACTGGTCTCTTGATCAAATCAATAGATAAATGTCCAAGGCTTGATGCTAGATCATTGTCAAATGATCTTCATCCTCCTATTGATCTTAAGGTTTAATTTCAGTATTTAGAAATGTTAATGAACCATTCATTAATTTTCTAATTTAGTGAAGTCCACTAGATTATTAGATTACTATCTGAAATATATACATCATAACTCTTTATGATAGTTCTATCTCAGATTCATGTTCATTTCTAACATTTAGAAACAAACAATGAGTGTATTCTTATATCTAGGTAATAGAGACATTCTCTAAGACTAAGGATTCTCCCACTGAAATTAACAAGTCTATCAATCCAACAGAGATTGTTGCAACAATTGCGTCAATATCCATGTGGATAACTATAAACCTTTAAGATCAAATTTTCCAGTCTTCTAAAACATATGCAACCTATTGCAAATGTCATCAGAAGATTTAGATACAATTATTTGACTTTATCTTATCAATGATTTATGTAGATTAATCCGATGCTCCATCCGAGTCCTTCTCTAAGGATTATAGATAGACTTGATAGTCATACTATCAACACATCAACTTATTGCAGTATTGGCATTCATCCAACTCTTCGGATGATATATGGAAGTCATAGATGTATAGTCAACTCTTTGACCATACTTCTTACTCGGGTCCAACCCATGCTTCCACTGCGCTCCCTTTATCTATAAGCAACCATTGCTTAAGACTAAGGATCTCTTATGTAAGAGCATTTCAACATTTATACATGCTTCATTAAATTCATACAATATGAATATTATGAAGCTTCATGAATGACCAGAGTATAGATAGTAGAATGATGACACTCATCATCTACATCCATCTAAACTCTTAAAACATAGGTTCAGGTAGGTACTCAAACAATTTGAATACATCATCTCTTATAGAGCCACCATTCTGCATGATGCAGTGAACCATCTCATTCATGTTAAATGTCAAGAGCACATATGTATGCCAGAATATCTTCATTAATTTTATAAGGATTATTTGACAATTACGATCACCATCGACAGGTCACTTCCAAAGTACATCCGATGAGAGATCAAGACTATAGAGACACACAAACCCTAGGGTTGTAGTCCTATTATCTATTTAATTGTCATTCCTCAATATTATGAGGAAACTTGCACATTGCAACCACATACATTATGTGTCCAATTGCAAGTACAATATCTGGATCATGAGTCCAATCCATGATATTTTACTGGTTATTATTGAGTATATCATTGAGTGGGTTTTAATGAAGGATTATCTGAAATAAGAAATTTGCATAAATATATAAATATATATATATTACTTTGATTTAGGATTTTTTATATCAAAGTTGTCTTGTCTTTGTCAACACTGAAAGTTCATTCCCTTAATCACTTTCAATGTAAGAGATATACTTACCATTATATCTCAACAAGATCTGGGATCTCCTTCCTTATCTTTGTTACATCCCAATAATATGAGAATCTGCAACTCGGATAAAAAGAAGCGGGAACACATTCCGCTTTGCAAGTCCAACTTGCATCTCCCAATTCGGTCTTTAACACCCGAGCCCACCACCCCTAAGGCGATGTTGACCCGTCGTTAATTGGACCAACCGTCAACAGGAATAGTACTCGCTATACGCAATCCAATATCGCCCCAATAATATGAGGATCCGATATTGGGGTCACTATGTATACGGCCTTACTCTTTCGAGAAGCAAAGAGTCCGATCCAGATGCGCTTGCATACAGGAGCTGTCACTTCGGACAGGCGTCTCCCACATACAATCCCTGGCGACGGAACCCTTCGCCTTGACGGGAGACCATGGATGTCACTTATGTGATCCTCCACCTCATATTCAAATTTTAATTAATTATCGTGAATCACATTCACATAATTAATTCTTCCAAGGGAATTATTAACTCTAATAATATTAGAGTATTTCAATCTTAATTGGATTCCAATTAATCTAATCATATTAAATTAATGATCCAATTAATATCCAACAAACATTTTAATAGTTACTTGAATAATGGTATTATCTCAAATACGTATTATTTCGAATTTTAATAATTAGAAAAATACATCTTAATCCCTCGGACATTATCCCGGCCCTACCCGCTGTCATGGCCAGTACCGACGAGAGTGGGACGGACCACATACGTTGCAACCCGCAACCCCAATGCTCTCCGACTAGGCACCATATCCGCCTCGGGAAAGGATAATGCCAAATTGATTAATTTGTACTTGAGATGATCATCGGTTCTTCAACCGAAATTGTACCATATAGTAATAATCAAAATATTTTGATTAACATTATAATGAGATTTGCTAAACAAATCCCAAGTCCTATTAAGGCAACATGTTTGTTGGAATGTTGATCATGTAGATCATGTAACCAATCTTGATCTAGATCACATCTAATCATTTGTTGGTTAGGGCAAAGTCATTTAAGGACATAATTATCATTAAATATTTCATAAATATTTATGCATAATTATTCCAGGAAATTAAACAATTTAATTTCACTAATTAATTAAATGACAATCACTAGGTTCTTGATTAGGAAAGTATTTTCAGCAGTGACCCTCACTTACTAAAAATACCATATCTCAATCAATTTAAATCCAAATTAAGCAAAGTAAATTTCTAAAGTTTGCTAACTTGATTTACAACAGAACCAAGTGATTTGCCATTTCAAGGCGTTTCAAATCCGCAATTAACATCTTAATTACGTCATGATCCGCAGTCCCCGAAACAGTGGATACATGTTCACTAAAATGAGCATATCTAGAGCAAACGGAATCGAAATCACGCAAACTCAGATCCTACGGTTTCCTTATTTAATGGGGAATAAAATCTAAATAATATTTTCGTGTTTAAACAATTTAAACAGTGTCGAAAATAATATCAAAACAGAGATGCGAAAATGAAATGCAAGAAAACTTTCGCAAACCCTAATGAACCCAAGTCGTCCTCGGTTTATGGATCGTATCCAAAACCACCGACCTAAGGCTCTGATACCACTTGAAGGATATGGTTAGATCCTTAAGTGCATCACGGAAGCGTGATCGTCGTATCGAATACGACGAAGAACGACTAGTCGCACTAGTTGTTCTATGCAGCAGAAATTAAAAATTTTCATGCGACGAAACCACATGATCCAAGAACACTTCTCGGATCGTTTCGTCTAAACCACAAACAAGTATTAGGTTTACCTCTTGAAGCGTGGTTGCGATCAAGTCTCTAAACGAAGAGACCTCCTGTCTCAAGTCCGATCCGTCGGAGGAGACGCTTGCGAGCGCGGGGATGAACCGCGTGCTTCTCGCAATCCATGTTGATGATCCAAGCGGCGGATCTCCTGATCTCGACACACGAGATCCGATGTCTTCTTCACGAGCGGGGCGCACTGAAGGAGACGGAGATCCACGAGCAAACCATCGGGCAGCATAACGACGATGCCGCGGCGATGGAGAACCTCTCTAGGGCATCCATGGTGGACGGCCACATGAGAGAGATGGAGAGAGGACGTGTAGAGAGAATGAGAGAGAGAGAGAGAGATTTGTTGCCTCAACTTATGTGTCAAGAAGAGTAATGGGGTGCCTCTCCTTATATAGGGTTTTGGGATCCATGGATCTCAATCCATGTGTCAACACAAATCCAATGGTCCACATTAATTTGTGTTTCTTTCAATGGTCATGATTTGTTGCTAAAAACACAACAACAATTAATTTAATTTAAATTAAATATATGTTGATAAATCAACACAATTTAATTACAAAATTAAATCATCAATACATGGAGATAATGAAAGGAGAGAAAGCCTCCTTCCATGTGGAGAGGGGGGACGGCCTCCCTTTCCTAATGGAAGTGGTGGCCGTCCACCCTCCTCCATTAGGAAGGTGGCTATTTCACCTTTTATGTAATCTCCATTATTTGCAACAACTTTTGTTGCAAATTATTTCACAAAAAATAAATCCAATTTATTTTGTGAACATTGCAATCATGCCATTGAAAAATTGTGAATCACATTCACAACCCAAAACAAAATGTAAATTACATTTTCAATTTGATGTCCAATGTGAATCCAATTCACATTAACATTTAATTAACAAATGTAAATTACAAATAGCTCTCTCTTATATATATATGACTAATATGGATATTGCTATCCACATTATTCATATCCATGATAATTAAATCATATTTAATCATCTTGGATCTCTATTCTCTTGTGTCCAAATAATATGAATCACATTCACATTATTTACATCTTTGATAATTAAATCTCATTTAATTATCTAAGATAACTCTCTTTATAATATGAATCAAATTCATATTACTCATGATAATTAAATCACATTCAATTATCCATTTTCTCAATGCTCGGATACATATATCAACAATAGAATTATCCATGAACTCCTTCAAGGATAATGCGCTTTCTCCGCAGATACTTGGAGATAAGGACAGGGCGATTGTATTGTTCCACGTATAGTGACATGGATATTTGAGATCGTATCTCAAATCCAGATCGCGGGCCTCCCATAGATGCTTGATTAAATCAAGACCGTAAATCTAATCTTCTCATTGTATCTGAATCACATTCAGATCAATGTCCAATACTTGGACCAAGATCAGATCACTTCTCTACAGAGAGGAGTCACTAAAATCCAGACCCGTTTCATCACTCCCTAGTAATGGAAGCGTCATGGTTATACAATCGTTTATGATCACATCACCCTCAGGTATTCCCAATACCTGTACATCCTGCATACTGGAAGACTCAGACTAAACCCGAAGTATTCGATCAACTTTATACTGTCTACTTCATGGTTTTATCAGTAAGTTTCTCATTCGATCATTGGGAGTCGGTATCGATCATATACTTTCCAAAAGCATATATCATACCTAGGTCTTGATCATATACTTTCCAAAAGTATATATCAAACCTACAAATTCAGTCAAGCATCCAAAGCGAGACGACCGTGCGCACGGAATTTGATTCTTCCCAATATCTCATGAGTGAGCTCATGTCTTCCGGTTCAGTAACTGAACCTGTATGATCCCTTTGAGAGATCGTATTACTCATATGTCCTTATATGCACACCAGCGCGCCGGTGTGTAGACCTTGATTAGGTCATCAACCTATTGGTCTGCCAAATGTACATACTTAGACATATAGCAACACATCTGTCTCCGGTCAGAGGATGCGTGCCTATATCATGACAACATACGATATAGGACTTTGGTTATCTCGATCTCGTTAAGTCAACTCTTTGACCTAACTAATCTGACACCTTCGAATCTCTATTCCTATGCAGAGGACCTGCATCAAGAGGTCGGTCAGATATCAGCCTTTAGAGAAAGAATTGCCATCTCCTTCTCAGGCTGGAGATCATCTCTTAACGATCATTTGACGGTGCTCGATGAGTCCTCAATCTAACTCATTTGATATTCATCTAAGCACCAGCCTCTATGATTCAATAATTGAATCAACAGCTGTATGATCATCAAGATGGCCATGGTACATAACCCTAATTGTACTAAGGGACCTATTATGCAAATTATGTATTCTTCATTTCAGATTAAGGAGTGAATTGCAATAACATTTATTGCATAATGGCTCGCCGTGGGCTCGCATTTCCAACATTCTCTGGTCCATGTCGCCTGCCATATCTGCATCAGTGTAGCCACAAAGTTTGGGATCTGACCTCCCAAACACAAGACACATACTTGAGGTCCCTCTCAAGTATCTCAAGATCCACTTCACTGCCTCCCAATGGTCCTTCCCCGAATATGACATGAACCTACTCACCACGCCCACTGAATGGGCTATGTCGGGTCTAGTGCAAACCATGGCATACATCAGGCTCCCAACTACTGACTGGTATGGGATCTTGGCAATCTCTGCTTTCTCCTCAGAAGTAGAAGGACATGACTCTTTGGTTAGCTTGAAATGAGAGGCTAAAGGTGTGCTGACAGGCTTGACATTCTTTATGTTGAACCGCTCCAACACGCGTTCAACATAGCTTTCTTGTGACAACCATAGCATGTACTTCTTCCTGTCCCTTATAATCTACATCCCAAGGATGTGACTTACCTTTCCCAAATCTTTCATCTCAAACTCCTTGGAGAGTTCCCTCTTGAGCTTTGTAATGAGATTGGAATCATGACCTACAATCAACGTCATCCACGTAGATCAAAAGAATGACGAACCTGTCATTGGGAAGACGACGAACATATACGCATGGGACAGCTGTAGTCCTCTTGAAGCCTTGCTTTCCCATGAAAGCATCAAACTTCAAGTACCATTGTCTCGGGGCTTGCTTCAAGCCATAGAGACTCTTCCTCAGCCTGCAAACCATGTGCTCTTTCCCTTTCTCCTGAAATCCCTGTGGCTGCTCCATGTAGATCTCTTCTTTCAAATCACCGTGAAGAAACGCCGTCTTCACATCCATCTGCTCCAGCTCAAGATCCATGCTAGCAACAAGTCCTAGCACCATTCTCACTGAATTCATCTTCACCATTAGGGAGAAGATCTCATCATAGTCCACTCCTTCCTTCTGGATGAATCCTTTCACTACCAATCTATCCTTGTACTTCACCTATTTGCCACTGTCATCAGACTTCAACTTGTAGACCCACTTGTTCTTCAAGGCTCTCTTCCCTTTAGGAAGCTCAACAAGGTCATAAGTGTTGTTCTTCTTGAGAGATGACATCTCTTCATTCATTGCATTCTGCCAATGACCCTTGTCCTTATGCATCTGTCCTCCTCAAAAGTGTATGGCTAACCTGCATCTGTGAGCATCACATACCTGGAAGTGGGGTAACGGGATGATGGATGGCGTGTCCTCTCAGATCTCCTGACCTGAGGCTCTGCTGCATCTGCATGTGGATGAGGCTGCTCCCCCTGCCCTAGATCCCCTGGACCTGCATCAACGGGGTCTGCACCTGGCTCATGTTGCTCTAGCTGCCCATCCTCTCCACCTGTACCCTGTACTAGAGAGGGTTCTGTGTCCTCATCACTGTCATCATCCATGAAAAACTCATATGCATCACCACTCTCAGTGGTGTCCTCAGCCAACATCTGGTTCTCATAAAAGATCACATCCCTGTGCTCGATGACTGTCTTCTTCCTTGGATCCCAAAGACGGTATCTAAACTCCTGATCTCCATAGACAAGAAAAATACAAGGCACTGCCTTGTCATCCAACTTCTTCTGCTGCTCCTGGGGTACCAATGCATAAGCCTTGCATCCAAACACCCTCAAATGAGCATATGAGGGGTCTTTCCCTATCCAAACACGCTCTGGAATCTGAAAGTCCGAAGGAACTGATGGAGATCAGTTTACCAAGTAACATGCGGTGCGAACCGCCTTAGCCCAAAAAGTCTTGGGCAACTTCGCTTTCTTCAGCATACAACGGACTCTCTCAACAATGGTCCTGTTCATCCTCTCAGCTAGACCAATGTGCTGGGGTGTACCTGGCTCTGTCCTCTCATGCCTGATGCCGTGCTCTGTACAAGAGCCTTGAAAGCTATGGGAGGTGTACTCTCCCCCATTATCCGTGCGTAGACACTTCAACAATTTTCCTGTCTCGCGCTCAACCATGGCATGAAACTTCTTGAAGCAATCAAACACCTGATCCTTCGATATCAGAATGTATACCCACACCTTCCTAGATGCATCATCAATGAAGGTGACAAAGTACCTGTTGCCTCCCAAAGAGGCCGTGTCCAAAGGACCACAAACGTCAGAATGGACCAACTGTAGAAGGTCTCCCTTCACCTTGGATCTGGCTCTGTATGGCGTACTTCTGCTCTTCCCAACCTCACATGCATCACAAGGAGACAATGTGATGTCATTGTGGTAGGGGATCAACTTTTCTTGCTCAAAAGCTGTAAGCCCTTCTGGCTCATGTGCCCAAGCCGACGGTGCCACAAATCTGAATTATCTGCCTCAGTAGCATGCAAACTGCCATCCATGACCTTCACTCTAGTCATGTAAAGTATGTGACACAACCTGCCTCTTGCCATTATGAGAGAACCCTTGCTGATCTTGCATTTGCTGTCGCCGAACTTCAGATGGTAGCCTTCACTATCTCGCTGGGAGCCAGATATAAGGCTAAGCCGCACATCTGGAACATGCCTCACATTCTGGAGTGTCATTGAGCACCCAACATCTATCTGAATGGAGATGGTGCCCATGCCAATGATCTTAGAGTAACTTTCGTTACCCATCAATACTCGCCCATAATCACCCCTAGTGTAGGTGGTGAAGAACTCCCTGTGTGGAGTCACATGATAGGAGGCAGCTGTGTCAACGACCCACTCCAAATCACTCCTTGCGTGCAAGCACTGGTCCTGGATGGTGAGAATCACCTCTTCTGCACTGTCATCTGCCACAACTGCAGCTACATTGCCATCTTCCTTTTTCTGATCCTTCTTGGCTTCAGCTTATTCTCTCTTCCAATCCCTGCAATCTCTCTTCCAGTGACCGGGTTTCTGGCAATGGTGACACTTTCCTCTGCCCTTGGACTTGTCCCTCGATTTCTGCCCCTCCTATGGCGCTCCTCTGCTGCTGGATCTTCCTCTCCTCTCAACTTCATACATATGTGAAGAGGAGGATGCCTCTCCTGAAGAGCAATGTCTAATCTCCTCATTGAGGAGACTACCCTTGACCATAACCATGGTCAACTTGCTATCCTTCACAGAGTTGCTCACGGTGACAAGTAATGTCTCCCAACTATCTGGCAAAGAACCCAATAGGAGAAGTGCCTGCAACTCGTCATCAAGTGTCAAACTCATGGATGTCAACTGGTTGATGATGCTTTGGAAGTCATTCAGATGCTCTGCCACTTTGCATCCATCCTTGTATTTCAAGTTCACAAGCTTTCTAATCAAGAAAGCCTTGTTGGTTGCGGTCTTTTGGTCATAGAGCTCGGACAACTTGTTCCACAGCTCCTTGGAATTCGTCTCCTCGGCAACATGATGGAACACAGATATGTCAAGCCACTTCCGAATGGTCCCAATGGCCCTTCGGTTCAACTTTGTTTACTCTCCTGCGGACATGTTCTCCGGCTTGGCGCTCTCTCCCTCCACCGGATCGTGGAGGTCCTTGCAATACAAGATGTCTTCCATCTTGATCTTCCAAATCTGCCAGTTGCTACTTGTGAGCTTGATCATTGTGCCTTCATCATCTTTGCCCATATTGCTCAAACCTGGCTCTGATACCACTTGTTGTGGACAATGTGGGGCGATCAACCCAGGATATATCCCCTAATACTGTCCTGCAGCAAAGATGGCACAACAAATATATGTTCCCCACACGGGAACTCAAATAGCAACAATGACAAGCACAATCACAAGCAAGCAAGCAACCACACGAGACAATGATTTTTACGTGGAAACCCTTACTCAATGTGAGCAAGGGAAAAACCACGGAGCAAGATCGGCAACGATTCCACTACGGTCAAATGAGTTGATGTCTTCCCGATTTTGTTGCCCACAAAACCAAGGTACAAACCACGAGCACAATAGGTAGTTCTTCACCAAGTAACTAACTACCCTAGGTATCTAACAATACCAAACAACGTGCTCAAAATAAGGAGATGGAGTATCTTCCCTTGTGGGCTCCCGGATGGAGACCCAAACTTGGCTTTGGCTCCTTAAGGTCGTCCCCAACGACCTCCACGATGCTCCTCTCGAGCTCGGCCAAAGAACCCGACGTTCTCCAAGCCAACCCGCTGTTGCCTTTGACCGAGTTGCTGCTGCACCTGAGCCCTAGCAGTAGCTCCTATCCCACTCGGCTTCTCTCTCTCTCGCTCTCTTGCATGGAGGAATGAAAGGGTCTGAAACCCTTGCTGCAGCCTTGCTGAAAATGAGAAGGGGAGGGCGGCACTCTCTCTGGAATCGGCTGGGATGGAAATCACGAATAGGGCTCCCTGGAATTGGGATGCAAATCTGGGAAAATATCAATGATGCCCTTCTCAAATGGGCAAATTTCGACTGCCCTCAAGTTGGGGCTGGACATTTTTGCAAGTAAACCCAACACTTTCAAGGGTTTGTGGCTTCTTATATATATAGATGAAGATGTGAAATGGAAAAGATGAAAATACAATAACACCTAATAGAGTATAGTTAATATAAGAAACGATAAAATAATAGTGTCAATAGATCTTATAGATATTAAAAATAGATATCAAGTGAACGCATCACTTCTTTATGCGAGTTTAGAGAAGTAAAGCACTTCTTCTCCATGAATCGATACGTTAGAACTACTTCTCCTTCTTATGATTGTGGATAATGTGTAGATATTTTGGTTTAATTTATTTAACTTTTAAATTTCATTGATTAGGCTTTGATTTCATCAAATTTGAAAATCCCAAACATTTCTCCGATTTGACCGTTTTTTGTTTCACACGTTATATCTCTCATATCGTATCCCCATCCAATGAAATTGGATTAATGGTTGATGTTTGATTCTGATTGTAGCGAAGTAACAACCATCTTCTCCAGTCAAATTGTGGATAACATCATAGTTCTATTATCACTTCATCGCCGCAATCCTTAGCCTTCTCTTTCTCTCTCCACATGTTGTCTTCCTCCCTATGCCCTTTCTGTGCACGTCTCTCCTTTGTATGCTAAAATGCTCCAGAGGAGCATATCCTTAGAATCTTCATCACCCTTTAGCGGGAGCCCCTAAAAGAGCTTGGGACTTCAACATTGTACATCAGCAGATATGGCCGCCCTGATGGCTGGTAGCGCTAGAGATTAGAACCATCAACACTATGACCCTCTATGTTTCTATGGCTCTCAACCACATCTATCATGGGCCCCGGTTGCCTTTGATGTAGCTGATATGGCCTTCACTACCAAAAGGGAATTATAATGCTTATAAAGAGCATGATTCTGCTTGTGATTTTTTCTTCTATTTAGTCGTAGTGATCACATCTCTGACCAAGATTAAACCCATGACATCTACCTCATATATATTGCTACATGAGGCTTCTGTCAAACTTTAAGGTGTAAAGACAATGCACTTGTCTCGAGCTTTTAAGGTGTACATTGGTGGTAATAAGAAGCCATGTTTACTCACAAAAGAACCTCTCAAAGTCGAGGGAAGTGATATAAATCTTAGTTGTAAGATAATTTTTAGGTTATGAATTGATTCACTAATATTATAGATCACATAACTGCAAGCAATCTTCTATACAAGGAGACATTCAAGGAGATGTGGGAGGATTTGTCTCAGATATACTAGTAGAAAATCATAAAATCCAACCTTGCTACCATCTACATGTGGATTTGTTCCATCATATTTTTTTAAAAAGAGGGGAATAAATTATATAACAAATCTTAAGAAGGGTAAAAGTGATGAAACCTCTTAATTGTACATAATTAACTAAGAAATACATCCAAAGAAGAAAATCAGGTGAACAAATCAAAAGTAAGGAGTTAAAATGAATACATATTCAATTGTGTGTATTGCACAATATTCTAATATTTATAATGAATTCATACTAACTCAAAATGACATGAAAATAACTCCAATATACATAATACTGCCCGTAATAGCTGAAAATTCTTAAAAAATACCTACATATAAGTATTGTTGTAACATCCTTAAATTCTAATGACTAATTAAACCCAAGATGATGAACCATTAGTGAGCTTATGCTAAATTTGAGATGTTAATTGTGGCTAAGTAAGACTAGAGACTAAGGTTTGGTAGTCATTTATGGATTACTATTCATGGGTGGGCCTTGGTTGAAATTAAGAGGAGTGGGTGGGGTTATGTTGCAATTTTTTCACAAGGGAATAACTCCCCATAGGCGCCCCCTGTAATCCCACTTCGTCTTCTCCATCTTCCCCACTCCAAAAGCCATAACCGACCACTCCTTCTTCTCCACCTTCTCTCCTTGATCCACCACCCAAATCTCTACCAAATTTGAGTTTCTTGGGATCAAATTAAAGCTGGGAGGAAGGAGCTTCTTCTCCACCAAGTACATGTTGAATCCAAGGCCAAGCTCGGATAAAAAATCAAGCTTTGAAGGCCGATCAAGTGACTGTTCTTCACCTTGTTCTTAAGCTCGATTGTGAGGTACAAATATACCCTTCTCTTGCTGCCATTAAGTGGATTTAAACCACCTAAAAACCCAGATCTTTGGTGGAGCATTTGTTTTGGATTTTGGTGGTGATAAATTGGGTTTTTGTGGCTTCTTGTGGACGGAATTTGTGGAAGTTTCAGATCTGGTCGTGCACATTAGATCCGAGTTTATGCATGTTTTGGGGAGTTTCCTTGAGCCCCTTTGGGTTATTTTACTTGCTGATTGTGTCTCCTTTAAATTTTCTTTCAATCCGTGGCTTAGGTTTCGAATTTGGAGGTGGTTTTGGGGGAGAACTGGCTGCTGTCCATCATGACAGTTCAGCTGAAATTTTCAAATCAGTGATCCTTCCTTATATTTGTTTTATGCATGATTTTGTATGATCTTAAGAGCCATTTTCGTGCTCTTGGTTGTTGTTAAGATGGGCGTTATAAAACTCATGAAATTCATGCCTTTAGTTTAGGTTTTAGTGGTGATTTTGGGGGAAAATGGCTGTTGTTCGAAGACAGTTGTGGCCGAGTTTTCAGTTGTCCTCATGCATGTTAGATCCATTAGCAAGAATCAATTCATGGTTTTTAAAACCCCAAATCATTGAGTTCTCCTCATACTGGATATGATTGGTTATATAGTAACCTAACCCCTTAGAGGAAATGGATTTTGAGTGAATAGTTGATGGTTTTGGACTGATGGTTCACTGTGATAAGTTGCTGTACATGAATGCACTTTCGTTGCTGAATGTTTGTGATTTTGAGTGCATAATAGCCACGGTTTTGTTAACCCTTAAGCATGAATTTATAGTAGATCATGTGGTGTTGGAAGCCATAAGTATGCACGAGAACTTAGAGGGTTTTGGGGCTTTGAACTGCTGTGTGTCTGTTGCTATATTCATACAGTACGCATAAAAGTTATATGCTGAATATATGCATGTTTGGATTATGTAATGCCCTCTTAATGAACTCCTAATTGTTGGACTTTAAATATTATATATTGTTTAAATTGTTAAAGGTGAATCCCATGAAGTTGGGTGAGAAATTGAAAAAAATCAGATGCCTTAAATTACTATATGTGCTGTTGTGCATATATCAGTGCACACACATTTTTTACTGTTGTGTGATGATATTTGGAAAGGTAGAGTCACTCTTAAGACCCATCTTAGAGTTGTGCATTAATCCTTTATTGATACTTAGGTGGTGGACTCGAATTCTATGATACTGACTAATAAATTGGGAACAAACTTGATGATAAACCTTGGTAACTGTGTAGTACATTCATATTTCCATGGGACTAAATGTGTGTTGATGTTGGGATTTTAATAGTAAAAAGACCAAGTGCTGGGTCTTGTGAACTATAGGCTGATACATATATATATATATATATATATATATATATATACACATATATATATCTACATGTGGGATCACACATGAAAATAAACTTTATGGAACTTGCTTTTTTTTGGTATGATTGGCTCATATTGTGGGATGTGATATTGACTTAAGAAGAATTCAGTAATATATGTAATAGCCCACAATTAGGGCAGAACGTCATGTGGTGAGTGTACTCTAATGAGTACCTGTGAGTTTGGCCACACTTATTTTTGGGTCCCTAAGTATAAGACTTGCCATCTGACTCTAAGTAAGATAAGGAGTTTAACTCCTCCAATCTATGAATTGATTCCTTGTTGCCTTAAGGTCTTTCTCTAGTTTGTAGCCAAGATCCTAGGATAAGATGTTCATCAGTGGGAGATGAGAGATAGACTAATAGTAGGTCTGTATCCCTGACCTTGGATTAATTGAAGTTCTTATAGAACAAGTTCGATCTATGACCGATAACTTGTAGATGTGAAACAAATCAGAGAAACCGTAGACACTTAGGGTGAAATATGGTAATAAATGATTTGGTTATGTCACATTTGGCCAGTCATGGAATTTTATACTCCGACTGTGCGAGGGTGCGGTGACCCTCACCTGAGCAGGAGATGAGGTCGCTCAGGCTTGGGTAGCGGACATTGAGAGCTTGGGTCCAGGATCCCAGTCCTTTTCACGTGTTTTCTTCGAGCCGGCTCAGTTTTTGCGCTTCTTTGGGATCTACGAGTTGTCTAGACCATTCCGCTGACCCGTTGGTTTTTCTTTGAGAGCCTAGGTTGGGGGCTCTCTGCTGTTAGTTACGAGCTCGTCTGGTTTTTACTTAGCTCTTCTCCTTCGGGAGTTGAGCAACGAGAGAGGAAGTCGGGTCCGGCAGGCTTACCTCTTCTCTTTCCTGCCTCTAGTGGCGTAGTAGTCGTACTAACACTGCCTTTCCCTTGGACCACACTTCCACTGGGATTGGCGAGAGCAGACGAATCCCTTTAGGGGTTTCCTCACCGCTGAGATTATAACCTTTCCGCCAGGTTGGTGTCTTAGTGATGGGGTAGTAATCGATAGACATGTGACAGTTCACCAATTACCCAGTAAAGATTCCCCATTAAACACTAATGACCCCTTTAATTACCTTTCCACCAGGCTGGTGTCCTGGTGATGGGGTAATGGTTAATAGACACTGAGGATTTCACTTACCTTTTCGCCAGGCTGTGACCTTGTGATGGGGTGAGAGATGAGTGACTTTTCTGCTTGGTGACTAGTGACGACAGTTCCGTTAGTAGAGGCTAACGAGGGTTGGGTGTTGAGAGAGTTATGAGTACGGTTCCTCTTATACACCTTCGTGAGCGAGCTATCACACGTGTCGACCAAGGATCAATGAAAGTTGAGAGAACAAGCTAGAAGGAGTGTTGGGAACTTAGTTAGGATGCAAGACACCACCGCATGCCTACGGAGGCACCCCAACCCTGAGGCGTACATCATACTTCAGAGTCATAGTGTGAGGTTCAACCTGGACTTTGAACTCCTATCCAGATGTCGAGGTCCTAACCGGACCAAGACCATAGACTTACTTCTAGGCTTGAGTTGTTGTTGGGTTAGTTCCATTGATCGAGGGAGACACGATGTGGTAGTGAGCGAGTGTATTCTTGTTAGACTTCAGAAAGCAAGTAAATAATTTAAAAGAATTAATTAACCCACTTTTACTTGCTAGCTTCTTTTGTGCACTACAGTTACCTTACGGTTTTCTAGCTGTTCTAGTCTGTGCTTACTACCTTTCTTAATAGAACTGTGTAGAATTTGGACTCGACAACTTTGTGACAGATACTTTCTTATTCCCTTTCTAATTGTGGCAAGAAAGGGCCCAGCGACCGAGTAGCCGACGTATTTTGGGCTGCTGTTGTTTCTTTTTGGTGCTACACGTTCAGAGCAGGTATACCCTTTTGGAGCTCATTAGACAGTTGTTAGTTGTGCTTTCTTTTGTAGCCTGATTTTTGGGATATTTACATGTATGTTGAATGTTGTGGAACTTCAGCATGTTATATGAATGAAATGAAAATGAATGGATATCCTTTTTGTTAAGTTCTGGTGTACTACTACTTCCGCTTTTAGTTTTCTTGTGGTTGCTTGCTTAGCGAGATTTAAATCTTGTGAATGTCATGTTTAAAAAGCAAAAAATTTCCTCCGGTTTTCGTAACAACGGATTAACTCTAAGCTGATTAAGAAGGCAAATGACGTGTTTGACGGGTAACCTAAGGTCCTCAGGAGGACAGGGTGTCACAGGTTGGTATCAGAGCAGAGTTACCCTGATACACGCATCCACATAACTTAATAGCGAGAGTCTTCTGATATCTCATGAAACCGAATGGGGAAAATTTTTGACATTCATAAGATTTATGTAACAACAAGTCACCAGAACATTGCATTCATATAAGTATCCTAAGAGGAGAAATAGTACAACTGATTATTTCCTAAAGTGTGCTTAACTATGCTATGATCCAATACAGGGAGGATTAGCATGGCACCACGAGTAGCTCTTGATCAGCCAGGAGAGATGGTACAGGTACTAGCTGCACTAGCTGATCTGCAACAGACACAACATCAGATACTTGCCCAGCAGACTGAGTTAGCAAAGCGACAGACTGGGATGGAGCTGAGGGTGGAGGAGCTCTCTGACTCCTCATACCACCCGTCCAGGGATTAATCCGCTAGAGCCGAGCATCTGTTCTATGAGGAGATTCCCCAGCATTCCGAGGCAGATATTCTGAGGGAGTCGGGAGCCGACAGAGCTGAGGTAGGCCAAGGGACTGCAGCAGGAGTAGAGGTGACATGGTTTGTTCTTCCTACTGCACCGAGACACCATGACGTCTTCACATCCTACCAGAGAGCTGGAGTACCCAGGTTCCAGGGCACGGGTACGTCTGACGAGGCTGAGCAGTGGCTCAAGACAGTGATGAAGGTGTTCAGGATGATACAGGCACCACCAGAGTCGTGGTTACCCTTTGCAGAATTCTCACTTACTACGTTTGCAGAGCGCTGGTGGGAGGCTACTGTGTCCGAGATGGGGCGTGTGCCGACTTGGACAGACTTTGAGACCCACTTCAGAGGCCACTTCTTCTCAGGGAAGTGGAAGGAGACACAACGCATGTTGTTTGCAGAGCTGAGACAGGGCAGGATGATAGCGCGAGAGTACTTTGTACACTTCACAGAGTTGTCATGCCACACATCTTCTGCAGCTGCTTTCCCAGATGAGAATCTGGAGAAGTTTGTTCGTGGCATGAGGGAGGACGTTCAGGAAAAGTTGGCAGGGTTGAGACTGACCACCATTGCTGAGGTTACTGATGCAGTAGAGAGGATTGAGGACGTCCGCGAGAGGCGTTTTGGGAGTACTTTTAGACCGCCACCAGTACCACCGAGGTCGTCTGGACCTATTCGGCGACAGTTCCAGCCACAGCGGTCAGCACGACGCTTTCGTCCGACAGGGACGGTTTCTTCTGGAAGTGTTCGCTCGACCCCCATGACTATTTTGGGAGGAGCACTGGCCAGTAAAGGTTTTGAGGCAGTGCGACCATCTGGGTCGCAGAGGTTTGGAGCACAGAGCGCGAGACCCGCAGAGAGTGCCGGTCCATCTTCTACGCCGAGCAAGGCGATCAGGTGCTACCAGTGCTAGTAGATGGGACATGTCAGGTCCCACTGTCCACAACTACAGACTCCACCTCCACCACGTTCGAGAGTTACCGAGAGGAGCTTCCGGTAGAGAGGTCAGCAGAGACCAGCTCAGAGCGCAGCAGGATCCAGTACCGGATCTGCACGACAAGGAAAAATTCATGAAGTTACAGCTGAGCAGGCATGGTCCGCGGCCACGGTCGTGAAAGGTATGGTTTCAGTTTCGAGCCATCTTTTTCACGTGTTGTTTGATTCCGGTGCTACCCACTCGTTTCTTGCTGTAAGGTTACTAGCTACATTGGGTAGAGTCACGGAGGATGTAGATCCTCCATTTCTCATTCGAGGGCCTGGCGGACAGTTGTTCGTGATTTCAGAGATAGTTAGAGGGTTACCAGTGTCCATAGGCGGTCATGAAATGACTGCGAACTGCCTTCTGCTACAGCTTGTTGAGTTCGACATGATTTTGGGCATGGATTGGTTGTCTACACATCACGCCTTAGTCGGCTGTTACAGGAAGACTGTTGTCTTCAGGATCCCTGGCTTGACAGAGTTCACTTTTGAGGGGACATTGCAAGACTCCAGGATGGAGTATATTTCAGTCCTGAGAGCACAGCGATTGGTTGATCAGGGATGCGACACTTTTCTGGCTTTTATTCAGGAGGTTACAGATAGAGAGCGGATGGCTCAGGACATTAGAGTTGTGTCAGAGTATCCCGACGTGTTCCCTGAGGAGTTACCAGGACTACCTCCCGTTAGAGAGATCGAGTTTGAGATCTCGTTGCTTCTCGATACGCAGCCGATATCTAGGGCTCCGTATCGCATGGCACCCGCAGAGCTGAGAGAGCTGAAGGTGCAACTACTGGAGTTGCTTGACTTGGGCTTTGTGAGGCCAAGTACTTCACCTTGGGGCGCTCCTGTACTTTTTTTCGGAAGAAGGATGGAACCATGCTGTTGTGCATTGACTACAGGCAGCTGAACAAGAGGACGGTGAAGAACTGTTATCCTCTACCACGCATTGATGATCTATTTGATCAGCTACAGGGATCTTCGGTGTTATCGAAGATCAACCTCCGCTCGGGTTACCATCAGTTGAGGATTCGGGAGACAGACATCCCGAAGACAGCCTTTCGAACACGGTATGGCCACTACGAGTTTGTAGTGATGCCATTCGGACTGACGAATGCACCCACGGCATTCATGGACGTGATGAACAGAGTATTCCGTCCTTACTTGGACAAGTTTGTTGTGGTGTTCATAGATGATGTGCTGATTTATTCGAAGAATGATTGGGACCATGAGAACAACTTGAGAGCAATGCTTGGTACCTTGAGAGAGCATAGACTGTATGTCAAGTTGAGTAAATGTGAGTTTAGGCTACCTCAGGTCTCATTCTTGGGACACGTCATCTCAAGAGCAGGTGTCTCAGTGGACCCTGCGAAAATAGAAGCAGTGATGTCTTGGGAGCAGCCTAAGACAGTGACAGATCCGTAGTTTTCTTGGGTTGGCAGGCTATTACAGACGCTTTGTCAGCAACTTCTCGCGGATCGTACTCCCCTTGACGCGTTTGACGCAGAAGGGAGTACCTTTTGTTTGGGATAGTTCGTGCGAGCAGGCCATCAGGAAACTGAAGGAGAGACTTACTACAGCTCCGATTCTTGCTCTACCGTCAGATACACAGGACTACGTGGTTTACACAGACGCGTCAGGTGATGGTTTGGGAGCAGTGCTGATGCAAAGGGGGCATGTGATTGCCTATGCTTCAAGACAGTTGAGACCGCATGAGCAGAATTACCCCACGTACGACCTTGAGTTGGCAGCAGTGGTCTTCGCTCTGAAGACCTGGCGTTGTACGGGGTTAACTTTGATCTCTTCACAGACCACAAGAGTCTGAAGTACATATTTGATCAGAAGGAGCTGAACATGAGACAACGCAGATGGTTAGAGTTGTTGAAGGACTACGATTGCACGATCTCTTACCATCCTGGTAAGGGAAACGTGGTTGCAGACGCCCTCAGCAGGAGAGCGCACACGGAGGGTACGATGAATTGGCTATAAACTTGGGATTTACTTGCAGCACCAGACGGATTGGCATCCGCAGGACAGTACGTCTTCTCCCATCTCCGTACCTCCTAGGTACAACAACCTTTGGGACCTTATAGTGTCAGGTCAGCAGACAAACTCGTGGATTCACGACAGATACATGCAGGCAGTGAAGGATGAGTTTGACGACTTTGTTGTCTCAGAGTCGATTTTGTGGAAGGCAGGTCGGGTAGTGGTTCCCAACAATGAACATCTACGTAGAGATATACTTGACGAGGCGCATTGTTCGCATCTTTCCATTCATCCCAACAGTACGAAGATGTACCACGATCTTCGCAGACATTTCTGGTGGGATGGGATGAAGAGGGACGTAGCTGGGCATGTCAGCAGGTGTTTGACTTGCCAGATGGTGACGGCAGAGCACAGACGATCACCTGGTTTACTGCAGCCTCTCGCCATTCCTGAGTGGAATTGGGAGAGCATTTCGATGGACTTTGTTACGGGATTGCCAAGGACACCGGGAGGCCACGATTCCATTTGGGTCGTTGTTGATAGGTTGACGAAGTCAGCCCATTTTATACCTGTCAGCATGACTTATACGCCTTCTCAGTTGGCCAAATTGTATATACAACACATTGTGAGGTTACATGGCATACCCCACGAGGTAGTGTCTGACAGAGACTCAAGGTTCACTTCCCATTACTGGAAGCAGTTCATGTCAGCATTACAGACCGAGTTGAAGATGAGTTCAACATATCACCCTCAGACGGACGGACAGAGCGAGCATACGATACAGACCATGGAGGATCTTTTACGCTCCTGTTCTCTAGAGTGGAAGGGATCTTGGAAGGATCATTTACCTCTTGTTGAGTTCACGTACAACAACAGCTATCATTCGAGCATCGGCATGGCACCATTCGAGGCTCTTTACGGGCGGAGATGCCTTACGTCAATCAGTTGGCGCGAGGTAGGCGATCATGCGTTGTATACCGTGGATCTCTTGGAGGAGAGCGTGAGGGTTGTTGACTTGGTGAGGAGAAATCTCCTGATGGCACAGAGTCGCCAGAAGAGCTATGCAGATCGACGTCGCCGACACTTCGAGTTTCAGGTTGGAGATTTTGTGTTTCTATGTGTATCTGCCATGAAGGGCATACAACGATTTGGAGTTCGTGGCAAGCTGGCGCCACGCTTTGTTGGGTCATTCGAGATACTTTCACGTGTTGGGAAAGTCGCATACAGACTGGCACTTCCCCCACGTTTGGAGGCTATACACGATATATTCCATGTGTCGAACTTGAGGAAGTACGTGCACGATCCTCGGCACATCATCAGCTATGAGAGCCTTGACATAGAGCCAGAGTTGACGTACGAGGAGGAGCGAGTGCAGATACTTGATTTTGCGGTCAGGAGGCTTCGGAACAAGGAGATTCCCTTGGTCAAGATCCTATGGCGTCGACAGGGTGTTGGGGAGGCGACATGGGAGACCGAAGCAGCTATGCGCGAGAGATACTCGTGACTCTTCTCAGGTACTTTCACAGTCTAGTTTATCAGTTCTCTGTTTGGCAAATCATTTCACTTTTTGGGTAAAAACCTTCTTTGAGGTTTTTATGGGTTAAAAACCTTTTGAGGGTTTTATGGCAGACCGACGAACCCAACTTAGAAGTGGAGTCTCGAGGACGAGACTCTCTTTGAGGTTTTTATGATTGTAACATACTTAAATTCTAACGACTAATTAAACCCAAGATGATGAACCATTAGTGAGATTATGCTAAATTTGAGATGTTAATTGTGGCTCAGTAAGATTAGAGACTAAGGTTTGGTAGTCATTTATGGATTACTATTCATGGGTGGGCCTTGGTTGAAATTAAGAGGAGTGGGTGGGGTTATGTTGCAATTTTTCACAAGGGAATAACTCCCCATAGGCGCCCCCTGTAATCCCACTTCGTCGTCTCCATCTTCCCCACTCCAAAAGCCATAACCGACTACTCCTTCTCCACCTTCTCTCCTTGATCCACCACCAAAATCTTTACCAAATTTGAGTTTCTTGGATCAAATTAAAGCTGGGAGGAAGGAGCTTCTTCTCCACCAAGTACATGTTGAATCCAAGGCCAAGCTCGGATCAAAAATCAAGCTTTGAAGGCCGATCAAGTGACTGTTTTTCGCCTTGTTCTTAAGCTCGGATGTGAGGTACAAATATACCACTCTCTTGCGGCCATTAAGTGGATTTAAACCACCTAAAAACCCAGATCTTTGGTGGAGCGTTTGTTTTAGATTTTTGTGGTGATAAATTGGGTTTTTGTGGCTTCTTGTGGACGGAATTTATGTAAGTTTCAGATCTGGTCGTGCACATTAGATCCGAGTTTATGCATGTTTTGGGGAGTTTCTTTGAGCCCCTTTGGGTGATTTTACTTGTTGATTGTGTCTCCTTTAAATTTGCTTTCAATCCATGGCTTAGATTTGAATTTGGAGGTGGTTTTGGGGGAGAACTGGCTGCTCTCCATCACGGCAGTTCAGCTGAAATTTTCAAACCAGTGATCCTTCCTTGTATTCATTTTATGCATGATTTTGTATGATCTTAAGAGCCATTTTCGTGCTCTTGGTTGCTGTTAGGATGGGTGTTATAAAACCCATGAAATTCATGCCTTTAGTTTAGGTTTTAGTGGTGATTTTGGGAGAAAATGGCTACTGTTCAAAGATAGTTGTGGCCGAGTTTTCAGTTGTCCTGATGCAAGTTAGATCCATTAGCAAGCATCAATTCATGATTTTTAAAACCCCAAATCATTGAGTTCTCCTCATACTGGATATGATTGATTATATAGTAACCTAACCCCTTAGAGGAAATGGATTTTGAGTGAATAGTTGATGGTTTTGGACTGATGGTTCACTGTGATAAGTTGCTGTACATGCATGCACTTTCGTTGCTGAATGTTTGTGATTTTGAGTGCATAATAGCCATGGTTTTGTTAACCCTTAAGCATGAATTTATGGTAGATCATGTGGTGTTGGAAGCCATAAGTATGCATGAGAACTTGAGAGGGTTTTGGGGCTTTGAACTGCTGTGTGTCTGCTGCTATATTCATACAGTATGCATAAAACTTATATGCTGAATATATGCATGTTTGGATTATGTAATGCCCTCTTAATGAACTTCTTATTGTTGGACTTTAAAGATTATATATTGTTTAAATTGTTAAAGGTGAATCCCATGAAATTGGGAGAGAAATTGAAAAGAATCAGATGCCTTAAATTACTATATGTGCTGTTGTGCATATAACAGTGCACACACATTTTTCTACTATTGTGTGATGATCTTTGGAAAGGTAGAGTCACTGTTAAGACCCATCTTAGAGTTGTGCATTAGTCCTTTATTGATACTTAGGGGGTGGACTCGAATTCCATGATATTGATTAATAAATTGGGAACAAACTTGATGATAAACCTTGGTAACTGTGTAGTACATTCATATTTCCATGGGACTAAATGTGTGTTGAAGTTGGGATTTTAATAGTAAAGAGACCAAGTGCTGGGTCTTGTGAACTATAGGCTGATACATATATATACACACATATATATCTACATGTGGGATCACACATGAAAATAAAACTTTATGGAACTTGCTTTTTTTGGTATGATTGGCTCATATTGTGGGCTATGGTATTAACGTAAGAAGAATTCAGTAATATATGTAATAGCCCACAATTAGGGCAGAACGTCATGTGGTGAGTGTACTTTAATGGGTACCTGTGAGTTAGGCCACACTTATTTTTGGGTCCCTTAGTATAAGACTTGCCATCTGACTCTAAGTAAGATAAGGAGTTTAACTCCTCCAATCTATGAATTGATTCCTTGTTGCCTTAAGGTCTTTCTCTAGTTTGTAGCCAAGATCCTAGATAAGATGTTCATCAGTGGGAGATGAGAGAGAGACTAATAGCAGGTCTGTATCCCTGACCTTGGATCAATTGAAGTTCTTATAGAACAAGTTCGATCTATGACCGATAACTTGTAGATGTGAAACAAATCAGAGAAACCGTAGACACGTAGGGTGAAATATGGTAATAAATGATTTGGTGATGTCACATTTGGTAAGTCATGGAATTTTATACTCCGACTGTGCGAGGGAGCGGTGACCCTCACCTGAGCAGGAGATGAGGTCGCTCAGGCTTGGGTAGCGGACATTGAGAGCATGGGTCTAGGATCCTAGTCCTTTTCACGTGTTTTCTTCGAGCCGGCTCGGTTTTTGTGCTTCTTTGGGATCCACGAGTTGTCTAGACCATTCTGCTGACCCGTTGGTTTTTCTTTGAGAGCCTAGGTTGGGGGCTCTCTGTTGTTAGTTACGAGCTCGTTTGGTTTTTACTTAGCTCTTCTCCTTCGGGAGTTGAGCAACGAGAGAGGAAGTCGGGTCCGACAAACTTACCTCTTCTCTTTCCTGCCTCTAGTGGTGTAGTAGTCGTACTACCACTGCCTTTCCCTTGGACCACATTTCCACTAGGATTGGCGAGAGCAGACGAAACCCTTTGGGGGTTTCCTCACCGCTGAGATTATTACCTTTCCGCCAGGCTGGTGTCTTAGTGACGGGGTAGTAATCGATAGACATTTGACCGTTCACCAATTACCCAATAAAGATTCCCCATTAAACACTAATGACCCCTTTAATTACCTTTCCGCCAGGCTGGTGTCCTGGTGATGGGGTAATGGTTAATAGACACTAAGGATTTCACTTACCTTTCCGCCATGCTGTGACCTCGTGATGGGGTAAGAGATGAGTGACTTTTCTGCTAGGGGACTAGTGACGACAGTTCCGTTAGTAGAGGCTAATGAGGGTTGGGTGTTGAGAGAGTTGTGAGTACGGTTCCTCTTATACACCTTCATGAGCGAGCTATCACACGTGTCGACCAAGGATCAATGAAAGTTGAGAGAACAAGCTAGAAGGAGTGTTGGGAACTTAGTTAGGATGCAAAACACCACCGCATGCCTACGGAGGCACCCCAACCCTGAGGCATACATCATACTTCAGAGTCATAGTGTGAGGTTCAACCTGTACTTTGAAGTCCTATCCGGATGTCGAGGTCCTAACCAGACCAAGACCACAGACTTACTTCTAGGCTTGAGTTGTTGGGTTAGTTCCATTGATCGAGGGAGACACGGTTTGGTAGTGAGCGAGTGTATTCTTGTTAGTCTTCAGAAAGCAAGTAAATAATTTAAAAGAATCAATTAACCTACTTTTACTTGCTAGCTTCTTTTGTGCACTACAGTTACCTTACGGTTTTCTAGTTGTTCTAGTCTGTGCTTACTACCTTTCTTAATAGAACTGTGTAGAATTTGTACTCGACAACTTTGTGACAGATACTTGCTTATTCCCTTTCTACTTGTGGCAGGCAAGGGCCCAGCGATCGAGTAGCCGACGTAGTTTGGGCTGCTATTGTTTCTTTTTGGTGCTACACGTTCAGAGCATGTATATCCTTTTGGAGCTCATTAGATAGTTGTTAGTTGTGCTTTCTTTTGTAGCCTGATTTTTGGGATATTTACATGTATGTTGAATGTTGTGGAACTTCAGCATGTTATATGAATGAAATGAAAATGAATGGATATCCTTTTTGTTCAGTTCTGGTGTACTACTACTTCCTCTTTTAGTTTTCTTGTGGTTGCTTGCTTAGCCAGATTTAAATCTTGGGAATTTCATGTTTAAAAAGCGAAAAATTTCCTCAGGTTTTCGTAACAACGGATTAACTCTAAGCTGATTAAGTAGGCGAATGACGTGTTTGACGGGTAACCTAAGGTCCTCGAGAGGACGGGGTGTCACAATTGCAAATAACCTAACCCATTATTCCAAAAGATTGAACCAAAAAGTTGAATATAACGCTCAAACGATCGTCTATATAACTCTACTCATTTTTGAAGTAATACACATCAAATTATCTACAAAACAAGACTAAATTCAAAGGAATCATAGTTCATTTATCAAAAAAGTGTTTTGGGACCAAACCGTATATGATATAAAATGGCTAACTTTAGCTCATTATTTTATGTATTATTTATGTTTTTCCATTTTATTTCCTTTTCCTTAATTTTATCTACTTTATGTATTGATTAACTATATAAAAATAAAAGTTCGAAAATCATAAAAACTTTAAGAAAGTCATGCTCTGACCGTATCTATACATTCATTATCTAAACTTAATCATTAAAAATAAAAAAATCGCGTGTAAGCATTTAATTAGTATCACATATATATTATAAAAAGAAAATCACTAAAAAATACAAAGCACAAAAAATTGGTATTTTTAGCCAATAAGCTACCCCAAAATAAATCATATGTTGTACAGTTGAGTCCATTTGGTTTTGAGTTGTACATAAAGTTTGTAGATATCAATGAGATCTCTACTACCAACAAGACCCTCATGACCAACAGACAATAACCGTAGATAATAGTCACTACAGATGTAAGAAGCAAGCCACAAAATGGGAAGAACCTCAAGATACAAGTATTCTAGTGTGGAAACCCCATTGAGTAAAAACTACGACCAAGTACTCTGACTTAGGATTTCTGATTGATCGAGTAAATCCTTTATTCCACTACCTTAAATTATTCTCCCATGGAAAACTCAACCAATTACAGATGCTATGGATCATACACCAAAGTCTTTCCCATAAGCTGGATCCCAGACTAGGTTCTTTGTACACCTTGTTTCAAACACCAAGTGTTATAGTAAGTAATAATGTAAATATTACTACAAACTATAAAGCCTCAAATATAACTATGAAATGGGAATAGTGAGGTAAATAAATGCACATGATAATTGAATAAAGAAATCCAAACCAAGCATATGATCTTTAAGTAGAGAGCCGGAGAGTCTACCTTGAGTAGAGCTTTGAGAGAGGCTAAAGGTATTAAATTGAGATGTATGTCGACAACATGGGTTTGGTGCTCTATTTATTGTGGTGGGAGATGTTCATTTAAATATATAGCAATTAGAAATAAATAATGTAAGAAATCAACAAGATTTCATACATATGATTGATCATATAAGTGTTGGACATGTGAGCCCACGGCGAGCCATTATGCAATAAATGTTATTGCGAATATCATTCCCTGATCTGAAATGAAGAATAAATAATTTGCATAATAGGTCCCTCTGTACAATTAGGGTTATGTACCATGGCTATCTTAATGATCATACAGCTGTTGATTCAATTATTGAATCATAGAGGCTGGTGCTTGGATGAATATCTAAAGAGTTAGATTGAGGACTCATCAAGCACCGTCAAATGATTGTTAAGATGTGATCTCCAGCCTGAGTAGGAGATGGCAATCCTTTCTCACATAGGCTGATATCTGACCGACCTCTTGATGCAGGTCCTCTGCATAGGAATAGAGATTCGGAGGTGTCAGATTAGTTAGGTCAAAGAGTTGACTTAACGAGATCGAGATAACCTAAGTCCTATGTTGAATGCTGTCACAGCATAGGCACGCATCCTCTGACCGGAGACAGATGTATTGCTATATGTCTGAGTATGTACATTTGGCAGACCAATAGGTTGATGACCTAACCAAGGTCTATACACCGGCGCGTTGGTGTGCATATAAGGGCATATGAGTAATACGATCTCTCAAAGGGATCATACAGGTTCAATACTGAACCGGAAGACATGAGCTCACTCATGAGATATTGGGAGGAATCAAATTTCGTGCACGGTCGTCTCGCTTTGAAAGCTTGACTGAATTTGTAGGTTTGATATATACTTTTGGAAAGTAAATGATCAAGACCTAGGTATGATATATGCTTTTGGAAAGTATATGATCGATACCAAATCCCAATGATCAAATGAGAAACTTAGTGATCAAACCCTGAAGAAGACAGTGTAAAATAGATCTTGATCTTCGGGTTGACCATGGGTCTTCCAGTATGCAGGATGTACAGGTATTGGGAATACCTGAAGGGTGATGTGATCATAAACGATTATATATCCATGACGCTTCCATTCCGAGGGAGTGATGAAACAGGTCTGCATTTTAGTGACTCCTTTCAGTAGAGAAGCGATCCGGTCTTAGTCCAAGTGTTGGACATTGGTCTGAATGAGATTCAGATTCAATGAGAAGATTGGATTTGCGGTCTTGATTTAATCAAACATCTGTGGGAGGTTCGTAAGATCTGGATTTGAGATAATATCTCAATATCCAAGTCACTATGCATGGAATAATACAATCGCCCTGTCCTTATCTCCAAGTATCTGCGGAGAAAGCACATTATTCTTGAAAGGGTTCAAGAATAATTCTTTTGATGAAATATCCAAGCAAGGACTTGATGATTAAATGAGATTTAATTATCAAGCTTAAATATGAATATGATTCATATTGTGAAAATGATTATCTAAGATAATTAAATGGGATTTAATTATCAAGGATTAAGAGAATGTGGATAACACTATCCATGATATATGTGTGTTATAGATATGATTTATAATATACATATATAAGAGAGAGAATTTATGTAAATAGCATTTGTTAATTAATAGTGTGAATTGGATTCACATTTGTTAATTAATTGGAAATGCAATTTACTAATTAGTTTGGGTTGTGAATATGATTCACATAATATTCAATGGCATGATTGAAATATTCACAAATTAATTTGGAATTAATTTGGTGAATATTTTTATGAATACAAAATTAATTAAGGAATAATAAGATAAATAAAAAGGAGCCAAAATTGACCACCCTCCATAGGTGGCGTCACCCATCAATTGTTCATGGGTGACACCCCCCCATTTTTAGGGAGGTTGGTTGACTCCATTTTTATTTATCACATTATCTCTTAATTAGTTAATGTTAAATTAAATTATGTTGATAATGTTGCAACATTTTTTAATTTAAATTAATGTTGTTGGTTTTAACCAACAACAATCATAGCCATTGATTTAGCATGGACCAAGCATAGCCATTGGATCCATGTGTCCCATGGATTGAGATCCATTGGATCCTAAACTAATATAAATAGAGGGCTAGGGTAGCCTTCTATGGTACATCATTAAGAGTTGTACAAGGTGACAACTCTCTCTCTCTCTTTCTCATTCTCGCCCACTCTCTCTCTTTCTCTTCTCCATTAAGTGGTCGTCCACTTTGTGTTGAGAAAAGAGAGACTCTCGGCTTCTTCTTCGACGACTCGTGGATCTCCATCTTCTTTGGAGTTTCTTACTCTAAAGGAAGACGACGGATTTCGTTTGACGAAATCGGGGGAGCCATCGCTTGGATCTTCATCGAGGATTGCGGGAAGGAACGTGACTCATCATCGCGCCCGCAAGTGCGTTCTTCGTGGATCGGACTTAAGATAGGAGGATCTCTACTTTGGGATCTCGCGATCACAACCACGCTTCAAGAGGTATTCCTAATACTTTGTGGTTTGATGAAACGATCCGAGTAGTGTTCTCGTGATCATGTGGTTTCATCTTTAAAGTTAAAAATTTTAATTTCCGCTGCATCTAGCATCTAGTACGACTAGTTGCTCCGATTGCATACGATGCGATCGACACGCTTCCGTGATGCGCTTAAGGATTCTCAATATCCTTCAAGTGGTATCAGAGCCAGGTTGAATAAGGGTTTGGATATGATCCATAGACCTTAGACGATTTGGTTCTTGAAAGGGTTGCGAAATTTTTACTGCATTTCAATTTTCGTACCTCTGTCTAATTGAATTTTTTCGGCACTGTTTAAAATGTTTAAACACGAAATTTTCAATTGGATTTTGTTCCCCATTAAACAAGGAAACCATAGGACTTGAGTTTACTAAATTTGGACTTCATTTGCTCAAGATATGGCTTTTTGAATATGACTATATTCACTGTTGCGGGAACTGCGGATTTGAACGTAATTAATGAGATGATTACGGTTTTAATCTGCCTTGAAATGCGTGAATTATCACTTGAGTTCTTTACTAAATCAAATAGGCAATCTTTGGAAACTGAGTTTGCATTTTTTGGATTTAAATTGATCAAGATAAGTTAATTTTAGTGATTGGGGGTCACTGCTGGAAATTAACAATTTCTTGATCTTGAACCTTGTGATATGCCATTCAATTATCATGATGAAAATTAATTGTTAATTTTCTGGAATAATTAGTGATAAATATTTGTGAAATATTTAAAGAAATAATTATTTAATTGAATGACATTTGCCTAAACCACAATGATGAGATATTAGATCTTGATCATTGGTTCATCAACAAACATTGCTTTCATGAAAACCATAGTTTATCCTACAATTGTTGTAGGACAACATTTACATGAAAAACCCTTTTGCTTGAATAGGATTGGGGATTTATCTAGCAAATCTCCTTATAATCAAAAATATTTTGATTTATATTTATGGTATAATTTCGGTTGAAAAACCGATGAACATCTCAAAGTACATGATGGTCTATCTGGTATTATCCTTTCCCGAGGCGGATGTGGTGCCTAGTCGGAGAGCATTGGGGTAGCGGGTTGCAACGTATGTGGTCCGTCCCACTCTCGTCGGTACTGGCCATGACAGCGGGTAGGGAATGTATAATACCGGAGACAGACAATGTGTATTTTTTCTAATTATTAAAATTCGAATAATACGTACTTTGAGTATATACCTACTATTCAAGTAAAAGACATGTTTGTTGATTGATGATTGGATTGATGATTAATTTAATGTGATTAAATTAATTATATCCAATAAACACTCTATTTTGAATAGATGTGTATTTCCCTTGGAAGAATTAATTATGTGAATATGATTCACGATAATTAATTACAATTTGAATATGAGGTGGAGGATCACATAAGTGACATCCATGGTCTCCCGTCAAGGCAAAGGATTTCGTCGCCAGTTGTTGTGTATAGGAGACGCCTGTCCGAAGTGACAGATCCTATATATGATTTAATTGGATCGGGTTCTTTGCTTCTCGAAAGAGTAAGTCCGTATACGTAGTGACCCCAATATCGGGTCCTCATATTATTGGGGCGATATTGGATTGCGTATAGCGAGTATTAAGCCTGTTGACGGTTGGTTCAATTAATGACGGGTCAACATCATCTTAGGGGTGGTGGGCCCGGGTGTTAAAGACCGAATTGGGAGATGCAAGTTGGACTTGCAAGGCGGAATGTGTTCCCGCTTCTTTTTATTCGAGTTGTAGGTTCTCATATTATTGGGATGCAACAAAGATAGGAAAGGAGATCCCGGATCTTGCTAGAGGTATAATGGTAAGAATATCTCTTACATTGAAAGTGATTAAGGGAATGAACTTTCAGTGTTGACAAGGCAAGACAACTTTGATATAAAAAATTCCTAAATCAAAGTAAAACATGTATATATAATATATACACTCTTATGCAAATTTCTTATTTCAGATAATCCATCATTAAACCCACTCAATGTTATACTCAATGATAACCAGTAAAAATATCTTGGATTGGACTCATGATCCAGATATTGTACTTGCAATTGGACACATAACGTATGTGGTTGCAGTGTGCAAGTCCCCTCAACATAATGAGGAAGGGCAATTAAATAAGACAATAAGACATCACCTTAGGGTTTGTATGTCTCTATAGTCTTGATCTTTCATCGAGTGTACTTTGGAAGTGACATGTCGATGGTGATCGTAATTGTCGAATAATCCTTATAAAATAAAAGAAGATATTTTAGCATACATATGTACTCGAGACATTTAATCTTGAATGACATGGTTCTCTGCATTATGTAGAATGGTAGCTCGAAAGAGATGATGTATTCAAAATGTTTGAATACCTACCTGAACCTAAGTCTCTAAGAGTTAAGATGTTTGTAGATATGATGAGTGTCATCATTCTATTATCTATACTCTAGTCATTCATGAAGCTTCATAATATTCATATTGTATGAATTTAATGAAGCATGTATAAATGTTGAAATGCTCTTATATTGAAATCCTTTGAATTCAACATAAGAGATTTTTTGTCTTAAACAATGGTTGTTTATTGATGAAGAGAGCACAGTGGAAGCATGGGTCGGACTCGAGTAAGAAGGAAAGTCAAAGAGTTGACCTACTTCTGTGACTTCCATATCACATCCAAAGAGTTGGATGAATGCCAATGCTGCAATAAGTTGATGTGTTGATAGTATGACTATCAAGTCTGTCTAAAATCCTTAGTGAAGGACTAAGATAGAGCATCAGAATAATCTACATATAATCATTGACTCTGACTTTCTTATTTCATAAGATAAAGTATGATAATTGTATCCCAATCTTCTAATGACATTTGCAATTGATTGCATATATATATATTAGAAGATTAGAAATTTGATCTTAGGGTTTAGTGGTCATCTACATGGATATTGATGTAATTGTTGCAGCAATCTCTGTTGGATAGATAGACTTCATATTCTCAGTGGGAGAGTCCTTAGTCTTGGAGAATGTCTCTATGACCTAGATAGTAGAATACACTCATTGTTTGTTTCCAAATGTTGGAAATAAACATGAACTCTGAGATAGAACTATCATAAAGAGTTATGATGGAAATATTTCAGATAGTAATCTAACATCTAGTAGACTCCACGAAATTAGAAAAATTAATGAATGGTTCATTAAGATTTCTAACACTGAAAATCAAACCTTATAAGATCAATAGGAGGATGAAAGATCATTTGACAATGATCTGGCATCAAGCCTTGGACATTTGTTTGTTGATTTGATCAATAGACTAGAAAGATATGAAACTTTAGAATGTCTAAAATTTCAAATCTTACATACTTGTGAATATTGTATTCAAAGTAAAATGTCCAATACACCCTTCTCTGAGAATGGTGTTAGATGTCGAGGTATTCGGGATCTCATACATATTGATGTATGTGGATAATCTATATCATAGTGAACATTATGGATATGTGATATCTATTGATGGTTATATATGATATGAGATTTCTTCTCTTCACCTGAGAAACCTTTGAAATGTTCAAGGATTTCACAATTTTGGTTTAGAACCAAAGTTTGGAGAAAGATGAAATGAATTTGATCTAACCTAGGTAGCTTGTACCTATTAGATAAAATTCAAAGAATACCTTATGAAGATATGAATATCATTTCTATCTCACTCCTCCAGATAAACCTGAACTCAATAGAGTTGTAGGGAGATACACTTGGATCATGTGTGACATGATTTGATCAATGATGAATTTTAGCATAATTATCCTTAGTTTCCAAGTATATATGTGTAGTAGAGACTACAATATATATATACTAAATGAGGTTCCATGCATGTAAGCTGGAATCTGGCACTTGAGAGTGCTACTTCATTAGGAAAATAAAGTATGGTATTGGATACCTACTTTATGACCTTGAGATTCTTAAAAGATCTCATCTCTGAGAATGTGATTCTTGAAGGATTGAGACTCTTGAGAATCAAGATGAAAATGAAGTAAAGGAACTCATTTAATCTTGAGAAGATAATGAGGCTCCTGAAATCGGAAACTAAAAGGACAATTAAAGATGAAACATTAATACCTCTTCAAATGAGTTTGAGGATGTATTCCATGTGTCAGCCAAGTCTGACAATGATCAGACTTCATGTGATGAAGCTCCTAAGGATCATGACATGGAATGATGGATATTAGCAATAAAGTCTAAAGTAGACTTCATATACAAGTGTTGTATATGGACCCTCGAGGATCCACCTATAAGGGTTAGACCCATTAAGGTGTAAATGGATCTTCAAGAAAAGAGGGAACCTGATGAGAAGGTAGAGACCTTCAAAGCACGGTTTGTAGCCATTAGCTACACACCGGAAGAGAAGACATTGCTTGCAATGAGACTTGCTCTTCGGTGACCATGCTTAAAATCATCAGAATATTGCTAAAATTAGCTACACAACTTGACCATTGCATCTTCAGGATGTAATTCAAGATTGCATTCCTCTAAGAATACCTCTCTGGGGATATTCACATGAAGTAGCCCCAGGGCTTCATGATCGGGGAAAGTAAGGTGTGAAAGCTAAAGAAATTCATCTGTGGACTCAAATAAGCTTCTTGTAGTTGGAACATAAGATTTGATGAAATTATAAATGTTATGATTTCAAATAGAATCTTGATGTAGCATGTGAAGCTTAGTGGGAGTGCCATTGTGTTCATCGTGCTAAATGTAGATAATATCCTAATCATTTGGAATTATATATGGATGATAATAAGTGTTTTATAGTCTGGCTATTCCATACCTTGAGATATGATCTCAAGAATACCTCTTAGATCTTAGTTCTGAAGTTGTTCAGAAGCAAAGAAAAGAAGGTATTGGGACTGTCACATTTGTAGTACACCTTGGACATATTCCACTCTTGGAAATTCCAAGAAAGGCTTCCTTCCCTTGAGATTTGGTACTGACCTATCTAAAGGAATATCACCTCAAAGAGTTGAGGAAGTGAATACTAGAACTGCTTGCACCTGTGCATCAGTTACGAGAAGCTAAGTATATGCTAGATGTGTATAAAAGCCAGATATCTGCCATACAGTGGGAGTAGTAAACTGTTACTAATCCTATTATGGAGATAAAACACTTGATTGCAGAAATAACAATATCTTCAAAGATGACAAGGCTTTAGAGATGGTGATCTCTATGTCTTATTTTCAAGAAGTTAAGACTTTATAGATAGAGATCTAAAAGGTCTTAATTGTGGATACCTTGGGAGATAGTGATCTCCAGGAATAAGGGTATTCTGATAAGGATTATGGAAATACTGGTTATAATAGTTATTAAGCAATAGTGTCAAAGACACTATAACTGCTTTGACTAGATTGAGTATTGGTTGCATTAGATGCAACATTCGCATTGGATGCGAGCACTGTTACCTAGGGATATGCAAGTGCCGTAAAAAGACTTGGCATAGTCTTTTGGGAACAGAGTGACTGATCAGCTTACCTAGCTATTTTAAAATAGCCTATGATTGTCACATGAGTGTTGGTTTAAATGATTAGCCCATTAATGACTCTTTGGGCTAGTGGGAGATTGTTGGACATGTGAGCCCACGGCGAGCCATTATGCAATAAATGTTATTGCGAATATCATTCCCTGATCTGAAATGAAGAATAAATAATTTGCATAATAGGTCCCTCTGTACAATTAGGGTTATGTACCATGGCTATCTTAATGATCATACAGCTGTTGATTCAATTATTGAATCATAGAGGCTGGTGCTTGGATGAATATCTAAAGAGTTAGATTGAGGACTCATCAAGCACCGTCAAATGATTGTTAAGATGTGATCTCCAGCCTGAGTAGGAGATGGCAATCCTTTCTCACATAGGCTGATATCTGACCGACCTCTTGATGCAGGTCCTCTGCATAGGAATAGAGATTCGGAGGTGTCAGATTAGTTAGGTCAAAGAGTTGACTTAACGAGATCGAGATAACCTAAGTCCTATGTTGAATGCTGTCACAGCATAGGCACGCATCCTCTGACCGGAGACAGATGTATTGCTATATGTCTGAGTATGTACATTTGGCAGACCAATAGGTTGATGACCTAACCAAGGTCTATACACTGGCGCGTTGGTGTGCATATAAGGGCATATGAGTAATACGATCTCTCAAAGGGATCATACAGGTTCAATACTGAACCGAAGACATGAGCTCACTCATGAGATATTGGGAGGAATCAAATTCCGTGCACGGTCGTCTCGCTTTGGAAGCTTGACTGAATTTGTAGGTTTGATATATACTTTTGGAAAGTATATGATCAAGACCTAGGTATGATATATGCTTTTGGAAAGTATATGATCGATACCAAATCCCAATGATCAAATGAGAAACTTAGTGATCAAACCCTGAAGAAGACAGTGTAAAATAGATCTTGATCTTCGGGTTGACCATGGGTCTTCCAGTATGCAGGATGTACAGGTATTGGGAATACCTGAAGGGTGATGTGATCATAAACGATTGTATATCCATGACGCTTCCATTCCGAGGGAGTGATGAAACAGGTCTGGATTTTAGTGACTCCTTTCAGTAGAGAAGCGATTCAGTCTTAGTCCAAGTGTTGGACATTGGTCTGAATGAGATTCAGATTCAATGAGAAGATTGGATTTGCGGTCTTGATTTAATCAAGCATCTGTGGGAGGTTCGTAAGATCTGGATTTGAGATAATATCTCAATATCCAAGTCACTATGCGTGGAATAATACAATCGCCCTGTCCTTATCTCCAAGTATCTGCGGAGAAAGCACATTATTCTTGAAAGGGTTCAAGAATAATTCTTTTGATGAAATATCCAAGCAAGGACTTGATGATTAAATGAGATTTAATTATCAAGCTTAAATATGAATATGATTCATATTGTGAAAATGATTATCTAAGATAATTAAATGGGATTTAATTATCAAGGATCAAGAGAATGTGGATAACACTATCCATGATATATGTGTGTTATAGATATGATTTATAATATACATATATAAGAGAGAGAATTTATGTAAATAGTATTTGTTAATTAATAGTGTGAATTGGATTCACATTTGTTAATTAATTGGAAATGCAATTTACTAATTAGTTTGGGTTGTGAATATGATTCACATAATATTCAATGGCATGATTGAAATATTCACAAACTAATTTGGAATTAATTTGGTGAATATTTTTATGAATACAAAATTAATTAAGGAATAATAAGATAAATAAAAAGGAGCCAAAATTGACCACCCTCCATAGGTGGCGTCACCCATGAATTGTTCATGGGTGACGCCCCCCCATTTTTAGGGAGGTTGGTTGACTCCATTTTTATTTATCACATTATCTCTTAATTAGTTAATGTTAAATTAAATTATGTTGATAATGTTGCAACATTTTTTAATTTAAATTAATGTTGTTGGTTTTAACCAACAACAATCATAGCCATTAATTTAGCATGGACCAAGCATAGCCCTTGGATCCATGTGTCCCATGGATTGAGATCCATTGGATCCTAAACTAATATAAATAGAGGGCTAGGGTAGCCTTCCATGGTACATCATTAAGAGTTGTACAAGGTGACAACTCTCTCTCTCTCTTTCTCATTCTCGCCCACTCTCTCTCTTTCTCTTCTCCATTAAGTGGTCGTCCACTTTGTGTTGAGAAAAGAGAGACTCTCGGCTTCTTCTTCGACGACTCGTGGATCTCCATCTTCTTTGGAGTTTCTTACTCTAAAGGAAGACGACGGATTTCGTTTGACGAAATCGGGGGAGCCATCGCTTGGATCTTCATCGAGGATTGCGGGAAGGAACGTGACTCATCATCGCGCCCGCAAGTGCGTTCTTCGTGGATCGGACTTAAGATAGGAGGATCTCTACTTTGGGATCTCGCGATCACAACCACGCTTCAAGAGGTATTCCTAATACTTTGTGGTTTGATGAAACGATCCGAGAAGTGTTCTCGTGATCATGTGGTTTCATCTTTAAAGTTAAAAATTTTAATTTCCGCTGCATCTAGCATCTAGTACGACTAGTTGCTCCGATTGCATACGATGCGATCGACACGCTTCCGTGATGCGCTTAAGGATTCTCAATATCCTTCAATAAGTAAGGCGATCGATCATATCAACTTGATCGATCGTGTAGATTATGGTGATTAATTATTTGATAGCCATGTATAAATTTAAATTATGATCAATAATGTAAAGCGGTTGATTGATTAAGAGTGATCGATCATGTTTAGTAGGTTGGTCAATAAGTGATCATCAGTCAGTTCAATTAGGGTGATCAACCACAGGTAGTTAGTCAATCATATTAGGAAGGTTAATCAATCGTGATGGCTTACAACTTTATAAATTTGAGATTTTTTATGTATATTAATTACAAAAAGTATTCATTCTTCTTCTTTGTTTTATTACCAACTTTCAACTTGTCCATTGAGTATGGCTTTATCGACCTTGATAAATTATCGATTAATTTTTTTGTGCTTCATAATTGGAGTGAACCTGTCATAACATCTACAACTATCTATACTCACAAAGTTTTTTATCATCAAAACAATAATATAATCAGTATGTAATCAATGTGCTAACATATCGATAATTAGCTAACTTTATCCCTATAACCATCGCCTTTAGATGACAACCAACCGCCATATTTCTTCCTCAAGCCAAACTAACATCTCCATCATGATTATCCTGACCCTAATCGCATCCCTATCATCTACAACTCCCCTGGACCTATATAAACCACACTCAACATCTGTTGAAAATTGTACGCTATTCTACGACTTAAATTGACAAACAGAGAGACCCTTAGATCTGATATGGAAAGATGGTTGATGATACCATCCTTACTCTTCGATGCAATGACAATCATGGATCTCTTCCGAGCATGATCAATGGCATACTCCACTATGTCACAATGATTACAATCCCCCTGAGTCTCTCTCTATCTCCCTAAGCTTGAGACAACAACCATAATAGTCCTTTACTTCTCAATCATTGGGTGAAGAATCCATCTATTAAGTATAGCTTCTCTACCCATCTTTGTTGTCTTATTCATCTCTGTATCTTTTTCTCCCCCCCCCTTCCTCCTTCAGTTATGATGCTACTCACTCTCCTCTTTTCACTTTGATTCGGCTCTGACTCCAACCAAAATGCCTCCAATTCCCCTTTCTCTTCACATTCTTCTCTTCCTCACATGAACTCTCCATGACAATTGATCTCCTTCCCACATCATTCGTCATACTCATTGCCCACATTTTCCTTTCTATGCATTCACAGTTGAACCGAGTCCACACTTGAGTCGCACTTTGCACTTCATAACCATTAGAGTTCTGTAATGAGGAGCTTCTTCGAGAGAACTACATTAACAATATCTTTCTACCATCATCAAAACATCAACCTAAACAATTTCGATCTATATTTGTGTTATATAGATCACAACAGTGTTTGGATAGTCCATCTTACATTTAAGAAGATAGGAATGAATAGGACCATACAAGAGACACATGATCGATACCATTTTTGATCCACATTGTTGAGAAGCTTGGACCGTAAGCTATTAGAATATAAAGTGGACTTCATCTTTTCCATTGAATAGAGACCCCTTACATGTATTGATCTCCTCATATCTCGATCGTTAACTAATCATCTAATAATGTTCCCACCATCAGATCTTTTGAGGGTCTATATATCAGTCGTTGCTTATCATAATTGTTGATCTCTTTTAGATTACATTTAAACCCTTGATTAGAAGAGATGCCATAGGCCACCCCATCTTAATCATCAACACCATCTAGGAAAATCACATGCAAGAGCGATTTTCATCATATTGAAGCCAAGTATAGTCACCTCAATACTCTGATCAATCGATCTGATCATGTAAGTTTGCTCATGTTAGAGGAAATATTTCACTAACTTCATCTGAAGTTCCAATTATTTAGAATGATCCCTACTTATGCAAATTGCATCAGGAGCCCATCGAGTTTGGAATATTGCAAAGCAAACCCCCTGAAGACAAATTTTGAAATTTTATTTCTACTATTATATATATATCCTTGAGTTCATTGATTATTAACATACAAACAAGATTTCAAAACTTTGATATCATTATGTTGCTTATATAATTCTATATAGGAGCTATAACGAATTAGTTATGATTTTTGAAGTGTAACATTGATTCTGAAATTATTTATTCATTTTCAAACATTATATATTTCTGAAATTTAGCAATAATAACTATAGTGAAGCTCTTATTGCAAGGAAAATTTTGGCACCTCATTTATTAAAATTCATTAAAAAAATGGATTATGTGGAAAAAATGACCATATTGCATTATTTCTTAAAATTAAAATAGCCCTAAATGCCTCTATGATTGCTTTGTGATCCATTATCTCTTTTAAAATTTATTGAAGTGGCTTTCCATATTTAAAAATTGAAATAAATCAAATTATTATTTAAGCATCATTCATTTTTTAATTTATTCATTTCAATACCAAAAACACACAACTTTTTAGTAGATTGTATTCATTGCATTGCACATGCCATATTTTTAGTTTTAAATATATGGCAATTTCATCCTTAAAATTGAAAAATAATGAAAACATTGCATGCATCATATTTAGTTCATCACTAATTGAGAATGCCCAAAATTGTGTTTTGGATTCCTACTCATTGCATCAATTTTAATGGAAAATTCTTTATCGGATTTTTGAAATTCATTTTAACGTAGAAATTTATTGTGCAAATTACACCTTATTTCCCTTATAAACATTGTCGAAATTGTACTATTTGTTTTATCTATTTACTTATTAAAAAATAAAATTGTGAAAAATTTTAAAAATAAAAAATTCTCAAGTTTCATCGCTCAATATTAGTATTTAGCATATTATTTGGTCACACCAAGATAACCAAGCCACATCTAAATTCTTCACCACTTTGTTAAGTTCGGTCATGGACTTCACCAAGTAAAAGAAAATCCCACACACTTCATCCACATCCATATATTTTATATGGTATTAACCGCTTGCTTTTTTCCCTTTATACCATTAACGTGACAATTCAACATAACTTAAAGATAGTCAGTGGCTCGCCAAATGGTGTTATTGGGGAGGCGATACATCTTTTAGGATTTCACTCATTTTTTGAGATTTTGAAATTTTCTTCTAAATATATGTTTTGTATGCATCTTTCTTGTTCATTTTTGTGCACATTTTATCATCGCATGTTATCTTATTTTGCATTACTTCAACCTCTTTGATCTATTTAAATATTCTTCTTGGACAAGGCCTAGTGGACATGAGTGGTTTCTTGGAGCCAATGAAACTCGGGTGCACTAGAGGTGTCCATTTAGTGAACCAAACCTTTTGCAAAGGATTGTGGCGACTTTTTTTATTAATTGTATTAGAGAGAGTCTTGAATCTAGGTTTATAGCATGCTCCATTCATGGCCTAAATTATAAGAAACAAAATCTTTGGACTTGGACTAGTTTTGTTTTAGCCCCAACTACGTGGGTCGGGGCCCAATTTCATCATAGTTATTAGAGCTACTATGTTGTTTTTATGTGTTCGTAGAACTAGGACCACACATCTTAATTAAAAGACAGGCTAGACCGATTCAACTTAGCCAAATCAAATTGTTCCATCACTCGTTGATAGAAATTTCTATCTAGTTGTGATTTCCCATGCATGTATTTAAAATATATGTTTAGGGCTTACGAATTCTATATCCAACATGCGACAACAAGGAATCATTATAAGTATTCTAACTTAGTAATCATAATCATACTTCTTGTTGTAATTTTTTCTATTCACCTCATGTTTTCATCCACATATTAATTAAAGAAATTGGAAAATTCAATAGACAATCTTATGAATTGGGTCAAATCAAGTGATAATATAATTTTAAAGATTATTTCTAATGATTTTGACCTACTAAAAATAGAATTAATATCTCTTCATCATACGTTTGAGAATAGACCAGAATTGTTTGCAAGTAAGCTTCAAACAAAATGGGGCACGAGATACAAGGATTAGAGCTCAAAAGCTTGGAATTGTGCCATAATTGTGTGTATTCTAACCTAATACACGGGCTTCAAGCACTTGCCTTCAAATCATAACTTAACAAGTATTGGTGGAAAATTTCACATTAGAAAGATCTAAACAAGCCAAACACTTACTGCTTTAAATATGTCGAGTATGAATTTGGGGTTTTGCTTTGCATACTCTTTTGTGTGCACTTTTATTTGCGTACATGCAGATAACCAACCTTGATTTGCTTTCATACATGTTGAATCAAGAGGCCGGTATACTACCCCTAACAAGGCTAGAATTGTAATTACTATGATGACCAATCCTCAATTCAAACAACTATCAACCCGCAATAAGATGAATAATCAATGTATGAATGTGAGTAAAAATTTATTATAACTATACATAAATATGTATAGGTCCAAGTATTGTAGAGTATCAAACGTTGAGAAGCGAATGAAGGTAGTGCATACTATTAAGTATTGGTAGTTAATAGTAATTACTTTTTTTAAGATTTTTTTATCTTTTCTTATTTTATTAGATTTTTAATTATATTCAATTTGATGACTATCATTTATTTCATATTATTTTATATTTAAATTTTATTTTTGTTTTTAATTTTTCCAATTTTATATTTCTTTTTAACTTTTAAAATTAGATAAATATTTATAAAGCTATTATCCATATATAGGTAATATATAATATATAAATAATATAAGTTTTTCGATTTTTAAATAAGTCTAAATAAACTCAAAATATAAAAAAATATGTTTGTATTTCTTATATTTTCTATTTCATTATTTTTTTAATATTTTATCTAATTTCTATGATTTTTTAACGTGATAAAAATGTCAAAATAGTAAACATAATAAACTAGTGTGTTGGTTTAGGCCTTAATAAATATTTATAAGTTAGAATTAATTCTAAACTATAGGTACTATTTATATTAATCAAATTCAGAAATAAAGAGATATATTTTCTATTTTTATAGATATTTTACTTGCTAAATTTTATGAGATTTTTAGGGTTTCGAAAATTTATTGTTTTATTTTTTGCTTTTTAATGATTTTTGGATATGTGGTAGTACTATAATATACTTAATATAACTTTTCTAGAATATTTGGAGGTATATTTGATTTTTACGGATTTTTAAATGTTAAACAAGGAAAATATGTATGATTTTATATTTTTAAAAATGGGGAAATAAGTTTAAATGATAAACAAAATTTATGTGTGTAAGAGCATGATTCTAGACATCTATCCTAATTTTCCCACAATTTATAGCATAAAAAAAGTAATACACGCAAAATATATAAAAATATAATATATATAAGAGACAAAACGTCTTCGTAATGCAAATAAACTTAGCATGCGTTTAATAATATATGTGTAAAATATCCAAAAGCACCTCACGTGGTGAACCACATGAGGTGACCTAGATATGATCTAGATGTAGTTACAACAAAGTTTTGGGTCCAACCTACAATCTAATCTACTTATTTTACACATTACATTTTATTTACAAGATTAAAAGTAAATAAAAATGTGGAGGGCTTAGGAAATATATACCCAATAAGCATGTGAGTGGCGCATACCTTAAATCAAACAACTGGGATGCTTTCACTTTAGCCTATCAAATGGTGCAGGGCACATAATGCGTCGATTGAAATCAGTGGCCCATACTAGATCTGGTCTAAGATTCTAATCAATCACTAGATGGTTGTTTTAATAATTCTTCATTGTAATATTTATCTGAATAGAGTTAGAAGAACTCTGTGAATAATACTAGATTTAATTTATTCTTGATAAATCTAGGGTCAAACACAAGGACACAAGGAATTAATCAATTTAACTTAGGTCTTAAATATCTAATTGAGTGAATAATGAGTGTGATATAGGTCAAAAAATGCCAACATAATGCATGCTTTTATAATGATAATGCACACAAATGTATAAGATAAACAAATACAAGTTTGCATCGATAATTAACCAACACAAGTGCTCCTCATTTAGGCAATTAAACATGAATGTTTGAGTAATTCCTTATTCCTAAATCATGCTTAATTATATTAATCTTACTGATCAATTTCAATGCATTTAAGTAGAATTTCAACTGAATGATAAATGCAAACACACAATATTCTCTTCTCAAATATTCCTAATTAGGCAATAATAAAATAGTAGACCATAATTAGACTATAACAATCAAGAGAAATCATGGTAAAATTCATGCATTAAATCAAGCAATGATTCTTTTTTTAGCAATTTTAACAAGGATTGAAAATCAATTTGACTCTCTGAATTTTAGTTCATGATATACACATCAAAATTGAAAATAAATTTCACTACATCACATAAAATTAAAATATCTTTAAAACAAGACCGATTTCATCAAAATTGGACTTATGGTTCAAGAGTTATTAAGCAATCAATACATGGGTATTTTTGTATCACAGTTATAATTTAAAACTCACAAAACAATCACAAAAAATCACAAAGCACTCACAAATAGGTCCAAATAAGGGTATAGGTACAAATAATTAATCCACTAGGGTTAAATACATAAAATGCACACGTGGTGGTAATTTGTAATTAGTAAGACCCGACATGGGTTTTCTGCAAAATCTCCCAACCCACATGCTTCGAGTGTGTGATCTGGACTAGAATGTAATATTAGAAAGCTCCATAGGTTATGTTGTAAATTCTCCCACTATGTACACATGAGGCACGTGAGATGAGGCTCAGGTGAAGGTATCAGGTTCGGTGTGAATAATGTACGAGACTCATGTGCCTCAGTGCATTTTCAGAGGAGGTGTTTCTAGTCGTCCTCTAATCATTGATAAGGGACATTTGATTAGATCCTATGATCTAATTGAACAATATCTGCTATGCATGAAGTTATTCTTCCTCCTCTATGAGCGGTTGTGCAGGCTTGGGCTCCGATGACATGCTCTTTTCTCCTCCATGCTCCTCTAGCGAATATAAAGGTCTGGTCAACTCTGCAAAGTCTTGGCAAAGGTAGAGCTGACTCAAGAGTGCTCTGGATATGGCTGGGATGAATTTCAGTGGTGGGTTGTTAGAGTAAAATTGGGAGGACGGGGTAACTTCACAACTTATGTGCAACGAGACCTGTAGGTATTAGACAACAAAGACAAAGCAAAAGCAAAGAATCTTGGGTGAATTTGGAGTTGAATGGAGGCTCAATTAAAATGGGGGAAACATAGCCCTAAGTAGGTCCTTCTCCTTTGCAATAATAAGGAAGGTCTGAGATGGAAAAACACATGAAGAAGCAGAGAAGAAGATTTATGTAATGTGCGAAAACAAGGGTGTGATAATGAATGTCTGGATTAAATCAATTTTATGAAATGATGATTGAGTCATTAAGAAATAAACTGAGAAAATGGAATGACCGACACGAGGACATACTCGGGAGGATGAGAAGATAAATCGAGGATGGACAAAGGCGTGGGAGAGGATTTCTAGGACTCTTGTCTTTGCTCATCGTAGAGCTCGAACGGGGATTATAAACACCATGGCATGGCTCACTTTTGGTCGATGATCTCATCGTATCCTTATCGGTTTTTGCTTCAACTAACTCTCACTCATTGTCACTAAAGGGAGAGGAGGAGCTCAGAGAAGGATCGTACAATGGGCGTATATGCTGAATGGTTAACCATAGAGGAGTTTTGATGTGGTAAAGGTTAGTTGGTTTGATGATATTTGGAGGTGGTTTCGACCACCCCTAGAGGAGCCACATGAGGTGAATAATGACTATTGGAGGTTGGGAAAATGAGTGGGAATTATAGGGAAGATATTGGCAGAGAGAATGGGAAGTTCGGTCACGTAAATAAGTTGGAAAAATGAGGAGATGGTAGTTGGTTCTGTAGTTGGGAGAGGACTGGGTCAAAGAGGCGCAAAGTTAATGAAGATACAAGGACCACTGGATCACATGATCCAGCAGCCTAAAGCAAGGAGTGGATGAGATGAGATCCGATCAGCATGATCAGATGTCTAAGAACAAGGTGGGAAAGAATGATTAGAAATAGTCCGATCTAAAGATAAAACAACCCAAATTAAGGCCAATATTAAAGAGGGAGCAGATAGGCGGTGCTATGAGATTGGGCCATATGGCCCAATCAAAAAAACTAAAAAATGAAGATAACTTGTAAATAAAAAAAACCAATAAATGATATTAAAATAAAAGGTATACCTCATGGAATTGTTGTAGAGTTAAATTCTCTACAACTTTGACAAAGGAACCTAAATCAAAATATGTTATATGTACACATACATATTGTGATATTTTATGGGTATAAAATAACCCATTTTAAGTCCTGATCTATTTATTGGTATTTAAAATAATAAGTAATTTCCAAATTATTATTTACAAATCTATTTCATTTTTACGACATTTTTAATGATTAATAAATACATAAATAAATAGACATAATGTAACTTATATGTACAACACATAGACAAGTTATTTGAAAACAATAACTAATGTTATTTATTTACTAGATTCTAATTATTAATTAGAGGATATTGAATGTTAATTTGTTTGATTTTTTTAATCTAGAAGGATAATAAGTATAAAATAAGATGATAAATCAAGGATTTATAACCCCCAATATGTAATATTTGCTCACACTCGAGCAAATAAAAAATGAATAATTAATTGAATCCTTGACTGTGGTTGTGAAAAAAGTAGGACTTGACATTTATGACATGAGGTTTGAATGTGACTTTCAAACTCTAAATCTGAATCAAGTGCTGGTCAAGAGGAACTCAACTCCTTAATTTTCAATATTTCTTGTCTATACATATAATTAATGGTATGAATTTAAGTGTAGACTACATATACTGGTGTAGAGTCAAGGATTCGTCCGAGGTTCCATTTTGAAAATCTTCTTTCGGACCCAACCCTCAACATTTGGGAATAAATCTAGTCTTGCATACATCCACCGTCTCTTTAGTTGTAAGACTTAAATGGGTAGATGGACAAGCCAGTTACTGACGGTATAAGTTTGTGTCATTTCTTTTCACTTCTCATAGGAACGAGGAATATCTTGAGTGCTTTATTACACACATGTATTTTTAGTATTAATTAATTTATCTGTCAAAAGAATTCTAAGTCGTCTACATATGGTTTCATGGGAATGCACCAGGATGTATCTCTTTTGAGTATATATTATCCCTTCGACACCTAGACTCTTATCAGTATATGTTGCAGATCCCTTTTTGAATATTATCCCGACAAATAAAATCCTAAGATTTTAGTACAAGTGGACACTCAAAACGTTGGGAGTGCTCGCCTTTGTGTGAACTCTTTTAGTTTGACTTTGTCGTGTAAGAGTTTTTCTTTATCTTTCATTACCTTTTTGGCTAGCTCCAATACTTTTACCAAGTTAGTGCACACTAATCAATAATTTTAATGGTTTTACACATACTGGCACTTAGGTTAATATCAATATAGTATCAGAACCATGTTCTCATACTGGCTAAGATTTTGACACTCAGGTTTCATGAAGCATTCATTAATTTTATCCCATCCTCGAGCATCATAAAATCATGCCACAACTGAAACCTCTCACCCTAGCGCCTCTGACGAAACCACAACTCATCACATTGTTCATGCAATCATTCATGTGAAGTGCAGATCATATTCTTTAAGAAAGATATTAAATATGCAATATAACATATATATCTTCAAAACTAATGAGTTCAAGTATTTATGTCATAGACCATAATGACCATGAAAGGTTAAACTCTAAAACAAGTTTCAATAAAAAAACAAGTATCATAAAGTACACAAGTCTTGTGCGCAAGTGAAAGTGTTAGGGACAAAATCATTATTAGTTAATACTTTTGTTTTGAATTTTAACTCTTTTAAAGAATTTGTCTATATATACAGAAAATGTGTTATGGTGTCAAAACAATTTGTACCCTTTTCAAAATAATTTATAAAATATTTTTACAAATAATATCAAATAGATATAAAAATTTTCAAACATTTTAGAAACTCTTTTTACAAATATTTTCAAATACAAACAATGAATAATTATATATGCAATATATACTCACACCCCATATCCTTAACGTGTGATATGTCCTCATGGATCGAAGATAAATGAAAAACATAGATCGTATAAGCATAAAGAGAAAGAGCATTACAAGGAAGATGAAAAATGGTACGAATCCCCTGTACGTGGAATTTAAATATTCAAAGTATAGGACTGAAGTACGAAGAGTCTGACGACGAAAGAAAGAAACATAAGAACTAAGATAACATGGGCTTGGTTCTTCTTATACCTAATATGAAGAAAACCTAAGTACAAAGGAGATCATGAAAAATAGAGGAACCGAGAAGATGACGAAGTAAAACCTAAAAGAATGTACAATAGGGTTAGAGTTTCCCTCTATATTTAGGATTTAAATATCCTAAGTAAGTTGTAAAAAATTAAGACAAGGAAAATTATACCCTAAAAGAATAAGTCATGTCTCAGTGAAGTGAAGTAAGAACGAATGTGAATCTGCTAGCTACTGAATCTGCATGATCTGAATCTTCACGCTGCAACATCATGTAGAGTATATGAAGTCTCTACAAGGTACTCACTGGGCATGAAGTCAATCATCTCAACTTGGACTAACTATTCTTTAGATTCTACAAAATGCTTCAATAGTTGTCCATTGACAAACAAAGAACGTGCACCATATGTGAGATCTGCTCTCTCTCCATTTCCATTACCGTGCACTTCCTTCGCTATATAGGGGCATGTCCACTTTGACTTAAGTTTCCCACGAAAATCTTCATCTTAGCATTAAACTGCCATATCTTTTGTCTTAGGACAAAGTTTTTACATATAATATGCAAGTCGTGCCACTTCTTAAATTTGTTCTTATAGATCAAACTATTGTCATACGCTCTATTTCATATTTTCACAATCTCATTGAGGATCAAGTCACGACATAACTTCCCTAAGTAACAACTCTAGTTAACTTTCTTTATTGCCTACTCAGACTTGTGAGTTAATTTAGTGATAACTGCCTCCCACTACCCTTGTTAATTCGAGCAAATTAATGTTCAAATCAATTAAGAATATTCGTTGCAGTCGGATAATGTAGGCAGATCAAAAACCACTTTCAAGGTCGAACTCAGGGAGATAGCTGACTCCTTAGGAAGATTCGAAGCAAATTTACAAGATTTGATTTTCAGAGGAGATATTTTTGGTCTTTTTCGGTTTTTTTATGTGAGACACATGCAAAATCAGGCCAAATTACAAGTTAAATCAGAAAGATGGTCAAATTAATTCCAAAAATTATGAAACTTGTCCAGATGATGAAATGTGATGAAATTAAGCTATGCTATTTTTTTTTTGAAATTTTTAGATACACGGATAATGAAAAATCTGTCTTTAGTGAAAATGACTAAACCAATTTTAATAATTAACAAACGATGATATTTCTCAGAAACAAAATTAATCCAATTAGGTCTAATTAAGAGCTATCCAGAGTAACTTAAATTTCATTAAAACATTTAAAGGTTGATTAATTAAAAATTGATTAAAATTTTCACTAAATGATTTTTCTAAGACAAACTATATGTGCAAATGGGTGATTTTCTGATATGTTGTAGCATAGGCTTATATATACCAATGATGATTTTTCAGAGATTTTTAGATAAGAAGATAATAAGAAATCAATTAATCAATCACAATGGGCAAAATGTTGCATTTTTTCACCAAATTAAATTCCATAAATATTCTGCAAATCTGAAAAATACAAATAAATGCTAAAATGGTAGAACAAAAGTTATGCTACACAATGCAATTTTTGGAATTAAAAATGGATGACAAAATGACAACAAAATAAACGTGCAAATGCAGGGGTATGAGTGCAATACAGAAATAGAAATATGAGCTCAAATGAAGAACAAGGACTTACATGCAATTATCAGAAACTTGATTTTTTTTAAAAAAACTTGCAAAGGGGTGCAAGTGTCCCCTTTGCAAATTCCCTTTTGTCTTTATTATCCGCTACCTTCTCCTCTGTTTCTTGGCATGAAACAGGGGAGCCTTCAGATGGTAGAGCTTCATGGTAAAGAATTGGCGGCGGCGAGCGGAGGTGGCGCGCAGAGGCGGCCGGCATTGGGGAGGGGGGGGGGGAAGTGGCTGGACGCGCACGGTGGTTGAAGGTGGTCGGCTACACCTCGCGCGGCCGTGAGGCCTGCGTTGGTGGAAGGCTAAAGCTTGGCCACGAGCGAGGCGTGCAGCCAAGGAGCAGCTGGAGGCTGGAGCTGGGGCCGATGGCGTCGTGCTTGGTGGAAAACGGCGGCGATGGCGTCGATGGAGGGCCGCGCTGAAGGTGGCGGCGTTGGTGGGGGCGTGGCCTTGGCATGCAGGGGCGCGTGGAATGGGAAGGAGGAGAACGACCGGCGATGGCGTCGATGGAGGCGGCAGCGGTGCTCGATGGAGGCGGCGTGGGGAGCTCCAGGAGGAGGATGGTCACACGTAGGCGCAAGAAGAAGAATAGAAGGAGAGGGAGAACGTAGGGGGGTTTCACCACCTCCCCTGTTTCTCATGCATTTGTTTGTTTAAATGGCGTAAATAGGTGATTAATCGATTGATGAAAGTTCGTCGAAAAATTTAAGAAAATCATCGTTGCGTTCGCAAAGTGCGATTTATCCGTAGAAGTGCAATCGGTTGCGATTTATCCGTAGAAGTGCAATCGGTTTGGTGATTCAGTGGGAGGAAGATGATGAAATAGAGGAGAGAGAAAATAGAAGAGAATAGAAGGGAAATGAAGAAGAAAAGTTACCTGGATTGGGTGGATGTACGGTGTTCGCCTGGGAAGAACCTAAAAGGTTCTTTTGTCGTCGCTCCAACTACCGGCAGATATGGCGAGCTCAGTAACCCACAAGGAGTTGCGGCAAGGTTGGAGGAGAGCCTTGAATCTCGCCGTCCTAGCACACTGTCGTCGATGGCAACTTTCCCTGCTGTCACCAAGGAAAAGAGATGGATCTAAGGAGCTAAGCTTGAAGTTGGCGGATGGGGATGAATGAAGGAGTGGAGGGGATTATAAAGAGGAGGAGGAGGTTGGGGAAGAGATGGAGGAGGTGGAGGAGATAGGGTGAAGTTGGAGGTGTCGAAGGGTGGCATCTCCCTTAAGTCAAGGGAGAGTGGGAGAGGAATGGATATCAATTGATGATGGAGAACCCCCTCATCCAACGGTCCAAAATAAAGGAGTGAAATGGTTTAAGTGGGTGAATGAGGAGGCGACACATGGCGGCTTCAGGAGTTGCCACGTATCGCTCCGAGAAAAATCTGCAGCTAAATGCAAAGAAAAATAAAAAAGAAATAATAGAAAAGTTTAGATCAAAAAGTGGTCAACACGAATGGTACTCTTCTCGACGAGATCTACTACTTTTGTGAAGGGCCGAAAATCAAACAAGATCATCTGTACAAAAATGTATTTTTGGGTGGTACCTTATAGATATAAAATACCGCATTTTATCTTTTGTAATTTTTTTGTCATTTTTTAGAAGGGAGAAAAATCAAAATAAAGTTAGAAAAATTATGAGATGATTATTTACAACTTAATATATTTTTTTTGGATTTTTAATAATGAAGAAAATAAAATGAGAAAATACAGTGGTAAAACGGTCATTATGTACAACGTACAAAAGGGGCCCAAAACCCAAGTTTTGCATACGAGCTCCGATTTTAATGAAATGGGTCTTGTTTTGATGTCTCTGAATGTATATTATTTTAAAAGTGAGTAGACCTAATTCGAAGGTCGTATGAGAGAGATATTTGCATCTTAAGGTTCCTAGCTTCAAACTTGGATTGGGGTTTTATTGGTCAATTTTGCAAGTTAGTATTTTTTTAATATTTTTCTTTACTTAGTGTTAGTAATATATACATAATAGAATTGGTTTTATTGGATTTGGAGTTAGTATAAAATGTATACAAATAGGTGAAATATGGTTAATATACAAGTGAATGTTTACAAGGCTTCTTATTTTATGCAAATATGAATGCTAAAATGCAAATGTTATCAATGCATGCATTAATGATAATTATGAAATATAAGTAGAAATATGCATCTAATTACTCGGGAACAAAGCTCTATTTTCAACTTTTAGAGTGATGAATCACAGATTCATCAACCCCCCATACTTAAACCTTGCTCGTCCCCGAGCAACTAAAATGAAATGCAAGAGTGAAATGATTTTGGGTTCCATACCAAGGTCATGATCAAAAGTTGAAAATGGATCTTAACTCGACCTTTGGATTAATTGTGTGGCGGAACCTTATTGGGATCTGAACTTAAGACCTAACAGACTTCAAGTTCCACAATTCTTCAATTCAAGATGCCTCAACAGTGAGGTCAGAACAAATTCTCAAACGCAAATTTCTGATGACTATAATTCTTACTTGTACTGTATAAGTGAGATATAGCTCTCCACATCAGAAATGGCTCAGAAACAGCCTCCTCTAACAAGGTAACTTAAATAACCCGGTCCAACAACTCTTTCCTCTAGGAGCGGGGTATTCTCTTCTAAGTTCAAGTGCTACCAGCTCAAGAGGAGGGGGTGGAGAAAAGAATGGACGGTAGCCAGTGTAGCTACCTATCCTGGGATGCCTGACCAGTGTAGCCAAGTCATCCAGCTGCAGACTTCTTGCTAATATACATACTCCGACATGCAATATATATATATTTATATATATTTGGGCCTGTCTATATTTTTGGAGTTTTGGAGTTCTTGCATTTTTTTTGTTTTTTTTGAAACTATATACAAGGTGCAACATGTACATCAGGAGTTTTTCTTCTTAAGCCAATAGACTATCCCTCTTTTGAAGCATTATTGCAACCCACAACATCCTGTCCTCAGACTTCAACACCACCAGACTAGGTTGAGATGCACTACCCTCCCTAGAGGAGGACGGATGTTTCCACCCGTGTGCTACTCCAAGCTAAATGATTCTACCTCCAAACCACCTCATCAATAAAGAGCTACGTGCACTGTGCTTGTCCAAGTTAGGTCACTGTCTAAAAGAATCATACGTGTGCACGAAATATTCTACTTAGACTAATCAAGATGACATGTGAACATAGACTTGCGGACTCAAAGAATTAAGTCACTTGACCTGAAAAATCTTAACTCCAGCTCCTATAAGGTTCCTCTGAAATTAGGTCGATTCATGCCAAATCAAGTCCATCCTCAACATCTATTCATAACTTGGTTCAGAACCCACTAGCACTTCACCTTGCATATGCAAGATATGCAGATGAGGTGTAGATGACATGCTATGAATGAAATGCAAGACTCTTTTTTTAAATGCAAGGATGCAAAGTAAATAAGAAGCCTTTATTTTCAATATTTTTTTGTTTTATTTTCTAGTATACAATAAATTTTTTTTATTTACAACACTTTCTAATTTACACAATTTGTACATAATATACATAGTATACAGTTTTTTTGGTATACATCCTTTTTTACAACAAATATTACAAGAGTATTGTTTTATACATATTATACAAGTATATAATTTTTTTCAATTTTTTTACCCACCCCGTAATTATTGCATAATATATACAAAAATACGCGAAAATACGCGAAAGTACGAGCTACGGGTAAATATATATGTAATATATACACACCCCCTATACTTAGCGTGTGCTATGTCCTCAGAGCACGAAAAGCGACTAAAAAGACATAGCTCGGGCTAAGCGTAGGAGAGCTAAAATTACAAAATGTATAGAAGTCGCTCCGCCCCCTATATTTAGGCTCTGGCAGCCTAAGTGTAGAAGTAGATCAAAAATGGGGGGGACGAGGGTAAGAGGTGAAATAGATGAGTATATACACGGCGGGCATCGGTCCCCCCTATACTTAGGCTCTAGTCAGCCTAAGTATAGGACAGGAGTGAGTATGAGGACCGATGTGATTTGGAGGATGTACAATGAATAGATGCGGGTCACTCTCCCCCCTATACTTAGGATTTGATTATCCTAATTATAGTCATAAAATGAAATGAGATGAGTTGGGGTGAGGAATTCGAATCACTAGGGAGGGAGGGAGAGAAAGTATATACAAGAAAAGAGTGAGAATATACAAGGATTAAGAAGGTTTGTGACGAACCTTCTTGCGGACGCGAGGAGGTGGATAATATACATATGTGTCGCTGTCGAATCGTCCTCAGATGAATAATAGTGAGGTGTAGGGATCGTCCAACGAGGGTCGATACACGACTGCTTGCTTAAATAAGGCTTGAGAACAACCGAACTGAGCTCACTCATATAAATCACCTTATCCAGACCAGATGAGGACTCCTCAGAATATTCCTTCTCCGGTGTGTTGAAGGAAACTCTCTTAGTCGGTTTTCTAGACCCTGAATCATCGAGAGGGAGATGAGAGCGACGTGCCTTGAGAGGTTCGAGGGAACACCTCGAGGAATCAATTCTCGACTTCCTCTCACCAGATAGCCGACTAGCAGAGGGAAGAACCGTGTTTTTATATGGAGTTAATTTAGTCTTGGTTGTTTCCTTTGAAGGTCCGGAACGTGATGTGGTGTTGACTATGGGTTCCTCATTAGACGAGTCACCCTATAGATTGTAATATTCCTGAAGGGTCAACACATGTCTCGGGAAGGTTTTAGAGGTCTCAGTTGGCTTGGCATTATTGGGCTCTTGTGTCGGATCATCAAAATGGTCAAGGCAATCAACAAATGTCATGTCCGACTTAATGATAGCTTCTGGTCGTGAGTCCTCCTTAGAAGCCGTCACAGTGGTGGTGCAAGCAATTGATGAAGTAGAGGTGTGGGGAGTCTCAGAACCAATGGTCATCTGGGTAGTCGGTCTCTCAGGTGTAGCAGAGAGGTGGGACTCTTTTACCTCTCGATGGTCATGACTGTCAGCGGATGTGCGGGTCACCTTAGAGTAAAGTGTATCAAAGAATGGGTGAGGTCGGAGTGCTCCCAATGCTGAAAAATCGATCTCCCGAGTCTCGCAATCTACAATCGCCTAAGCTTAGGCTAAGAACGGCTTCCTGAGAATAATCGGAGACTGGGTGAACTCTCCTCGGTGCTCGATGTCAATGATCGTGAAGTCCACCTGGAGTAGAGCACCTTGAAAAGTAATGATGATTGAAATATTTCCTCTAGACCGTTTGATGGATCGATCAGCCAGCTGAACGATCTCTCTCGACTTTCTGATTGGCCTGAGTTTGAGCTTGTCAAACACAGAGGTCGGGAGGATATTTATCGAGGAGTCATCATCGATTCTTGCATGGGTGAAGATAGTGTCTTTGATTTCACATTCAACTCAGAGCAACCGCTTTACTCTGCGGCTCTTGGTCTTTCTCCCCATTACCAAGGAAGTGGCCATAGACACTATGTGTCTCTTCAGTCCTTGTTCTCTTCTTACCCGACCTCTTGGGCATCAATTTACTCTTTACAAATCTCATGAGGTCGAGGAAGTGATCTATGGCCTTTATTAAGGGAAGTTTGAAAATCAATTCTTCATCGAGTGCTTCCCTTAGGACAGAATCCAAATTTTTTAGGTCTTTTTCATTTTCAATTTTTATGTAGGTTTTTGGTTTTTCAAATTTTTTGGTGTTTTTGGTAGATGAATGATCAGACTCTGGATTGGAGGTTAAGTGGTTAGTAGAAGAGAGAGATAGAATGGACTCCAGCTGTACAGATAGTGTGGGTTCCCTGATGCTTGCTCGATTTTCAACATCAGATCTACTTCCTTCCTTCTCCACTTTTATACCTAGGCTGGCCGAAATTGAGTGCAATATGTTCATGACATCTCTTAACTCGTTACCTAATGATTCATTTTCTTGATAAGTCTAGAGATGTCATCCTCCACAATATTCTCATGACAAATCATGGGGGAGTTCTGATCAGTTTGAGGATACTGCTGAGATATTGGGATCTCATACTCAACATACCTAGACTCTGGCATGTAATGCTGGGTTGAGTATGGACTATCCAAATGGTAAATATTGGTCGGAGCCTCATATGATGGACTCAATGAAACAAGGACTGATAAGTCTTGGTCATGAGTCCAATCTTGTGAATGTATAGGCTCTCCAAATGAAGGCTGGTTAATGGAGGCTTGATCACTAAAGTCAATCAAGTCTGGGAAATCAGGATGTGCAGGCCTCTCCTTTTGGTATGTTCGATCGACCATGTTGTGCCCCAAGGTCAAGTCGGGATTTGTATATGTAAATTGTTGTCTGGTCCTTACTTGAGGTGAGAATGGGAGTATATAATTTTGCCAATCATCTATCTCAGCAGTTGATGAATCTCCATTTCATCACCTTTATTCTATCATTTTGGCCATAAAAACCCTAGCAAATGCATATAAATAGCATTAATTTGTCCATAAAAGCATTATTATTTATTGTATTTCTTGTACATAGAATAAGGTTATAATTGCCAAAATTATAGAATAAAGAGAAGAAAAGAAAAACTAATAAAATATTGCAAATATTTTATGACCCGAACCCTGAGACCAAGGCCAGCATGGTATTGGTCGACAAGGAATAAAGTAGGGGGAGAGCCAATAATACAATAAATACCTCATTTATTCATTCTTTATTTATGCATTTTTGACACCTATTTTGTATATAATTATTTATTCATCAAATAAAAATATTTTGTACATGAAAGTTGTAGATAATAATGTGAACAAAAATACAAAATTGAGTTTGTGTAAAAATGATACTCAATGTACATTTTATACCCAGAATAAAAAGCAAAAATCTCAACTTCACAGACCCATGTCTTGCAAATAAAAACTCCAAATCACCCAAACTCACCTTTAATTGTATATAGCTTTCCAAGAACTATTTAATAAAATTGGTTTCATAATTTTTGGAGTTCATCTGTAAAAGTTAGGTTTTTGGCCCCCATTGTACAATTTACCCGAATAAAATATTCAATTTATTCTTCATTCATTATTTCTATAAACATATATTTTTTAGGATTTTGAAAATAATGTATAGAACACATGTACATATTAAAATTAAAAGAAAACGAAAAAGAATTTATAAAATAAAATAAGTCTATGAAATACATAGACAAAATACCTATGATGTCTATATGTATATAAATAAGAAGGGATTTTATTCTTTTATTCTTTATTCATCTATATTTTTATGATAATGTAAATATTACATCTAATTTCTTAAAAATACAAATTCAAAATAAAAACAAATAAAATATATTAAATAAGTAAAGTATACATAATATATAGGTAAAATACCTATAAGTATAACTACATATACCCATACCAATTTATTTAAAAATATAAATAAACTTGTAAAAATTGAATAAAAATATATTTATACTCATAAAAATAAGTTATAAATTTATAAAATAAGAAAATAAAATAATAAAATAAAAATAAACAAAATAAAAATAAACACATATAAATATACTTATAAATACATTATTAAAATAAAACCGTAATAAAATTCATCAAAAAATTAAATAAAAATCATATTTCTATTTTACAAATAAGATGTAATTAATTCATTTATTACGTTTAATAAATAGGTCAAGATCTGGTCGATGTGGACCAATCAGAGGCCAGGGAATGATGACTCCGGTCAACTCCCCCGTGCGCCTCTGACTCCCATCAGACCTGTCCAGTCTCCCGTTTTCCTCCATTTTTCCCGCTCGATCTGATGCTCCGTCACCTTCGATCTCTTCACCGAATTTTCTCCCAGAACTATCATGATCCTCGCCGTCCACTTAGATTGCGTGTACATAGCCTAGATTCTCCGTGATTTGTCGATCAAATAAGGGCTCCAAACTTGTTTATAAATAAACCCATCTCCCTCCTTCACCATTTTGGCCATTTCCCGAGCCCTAGAGCCCACGCCTTCGGCCAAGAGTGCATCCAGGTGACAGCTGGAGGTCCCTTGGAGGTTGTGGAGGCTCGCTGATGAAGGAGATGCGCCCACGGCGGTGCTCCGGTAGTCGTCCTGCTCCCTGGGGTTTCTCCAGGTATAAGACCTGCGCACTTATTTTCTTAGTTAGATTTGCATTCTCACTTTTCATTCCTGTCTTTTGTTTTGCATTTAGATCATTAGAATAACTTAAGTTAGCTAATTCAAAGTTCGCCGGAGCTCCGCTCGGGCGACTTCTCCACCGTACCCCCGCCTTTTTTCCGACTCGTTTTCACTGTCATTCCGTCCCCCTCCGCTTTCTCCACCTCCAGACCACTCAAACCCAACCGGATCCCTTCTGGATCCGCGAACCGAGGCTTCACCTCCGCTGCTCGCCGGAAGCTTCGCCACCTCGCCCATTCTCGTGCTAACAGCTTCAAATCCAGGTTGAGGGTGAAGCCTTTGAGCCATGTAGTCTTTCTATGCAGGTTTAGTGAGCCAAAAACGCCAGGAGATGAAATCCAGATTCACCGGAGGTACTTGGAGCAGCGTTTCTTCATCGAGCTCTCAGTGACGCTCCAGTGTACCTCGGCTCGATCCGACACCTCCAGCAAGTAGAGGACCCTGCCAGGAAGCTTTTGGGACCTTCAGGAGCCACAAAGACCGACGGAGCAGCGAGATCTCGCCGGAAGAAGCTCGCCCAGGCGAGCGTTCTTCCCCGTTCTTCTAGACGTCCTCTCCGCCGTTGGATGAAGATGAAGTCCCAGGTTTAATCACCGTCGTCCGATGGAGCAACGCTCAGACTGTCAGATCACCTCGGGTGATCTAATCCTCACCGCCCATCATCGAAGTGGTATCGGCAGACGTGGAGGCGACGCGTGTCAAGTGGATGAAGATCAGTCGTTGGATAGCGCGCCTTTGGGGGTAAATTGCTAAACCAACCACCGTCTTTTTGTATTTATATTTTAATGCCATAAATAAAATTCTATGTTGTAAATAAATGGTACTTTTTGCAGTAGGCCCCCTGTAGTTTCTGTAATTGCGATCAGGTCCCTCCGCGCCTCATGTGTAGTCCCACGTGAGGCGCGTGATTTTTGCACTTTAACCCTGGCGGGTTTTGTAAATTGTAAAATAGCCCCGAAAAGAAAAATAAATGTTTTTCTGTAGTGATTTTTGCACTGATGCCCCTAAGAATTATTTTATTTGCAAAAATGCCCCTGCCATGCTGTTTAATTTTTGTGTCTTTTACCTATTTATTAGAAATACATATGGTGCTCTTAAAAATTCAGAAAAATTAGGAAAAATGCTTCATGTAATGTTCCTATTTATTACAAATGAAACAGGAGCACTTTTTGTACTGTTTAAATTAGAAAATACAAAAAAATATAAAATATTTTTGAAAAATTACATAAAATTATATATGGTATATTTATATATATATATTGAGTCCAAAAATTGAAAAACCCTAAAAACAAGAAAAAGGAAAATAAAAAAATCAGAAAGCTCCAAAATCCAACAAAAAAATAGAAAAACCCTTAAAAAATCGCAAAAATATATTTTTCTATTTCATAATTATCTATATATTATTATTAAGGTATTAAAATTAATTTGGGTAATTTTGGGAATTATTTTATATTTTTAAAACCCAAATTAATTACGACTTATTTACCTAGTCAATTTTGAGGACATTTCTGAAATTGAAAATACATAAAAATTAGAAAACAATTTCAGAAAAATAAAAAAATATATATTTAAAAACAAAAAAAATATTATATCTATTATATATATTATTCATATAAATAATCTCCTTTTATTACTCCTCTCCCTTCTCTTATATATCTCTTTATATATATAAGTATGTATTTATATATATAACTATATTATATAACTAAAAATAAAAAATATATATAAAAATAAAATAAAAAATATAAAATAAAAATTATAAAAACAAAAATATATATATATATAAATTAAAAAAAATAAAAACCCACAAAAAAATAAAGAATTGGACATGATCATTCAATTGAATAATTGTATAACCAAGTTCACCACATCACCATTCGCCTCCCAGTGTTCGACCTCTACTCGTGCTTATACATATACACATTTGCATGTAGAGTTATAATAAATTTTAATTCCACATTTTTGGATATTCATTGCATACATTTATTGTGGGTTAATTGTTGATTGATCTGGGTATTTTGGAGAGGTCGACTCAGCGACTGGATCTCTCGCCTTGTGAGACATCTAGACCCTATGAAAAACTCAGTCATCAGCAGTGGCTTGCTCTTCATTCGATTATTTGATTCCTGCAAGCTCTCGAGAATAAGGACAGTCAACCCAAGGTGGAAGTGGATCCGGAGTGTTAGAATATGGAGTAGGTGAGAAATGCGAAGAAGTGGAGAAGTCAGTCAAAGTTCTTACTTCATAATCGGATTGAAGTGGAACCGACCATGGGTACAGGTCACCCGTGGATGGCAGAGGATACATGGAAGAAGGAGAAGGCGAAGATGAACGATAAATGGTCGAGGAGGAATGACCAGAGGTCACAGGGTATGGGGACCAATATCCCGACATCTTGAGGGGGAAATGATGAATGTAAGTAGAGCGAGGTAGAAAATGCGCAATTACGCAGGATAACACACACGGACAGACATAAAGACAATCGCAAGAGCAAACCCTGAGTTCACACTCAACACGGTGAAGGACTCGAAATCGAGTCCAATTAATCTTGTTAATTTTAAGTGTGATTTTTCAAGCAATATAGCAAGGATTTACGCGGCCGATAGGGGAGTCGGATAAAAAGCCAGATGCATCTCCCCTGTTTAACCTGTCGCCTAAGATACCGTCGGTCCTTCCTTTCTTCGCTCCTATCCCAAGTTGATGGACTCAAAGACCATGCCCCTATCTACATGCAAGCAGGCAGAGGCTGACAAGGCTGGGTCTTGTCACGAAGTACCGCTGGTTCACCACTGACTACCCGCGAATAGGCGGAGGCTACTTAGTACTAGTCAGTGAATCTAAAAATATTCAACTCGTGATATTTGCTAGGATCAGTTGGCCCGTGATATGGAAGGCGGGGATTTGGGCTCTGCCTTAAGGTGTTCACACACACTCAAGTACCCTCACTCAGCCATGAAACAAGGTCAGGGATTAGTCTCTCGCAAACAAATTTTCCAATTTTATTGAATTTTTCTGGTTAATAATGTTAGCAGTCCTGGTTTTAAGATCAGTTATCACTTGTTAGTCCAACCACACAGCACGCCTATCATGCAGTCCCAATTTCCGTTTAATTTAAGTGTGAAAAACAGAGGGGGAAATCGAGAAAAGCCGATGCACGAAAAACAATGATGTGTATGTTGAGTTAAGAAGAATTACAGTGATCCCTTCGCTTGTATGCAGGATGTAAAACAGAATTGAAATCCTTACACTACAAGCAGATGCAAGCGACAAAATCCAATCCTAGACAAGCAGTTCTATTAGCGCGTGAAGCACATGTTGATTTGACTAGATCTGCGGTCTAAGTGCGTCTCTTAAGTGGTTGTGTGGTCCTAAAAAATTACGAGCACAAGCAAACCCTAGAGTGGCTCGAGGAGCCGCTAATTCAAGCCTAATTTACAATTCAAACCACACAGCAAACAGGGACACAGTTCCACTATTCTTACACATGCGAGAACCCAAACGGGAATCGTTGGAAATGATGCGAAAAAAATATGGAAATGAATAAAAGTACAAGTTCTCTCAAATCACTCAAAGAATTAAAAATGCTGATTCCTCGAAGCATCTTCAACTCCTCGCGTTCCTCGCATAGAAATAATTTGAGGTCAAATAGAGAACGACTCGAAAATACAAAAATTAAAGGACGGAAAATATTCACAAGGAAACCGAGGGGTCAGACTACCCGGGGATAGAAAATCAAACACTCAAAAATAGCTGCAAATTAACCTAAGCCGTGCCTCCCCGGCAACGACGCCATTTTGATAACTGCCTCCTACAACCCTTGTTAATTCGAGCAAATTAATGTTCAAATCAATTAAGAATATTCGTTGCAGTTGGATAATGATGGTAGATCAAAAACCACTTTTTATTATAGTCAAATTAATTTCGAGCGGCAAATTTTTTTCTTGGTTGGAAGTCCAAGGTCGAACTCAGGGAGGCAGCTGTCTTCTTAGGTAGATTCGAAGCAAATTTCTAAGGTTTAATTTTCAGAGGAGATATTTTTGGTCTTTTTCGGTTTTTTTATGCAAGACACATGCAAAATCAGGCCAAATTACAAGTTAAATAAGAAAGATGGTCAAATTAATTCCAAAAATTATGAAACTTGGCCAGATGATGAAATATGATGAAATAAACCTACCCTAACTTTTTGGAATATTTTTAGATGCACGGATAATGAAAAATGAAGTCTTTAGTGAAAATAACTAAACCAATTTTAATAATTAACAAACGATGATATTTCTTAGAAACAAAATCAATCCAAATAGGTCTAATTAAGAGCTATCCAGATCAACTTAAATTTCATTAAAACATTTCAAGGTTTATTAATTAAAAATCGATTAAGGCTTTCACTAAATGATTTTTCTAAGACAAACTATATGTGCAAGAGGTGTGATTTTCTGATATGTTGTAGCATAGGCTTATATCTACCAATGATGATTTTTCAGAGATTTTTCGATAAGCAGATATAGAGAAATCAATTAATCAATCACAATGGGCAAAATGTTGCAATTTTTCACCAAATTAAATTCCATAAATATTCTGCAAATCTGAAAAATACAAATAAATTCTAAAATGGTAGAACAAAAGTTATGCTACATAATGCAATTTTCAGAATTAAAAATGGATGAAAAAATGACAACAAAATAAACGTGCAAATGCAGGGGTATGAGTGCAATACAAAAAAAGAAATATGAGCTCATATGAAGAACAAGGACTTACATGCAATTATCAGAAACTTGATTTTTTTAAAAACATGCAAAGGGGTGCAAGTGTCCCCTTTGAAAATTCCCTTTTGTCTTTATTATCCGCTACCTTCTCCTCTGTTTCTTGGCATGAAACAGGGGAGCCTTGATATGGTGGAGCTTCATGGTGGAGAGTTGGCGGCGGCGAGCGGAGGTGGCGCGCGGAGGCGGCCGACGTTGGGGGAGGGGGCAACCGAAAGTAGCTGGACGCGCGCGGTGGTTGAAGGTGGTCGGCTACACCTGCGCGGTCGTGAGGCCTGCATTGGTGGAAGGCTGAAGCTGGGCCGTGAGCGAGGCGCGCGGCCATGGAGCAGCTGGAGGCTGGAGCTGGGGCCGATGGCGTCGTGCTTGGTGGAGAACGATGGCGATGGCATCGATGGAGGGCCGCGTTGAAGGTGGCGGCGTTGGATGGGGCGTGGCCTTGGCGCGCAGGGGCGCTGGAATGGGAAGGAGAAGAACGACAGGCGATGGCGTCGATGGAGGCGGCGGAGGTCCTCGATGGAGGCGGCGGCGGTCCTCGATGGAGGCGGCGTGGGGAGCTCCAGGAGGAGGATGGTCATGGGTTGGCGGAGGAAGAAGAAGAGAAGGAAAGGGAGAACGTGGGGGGGGGGGGGGGTTTCACCACCTCCCCTGTTTCTCATGCATTTGTTTGTTTAAGTGGCGTAAATAGGTGATTAATCGATTGATGAAAGTTCACCGAAAAATTTAAGAAAAATCACAGTTGCATTCGCAAATGGTGATTTATCCGTAGAAGTGCAATCGGTTTGGTGATTCAGTGGGAGGAAGATGATGAAATAGAGGAGAGAGAAAATAGAAGAGAAGAGAAGGGAAAGGAAGAAGAGAAGTTACCTGGATGGGGTGGATGTATGAGGTTCGCCTGGGGAAGAACCTAAAAGGTTCTTTTGTCGTCGCTCCAACCACCGGCGGATGTGGCGAGCTCAACAACCCACAAGGAGTTGCGGCAAGGCTGGAGGAGAGCCTTGGATCTCGCCGGCCTAGCACACTGTCGTCGATGGCAATTTTTCCTGTTGTCACCAAGGAAAAGAGATGGATCTAAGGAGCTAAGGTTGAAGTTGGCGGATGGGGATGCATGAAGGAGTGGAGGGGATTATAAAGAGGAGGAGGAGGTTGGAGAAGAGATGGAGGTGATGGGGTGAAGTTGGTGGTGTCGAAGGGTGGCTTCTCCCTTAAGTCAAGGGAGAGTGGGAGAGGAATGGGTATCAACCATTGATGGAGAACCCCCTCATCCAACGTTCGAGAATAAAGGAGAGAAATGGTTTAAGTGGGTGAATGAGGAGGCGACACATGGCGGCTTCAGGAGTTGCCACGCGTCGCTCCGAGAAAAATCCGCAACTAAATGCAAAGAAAAATAAAAAAGAAATAATAGAAAAGGTTAGATCAAAAAGTGGTCAACACGAATGTTGCTCATCTTGACGAGATCTACAACTTTTGTGACGGGTCAAAAATATCAAACGAGATCATCTGTACAGAAATGTATTTTTAGGTGGTACCTTATAGATATAAAATACCGCATTTTATCTTTTGTAATTTTTTTGTCATTTTATAAAAGAGAGAAAAATCAAAATAAAGTTAGAAAAATTATGAGATGAATATTTACAACATAAACTATTTTTTTGGATTTTTAATAACGTAGAAAATAAAATGAGAAAATACAGGGGTAAAACGGTCATTATGTACAATGTACAAAAGGGGCCCAAAACCCAAGTTTTGCATACGAGCTCCGATTTTAATGAAAGTGGTCTTGTTTCGAAGGTCTCTAAATGTATATTACTTAAGTGAGTAGACCTAATTCGAAGGTCGTATGAGAGAGATATTTGCATCTTAAGGTTCGTAGCTTCAAACTTGGATTGGGGTTTTATTGGTCAATTTTGCAAGTTAGTATTTTTTTAATATTTTGCTTTACTTAGTGTTAGTAATATATACAGAATAGAGTTGATTTTATTGGATTTGGAGTTAGTATAAAATGTATACAAATAGGTGAAATGTGGTTAATATACAAGTGAATATTTACAAGGCTTCTTATCTTATGCAAATATGAATTCTAAAATGCAAATGTTATCAATGCATGCATTAATGCTGATTATGAAATATAAGTAGAAATATGCATCTAATTACTCGGAAACAAAGCTCTATTTTCAACTTTTAGAGTGATGAATCACAGATTCATCATTTAGCACGCAAATGTCATGGCTTGCCATAAATCATCCTAAAAGATGCACTATAAAGAGGAGCGTTCTAGGCTGTCCTTTCGGTCTTCAATACTTGGTCCAATAGTGGGAACCGAATCTTCCTTTCAGGACGAACTATATTCTTTAAAGTACTCTTCACCTCTCTATATGAAACCTCAGTCATGTCGTTAGACTGTGGATGTTAAGGATTAGTCACTCTGTGTTCAAACTTGTAGTACTTAGCTAAAGATTTCATCTCTCTATTCACAAAGTGGCTACCTCCATTTGAAATCAAAACCTTAGGAACCCCAACCTAGAAATGATATGATCTCTTACAAACTTATAGACTTTCTTGTTGTCTGCGGCTCAATTTTGGATAGCCTCCACTCACCTTGACATATAATCTACAGGCAACAAAATGTACTTAAATATATGGATATTGGGAAAGAAATCCATAAAATCTAAGTACAATGCATTAAAAACATCACAGAAAATTATAGGCTACATGAGCATCTCATCTTTATAGCCAACTATCCCTCACATCCTTTGACAGATTGAGCACAATCATACAAAATAAGTAGCATCTCTATACATGGCCAGCCAATACAATCCTCATTGAAGTACCTTGTCCGTGATTCTTTTCCCGAATGGCGTCCTCCAGCTTATAATGAATGGCAATACGTGAAGACACTCTGGTATTCCTCATGATGAATATACCATCTTCAGACTACAATCAAGCCCTTCAAAGAAAAGGAATAGATTTTCCGTGGAGTTTCTCCTCGGATCGAAATTTGATAAGTCAATATTTATCATTCGAACCACGGGGAACCTTCTTGGAGGTAAGATAGATCACTATGATGGCATACCATGGGAGTGAATCGATAATGCAAATAGACTCATTTGGGAAGGTTTCTTTTATTATCTTTGTATCAAGGGAATACTTAAAATCCAAATGGGATAAGTGATCAACCACAACGCTCTTGGAGTAATAGAACCCACCTCAGAATATTGTTGTATGTTATCTATAAACATGAAGCATACTTATTTTCCATTAAATATGTTATGGTTATATGACATGTTTAAATTGTCGCCTTAGAGCCCAGAATGTATGGCCTAAACTTCTCAAGGGCCCAAACTACCACGGGCATCTCTTTTCTATAACTGTATATGTTTTCTCTGCTTAATCTAAAAGTTTACTCACATAGTGGTTTACAAATGATATCCCATCTTGCCGCTGATGTAATACAACTCCTATAGCAAAATCAACTCAAAGGGAAGAGACCAATCTAAAGATTGTAAATCGATGAGTTACAAATCTTCTTTTTTAAGAGATGAAAGGCATCCGAACACTTGTGATCTAATGAACTCAATCTCTTTTCTAAGAGCTTGGTCAGTGAGCGGACAACCTTTCAAATATCTTGAATGAATCTTTAATAAAATCCAACATGCCCTAAGAATGAACTCACTGCCTTCATATTGGTTGGTGGATTAAGTTTTTTAATCACATCCACCTTGATAGGGTCAACCACCATTCCCATTTTTGAAGATGATGTGCCCCAACACGACATCCTCCCTAACGTTGAGATGACTTTTCACCTAGGAGAGTACCAAATTCACCTGCCTACACCATTGAAGAACTCGATCCATGTGCTCTAACATGAATCAAATGGATCTTATATATCGATAAATTATGCATCAATACCTCTAGGAAATCCCCCACCATCTTAACAAATATGACGATCATGCAACAAAGGCATGCATCTGAATGTGTAAGTGCCGAATGGACAAGTTAAAGCTATCTTTTACTATTCCTTAGGGTCGATGGCTACCTGATTGTAGCATGAGTACCCATCAAGAAAACAGAAGAACTGTTCCCTGCTAGTCTCTCAAATATTCGATCGATGAAAGGTAAGGTAAAGTGATCTTTATTTATTGTAGTATTTAAGTATCTGTAGTTGACAAAGATGCACTACTATATCGGTACTCATGTTGCAATATCAACCCCCTCCTCATTGGTGACTATCTAAATACCCGACTTCTTTGAGACAACATGAAGTGGGGCCACTCATTTGGAGTCTCATATGAGGTAAATAAATCTTACTCCACACCATTTCTCAATCTCTTTCTTAACTACTTCCTGTAGATTAGGGTTTAATCTTCTCTGAAATTAACGAGAAGTTCTAGTATTATCCTCAACATAAACATACTTGTGGTTAATCGCCACAAAATTTGACTCAGGTCAAACTATATACTTGTGGTTCTTTTCTAATACTTCTAGCAACCTAGACTCCTATTCTATAGTCAATTTAGAGTCTATATTTGAGTCTCACAAGAAAGGTATACTTGAGTGTAGGAGGGAGAGACTTCAACTCTGTCAAAGTAGTATCATTAATCAAATCACTCTGAACTACTACTGAATCTGATTTCATACTACATGAAGTTGGAACTATCTATGTTATATTTACTACCAACTTTGCTACACAAGGAGTCATATTGCCAAAGCGTAACTCATCATCTATACCCATTGACTGTCTCGAGGAAGATGGAACATACATATCTGAAGGAATCTATGAATCATCAAGGGAATAGGGATATGCATAACATAAGAACTTTGGCAAAACCTTGAAAATTTTGTTGTGAACAATGTCCTCTCCATATGAGAGGGTCTCTCTTAATACTGCTGGGGTCTGTTTCCATATCTCAATTGTACTAACTACTCTACAATCCACTTCTGAAGATGAATAGAAATATACACTAGACTCGAAGTCAGGTCACTACCATTTTATCTGCTTCATTGTGAGTTCCACTTCACTGCCTAGAGAATGTAAGTATATAATTCCTATATGGTAATCGAATGAAGACCTAGCGATCCCATAGATAGACTAACCAACAATGATCTGTAAATCTCTCCAATGATTGCGGATATCAATTTCAAGGATAGTAAAGTCCACTTTGTAATATTGTCTCTCAACCGATATGATTACATTTTTGAATTTACCCTTAACCTTCTTCATGGAATTCTCTACAAACTGGAGTAATGCTCATGATCAGCATAAATGTCCCAACTCTAGTTTCTATTGGACACGTAAGCCCACAACGAGCCATTATGCAATAAATATTATTACAAATATAATTCCCCAATATGAAATGAAGAATAATTAATTTGTATAATAGGTCCTTTAATACAATTAGGATTGTGTACCATGGACATCTTGATGCTCATACAACTGTTGATTCAATTGTTGAATCATAGAGGCTGGTGCATGTACATGTATTACCTGAGGGTGATGTGATCATAAACAATTATATAACCATGATGCTTCCATTCTGAGGGAGTGACAAAACATGTTTGGATTTTAATGACTCTTTTCACTAGAGAAGTAATCTAATATTGGTCCAAATGTTGGACAATGATCTGAATGTGATTCAGATGCAACGGGAAGGTTAGATTTACATCTTTGATTTAATCAAACATCTATTTGAGGCCCTCAAAATCTGGATTTGAGATGTGATCTCAGTATCCAGGTCACTATATGTGAAACGTACAGTCGCCATGTCCTTATCTCCAAGTATTCGCAGAGAAAGCACATTATTCCTTAAAGAGTTCAAGGATAATTTCATTGTTGATAATGTGTTTGATCATTGAGAAAAAAATATAGTTAAATGTGATTTAATTAGCATGTATAATATGAATTTGATTCATGTTATTTAGCTATATAAGGAGAGTTATCTATGATAATCAAATTTGATTTAGTTATCAAATATGTGAATAATATGAATGCAATTCATGTTATTGGGCACATGAAAAGAGTGATCTTGGATATTTAAATGCGATTTAATTATCAAAGATATGATTAATGTGGATATCTCTATACATATTACTCATATATAATATAAATATGACTTATAATATGTTGGAGATATTTAATCGTAAATAGAATTACAAATTATATGTTGTCATTAATTGGATTCACAATAAATAATTGTAAATATGATTTACATCTTATGTTATATATGAATATGATTCATATTTATCATTTACAAGATTGATGTTTTCACGAATTTAATTTGAAGTTATTTTTGTGAAGATACATTAAATAATAGTTGCTGCATTTTAATATATATATATATATATAATAAATATATATTAAGGAAGACAAAACCATCAAAGGTGACCGTCGACCTTGACCAAGTTAAAAGGGGTGACGACCATCCTCTTTTTAGGGTCGTGGTTGCCTCCTTAATTATCTATTTATTATAGTTGAAATTAAATTGAAATAATTTGTATCTTGATAAAGGAATATAATTAATTTATTTTATTTAAATTAATTGTTGTAAATTTCTAGCAACAAATCATGGCCATTGATTAACAACCTCTTAATCTAAAGCGTTGAATTAAGTGGGCACGTGGATTGGGGTCCATATACATCCAAGTATAAAAGGAACGGTAGCCATTGACTTTTAGAAAAAAACACATAATTCCAAGAGGAATTAAAACTCTCTCTATTTCTCTCTATCTATACAAACCAAGTCTCTCTCTCTCTCTCTCCTCATTAGAGCTACCGTTCACCGTAAACCGTAGAGAGGGCCGCCACTGTCACCACGTTATTGTGTCATCGCTTCGACTTCTTGTGGATCTCCATCTCCTTTAGTGAACCTAGATTGTGAAGAAGATGTCGGATCTTGTGAGAAGAGATCTGGAGATTCATAGCTTCGATTATCAACATGGATTGCGATGAGCACGAATTTCATCAATGCACTCACAAGCGTCTCCTCCATTGGATCGGACTTGAGACAGGAGGTCTCTTCGTTTAGAGACTCGATCACAACCATGCTTTAAGAAGTAAACCTACTACTTGTTTGTGGTTCAGATGAAAAAAATGATCCGAGAAGTGTTCTCGGATCATGTGGTTTCATTGTTCAATTTTTTTAAATCCCGTTGCCCCGAGCGACTAGTACAACTAGTCATTCCCAATCGCATATGATGCCATCTCCACACTTCCTTGACACACTTATGGATTTATCTCCATATCCTTCAATTTCTTGTATAGGGTGAAGGGTAAGTGGTTAATCAAAGAACCATTTATATAGGAGAGTGCATGCAAATGCTACGTCATCTATATGACTCACCACATAGTATGCACCTATGTATCTCTTATTTCTCGGTAACTATGGGTTCTTTAGACAATAAGTAGTGGCACATTGAGATCAATCCATGTGGCACATTCACAAAATTCAAAAAAGAAAATAACTTTTAAAATAAAAAATAAATAGTAAATGATGCTGAAATAAAAAAGTGTCCTTCATGGAATTTTTGTAGAATTAAATTCTCTACAACTTTGATTCCATAACAAAAATAAAAATATGATATATGTACATATATATATTGTGAGCATTTTATAGGATAAAATTATCCATTTTAAATATTTTCCTATTTTTGGTATTTAAAAAAATACACGATGAACAAATTATTATTTACAAATCTATGTCACTTTTATGGGATTTTTATTTATTAAAAAATACATAAATAAATAGATATAATGTAAGTTGTATATACAACACATAGACATGTTATTTAAAGACAATAACTGATGTTAATTATTTACATGATTCTAATTACTAATTAGAGTTGATTGAGGGTTAATTAGTCCGATCTATTTAAGATAGAAGGATAGTAAATATAAAATAAGATGATAAATCTAAGGATTTATCACCCCACTATACTTAAACGTTACTCATCTTCAAGCAAATAAAGAATGAATAAATAGTTGAATCCCTAACTGTGCTCGTGAAAAAAAAACAGAACTTGACATTTATGACACTAGTTTTAAATGTGACTCACAAACTCTAAATCTAATCAAAGTCTTGGTAAATATGAACTCAACTCCATAATTTTCAGACTCTCGGTGTATACATCTTCTATATAACTAAAGATGGATATTTTCTGACCCTTCTCCCTGTCAAGCACGTGGCACCCTCCCCTTTCTTCCACTCACTCTCTCTCCACTCTCATTTCCATCACCCCTCTAAAAACACTAAGCAATTAAAATCAAGTGTTTTTGTCTATTAAAAATACTCTAAAAAATGTTTCCTTGTATTATCGACCTCCTCTGACTTTTTGTCCAACATGGAACTTGTAGATCTCTTCAATATGTGCAACTTTCTTATTTTGACTTTTTTCTAATTTTTCTTCCTTTTATTTCTTTCTTATTTTATATTATTTTTCCTAACTCAGAAGAAATTTGACTAGGTCACATGTCACCCTCTGGTTCGCTCACGTGGCCCATTCTCTTTTCGCCACTCGGCCTCCACCAGGGCCATCTGATCTTCCATTCCCCGCCTCCTTGCTAATCATCCATTGACGCTTCCATCTCCACTCTTGGATCTACTTCACCTGGCTTCATCTCCACCATTCCTTCCCTTTCACTCCCTCAACCGCACGATCGGATCTTCTTCTCTGATCCTAGCCACTCCATTGTGCCTAACTAATAGCCATTGGATATAGTGATCCAATGTTTCAAACCCCTTCACCTACCTCTAGCTTCCTCCATTCCCTCGAGCGTTACACCGTATTCTACCCTCACCCCCTTCCTTTTTTAGCATCCACCGTATCCATACTCTTCTCTCCCTAATGAACCGTTCACATAGTCCTAACTCCGTCTCTCGTGCACCCATCAATACCGTCATCCCTAACTCAAACGCCTCGCCGATCATTGCAAAAACCCCCACCACTATTGAAATGCCAGATTTCTTCCATGTAAAACCATCTCCTTGTCCCCATTCCACCCTGTCCACCAATCCATGGGCATTGGCCCAACTTCCCTTGCCACTTCGATAACAACAGTGGGTCAAATTGGTGAGGCGACGACAACCTCTAAGACCCGGTACGACCCTTTGCTATCCAGCCAAGCCATGATCGCCTAAAGACTGATTGAGCTCATTGGCATAGCCTCCCAACTTGAGTGAAAACCAGAGGGCCAAATCGTCCCTCAACCCAAGCTTTTCCTACGCCAATTACCTACTCCGATCAGGTATGTCTTCACCCTTATTTTCTATGTTTTTCTTTTATTTTTGTTATCGCACATGACACATCCAAACATTACTTGACGAGTCTCCGGTCTCCGCCACACCACCGCCATCTTTGCCAACCCCTTCGCACACCATTTCCCTTCTCTATAACCCCAATCATCTCTACCCCATTTCATCTCAAGTCTGCCATAGGTGAACCTTCTATCCTCCGCTCCTTCACCCCGAATGGGACCTCCACTTCATTCACAACACCTGCACAAGCATGCTTCGGCTATCCTCTAACCTTTATAGGTCCCCTTCCTCAATCGTTGGACCTTCATATCTCCGCTCTATTCTCTTCCGCCGTCTTCGATGAAGATGAAAAGACACATCTTCTAAGCTATCGAAGACCGTCCTCTCCACCAACCGAACCCTCATCAAGACTCCCCCAAGCTTCCATGACCCTTCACCATTAAGCATAGCATTGATGGAGCTTGGGGGAGGTCGCTAGAGACAAGGCTCCTCGACGGTACCCACGAAGGAAGAAGGAGAAGCAAATGCCCTTGGATCTTGATTCAATGGTATCTGAATCATAGGATTCATCACCATTCGATCCTAATATGGAGGTGCATTTGTATCCATTGGATCCACCCACTCGAGTCTCCCAGCATGAGGTGGACCCGCTCCACTATATCACACCCCATGCATCCGCGTTATCCGTAACCCCTAGCCAAACCTCCTCCTACCCTCGAGCCTAGCCCGCACGCATGCAAAGCGTATGCAGGATGGGTAATTTGTTGATAAATGCCCTCAGTTCCTTCATTTTACAATAAGTTCTTCCCAAGCACACGTGCCTCATATGTTGTGCCTCGCAAATTTCATTAACGCCCTGTCGAGTTTTATAAATTGCACTTACACCCCTAGAGGGATCTATTTGCAATATTTTTCATTTTATTTTGCATATTTTTACTGCATTTATGCCCTTGAACTAAAATGTCCATATCTTGACATATGAATTCCATTGGTTGATTTCAGTTGCATTTTGTTCCCTTTTCATTCTTTGTCTGATAACATCATTTAATTTCTTATTTGACACCTAACAATATATTGATAATTTCTAATTCTATTGTGTCATTTTCTCTTTGATTCTTAATGCCATTAACTCATTTTAATGCATTATTTATCCTTGAAATTAACCTATCACTTATTGCTCATTTATTTGATTTTTTAGGGCAAATTTGTACCTGCAACTTCATATCATTTTGCATCATAAAGTGTTAAAAATTAAATAAAAAATAGCATACGGTTCATCATTTACCGCATGATTGTTTTTGCATGAGTTTCATATGCATATTTATCTGCATATTATCTGTTATCTTGTGATGTGCGCATTGTGTCTACATATAAAGATTTTATTAATGGATTTAATCACTCTAACTTAATCGACAATTTTCAATAAATAGACGAGGAAGCTCGTGGCTCTTGTGTTTAACCTTAGTAGACTTGCCAAGTAAAAATTCTCCGCATATTCAAAAGTGTGGTTTTTGTTGAATCGAAACCCGTCTCCTATACGACAATCATCGACTATTAAAGAGATGGATTTCGTGTTCATTGACCTGAAGCATTTTACAAACACTATTACAAAAATTATTTAAAAATATTTATACCCTAGCTCCCAAAAGTTTGAAAATTTTCAAAATATATGATATTACTAAAGTATATATGCAATATATATGATATACCTCCTATACTTAAATTTTTATATGTCCTCAAAGCACAAAGTGATATGAAGCCATAGCTTAGGTTAAATATAAGGTAATATAGCAAAGCTAACTCAGATGCTCCCTATATACTTAGGTTAAAATAACCTAAGTACAAGGAGAACAAGAAGAGGGAAGAAAATTCTTAACTCGGATCCCCTTATACTTATGTTGTGAATAGCCTAAGTATGTATATAAAATAAGGATGGAGGGACCCATGGTAAATGATCAGTATGTGTACAGGGTTCCCCATATACTTAGGTTGGAGTGGCCTAAGTATTGGATGTTGAATTAAGGACGAGTTACCGATGACTAGTAGGGTTAGAGGAGGAGAGTGGATTTACAAAGATGAATGGATCTGTGGAGATGGGGGGTGGATCATCTAGGGTTACGGTAGAGGTAAGAAGAATATTCATCAAAGGATTAATCATTCATGCAATACTTTTGATTCACCAACACACACACGAGGACCGTGGATTCATTGGTCGTTGTTTTATTTATTGGTGATCATCCTAAATTAGAGTCCATTATGTAGGTTTAATGATAGATTTTTGGCACTATCTTAAGGATATGTCCTCACCTCTCAATATATAAACACAACTGCATACAATGCTGGTGTTTCTCTCCCACAATCTAAGATTCTTTTTATTCCATTTTATTTTATCAACTTGCATTACAATCCCAATTTTATTCTTAGGTTATCACTATATTAATGTGAGCACAAATAAAGCAAACAACATCTAGTAGCTAGTTCCAATTTCCTTTAATATCCTAAGTAATAAATCAGGGGAAGATCAAGAAAAAACGATGCATTCGTGAAAACCATGATGCATGCTTGAGAGAGAAACTTGCAATGCCTCTAGCAATCTCCATGCACGTGCACGACTATATTTAAAATTTTATGCTGCGTGCATGTAAGAAGAAGAAAATACACTTTAAACTTGCTTCTATTAAGAGGAAATAATTCAATTAATTTGGCTAAGTGAAGCGATGTACGCGTGTTTCATGGATTTTGTGTGTTCTAACCTACAAAGCAAACACAAGTGAAAGGAAAATAAAGGAGCTCTGAGAGCCGTGTGCCTAGCCCTAGGTCGACACTCAAGTGAAGCCCCACCACACTAGGGTTAAACATGCTCCACCCTGTCAATGTTCAGCTTACACACGCGAACCCTCTAATGAGGACTGTTAGAAATGAAAATACTACACACATATACAAAAAAAATTCCATGAACAGAATGTTTATTAAATTCCTTATTTTCTTCTGAGTCTCTTCTGCAGCTCCTTAGAGCAGGAGCTCACAACTCCACGCCTCCATGTAGATCGAGTGTCCTCCATCTTTTCGGGCCTTGCCACAAAGGAAAATGTCAGGAAAAACATTAAGAATTTTAATCAAGAATAACGTAGAAATTATGAATCCATGATTCATGTACTCTATGTGGTAGTTTTATCAAAATCCTCTTAATAAATCACTAAAAAATCCCTTAAAATGAATTATTTAATATTCCTAATATGTGTTAAAATTAGGGTTAAAATTTGCAATTAAATAACTATGATTTCACACGGATTGAGCTTATTATTTTATTTGTAAATATTCATTATTTTAACCTAATTCTTTCTCTGATTTAGTCTTTGACTAATTAACTAACTTGGCATAGAGAATTAAATCTCTAAAAATCAAAAAATCAAGAGAAACACTAAAATCTAACCTTTTACATTTTGTACATATTTTAATCTCTGTTGATTTTATTTTATCTTTTTCTAAGCTATAAAAAATCCATAAAAATTAGACTAAGTATGTATAATTTGTATATTATTTAATCCACTAATTAAAATAAAATTAGAAATAAAAATCACAAAATGCAAAAAATATGGTATTTTATTATTTATAGAGTACCAAAAAAATATGTTTTGTATATTTGGTCTCTTTGTATTTGGATCCTTCATAAAGTTATAGATCTCATCGAGACAAACAACTTTCATGTTGCTACCTTTTTATTTGACCTCATTTCCTACTTCTTTTAAATTTTTACTTTAAACAAATTAAATTATTTTTTTATTTTATTTTTATTTGATATTTATTTAATTTTTAACTTTAATTTATCTTTAATTTATTATTATTTAATTTTAATTATATCATTTATTTATTTTATTTTTCCTTTTTTTCTTTTCTTCTCTTAATTTTCTTCTCTCTCTTTACTACTTTCTCTCTCTCTTCATTTCTCTCTCTCTTCACTCCTAGGTCAACCACTCCTCACTTGACTTCACCCTTCACCCCCGGTCACGTAACCATCCTCTCCCCTTCCCCTCTTCCATAACAATAGTCGCCCCACCTCCTTGACCATTCACCCATCTCCCCTCATCCTCGTAACCGTCACCTCCTATAAAACCTCACCGACCCCCTCTATCTCGACCATCAACCCTTCCCCTGCAGGTGTTGGTGAAAATGGCCCACTCCTACCTGACTTGATCCAACTGTTGGTTCGATCCCTGCTGCCGCCCTGCATGGTCGAGCTTCGCTGTGACCTTCGCCAACGGTTGAGGCTACCATCGGAGATGACTTCTAACTCTCCATTTTCAAGCCAAATCCCCTTTCCCCTTCTTCTTTTCTTCCCAAGCAAATCCATGACATTCAGAACCCAATTCAATCTTTGACCCCTAACAATCATCACCACCTCGATATTTGCAAACCACCTAGGGAGAATACGTCATCACCCCTTTGACATCGCTCTCCACTGCTCGCCTATATGCCCTCGACTGACTCTTCATGTGCTTTCCAGCTTCACATCCCAAGATCGTCTAGCTTCACTACCTCAGGTAGGTCATTAGCACCCTTCTGCCTTCATCTGGAAGAACATATACCGCCAGCATCTTCTCCATTCTCCGACGCTCGCCTGCAGCACACCCCCAGCCACTACACACGTAGCCTCTGACTACCTCTACTCGGCCTCCCTCGCTCCTTTTAGAGCTATTGGATCAAGGCTCGATGCTTAATCCAGTGGATGGAAGACACACATGCCAACGTCGTCGAACCCCGAGACTTGGGGAAGACCGAAGCAGCTAGCCATTGCTAGGTGCAGGCTCGAGAGGCTGAGCCAACCCGCCACCTAACCTCCCTTGCGTTCATGTGCTTTGTGTGTGCATCAGAGGTGAAAATTGAAAAACGGCCCCACAAGGTATAGAATTCACAAGAAGCACCCTTCCTTCGCTGACATCAACATCATGTGCGGGGCACATGATGTACGGTATATTTATATGCGAGTCCTTGTAGTTTTCAGAAATTATAAAAAGGTTCCCTCTAGCCAAGGCACGTGTCCTACACGTGCCACTATAGAAACTTGCAGGAGGACCGCCTTCAATTTTCGTGAATTACAGATAAGTCCTCTAGGGATTCATTTGAGAGGATAATATTTACTTTTTATTACATTTTGGCCCATAGAAATTCATTTTAGCATATCTTTCTCATCCAAATTCCAATTTTCGCACACAGTATGCCATTTTAAATCTTATTTCACGCTCTATCATTTCACGTATCTTGTGAACTATTTTGAATGACATTTATTGATGATTATAATTTGAAGATCTATTAACATTTGCATGTTGATTTATTGACATTTTTTACGCTTTATTGAGAAAATTGAAAATCTGTTTGTAGGGATTCTAGTGAGGATTTTAATTTCTCTTGAGATTATAGTGAATCATTCGTCAAGGACTTAATTTCTGCAAGGGACTCAATTGAGGAGATTTTATTTGATTAATCCCCTTTGAACTTAACTTACGAGAATTAATTATTGTAGGGGCATAAATGGGGAAGGAACTAATTTAATTCCTCATTTTTTATGTGATCAAAATCGATCTACTTGAGGATTAAATTGGAGAGAATTGAAATATAAAATTTTGTTTGTAAATTTTTTTATGATATCATTAATTACAGAATTATTCATAAATCTATTGATATTCTTACCTGCAACTTGGATTTTACTTTGAGAATATTGATTAATTTCTTGGAAATAATCCTTTGATATGTGATTTTACTTTGAGGATATTGATTAATTTTATTGGGATTCAAATCTTATAATTACAGATCCTGTGTTCTCATTGTGCATTGCATTTTTTGCCCTTCATTACATTTCATTTCCTTTGTAATTTTTGACACATAGCTTAATATAAAATTTAATTAATTGCTTAAATTTGAAACCACACAACAAGAAATTATTGTTCTCTGTGTTCGACCATGATAGACTAACCAAGTAAAAAATCTCTACAACATACAATGATTGAAGTTTTTGACGAGCCATTTTCCACCTCCTATACTACAATTGTACCTTATTAAAGAGGCGGAGTTTCACGTTCATCAAATGACACCGTTACCGAGGAACGATGGTTTTTTAGGGTTTTATATTATTTTCTATAATTAATTCTTATGAATTTAATTTCTATGTCATTTTATCTTTTTTCTTATTTTTTCATTTTATTTATGCATTTTCACTCTCAACAAATATTAATCACATTTTCTCTTCGCAAATAACTTGGAGCAATATTGGAGATAAAAGAAAGGATATACAGAGAAGACCTAAATGTTATGTTTTTCTAGAGAGAGAGATAGTTTAGATTTAATTTTTTTACATCATTTACAGGGTCCCTCTATGAACCCCAATTTTGTAATAATTTGAACTAAACACTTTGTGGTGTGTTAGGTCTGTTTCAATCCCTTATGTTTTGGTTAGGTCCCAACTTGGGTGGTGTAGGAATTAGGCACACATACATTACCTTAGATTTTTATCTTGATTGCGCTCATAATTCTTAGGCCACACTTCCACTAAATATACACACTGTAGATAATTCAACATTGACTAAATTTGAAATATATTCAGTCTCACTAATAGAATTATATGCATATGGTGTTTTCATCTATGCATACCATTTTGTGTAAAATTTAAATTCCTTTTATCGCATATCGCATGAATAACGTGAGGCATCACTGTAAGTCTTCTTCTTATAATCATCATTGATTTAAAAGCTTGCATTGTAAGTCTTATTCTTAGAATTCATCATCGATTTAAAGTCTTGCATTGGCTTTCTCTACCCTCACCCTCAATTTTGCAACTTAGAAATTAAAGAATTTGGGACTGCTCATTAGGCATGATTTTTTTTGTGCTCACATAAGACTCAAGTGTTAACTCTAATCTAAAATCAGGACAACTAATGAAGGCGAATGTATGTAAAATTGACAAAAAAATGACCATTTTGTCTGGTGGAGAGAACATGGTCATTGTTTCTCTAAGGACAAGTATCGCACAAGTAGGTTAGAGCCAGAATTTGGAAGTTTCATTCTGACTATTGGATTTAAAAATTACTAGCTACTTCTTATTGACGGAATAGTGGCAGAAAGTATGTGCAGCTAGCCGTACGAATTCGGACCAGTGATTGTGACACTCTTCTGCACCTAAAGCTCCACTTAAGTTGCTCAAAAATTATTTTGTCATTTAATAAAAATAAAAAAGATAAGCAGATGAACCCTAGCATGCCTTCACAAGTGTCGAGCGGGTGAATCTATGAGTTTGTTTTGTGTTTGCCTTGTATGCAACAAAGTCCTTGCTATTGCAAGCATATCGAGGTTTGGACATCATTCTCCACCATTCTCTTGAGAAGATTTCAACACATTGGTCATCGCATCCAGACTCTGTAAGTCCATCGTACACGACCATGTCCCGATACCCTTCATTCCAGAGAAACTCTCTCTTCAAAACCAATCCCCCGCAACCACCATTTACCTTTGCCTCCTTCGCTCCACCCCATGTACACACTTCTTCCTGGACTAGATCGCCCTCACATCTCGACCTTCAAATGGACAAAATAGTGTAGGTAGATTTGAGGATGGAAAATATAGTAACCAATTTTAACAGAGAAATACGATTTTCAGTAACTATGGACTTCCCACCATCCCAAACTCAGGTTCACTCTCTTCCTGAGTACGACTATTTTTCATTTTAGTCAATGAGAAATCCAAAGTCAATGAAATATTACTAATGACCAAACTACTACTCCAATGAATAATCACTACTCTGCCTAGAGCTACATGCTCGAGTTATATCATGTGGAGTATGATTATTTATCACAAAATCAAGAGATGTTTGTGGACAAGACTGCTCGGATAAACCATAGAGAATACATTTTGAATAAAAGAATATATAATCTCATGTAGTGAAAAAAAGAATCAGGAAGAAGTGAGGATCCCACTTTGAGAACCACAGGTCCATTACGAGAATTAAACTCGGATACAACCTCCATTGATCTCTCACCCCCTATTGACCATCACAATTAAAATACCAAAAATTTGAAAAACTTTAAAATTCAAAAAAAATTGTTAATTCTGAAATGGAAGCATTTTGCGAGAGCATGATCTTAGATCTTCCATTAATCAAGGCCATATAGTATGTGCCCGATTTGAAGATTTTTGTGGAGAGTCGATAAAACCCTAAAAAGATGGGCAAGAAATTATCAAGTACTGAATATTGTGACATATTTATGTATAGTTCTTTGGTGATGAATAGAAAGACTAAGAGCTGTAAAGTCAAGCAGTTGTCTCAGTTCACGTGTGAAATTGAGGATTTTACATTCACTCATGTTTGGTTATACGATGACTCCAAATTAAACATCTTCATTAAGTCCATCTTTGAACAACTCAAACTCGGTCAACTCAAAAAGACTATGGTGATCATTCAATTTCTCGATCGTCCACCAAAAGACCGCAAGGGATTGTTTCCATCGTCGTAAACAGGAGGTTACAAGCATAAGTGGACTTTACTTACCTTGACATTGAGCACCATGGAGGATTATCTGAGTCTCCTATCATACTAGGAAAGTCATTCTTAACCTGTGCTAAGGCAATTGTTGATTATGTGACTCAAGATATACGATTTATGAACTCAGACTACAATATACAAACCCTCAATTACCGGACCCGCTCTGAGGAAACTCGACTTGAAACCGACAGTCATGATCATGAGACAACCATGCCACATGATCAGACTCTCCTCACAATCACATACACAAACCCTCGGCAAGTCACCTTAGAGACTGACTGTGGGACAAACCTCTGATTCTCACCCTGGTACGACTCCTTTGAGGAACCAAAAATTAGGAGCTTATGAGGAATTGAACCATATTTCTGAGGATTTCCACAATTATTTAAATGGTCCAATTTTTGAGTTGGCAATCATTTATCAAATACTTGATACATACAAGGAGTTTACTCATTAAACCTCCGATATCATCAAAACTCACAAATATCAGAAGGTGACATCGACATCCTAGCCATCTCTCACATGGCCACCAAGAACATTCTCCCTCATTCGAATCCTTGTACGATGCTACAAGAATTGGTAGACTTTTACGAAGATTCATCTGACAAGGAATTCACAAATGCCACATCAGTCACTCATAGGGAGAACTCAGACCATCTTCCTCCCAATGCTTCTCACAGAAACAAATCGACCAAGAAAGTCATCTTCTATATTAAAAATCACATGATTTCTGAAGAGTCCTCATCTGGTATTGAAGTATTTCATCAGGTAAGTGCAATAAGTGCTGATGTAATCAATGGGAACTTACCATTGATTGACAATAGTTAGAGATTCTCCACATACGATTACTATTGTTCTGAAGATGACTCTGATGATGGTTGATCTTATTCTTCCTCCCCCTCTTTACCACCCTTTAAATCTCCATATTACCTCCCATCACACGCCCGCAAGAAGGTTCGTCACAAACCTCCTTAACCTTGTATATTCGTGAATATACTCAGTTCTCCACTTGTAATACTCGATCATACATAGGCTAGCAGGGGCCTAATTATAGGGGGACTGATACCATTGTATTTACATACTTCTATTCTTTTCTTCTCACCCTCGTTCGTCTCATTTTTTTTCTCTTTTGTTATGCTCAGGCCCTTAAAAGCTTAAGTATAGGGGGAATAGTTGCTTCATTTTCTTTTCATGTAACTATGCTTGGTAAGAGCTATGTCTACATTTAACTTTGTGCCATGAGGACATAACACAATCTAAGTATAGGGGGGTGTTTATATATATTATATATAATTTACCCACAACTCGCACTTTAATTGTTTTCATCGAAAATTGGGAATGGGTACAAGTTGTGTATATTAGTTAAACTATACTAAAGTTCTTGTGTGAATAATACTTGCTTTAAAAAAAGAGATAACAATTTTTTTTAAAAAAAAAACTAACTCAATTTATCCCTGACATTTTCACTATCACTCAAAGACTTGGGGAATGAAAGAAACTCGGGTTTTAAGGTACGTTGATTCAAAGTTAATCGGTCTTAATCATTAGGATTCAAGACATAATCCACACTTCCCTAGTTTGAAAGATATGAGTGCTATATTGCGCGCTTAGTCTCTACCTTTAAGAATATGATAAGCACGTCACATGCACAACTGCATGAGTGATGAGATGAGTTGAGATGTCAATTGAGGGACGAGGACTTGAGATTTGAGCCTATAAAGGATTTTATGATGTTTGAGAATGGGATAAAGTCGATGAAAGCTCCAGAAAACCTGAGTATTAGCAAACTCTAGCTTTTATGTGAACAAGTTCGCATACTATCTCTTGATATTGACCTATGTACTGGGGTGTAAAGAAACTAAATAATTATTAATTAATGTGCATTAACTTTTGGTAAAAGCAGTGGAGATAGCCAAAAAAAGGAAAAAAAAGTATTGAAAGAAAAGAGCTCTCAAACACAAAGTCAATTTACAAAGAGCTTCTATCAAAGGCGAGTGCTCCCAAGCACTTTCAAAGTATCCAATTGGACCAAAGATAATTAGGACCAATGAGTCAGGGCGGTACATCAAAATGTGCTCTGCATCGTAAGCGATACAAGTATGGGAGTAATTATATTAGATACTTAAAAAAGACAGACCCCGGTGCACTCCCAGGAAAACAAGTACATGCGACTCAATCTCTATTGATGGAGATACTGGTCAACACCCAAAAATACCTATGTTGAGTAATAAGGCACTGCAGAGGATCCTTGTCCAATGAGAGGAAGAGAAGAAAATACACAAGCCCAAATCCTCCACCATCTAGCCTACCATCTACACTTTCAAGTCTGATAAACTACTAAGACGGTGATTGAAAGAAAGAACTAATTTTTTCCCTAGTGTTGAGGATTAGGTATTGAGGAGAGTCTCTCGAACTTGGACTTTGAGTGGGTATAGGGGGAATAGTTGACTTCATTTTCTTTTCATGCAACTATGCTTGGTAAGAGCTATGTCTACATTTAACTTTGTGCCATAAGGACATAACACAAGCTAAGTACAGGGGGTGTGTTTATATATATTCTATATACTTTATCCATAGCTCACACTTTAATTGTTTTCTTCGAAAATTGTGTATGGGTACAAGTTGTGTATACTAGGTATACTATACTAAATTTCTTGTGTAAATAATACTTGTTTAAAAAAAGAGTATAACAAAAAACCTTTAAAAAAATAAAAAAAAACTAAAAACTAAACTAACTCAAGATTTTATCTCTAACATTTTCACTATCACTCAAGACTTGAGGAATTAAAGGAACTCAGGTTTTAAGGTCCGCTGATTCAAAGTTAATCAGCCTTAATCATTAGGGTTCGAGACTTAATCCATAATTCCCTAGTTTGCAAGATATGAGTGCTATATTGCACGCTTAGTCTCTACCTTTAAGAATATGATAAGCACATCATTTGCACAACTGCATAAATGATTAGATGAGTTGAGATGTCAATTGAGGGACTGGGACTTGAGATTTAAGAGTAGAAATGATTTTATGATGCTCGAGAATGGGTTAAAGTCGATGAAATCTCCAAGAAACTTGATTGTCAGCAAACTCTAGCCATTATGTGAACAAGTTAACATACTATCTCTTGATATTGACCTATGTGCCAGGGTGTGATGAAATTAAATAATTGTTAATAAGCGTGCATTAGTTTTTGGTAAAAGTGATGCAGCTATCCAAAAAGGAAAGAAAAAAATTATTGAAAGAAAAGATCTCTCAAACACAAAGCCAACAAAGAGCTTCTATCAAAGGCGAGTGCTCCCATCACATTCAACGTATCCAATTGGACCAAGGATAATTATGATCAATGATTAGGGTAGTACCTCAAAATGTGCTCTGCATCGTAAGCAATACAAGTATGAGAGTGATTATATTAGATAGGAGATATTATTTTCTATCAGAAATCAGTGCCCCCGAGAAGTTGTGTAAAACGATAAGATCGATCTGATCAGTTATATTTCTAACCGCTTTATTAAAAATCTAAATAAAATGTTGCAGATATGAATTTTGTAATCCACCAATCTGTGCAAAATGCAATAATATTGATAAATATCGTTGATAAATATTAACGAGTCCAAAAATATAGATATAAATTTAGCACTGAACGTCGATAAGTTGCTAACAACTCAAAAGCTCGACCCCGAAAATTGCATTACTTTTACTTGAACAATATTTATCATTACTATCTTTTCGTAACTTTTACAATAGTAGGATTTTTTTTTGAAGGAAAAAGGGTGTCGAACCGTAAAGGTGGACACCCAAAAAACTTATATTCACAGGATTAGTGCGGTAAACTTCCAGGAAAACAAGTACATGCGACTCAATCTCTCTTGATGGTGGCATTGATCGACACCCATAAATACCTTTGTTGAGTAATAAGGCACTCCATAAGATCCTTGTTCCAATGTGAGGAAGAGAAGAAAATTCACAAGCTCAAATCCCCCATCATCTGGCCCGCGATCTACACTTTCAAGTCTGATGAACTACTAAGATCGTGATTGAAAGCAAGAACTAATTTATTCCCTAATGTTGAGGATTAGGCCTTGAGGAGAGTCTCTCAGACTTGGGCTAAGTGATGTTTCAACTCAAACTCTCATGATTGCAATACACACCAAGCTCCATATCCTTATATTATATGTATGAATAGAGATCCTGATAACTTAAATAAGTTGGATTCCTTTTGACTGGAGCTTGATTTAACTTAGGATTTAAATTAAAGATTCTTAATGAGACAAGTCTTGAAATTCACACATGCACAATCAATGATTCAACCTTCTAGCTCACTAAAATTTTATTCAGGACAAGCAAAGAGCTATATATAGGGTTGTGATGAATCCATGTTTCATCTACTCTATGAAGTCATTTAGCAAAATCCCCTTAATAAACCACTAATTAAACTCCTCAAAAGCAATTAATTGATATTCACTAATTGAGTTAAAATTAGGGTTTAAATATATAATTAAATAACTCTGATTTTTACTTGGATTGAGCTTATTATTACATGTGTAAATTTCTATTATTTGAATATAATTCTTCCTCTTATTATTCTTTGACTAATTAACTTACTTAGCATAAAATGTTTTAAATCAGAAAATCAAGGAAAAAACACAAAAATATGACTTTTATATTTTGTACATATTTTTCCATTGTTGATTTTATTCTATCTATTCTGACCTATAAAAAATCCATAAAAATTAGATGATGTACGTATATAATGTATATAAATCAATCCACTTACTAACATCAAATTAAAAATACAAAAAATCATAAAATACAAAAATATAGTATTTTATTATCTATAAAGTGCAACTAAAACTAACTTTTGTACAGTTGACCACTTTTGATTTTGGATCGTTCATGAAAGTTGTATATATCGTCGAGATGAACAACTTTTGTGTTGACTACGTTTCGATTTGACTTCATTTGCTATTTCTTTTAAAATTTTCATTTAATTTATTTTAATTTAATTTTTTATTTTCTCTTTATTTAAATGTTTAATTTTACTTATCCTTTAACTTTATTTTTATTATTTAATTTAATTTTTTCTTTTATTTATTTTATTTTCCTTTTTCCCTTTTCTTGTCTTCATTTTCTTTTCTCTCATTACCTCTCTCTCTCTCTATGTTCACTCTTAGGTCACCCAATCCTCGCATGACTTCGTCCTTCACCCCCGGTGGCCATCCTCTCCCCTTCACCAGCAACGACTCCGCCTTCTCCTCTTCCATAATGGTCGTTGCCCCACCTCCTCAACCGTTTCCCTTCTCCTCACATCCTCGTAACTATCGCCTCCTATAAAACCTCGTCGACCCCCTCGATCTCGAACATCCACCTTTCCCCTGCAGGTGCCAGTGACAGCGACCCACTCCTACCGACGTGATCCAATAGTCAGTATGACATCTGTTGCTGCCTCACACTGCAAAGCATTGCTCCGACCTTCGCCCGCGACTGAGGCTACCATCAAAGATGCCTTCCAGGTCTCTAGTTTCCTGGAGAATGCCATTTCCCCTCTTCTTTTCTCCCTAGGAAAATCCAAGACCTTGAGAACCCAAATTCAATCTTCGATCGCCGACAACCATCACCACCTCGATCTTTGTCCTCCGCCTTGGGAGAATCATCCATCGCCCCTTCAACATCTCTCTCCACTGCTCGCCTCTATGCCCTCGACAAACTCCACCTCTGCTTGTTGCATTTACACCTACGATACGAGCTCCTCCAGCTTCATCACCTCGAGTAGGTCGTTCGCGCCTACGACTCCACCGACTACCATTCCGTCTTCATCTAGAGGCCTGATGAATCCCCATTCATCACTCTTTATTCCTTTATTTTAACTAGAAACCTTGGGAAAATACCATGTAATTGGTTGTAAATAAAATAAACTGTCAAAATGCATGCATCATGTAATTAATCATAGTTAGCATGTTTTTGCACAAAAATAAAGGAATAAAGAAATAAAGAAAAAGATGGAAATATTTAGAACAAATATTGAGTGACCTAAACCCAAGGGAGGGCTCAGCATCGGCCTGACCGCAAAATAAAATAAGTAGAGAGAGATATAGTGACTCAACATGGTGTAAGTACCCCTCTTTGTGTAAATATTTTATTTTCTAAAAAATAAAAATATTTATGTGTTCCCATTATTTTGTATATATTTCCAAAATAAAATAAAAATGGGAAAAATAAAATAAAAAAATAAATAATTTCTCTCTCCTCAACGTACATATACCATGTATATAGAAATAAAAGATGTATTTATTTCACCCATGTAAATACTGAATAAAAATCAAATAAAATCTTTTTATATTCCATATTTTATGGTGTAAATAAATAAAACATAAAATTGGAATATTTATATATAAATAAAATAATAAAAATAAAATTAAAAAATACATAGGTATACAAACCTGTATATAATAGTAATATATTGTAAATACGTAATTTATTTTTAAAAAAATAAATAAAAATCACTAAAAAATACTTTGAAAAAAAATAAACATTTTTCATGTTGAAAATATTTTGAAATAAAAATCTTTTTCTACTTTTTTCTGAATTTCCAAATAATTTCCCAGTGGAATCTTTCCATTGGTCCACGGGGGATTTTTGACCCCCAGTCTACTCTCCCCCGTGGACCTCTTCTTCGCGGACCCGGTCACCGACCCGATTTCGTCGACTTTTCCTGGATCGGTTTGCCACCCATTCCCTCGAACTCGGCTCTGATTGACCATCATACATCCGAGATTCATGCCCTGAGTCTTTCCTAGGGATTCGAGCTCCAAGATTCGTTGCCCGACTCCATCTTTGCGGGACCCTTATCACTATTTAGCTCAGCTCCACCGTGCATTTCACGTCATCTTTGGTTATCCCCCTCGCCACCAGTGAGCTCCTCATCCTCACCTGAGTGACAACATCGTGAGGGAGAGTTGTAGGGAGGGCGCGAGTACAGGGAACCACTTATCCGGCAGTCTTCGCCGCCGAGCTCCGCTATTGGCGAGCACGAGCCTCTGGAGGTGTCTCTCCATCGAGGCAAGGACCCCAGGAGGACACCCACCTCCAGCACAGACGTCCGCGATCATCAGGTAGCCTCGAAATTAGCTAGGTTAGCCTCCATTTCCATTTTGTAATTTTGCACCGTCGAACTTCGCCGGCCATTTCGCTCTGCTCCGATCAACGTTCTTCCCATCCCACCCTCGTATCGCCTTCATGAGACTTCTCCCCATCTTCTACACCCCTCTGATCACCTTGGTTTGCCCCGGAACCAAGAAGTTGGTCTCCTCCCCCGTCGCCTCGCCGGAGACCCCCGCTCCGCCTCACCAGACCACCCACTTCGCCCATAATCGAGTTGAGGCACTTTGCCCTTGACCCAGGATTTGTTCTGTGTAGGTTGCAGGTCAAAGGACCCCATCTGGGGGTCCAACTGGTTCAGGCACAGGAGCTCCAAGCCTTCATCGTCATCGGAGCGTCTCCGACGTCTCCGGCCCCATTTGAGCGCATAAGAAGCTGCAGACAACCTAGGGTGTCATTTCCCCTCTCAGAGCAGCTCCGGAGGAGCCCTCCACCGCACGTATTGGGCCGGCAAAGCTCGCCGGTGACCTGTTCTTGGAGGATCTCCAGCCACCGTCCGATCGAGCTCTAGGTCCAGTTTTGATCTTAACCATCCGTTCGCGAGAGCCCTCCACCTGAGGGTTGCATCTGGAGCGTTGGTCAAGCCGAAGGGACGTCATCAACTCTCAGCCATACGATCTTCCACGTGGCGTCGCCTTCTGCAGTTGATCATTAATAATGAGGGTATTTGCACTTAGGCCCTCCTCAGTTTTTATATTTAGTATAGTCCTGTAAATATTTTTAGCCGTTGTTCTTAATTTGGAACATTTGCACCTTGGATCCTGTTCTTACTTTATTTGCTATTTAGTCCCTTTGTGTGTGGAACACGTGCTTCGACACGTGAGTTTGTGGGACTTTTGCATATTTCATCATGTACTTGTGGGGTGTTACTGTTTGGTATGCCCCTCTGTGCCTGAGTCACGTGCTGAACTCGTGTGTTGTAGACTATTCGCATCATTGGCCCTGTGTTTTTTTAGGTGTTATCTATTTGGCCCCAGAAATAAGTTTCTTTGCACTTATGTCCCTATGTGTTGTGGCTTTTGTCTTTCTTGAGTAAAATATTAAATAAACTCCAAATCAAGTGAAATTTGGATACATGGCTCCTGCCACTGTGTAAAAATTTCACTAATTTTTTGGGACATTTTTGTTACATTTTCCGATTTTAAAAATCCAGAAATCATCATTTTTGCTACTATTTGGAATATAAAATCAACTAAGAATTGTTTGTTTTGTTGTCTTTGAGTTTCTATCCAGTTTTTGTGTCATTTGGATTTATAAAACTCCTAAAAATTATAAAACCCTAGAAATATTACAAAAATTCTTAAAAATTCTATAAAATTAAAAAAAAATGCAGACTCTTTTTTCTGTTAGCTTAGTTTTTGTATCTAGTTTTCACAAAAATTGTCTTCAGATTTTTAGAGGCTAATTAGATATTTTTAATTATCCTTTCAAGTCTGGCTACACATTGATTCATTGTTTTTCCCTTTCTTGATTTTTATAAAATCAACTAAAAATTAAAAAATTCTGAAAAATTCACCAAAAACACTTAAAAATATAATAACATAAAAATAAATTTATTTGAATTTTCTGAGCATTTTTGAGTGTTTAATAGATTGTTGAATTTGTTCTTTTTATCCTTGTTCTTATATTTCTTTTATAATTAACAACATAAAAAAACTTAAAAATACATAAAATCCACCAAGAATATTTTGTCTTTTTATTTTATCTTTAGTAGGCTCTTTTGAGCCAATCCGTGCTCCTCGAGTTCGACCTTGGTCGATATACCAGGTTAAATAAATAGCGAAGACCGCGATTCATGTTTTATCGATTTATCTTCGATTTGGTGGTCTCTTTTTCTTGTTGACTGAGTCTCTGAGATCCGGGTCACAACGACCCGTGTTTTTATACCTTCACCCAGGTCTTGGATTACGATTCTCTCGATCATCAGAATGGTGCCATTGTCGGGGAGCATGGCTTAGTAATCTTTTGATTTTTCACGGTTTTTTGCGGCTTTCTATTCATAGTTGTGTAGATATATTTTATCTGATTTATTTGCATATTTTTCTAAAAACCTGTGTCTGATACACTCTTGTTTGACTTTTTATGATGTCTCGAGGACAAAGGAAGCTTTTCCGAAAGTCGAAGTAACCACAGGAGTCGGAGGCAGCTCTTTTCTGCATAGAGCCACAAGAGGACGCGAGGAGCCGAGCAGGAGTGCGGGAGCCGCGTAGATAGATGTAGTTTAGATTAGTTTATTTTCTGCAGAACATTTTTTTGTAATAATACAGGGACAGACTTGGACTTTGGTGATATCGGGGTATGTTTCGCCGAGCACTGGGGTGCTCGAGGGACCTCACCGCGGTTTTTCGTCGGTTTTGGTTTTACTGTATTTTATTACTGCTTATCTGATTTACGCGATTTTGGACTTAGCTTAGAAGTTTTCATTTGATTGTGATGTAATTAATTAGGATCCAAACATTAATTATCTGCCTGCACCTATAGATTGTTAACTGGACCTAATTAATTAAATCACAAGAAAAAAGCCGGATTAATTAGGCTCTAGTCCACGTGATTTGAGGTGTCACATACAACGCGTGTAGGATTCGTTGTGGCAGACACCGAGTGGCTCCCAAGATAGAACTCCGGACTTAGGTTTGATTAACCAGCTACTGTGCTTTACGTATAGAAATTGCTTCATCTAAGGCTGGATTCTCGTGCACCATATAGGTACATTTATGCGCGGATCATTTTGCATGTAGACTGCTGGAGTCAGGTACACATCACTTACTCTGCATGCATCATTGATTTTATCGCGCATCGGCTTTTCCATCTTCTTCCCCTGTTTTCTGACTTAAATAACCAGGAGAACCTAAAAATTCGTTAGGCGTTGTTTGCTTGAAAAATACATAAAAAGAAAAAAACTATAAATTGGGACTGCTAAACACACTTGACCCTAAAAGACACCTAACTTAAAAAACTTGTCTTGGGGAGAGCAACCCCCTCATTGACGGGTTTGGATGAGCAAGAGAGCGACCCGCACGCTAGGCTAGAGCCATATCCGAGCCCCGATCAGAATACCTGCCTTTTATACGAGACAGTCTGGTAGGCGGATTGCATTCCCATCAGCTCGCGTAATCGCTCTGATAGACTAAGATTATCACCTAAATAAAATTGACAAGATAATTGACCGATCTCTTACGGTCTTCAGCTCAGTGTTGAGTAGGTGCACTTGGGGTTTGTCTGCTCATCTTGTGAGTTTCCAGATCCCATCCTTCTGAATCGCCAGATCAGAATGATGGGAAGGAGGTCTCTTAGGCAGCCTCTGGCTGCAATGCTTTTTAGCACTCCAGCCCATTCATCTAGGTTTGTTCATGAGATCCGAGACACGCTCTCCGAACCCAAGTTCAATTCTGCCCTGTTCCCCCTTGACCACCCTTCTACCAGTCCGGAGATACCAGTGCCAGATGCGAGACAATATACTGATGATTTATCGGCACCTGAGCTTGGGTCTTTTGCCTTTGCAGAGACCATGGCCACCAACGAGGAGCACACCGATGGTCCCAGGCCATAGACGACGACTTACGTATTGGACCAGGGTGCCAACAACACAACCATGTTAGCTTCATTGGAGACAATGCATCGGCAAATACGGGATCAGGGAGCTTTCATGGTGGAGATGAGGAGAGAGATGGAGAGACTGAGGACAGCACGAGAGCAGCCGAGAGACACGGGACAGAGAGACCCAGATCAGCGAGAGGAGCAAGTTTAGCCGGCTGAGCAGCCGAGACCGATGCGGGAGTTGCACAACCCCAGATCGACACTTACACACCGGTGGGTGGTTCTTCCGATGATCGTGGGGGACTTTAAGTTCTCCCCACAAACACTTCAGATTCTTCCCCGCTTCCACGAGCTCGCCACTGATGAGTCCCATCTACATCTCCAGGAGTTTGAGATGATCTGCAGCACCGTCCACGATCGACAAGTGGACGAGGACACCATCCGGATGATTGCCTTCCCCTTCTCCCTTGTAGACAGAGCAGCCAACTGGCTGAAGAATTTGGGGAGATTTTTGTACACCTGGGAGAAGCTCTGCACCAAGTACTTGAACAATTACTATCCACTCGTGCGGACCAAAGCAGCGAGGGCCCTGATCAGCAACTTCTCCATGCTCCCCAACGAGCAGTTCCAAGAGGCATGGGAGAGGTTTAGAGAGCTTACAGACAGATGCCCGCACCACAACATCACGAAGCCGAACCTAGTTCAGAGCTTCTTTTGCGGACTGACACCAGAGCTGCAGGGCCTGGTGAATGCTTCTTATGGCGGTTACTACATAGCCAAAGATGAGGATCAGGTTTGGGCCATCTATTAGGAGATGGCCGAGAACTATACAGTGATGTCCCAGACCCGACTCTACACTCAGGGACGCCCCCAGCCACAGACCGTGTAGTACCAGAGCATAGCACGAGTCGACGTCGGTCCATCTACTTCATCCGCAGCAGCCGTACAGGCTGAGTCCACAACCGCAAACATGGGCATTATCAGCGAGAAGCTAGACCGGATCGAGTTGATTCAGAAGAAGCAGTGCCAGGGCATCACACAGATGGATCAGATAGCACACACGTTGAGTGACCTGAAGACACAACTCATGTGTCTCCAGGAGGCACAGACGGCTTCTCAGCCCCGTCTTCGGTTACGAGGAGATCCGAGCAGCAGTGGTAGCTCGTCCCAACACTCCAGTCAGCCTAGACAGGTTCACCTTGTACAGGTACCAGCAGCCACCATAGTTCTACCAATCACCACCATCCCAGAACACTCAGATGGTGGTCTACCAGCCAGATCAGCCCCTGGCAGTACTCCCTTTACCTACTTACGAGCCGGAGCATTTGATGGATGTCAACAGGATTTGGTACGATGGACCCCAGCCCGGTATCTGACGAGACCATCCCGGATTCCGCTGGTCGATCGGAGGCACCAGTTCCCAACAGCAGCCTCCAGTTCAGGGTTGCCAGTATGGCCAACAGCGTGAGCAGCCCCAGCCCCAGTACACCAGCAGCAGCAACCATCCCAGCCCCAGCAGTATGGTCCTCGTCCCTATCAGCAGGGGCAGCCACCTCAGCAGCAGCAGTATCATTAGTACCCTTCTCACCCGTACCAACATCAATAGCCTCACTACCAGCGAGGCCACCTGTCAGGTTCTCATGGGCCTACCTATGAGAACCCCGCCTTGGATGATCTGGTCCGCCTCATGATCGAGAAGCAGGCTACTTTCCGACGGGAGATGGATGAGTTCCGCTAGGATATGCGGGAGATTGTGAGAGGGAAGGCCGCTATCCCTGCCTAGATCGAGCCGAACCCGAACAACCTCAAGAGGAAGTCTGAGCAGGTAGAGTTCACTGAGATTACCACTCCTAGTGCTTCACTTGGTAATATGTCTGCATACATGTTTGATGCTGATTTTGTTACACTTAGGAGCGGTAGGATGTCAACAGGCGACACCTCGTCTAAGCGACGACCCCACGCCACTTCTGGAGCGCCAGGTGAGGAGGAGCGTGACACTGATGCTGCGAGAGATGATGACGGTGGTGCTGACACCACCATGGATGTTGATCCCACCGATGGTACTGAGGCCGTCGCTTCACCAGTTGGAGGAGGTAGTACTAACACTACCATTGCAGTTCCTGAGGCAGAGTGCGGTACTGATGCTGCTAGTCCAAATGCCGAGGGTGGTACTGAGGCCACTATTTCCAGTTCTGCTAGTTCTATTGTTTTTCCTTCCGTACATGTATCCCATGACATTTCTGTAAATAAAAGAAAGGGTTTTTTATTTACGGATCCGCATGTGTTGTTTGATGATGTTTAGTTGGATTCTGTTGTTCATGAGCATGACAGACCCTCTCCTAGTCCTTCATCTGAGATGGACCCTGTAGTCCCATTTCCCAGAGCACTCCATTTGGCTGATCGATCGCTTCGAGTTGGGTCCTCTCCGATAGATTAGGACGGTCCTTCAGTTTGCTGATCGATCTGTCAAGAGGCCGAAGGGGTTGCTGAAGGATGTTGTCATTACGATTTAATGCCTGAAATTCCCCGTGAACTTCATTGTGTTGGACATGGGGATCCCTGAGTCCGTGACCATACCCCGATCATTCTACGACGCCCGTTCTTGGCCACAACGAAGGCAATGTCCGACCATGATAGCGGGAAGGTGTACTTTTGCATCGAGGGCGAGAGTAGACAAATAGAGATGGTCGAGGAGACTAGAGCCAGAGATTCAGCTTGCTCAGAGCCGACTTCTGATTCAGAGCAGATGACAGAGGCAGGGCGAGACATCCACTAGGATTGCATTTTTGTGATTACAGATGACGTGGCAGTTTGGGCAGATCCAGTCGCATAGGCCATCCTCTCACCTTTAGAGTTCACTTACACAGAGATGGGAGTAGAGGAGAGCTTGGAGAGCGCATTCCTGGTCCAAGATACATATCAGGCAGCAGACCCGATTCCTAATCGCGAGACAGATTTTTGTGAGTCTGATACAGATCCCTCGGAGTCATATATTGATTGGGCAGAGTTTGATGATTTGATACCGTGTCTTACTTCCACTGAGCCTATAGCTAGTGAGGAGGCTGATTCCAGGCAGAGCAGAGATAGTCCAGCAGAGCAGCCTTTTCCAGATTCAGATTGTAAGCGAGAGTTCTCATTCTCCCATGCAGATTTGGCAGCATTCACTCAGACTTTTCAGAGGCCAGATCCACCAGCACCTACTTGTCCAGAGCTGAAGCTGCTACCGTCGTCGCCAAAGTATAGTTTCCTTGCGGGTGAGCATGAGATGTACCCAGTCATTATCTCTGCTGATTGACTGGAGAGCAGGAATCCCATTTGATGGGAGTTCTTGAAAAGAACCGAAAGGCGATTAGATGGAGTGTAGCCAATCTCCAGGGGATAAGTTCGGCCCTGTGCTCCCACCATATCTATCTCGAGGAGGAGGCAAAGCCCTCGCATGAGTTCAAGCGGCGGCTGAACCCGAATCTTCGAGAAGTCTTCATGAGGGAGATCTCGAAATGGTGGAGCGTCGATTTTATCTCTACCCCATCTCCGACTCCAAGTGGGTCAGTCCATTGCATGTCGTGCCCAAGAAGACGGGCATCACCACAGTTGTTAGTGAGTCTGGAGAGTAGATCGCTACATGGGTACCCACTTCTTGGTGGGTCTGTGTGGACTACAGACGATTGAACCAGACCACCAAGAAGGATCATTTCCCCCTGTCCTTTATTGATCAAATTATTGAGAGGTTGGCAGGGAAGAGCCATTATTTTTTATTGGATGGGTACTCCGGATATAATCAGATAGCCTCGTGCCCGAGGACCAGGACAAGACTACCTTCACTTGTCCCTTCTGGACATATGCTTTCAGACGTATGCCATTTGGATTGTGCAACGCTCCGGCGACATTCCAGAGATGAATGTTGTCCATCTTTTCGGACATGGTGGGGGAGTGCTTGGAGGTCTTCATGGATGATTTCTCGGTCTACAGTGACAGATTCGATTCTCGTCTTGACTGCCTAGATCCAGTCCTCCAGCGATGCATTGAGGTTCACCTTGTGTTGTCTTGGGAGAAGAGTCACTTCATGGTGACTCAGGTGACGGTGCTTGGACATATCATCTCCAACAGGGGCATGGAAGTCGATCCGGCCAAGGTGGATGTCATTAGAAAACTCAATCCATCGTCCAACTTACGGTAGTTATGGTCTTTTCTAGGGCACGTCAGTTTCTACAGGCACTTCATTCATGATTTTTGTAGGATCGCCCGACCGTTGACTGATCTGCTGACGAAAGACACCGAGTTCCTCGTAGATGATAAGTATCTATCGTCATTCGAGACTCTCAAGAGTCGTGTTGTAGAGGCTCCTATTCTCCAGCCACCTGATTGGTCTCTCCCATTCGAGATCATGACGGATGTCTCCGATTTTGCCGTGGGGGCCATGCTGGGACAGAGGAGGGATGGAGTCCCATTTGCTATTCACTACGCTAGCCGTACATTGGATGCCGCCCAGCGGAACTATACAGTCACTGAGAAGGAGATTCTAGCCGTAGTTTTCTCCCTAGATAAGTTCAGATCTTACATTAATGGATCTAGAGTGACCATCTACACTGATCATACATCCATTAAGTACCTCATGGCAAAGAAGGATGCCAAAGCCAAATTGACCAGATGGATCCTTCTACTTCAGGAGTTTGATATCGAGATTAAGGATAAGTATGGAGTCAAGAATGTGGTGCCGGATCATCTCTCCCGATTGGAGTATCTTGAGGATTTTGAGCAGATTGAGCCTATTTGTGAGACCTTCCAAGATGAGGTGATCCTTGCTATCGCCTCTCTCCTAAGGTATGCCAATATTTTGAACTATATTGTGGCCAAGAAAGTTCCACAAGATTGGCCCAGGCAGAAACTTAAGACATTCCTTGCGAAGGCCAAGTTTTACCACTGGGAGGATCCCATCCTTTATCATGAAGAAGGGGATAGTATCTGGCATCGGTGCATTTCTCAGGAGGAGCACTACAGCGTCCTTACTTACTGCCACAACCTTGAGGAAGGAGGACATCACTCTGGGAGGAGAACGGCACAGAAAGTGCTCCAATCCAACCTATGGTGGCCAACTCTCTTCATGGACTCTGATGAGTTCGTGAAGAGGTGTACTGACTGTCAGAGGTGGGCAATTGTGGACAGCGTGATATGATGCCGATGCAGCCCATACACTTCTGTGAGGTTTTTGACGCATGGGGCATCGATTTCATGGGTCCATTCCCTAGGAGTCAGGGATTTGAGTACATTCTATTGGCCGTGGATTATGTGAGTCGTTGGGTTGAGGTCATCCCCGCCCGAACTGCTGATGCTAGGACTGTTTCCAGATTCTTGAGGAAGAATATCATTTCATGGTTCGGGGTACCTCGAGTGTTGATATCTGACGGGGGGTCTCATTTCGTCAACGACAAGGTAAAGGCCCTTGCTAGCGAGTTCATCATAGACCATCGAGTAGCCACTCCATGCCACCCTCAGATGAATGGTCTTGCTGAAGTGTCGAACATGGAGATCAAGACTATACTGCAGAAAGTCGTCCGCCTTGACCGAAAGGATTGGTCACAACTTTTGGACTCGGTCTTGTGGGCATATAGGATGTCTTTCAAGACTCCTATGGGTACATCTCCCTTTCGCCTAGTTTATGGAAAGCCCTGCCATTTACCTGTTGAGCTGATACAGAGGTCACTTTGGGCTATTACTGATATACTTTTGGATCCAGAGAGTGTAGGAGATCAGAGGAGGGTAGAGTAAGCAGCCTTGGAGGAGCTTCGTGATACAACCTTTTCAAACAACCTACATTATAAGGAGAGAGTGAAAGAGTGGCATGATTCTCATATTAGCCACAAGCAGTTTGAGCTAGGATAGAGAGTATGGCTGTTTGATGCTAGGCTTCGTCTATTTCCAGGGAAGCTACAAAGCAAATGGAAGGGACCCTATTTGTTTAGAAAGGTACATGACAATGGGAGTATTGATATATCTGAGTTGTCTTCTGATGTTACCTTTCGTGTTAACAGCCAGCGGCTCAAGCCATATCTAGATCATGAGCTGCGGGTTGTTGACGTTTCCCTGATTCATTTTGCATGAGATGTGGTCTCTTGACTCACATCTATTGCATCTCGCGCCTGATTATCACTGTTCTTCTGACTTGTATAGATCCAGTTGTCCATATCACTCTATTCTTTAGTCCCACACCCCTTTCTCATCTTATGATTATGCTATACTTAGGGTGTACTTTACCCTAAGTATAGGGGGGTGTAGGACTCTCGGGTATTCTATTGATTCTTTCTACCCCTGTTTTGCTGCCTATATTTAGGGATATTTTACCCTAAGTATAGGGGGAGTAGACCCTGTACATCCTTCCACTCGGATTTCCCTTCATATACAGCCTACTATACTTAGGATTACTTGATCCTAAGTATAAAGGGAAACACCGAGTCCTCTTCATTCTATTCTATGATCCATCTTTGTATATACCATTCCTTTTCACTTCACTATACTAAGCACGAGTTATGTCTTCTTCATCGCTCTTGATCACTCTGACGACATCGTTCGAGCTAAGTATAGGGGGGTGTCGTATATATGTCATATATACTTTATCCCTAACTCGTACTTTGTGTGAGTGTGTTAATAAATAAAATGGCTAAAAATCCATAAAAAAGTTTAAAATTTCCCTTGTACATAAAATTCTTCTTGCACATACTTATTTTTTTATAAAAATTATTTTTGTAAAAATGATTGTAAAAATGATTTGTGTAAATAGCTTGTAAATATTTTCCTATCAAAATGATGTATATAGTATAAAAAAATTTTAAATGTTTGGATAACAAAAGGTTTGCAAAAACATTGTGTAAATGTTTGCAAATATTTCGCAAAACTTCGCATTCATGCATACATCCATGTTTTCAAACATTTTTCAAAAATTTTGCACAATTGTAAACATTTGTAAAATTGCATCTTTGTAAATACTTGCACAGTTTTTCCAAATCATAGTTGACATTTAAACTGGCCTGAAACTAAATTGATAAATGTAGCTTGGTTAAGACCTTAATCCACCTAATCATAAGAGGAACCTTATAGGGCTTAGGATTGAGACTTTTCAGGTCCATTGGGACTTAGTTCTTTGAGTCCACTAGGCTATGAGCATATGTCATATTGATGAGCCTAAGTAGAACACTTAACAACGCACACATGACTCTCAGAGACAATGGCTTTACTTGCACCAGCACTTTACACATAGCTCTCCACGGATGAAGTGGTGAGGAGGCAGTTTCCTTTGGCTTGGGGTAGCATATGAGGGTAGTACTTCTAGGCGGAACCTCTCTTCTTCTTATAGTGAAGGAGGTGCGTCTCAACTTGGTCTGGTGGTTATGAAGTCTAAAGAAAAGAGCTGTGGGTTGCAATAAAGCTTCAAAAGAGGGATAGTCTACTGGCTCAAGAGGAAAATCTCCTTATGTATATATGCTGCACCATGTAGATATGTTGTACAGATGCACATGAAAAAAATGTGCAAAAAGGAAAACTTCAAAAAAGTGGTGGGTCGGATTGAAAATTTAATAATCCCACCGGAGTGTATATAGTCAATAAAGCAAAGCTTATGTTACACATGACCATCTCATGAAGCTTGTCGCGGGAGACTCAGCTACACTGGTTAGAGCTCCCAAGGATACATGGCTAAATTGGTCATGGTCCATTCTCGTCTTCCCCCTCTTCTTGAGCCGGTTGTACTTGAACTTAGAAGGGAATACCCCGCTCCTCGAGGAAAGAGTTTCTAGACCGAGGCATTAGAGTTACCAGGTTGAGGGAGGTTGTTTCTTTGTTACTTCTGTGGTGGGGAGCTACATATCACCTACACAGTACAAGGAAAGATTCATGGTCATTAGAGTTTGTGTATGTAGACTTGTTCTAATCTGGTTTATTGAGGAGTCTTGACCATAGATTGGCGGAGCTTAGAGGCTGTTAAGTTTTAAGCTTAAGTCCAAATAAGGTTCCGACAAATGAATAATCCAAAGGTCTGGCTGAGCTCCATATTTCAATTCAATGAAGGAAAGTTTAATAATCAACCTTGATTTCCTCTCTTTTTCTTTTTCTGCTCTTTTGCACTTCTTTTTCAAATAAGTGTTTGCTAAGGGACTAGCAAAAGTAAAGTATAGGGGGGTGATGAATCACCATTCATCACTCTTTATTCCTTTATTTTAAATAGAAACCTTGGCAAAATACCATGTAATTAGTTGTAAATAAAATAAATTGTCAAAATGCATGCATCATGTAATTAACCATAATTATCATGTTTTTGCACAAAAATAAAGGAAAAAGAAATACAGAAAAAGAGGGAAATATTTAGAATAAATATTGAGTGCCCTAAACCCAAGAGAGGTCTCAGCATGGGCCTGACCGTAAAATAAAATAAGTAGAGAGAGATAGAGTGACTCATCATGGTGTAAATACCCCTCTTTGTGTAAATAATTTATTTTCTAAAAAAATAAAAATATTTATGTGTTCCCTTTACTTTGTATATATTTCCAAAAATAAAATAAAAATGGGAGAAATAAAAGAAAAATAAAAATAAATAATTTCTCTCTCCTTAGTGTACATAAACGATGTATATATAAATAAAAGATGTATTTATTTCACCCTTGTAAATACTTAATAAAAATCAAATAAAAATATTTTTATATTCCATATTTTGACATAAATAAATAAAATATAAAATTGGAATATTTATATATAAATAAAATAATAAAAATAAAAATAAAAAATACATAGGTATACATACCTGGATATAATAATAATATATTGCAAATACGTAATTTATTTGTAAAAATAAATAAATAAATATCACTAAAAAATACTTTGAAATATAATAAACATTTTTCATGTTGAAAATATTTTGAAATAAAATCCTTTTCTACTTTTTTCTGAATTTCCAAATAATTTCCCAATGGAATTTTTCCATTGGTCCACGGGGGATTGTTGACCCCCGTCAAGTCTCCCCCGCGGACCTCTTCTTCGCGGACCCAATCACCGAACAAATTTTGCCGAATTTCTCGGATCGGTCTGCCACCCATTCCCTCGAACACCGGGCTCCGATTGACCAGCATACATCCGAGATTCACGCTCGGCGTCTTTCCTAGGGATCCAAACTCCAAGATTTGTTGCCCGACTCCATCTTTGCCGGACCCTTGTCACTATTTAGCTCAGCTTCACCGTGCATTTCATGTCATCTTTGGCAATCCCCATCGCCACCAGTGAGCTCCTCATCCTCGCCTGAGTGACAGCAGCGTGAGGGAGAGTTGTAGGGAGGGCGCGAGTATCGGGAATCACTAATCCGACGGTCTTCACCGCCGAGCTCCGCCACCGGCAAGCACGAGCCTCTGGAGGCGTCTCTCTATCAAGGCAAGGATCACAGGAGGACACCCAGCTACAGCACAGACGCGCGCGATCATCAGGTAGCCTCGAAATTAGCTAGGTTAGCCTCCATTTCCATTTTGCGATTTTGCGCCGCCGGACATCGCCGGCCATTTCGCTCCGCTACGATCAGTGTTCTGCCCATCTGACCCTCGTATCACCTTCAAGAGACTTCGCCCCATCTTCTACACCCCTCCGATCACCTTGATTCGCCCCGGAACCAAGAAGTAGGTCTCCTTCGCCGTCGCCTCGTCGGAGACCCCCGCTCCGCCTCACCAGACCACCAACTTCACCCATAACCGGGTCGAGGCACTTTGCCCTCAACCCAGAATTTGTTCTGTGTAGGTTTGCAGGTCAAAGGACCCCATCTGGGGCTCCAACTGGTTCAGACACAGGAGCTCCAAGCCTTCATCGTCTTCGGAGCGTCTCTAACGTCTCCCGCCCCATTTGAGCGCATCAAAAGCTGCAGACAACCTAGGGCGTCATTTCCTCTCCCAGAGTAGCTCCAGAGGAGCCCTCTACCACATGTATTGGGCCAGCGAAACTCGCCGGCGACCTGTTCTTGGAGGATCTCCAGCCACCGTCCGATCGAGCTCTAGGTCCATTTTTGATCTTGAACATCCGTTCGCGAGAGCCCTCCACTGTAAAATCCATCTGAGGGTTGCATCTGGAGCGTTGATCAAGCCGAAGGGACGTCATCAGCTCTCAGTCATCCGATCTTCCACGTGGCGTCGCCTTCTGCCGTTGATCATAAATAACGAGGGTAATTTGCTCTTAGGCCCTCCTCACTTTTTATATTTCAGTTTAGTCTTGTAAATATTTTTAGTCGTTGTTCTTAATTTGGAACATTTGCACCTTGTACCATGTGCTTACTTTATTTGCTATTTAGTCCTTGTGTGTGTGGAACATGTGCCTCGACACGTGAGTTTGTGGGACTTTTGCATATTTCATCATGTACTTGTGTGGTGTTACTATTTGGTATTTTATAAATAGGAATTTCAAAAATGCCCCTATGTGCCTGAGTCACGTGCTGAACTCGTGTGTTGTAGACTTTTTGCATCATCGGCCCTGTGTTGTTTTAGGTGTTATCTATTTGGCCCTAGAACTAAGTTTCTTTGCACTTAGGTCCCTGTGTGCTGTGGCTCTTGTCTTGCTTGAAAAAAATATCAAATAAACTCCAAATCAAGTGAAATTTGGACATGTGTCTCCTGCCACTGTGTAAAAATTTCACTAATTTTTTGGGCATTTTTATTGCCTTTTACTATTTTTAAAAATTCAAAAATCATCATTTTTTCTATAGTTTGGAATAACAAATTAACTAAAAATATAAAAAGTTTTCAAAAAATTCTTAAAAAAATTAGGAATTATTTTTTTTTGTCTTTGAGTTTCTGTCCAATTTTTGTGTCATTTGGATTTATAAAACTCCTAAAAATTATAAAACCCTAAAAATCTTACAAAAATTCTTAAAAATTCTATAAAATTTAAAAAAAATGCTAACTATTTTTCTGTAGCTTAAATTTGTATCTAGTTTTCATAAAAATTGACTCCAGATTTTTAGAGCTAATTAGATATTTTTAATTAGCCTTTCAAGTCTAGCTGTACATTTTTTCATTGTTTTTCCCTTTCTTGATTTTTTTATAAAATCAACTAAAAATTAGAAAATTCTGAAAAATTCACCAAAAACACTTAAAAATATAAAAGCACAAAAATAATTTTATTTGAATTTGTTGAGTATTTTTTAGTGTTTAATAAATTGTTGAATTTGCTCTTTTTATCCTTGTTCTTATATTTCCTTTATAATTAAAAACACAAAAGAATTTAAAAATACATAAAATCCACCAAAAATATTTTGTCTTTTTATTTTATCTTTTGACTACTTCGTAGGCTCTATTGGTCCTATCCGTGCTCCTCGTGTTTGACCCTGGTCGCTATACCAAGTTAAATAAATAGCGAAGACCACTATTCGTGTTTTATCGATTTATCTTTGATTTGGTGGTCTCTTTTTCTTGTTGACCGATTCTCTGAGATCCGGGTCACAATGACCAGTGTTCTTATACCTTCACTCAGGTCTTGGATTACGATTCTATAGGTCATCAAGTCCCTACCACCAATGTCTTCTCCGCTCTGCACTACTTGCCTGCATTACACCGTCGACCGCTCCACATGTTGCCTCCAATCATCTAAACTCCGCCAGAAATGGGACTGCTAAAAATACTTGACCTAAATAAAAAGAATTAATTGGACTCATTGCCTTGGCTGAGAAAAACTCTCGTTTGTTTTTCGATTGCATTTGAAGGTCTCCTTCACGGTGAGAGAACAGCTTCGTAAGGATTAGAGCCCAAAATCTAGTCTGTGGATGCCTTTTTTATCACATGAATTTTTGAAGTATTGGCGCTTCTATCATACGTAGACGAGCAGGGCCTACTTAACAATGACGTTCTTTGTTGTTTAGAGCTTAGGCCACACCTTCACGGGGTGATTGTCTCATCGTCTTGCGTCCGAGTTGATTCTCACACGCTCAGTGGTGATTTCATTGTGAGCGAGATCCAAAGTAGTGGTTTCACCTATCGACTTCTTACCTATATTTCTTTGGTTGAGTAGGGATCCAAGAAGGGTTGCAAGGTCCTTAAAAAGTACAAACTAAAGGTTACAAAGGAGGAGGACAAGTACGAGATACTTTTCCAGTAGTACTCTCTCTGCTATAGGCGTAGCGCTCTAAGGACTTGTTCAAAGATAAATTGCCTGAAAATCAAATCTAAAACTTACAAAGATAATTGCCAAACCTTCACGGCAACCCATTGCTTTGTGTTTGATTGATTAGCTATATAAGGTCAAGATAAAAAACAATGTGCGCTCGCGCAATTTTGTTTCCATCATAGATGACCCTTGCTCATTGTGAGCCTTCTACTGTTTTACACTCTTTTTGTTTCCCATTGACCCCATGTGTTTCATCCACATCAATCATCCTCTTAACTTTTGAGATGGTGATGCATGGACATTTCAATCGAGACCCCTCGACACCTACATTGGTTCTATACGCTCACTTTCTCTAATAATTCGGGGTGATTCTCGAGAACCTAATTCGAACTCCACGAACCAATCTCCAGACTCACTGCTTTCTTTAATAAGCTAGGATCACTCTTGTCTCGAACTTTGCCTGTTTTGGATGGCCATTGATTTCACTCCTTATACACCATCATCCTTAATAAAGTTCTATGTTTACCTTAACATAGAACACTTCTCTCCGTTTGGTGATGCAATTCAGATTGATCAGGGTATTCTTCCATGTATAGACCCAGAACCTGATCTCGAGCTGGAAAGCTAAGTAGAATCTAACATGATCGATAGAAGAGGAATGGGACCGCATCACCAACCTGAAGAAGAAGTCAACCATGGGGAAGGGTAATATACTACGCAGAATGAGGTCAACAACCAGCTCCTCGCATCCATCCAAGCAATCTAACAGCAGCTGACTAACCCAGACCAATTTCCAAGCAATCTAATAATCATGCGCTAGCCCAGATCACTTTCCAAGGTATGATGAACGATTTGAGGAGGGTTAACGAAAGAGATGACAAAAGAGAGGATGAACTAGAGCCATAAAATGAGTTTAATAAGGGAGGTGCTGGAGATGAATTGTGCATAGGTGGAACCCATTTTGAGAGATGGGAGGCAGGATCACCATCGTCGAAGCCAACTCTAAAGGAGACATACAATCTTGGAGTGGGGCACATTACAAAGTGGATCCAGGTTCCACAAATTCATTCCCATTTCGAACTGAAGAAACATTTTTTGTCCGTGCTCCCTACTTTCCATAGGAATACCACAGAAGAACCATCTTTCCACCTTAAATAATCTGGCCACATCTATGCCATCGCTCACTACTCTGGTATTTTGTTGGGGGTGGTCAAGATGATTGCCTTTCCCTTCAATCTCCAAGACAAGGTCCTGTATTGGGTCGATCACTTGGCGAAGGTAGTCACGACTTGGGAGGAGTTAAAGTCCGCCTTTGTCCACAAAATTTACCCTCTTGGTCTCCTGAACCAGATACGTGCTCGCATCTCCAATTTTTACCAGCAACCCCACGGGATTATACGTGAAGCATGTGAAAGATTTGAGGATCTATAGGAAAAGTGTCCCCACCACGAGATTCCAAAGACCAGTCTCGTGCAACACTTCTTTGGTGTGATGACACTTGAAAGCCAAAAGCTCATTGATGCTTCTTGCGGTGGATCCCATTTCAACAAGGATGAGGATGTTGAATGTAACATTTTTTAGGAGATGGCTGGAGCAGAAGCTGCTCAATCCTTGTCACACGCTTACATGGATATGCCCACCACCATCAGTAAGCCTGTTAACATGGCTACTCACACCGAGGACAGGGATGAGAGCTCCAACCATAGAATCATTGGGATCCATCTATCTGAGGTAGATATCATCGAGAAGAGGTCACGGGACCTTAAGAAATTATTAGTCATTGAGAAGAGGTTACAAGGCTAGGAAAAGCTCGACTTGATTTCCCTGTAGCTAGAGTAGCTCGTCTAATATTTGAATGCTAACATGTGCAACTCTGTGTTAGTCACTGCCTAGATGATTGTTGAGAAGAAGGAGCCATTACTAAACCAAACGCCTCAGCCGAGTCCATAACAACCGCAACCTGTGCAGCACGTGTACTACGTGCATGTTATGGAGCAACCCCCGCAATCCTAGACACAAACGGTTGTTTATCAACCAGAGATTCAACCTGCTTATTCCGAGTAGTTCTCTCAACCTTCACCGCCGATTCAGGAAATCAATGGTGTCTGAAATAATGAGGTATAACTGACCCATCCTTAGGGACATTATATGGGTCAGAACACGGGCAAGAAACCCTATCACCAGCAATATCTGGGTTGTGAAAACGACCATTCCAACTCAAGTTGAAGCAAACCCGAACAATTTCCGATGCAAGGAGCAGGTAGCTGGGAGTGTCCAACCCGATTCATGTGAATTAAATTGCTTTTTGTCTAATGTTGTTACTTTTAGGAGGGGTAGGACACTAAAAATCGGCAACGACGAAAGGGAAACATCTTGCATCTGGCGAGGAATCTTTAGTCTAGCTAGCACAAGGGATGAACAATATCTTTGGAGTAGCATAACAAGTCGAAAAATTACAAAAAATGAAAAAAAAATCAAAAAACCAAAAGACAATTGCAGACTCGATGGAGACCAGCCAACATTGGAGACGTCTGCACGTGCCACAGAAGCGGTACCAGAGCAGAGAAGTCCAACACATGCAGCGGATCCAAAGCCTGCACCCAACTCTAAGCCTGCATTTTTTGGTCCATATATTGTAGATGATTCTATAAGTTTTTTCCATCTACTTGTAAACAGTGATAGGGACAAACTTTTGAATGATATTGTTTCGGATTGTGTAAATATACCTTTTCCTGAAGTAATGAAAAACATAAAGAAATGAAAATTTTGAAAAATACTTCGTCAAACCCTGCCGTTATAGACATTATTCAAAATATGGTCTTGAATATGCATTCAATGAGGGCTCTTGAGTACATGGCTGCTATGAAGAAAAGATTGAAAGATGCATGTATAACCATCCTCATAACGCTAGAAGTAAAGGTAGCAAGTCTGAAAAGCACATTCTCATAATGGCCATAGTCAATACCACCAGCAATCTCCCAGACAAAAAGGCAGACAAGGGAGCACGTCTCATTCGCTACCAGATGTTTAACTAGGTGTTCAAACACACTTTGCTCGACAATGGGTCTTCTGTTAATCTAATGCCTGCTTCACTGCTCATAGAATTCAGGTTGGGACAACGTAAACCTACAAAATGACTCTACAATTCGCGAACAAATACATTAAGAGGTTTAGAGGCATGTTAGAGGACATGATCGTCATGGTTTAGGGGATGTAGTTCCCTATCAATTTTTTCGTACTAGATATGGATGTGTCAACACCATTGCTCCTCACCCAAATCATACTTGCACGATTGTTCCTGCGAATAGCCAATGCAATAGTAAATTATGGCACTGGAGAGATCATCTTCGGCTCTTGAAATAGTACGATGAAGATGAAGACCTTATCTTATACAAAACCTACCGAGGGAGCTTCTGCAGCATGTGCAAGTGTGATTATTCATTTCGAAGACTTCAACTTTTTGGTAGAAATTCAAGACACCAACCTCTTTATGGATGATAATGAGATCCATGAATTACTATTCCCTGAGGAAGGAATGGAGAATGCATTCGGCCGTCCCCTTGTCAACCAAGATGAGAATCTTGCTGATACACTTGATCAGATCCCTGTGGGATGATGTGCCTTCAAGACAAAGAGCATAGTATGAATGAATTCTGCAATGAAGAAGAAATTATCGAAGATTTCTGTGAATTTTTGAATGAAGAGGCATAACAGAGCATGGTGGATAGTGAACATATGAAAGAACCACCGTCTACGATGATCACTGAAGTCACCATTGAAGCAACTCCTACTCCGCATGAGCTGAAACAATTGCCCTCCAATATGAAGTATGCCTTCCTTGCAGGTGAACCTAATATGTACTCAGTCATTATCAGTGCTCATGTGACCGAAGACTAGGAATCTTGTCTGATGGAGGTTCTTAAATGAAACTGTAAGGCAATTGGTTGGAAAACTTCATATCTCCATGGGATCAATCTGCCCTTGTACTCGCACCGCATCTTCCTTGAAGAGGACAATAAACCCTCCTGCAAATTTCAGATAAGGCTGAATCCAAACCTTTGGGATGTTGTTATGAATGAAATTCAGAGATGGTGTGATGTAGGATTCATATATCCCATCTCCGATAGCAAATGGTGAGCCCTCTGCATGTAGAGCCGAAGAAATCATGGATCACCATTGTGAAGATTGACGAGGGAGAGGAGATCGCGACTAGAGTACTGATGAATCTCCATTTCATCGCCTTTCTTCTATCATTTTGGCCTTAAAAACCCTAGTAAACGCATGTAAATACCTCCAATTCATGTATTTTATCATTCATGCATTATTGTGTAAACAGTGTATAAAATACATATTTTAAAGACAAAATTATAGAATAAAGAAAAGAAAATAAAAATAATAAAATATTGAAGATATTTTATAACCTAAACCTCGAGACCTAGGCATCTTGAGGAATAGGTCGACAAGGAATAAAGTAGGGGAGATAGGGACCAAAATACAATTAAAACTCTTTTATTTTATTCATTTATTATTCATTTTTGGGACCTATTTTTAGTTCCACTCTTTATACCTCAAATATAGAAACTTTTAACATGAAATTTGTAGATAATTAAATATAGAAAAATACAAATTGAGTTTACACAAAATAATATATAGTGTATAAAATACAATATAAATAATTTTCCAAAATCCCAACTTCCCTAAACCAAATCTCTCAAAAAAATTCAACATATAACAAAATTACTTTAATTGCATATAACTTTTAATAAGCTATTTAATGAAGTGGATTCACATTTTTTGAATTTAATGTACGAAAGTTAGGTTTTGGACCCCTATTGTATAGTTTACCTGATTAAAATATTCATTATTATTATTATTTATTATTTTTATAGTTCTATTTTTTATTATTTTGTAAATATTATTTATAATATATATACACCTTAAAATATGAATAAAACAATAAATAATACTTTAAAAAAATATGTAAAGAAAATAAATTGACGAAATACTTATACTTATAACTATATTTTTAATATACCTATTTATTTATATGTAAAATAAAATATAATAAAAATATATTTATGTATATAAAAATAATTTATAATTTTATAAAATCATAAATAAAATCAATGAAAATAAATATACAAAATAAAATAAAAGACCTAAAAACATAGATGAATATACCTATATATAGCCCCTAAAAAGTACATTGTAATTACAAAGCCCTAAAAAATATCTAAAAAGCATAATAAATTAATTTAGAAAATAATAAACATTTTTTACTTTATAATCTAAAATTAATAAAATCATTTTATAAATAATAATAAATTTTCAATTATTTTTGGCTAGGTTTTTTCTTATTGGTCCACGTGGACCAACCAGATCCTCTAGACGGTTGACCGCGGGTCAACTGTCTAACCCTAGTCCTATAGCCTCTGACACCTCACCGCTGCCCTCCTCGATTTTTTTGCCATTGATTTGTTGCTCAAGAAGGATGGGCTCCTTCAGAAGAAATCTTCCTTGTACATTAGAGATCCACGCTGACCCCACTCCTTGGGTAGATTACCTTTGCTTCGCCCGTGACGTCCTTGAATATCACCTCATCGTCAGATTTATAAAACTCCCTTGTTGACTTCTTCCACTTTTTGAACACCTTTTTACCCTAGCCTCGGCCTCCTCTAGGTTGCTTTGAATAGAGGCATGTGACTGGTGCGCCCTAAGTGACTTGTTGCGAGTCGAGGCAAAGGAGGATGCGATTTCACCCATCTTCGGCGATCTACGTTGTCATCGAGGTCCGGGTTCACGACCATATGCCGTTAGAGGCCCTTTTTTCTCTCATTGTAATCATGTATCACCCCTAAGTTAATCCCCTGTGTTTCTTGAGTCTTTAATTGCTTTATTTAGCAGTAAAACCCGCTTCGAAGTTCGCAGGAGTTGTGCTCGGGCGAACTCCTTCCCCTATTCCGACCAGTCACACGACCCACCAACCACTCTCATTTTGCTGCCCTTTCATTCTTCTATACCCACAACCTTTCCATTCCCTCAGATCCATCGTGGATGTAGAGATCTGTGCTCCACCGCCGCTTCGTTGGAGCTCGTCCCCCGTGCCACCAGCCATCACCCCCACATCAAACGAGCCCTCGATAACCGCTCTTCTTGTTGGAAATTTAACTGTAGGTTTTGGGGTCCAAAGGATTTCATCTGGAGTCAATTTTGTAGAAAAGGGAGCACCTGGAGTCTCCATTCAACACCGACTTTGTATTATCGCCTTAGAGGTCCAAGTGCTAGTTTGAGACCATCCACCGATGCGGATGAACCCCAGGAGGATTTTGCGACCTCACCGAGCACCTGGGGATGACGAACAAGAAAGGAGGAGTGGATAGAGACTCGCCGACATGATGTTCTTCTACGTTCTTGCAAATCGCCTCCATACCGTCCGATCTTCCATTATTCCTCCTGCGCAGCAACCACCATTGGATGAAGCACGCCTGAGCCGTATGATCAAGAGCTAGGATCGAATCCAGGCCATTCATCTGCAGAGCATCATCGGGCCACCAGAGCACGCCATGTGATAAGTGGGACGATCTTTGTCGTTCATCTACGCTTAGGTTTGTGCATTTTATAGTTTTTGAAGGATATTCAATAATCCACAAGCGCATCACAGAAGCATGAGCATCGTATCATATACGATGAAGAATGACTAGTTGTACTAGTGGTTCTATGCAGCGGAATTTTAAAATTTCAAAGGGATGAAAGCACATGCTCCAAGAACATTTCTCGGATCATTTCATCTAACCACAACAAGGATATAGGAATACCTCTTGGAACGTGGTTGCGATCTAGCCTCTAAAGAAAGAGACCTCCTGTCTCTAGTCCAATCCATCGAAGAAGACACTTGCGAGCGCGAGGATGAGCCGCGTGCTTCTCGCAATCCAAGTTGACGTTCCAAGCAATGGATCTCCTGATCTCGTCACACGAGATCGAGCGCCTTCTTCACAAGCGCCACACACCAAAGAAGATAGAGAGCCAATAGTCGTCGAAGCAGAGCACAAGGGTAAGGCGATGGCGAGGACGATCTTCTCTCAATGAGAGTGTATGACCATTCTTGATGAGAGAAAGAGAATATGCATAAGAATAAAAGGAGAGAAAGAGAGAGAGAGAGAGAGTTCATGTGATTTCATGTATATTTGAAGATCAAGGATCGCCTCTTCTTATATAGTGTTTTGGGAGTCCAAGGTTCTCAATCCATGGACAACACACAATCAATGGATTAGATTAATTTGTGTTTCTTTCAATGGCTAAGATGTTGTAAAAACACAACAAATAATGATTTAATTTAAATTATTTTTTATTGATAAATTCACAAAATTAATTTCAAATTAAATCATCTTTGATAAGATAAAAGATAATGAAGAGAATAAGCCAATCCCCTTAAAAGAGGGGACGACTACTCTTCTCCTCATGGAGAGTTGTAGCCGTCCACTTCTCTTTGGTGGACTTGGTCAATCTCTTCAAATTATCATGAGATCTCATTATCTCATGATATATATCATTATCTATTGTCGATAATATTTTTACCAAAAAATAATTCCAGATTATCTTATGGAAAATATCAACCATGCCATTGAAATTATGTGAATCTCATTCACAAACCAAAACCAAAATGTAACTATATTTTCAATTAATCCTTTTAATGTGAATCCAATCTACATTAACAATTAATCAAAAATATATAAATTCCAAAAGTCTCTCTCTGATATATTACAAATCTCATTTACAACATAGCTGGATAATTGGATAGTACTATCCACATTATCCATATCCATAATAATTAAATTTCATTAACTATATTGGATAATCATTCTCATGCATTCAGATAATGTGAATCAAATTCACATTATTCATGATAATTAAATCAGATTTAATTATCCATTTATTATTGCTTAGACATAATTCAACTTTCGAATTATTCTTGAACGCTTTCAAGAATAATGCACTTTCTCCGCATATGCTTGGAGATAAAGACATGGCGATTGTATTGTTCCATGTATAGTGACTTGGATATTGAGATCACATCTCAAATCCAGATCTCACGAACCTCTCATAGATGCTTGATTAAATCAAGGCTGCAAATCTAATCTTCTCATTGCATCTGAGTCTCATTCATATCAATGTCCAACACTGGACCAAGATCAGATTACTTCTCTACCGAGAAGAGTCACTAAAATCCAAACCTGTTTCATCACTTCGTCGGAATGAAAGCGTCATGGTTATACAATCGTTTAAGATCACATCACCCTCAGGTATTCCTAATACCTGTACATCCTCCATACTGGAAGACCTATGATCGAACCGAAAATATAGATCAATTTTACACTGTCTTATTTAGGGTTTAATCACCAAGTTTCCCAATCTTGGTCATTGGGATTCGATATCGATCATATGCTTTACCAAAGCATATATCATACCTTCAAATGATTGTCATGCTTCCAAAGCACGACAACCATGCATGGAATTTGATCGTTCCCAATACCTCATGAATGAGCTTATGTCTTCCGGTTCACAAGTGAACATGTATGATCCCTATGAGAGATCATATTACTCATATGCCATTACATGCACACCAGCTCACCGGTATATGGACCTTGGTTAGGTCATCATCCTATTAGTCTACCAAATGTACACACTCAGACATACAGAACTCATCTATCTCAGCTCAGAGGATGCGTGCCTGTATCGTGATAGTATACAATATAGGACTTTGGTTATCTTCATCTCGTTAAGTCAACTCCTTGACCTAACTAATCTGACACCTCCGAATCTCTATTCCTATGCAGAGGACCTGCATCAAGAGGTCAGTCAGATATCGACCAAATGAGAAAGGATTGCCATCTCCTACTCAGGCTGGAGATCATCTCTTAACAATCATTTGATAGTGCTTGATGAGTCCTCAATCTAACTCTTGAGATATTCATCCAAGCACCAACCTCTATAATTCAATAATTGAATCAACTGTTGTATGATCATTAAGATGGCCATGGTTCATAACCCTAATTGTACTAAGGGACCTATTATGTAAATAAGTTAATCTTTATTTCAGATCAGTGAATGATATATGCAATAACATTTATTGCATGATGGCTCGTCGTGGGATCGCATGTCCAACAATCTCCCACTAGCCTAAAGAGCCATTAATGGGATAATCATTTAAATCCACACTCATGTGACAATCATAGGCTATTCAGAAAAATAGCTAGGATAAGCTGATCAGTCACTTTATTCCCGAGAGATACGTCAAGTCCTTTTACGACACTTGCATATTCCCAGTAACAGTGCTCACATCCAATGCGAATGTTTCATCTTATGCAACCAATACTCAATTTTGTCAATTATAGTGTCCTTAGCTTTACACCTCAATAATTATCATGACTAGTAAGTAATTTTCATTATCCTTATCAAAATACCCTTATTCCCAGAGATATCTATCTCCTAAGGTATCCGCTGTTAAGACCTTTTAGATCTCCATCTATAAAGTCTTAAACTCTTAAAGATAAGACTTAGATATCACTAACTCTAAAGTATTGTCATCTATGAAGATATTGTTATTACTGCAATCAAGTGTTTTATTTTCATAGTAGGATTAGTAACAATTTACTACTCCCACTGCATGGCAGACATCTATCTTTTGTACATATATATAGAATACACCTGGCTTCTCGTAACTAATGCACAAGTGCTATTAGTTTTAGCATTCACTTCCTCAACTCTTTTAGAAGCTATCCCTTCAGATAGGTCAGTACCACGTCTTAAGGAAAAGAAGCCTTCCATGGGGTTTCCCAAGAATGGAATATGTCCAAGGTATACCACTAATGCAATGGTTCCAATTCCCTCTTCTCTTTGCTTCTGAACACTTTCAGAACTACGATCGAAGAGGTATCCTTGAGATCATATCTTAAGGTATGGAGTAGCCAATCTATAAAACACTTATTATTTCCTTATATCATTCCAAATGATTAAGATATTATCTACATTTAGCATGATGAACACAATGGCACTCCCACTAAGCTTCACAGGTTCATCAAGATTCTATCTGAAATCATTACATTTATGATTTCATCAAATCTAATGTTCCAACTACATATAGAGTTATTCAACTTGCACAACTTGTTTTCCTCAACTACGAAACCCTGGGGCTACTTCATATGAATATCCTCAGAGAGGTATTCGTAGAGGAATGCAATCTTGACTTACATCTTGAAGATGTCATAGTCAACCTGTGTAGCTATAGTTAGCAATATTCTGATGGGTTTAAGTATGGTCAAAGAAGATCAAGTCTCATTGTAAGCAATGTCTTCTCTTCGGTATGTAGCTCATGGCTACGAGTTGTGCTTTGAAGGTCTCTACCTTCTCATCAGGTTCCCTTCTTCTTTGGAAGATCCATTTATCCCTAATTGGATTTACCCTTATAGGTGGATCTTGAAAGGGTCCATATACAACACTTTCATATGAAGTCTACTTTTGATTTTATTGATAACATCCACCTATCCATGGCATGATCTTCATAAGCTTCATCAGATGAAGTTCAATCATTGTTAGATTTCTTTGACACATGGAGTCCATCCTCAAACTCATTTGAAGAGGTATGAGTGTTTCATCTTTAATTGTACTTTTGGTTTCTGATTTAGGAGCCTCATTATCCTCTCAATATTAAATGAGTTCCTTTACTTCATTTTCATCTTGATTCTCAAAAGAGTCATCATCTAAGAATCACATCCATAGAGATGAAATCTTTTAATAATCTCAAGGTCATAAAGTAGGTATCCAATACCATCCTTTATTTTCCCAATGATGTAGCACTCTCTTGTGCTAGATTCCAGCTTACTTGCATTCATGACAAAGTTATGGACCAAGGAACCCTAAATCCTCAAGTGTCCAACACTAGGCTAGGTTCGAAAATATGGTTTATGAGGATGTTTGGGTTTAGATTTACATGGAATCTTTTAAGGATATATATTGTATTCTCTAGTACATATATACCTGGAAACTAAGAGGTAATTATGCTAAAATTCATCAATGATCAAATCATGTCACACATGATTTAATTGTATCTCCCTACAACTTTATTGAGTTTAGATGTATCAGGAGGAATGAGATAGGAATTATATTCCTTTCTCCATAAGGTATTCATGAATTCATCACATAGGTACATGATACATAGGTTAGATTAAATTCATTTTCATCTTCCTTCAAACTTTGGTTTTAAACCAAAATTGCAAAATCTTTGAACATTTCAAAGCTTTCTAAAGTGAAGAAATCTCATATCACTAATAATCATCTAATGATATCACATATCATCAATGTTTATTATGATATAGATGATACACATTCATCAATATATATGAGATCTCAAATACATTGGCATCTAACACCATTCCCAGAGAAAGGTGTATTAGACATTTTACGTTGAATCCCTATTCATGAGTATGTAAGTTTTGAACCTTTAGACAATCTAAAGTTTCATGTCTTACCAGTCTATTGATCTTCATCAATAGACATATGTCCAAGATTTGATGCCACAATATTGTCAAATGATCTTCATCCTCCTATTGAACTTTTAAGGTCTTAAATTTTCAATATTAGAAATGTTAATGAACCATTCATTAATTTTCTAATATAGTAGAGTCCTCCAGACATCAGATTACGATCTAAAATATATCCATCATAACTCTTGATGATAGGTCTATTCCGGAATTCATATTTATTTCCAACATTTAGAAATAAATAATGAGTGTATTCTAATATCCAGGTCATAGAGACATTCTCTAAGACTAAGGACTCTCCCACTAAAATTAATAAGTCTATCTATCCAATAGAGATTGTTGCAACAATTGCATTAATATCCATGTGGGTGACTACTAAACCTTAAGATCAAATTTCTAGTCTTCTAATACATATACAACCAATTGCAAGTGTTATTAGAAGAATGAGATACAATTATTAAACTTTGATCTTATCAAATAAGAAAGTCATTTCAATGATTATATGTAGATGTATATTATTTTGATGCACTATCTGAGTCCTTCTCTAAGGATCCTATATAGACTAGATAGTCACACTATTAATATATCGACTTATTGCAGTATTGGCATTCATCCAACTCTTTGGATGTCATATGTATGGAAACCATAGAAGCACAGTCAACTCTTTAACTTTCCTTCTAACTTGGGTCCGACCCCATGCTTCCACTGCGCTCCTTTGATCTATAGACAACCATTGTTTAAGACAAAGGTTCTCTTATATTGAATTCAAAAATTTCAATATAAGAGTATTTCGACATTTATATATGCTTCATTCAATTCATATAATATGAATATTATGAAGCCTCATGAATGACTAGAGTATATATAGTAGAATGATGACACTCATCATATCTACATTCATCTTAACTCTTAAAAACTTAGGTTCAGGTAGGTACTTAAACATTTGAATGAATTTATAGAGCCACCATTCTGCATAATGCAAAGAACCATGTCATTCATGACTAATGTTGAGAGCACATATATTTACCAAAAAAATCTTCTTGGTTTTTATAAGGATTGTTTGACAATTACGATCATCATCCAAAGTACATTCGATGAGATCAAGACTACATAGACATACAAACTCTATGGTTGTTGTCCTATTGTCTATTCAATTGTCATTCTTCATTATTATGAGGAAACTTGTGCATTGCGACAACATACATTATGTGTCCAATTGCAAGTACAAAATCTTGATCATGGATCCAATCCATGATATTATATTGGTTATTATTGAGTATAGTATTGAATGGGTTTATTGAAGGTTTATCTAAAATACGAAATTTGCACAAGTGTTTATCTTTTATATATACATATTTTACTTTGATTCAGGAGTTTTAATATCAAAGTTGTCTTGCCTTGTTATCAATGAAAGTTCATTCCCTTAATCACTTTCAATGTAAGAGATATACTTACCATTATATCTCAAGAAAAAATCTGGGATCTCCTTCCTTATCTTTGTCACATCCCAATAATATGAGAACCCATGACTCTGATAAAAATAAGTGGTAATGCATTCCTCCTAGCAAGTTCAACTTGCATCTCCCAATTCGATCTTTAACGCCCGGGCCCACCACTCCTAAGATGATGTTGACCTGTCGTTAATTGAACCAACCATCAATAGGATTAGTACTCGCTATGCACAATCCAATATCGCTCCAATAATGTGAGGACTCGATATTGGGGTCACTACGCATACGGCCTTACTCTTTCGAGAAGCAAAGAGCCCGATCTAGATGCACATGCATACATGAGCTGTCACTTCGGACAAGCGTCTCCCACATACAATCCCTGGCGATGGAAGTCTATGCCTTGATGGGAGACCATTGATGTCACTTATGTGATCCTCCACCACTTATTCAAATTAAATAATTAATTAAAATTAATCACATTCATGTAATTAATTCTAACAAGGGAAATACACATCTATTCATAATAGAGTTTTTCAATTGGATATAAGTAATTTAATCTCATTAAATAAATTATCAATCCAATTCAATCATTAAACTCGATCGTTTCTTGAAATAATGGTATTATCTCAATGTATGTATTATTCAAAATTTAATAATCATAAAATACATCATGATCTCTCAAACATCATTTGTTCCCTACCCGCTGTCATGGCTAGTACCGAAGGGAGTGGGACAAACCACACACGGTGCAACCTGCTACCCCAACGCTCCTCGACTAGGTACAATATCCGCCTCGAGAAATAATAATGCCGAGTAAATCACTTTATACTTGAGATGATCAACGATTTTCAACCTAAATTATACCATATAGTAATAATTAAAAAACAATTTTTATTATAAGGAAATTCACTAGACAAATTCCCAAAACCTATTCAAGTAACAAGTTTGATAAAAGTGTATTAAGTAACCAATTTGTGATCTTAGATCTAAGCTAACCATTCATTGGTTGAGGCAATGCCATTTAACGAAACAATTATTATTCTAATATTTCCCAAATATTATCCATAATTATTACAGGAAATTAACCATTAATTTCACAAGATTCTTAAATGATAATCTCAAGGTTCATGGTTGAGTATGTATTTTTCAGATGTGGCCCTCACCAACTAAAATGAGCATATCTCTTTCATTTTAAATCCAAATTAAGGAAAATCAATTTTCAGATTTGATAAGAAACCAGATAATTAGAATGCATTTTCAGGCGTTTTAAAATAGTAATTAACATCGTAATTACATCACTAACTGCCACCCCCGAAACAGTGGACATATGGTCATTAAAATGATCATAACTTGAGCAAACAAAATTTAAATTATGCAAACTCAGATTCCACATTTTCCTTGTTTAATGGGGAACATAATCCATGAGATAAATTCATTTTTAAACACTTTAACATGGACGAAAAAATATCACAAAATTGGGCTGCGAAAATTGAAATGCCAAAATCTTCACGAACCTCAACGAGCACAAATCTTCATAGGTTCATGGATCATATCCAAAACCTCTGATAATCTGGCTCTGATACCACTTGAGGAATATTGAATAATCCTCAAGTGCATCACGGAAGCATGAGCATCGTATCATATATGATGAAGAACGGCTAGTTGTACTAGTTATTCTATGCAGCGGAATTTTAAAATTCCAAAGGAATGGAACCAAATGATCCAAGAACATTTCTTAGATCATTTCATCTAACCACAAAAAGGATATAGGAATACCTCTTAGAGAATGGTTGAGATCTAGCCACTAAAGAAAGAGACCATTGATGAATCCACGATTCATCATCTCAATATATTGATCTTAGCAAAATCTCCGAGTAAAATCCCAGAAAAATGTCCATAAAATCAATAAATTAAAAAAATGACTCTTGTAAATAAAACTCACTAATTATTGTATATTAGATTGTACAAAATAAATTACACATAAAAAGCGCAAAATCAAAGGAGTTTTATACATGTAAATAGCCCAAAACATTATGTATTTTTAATAATTTCATATCAACTCCTTTTTGGCTAATTCTTTCTCCAACATGTTCATATCAATGTATATAAAAATACAAAAATACAAAACAAATTTTACCTCAAATAAATACTCCTAGATCCCAATGGGAAAAAAGCCGTAAAGACCAACTTCCAAGCTAAATTCCCGCTCCGTATGAACTCCAAATTCACCAAACTCACTTTTAAAGTTCAAGTTAGAAAATTATCTATCCAATGGAAGTGGTTTCATTAAAATCGGAGCTCATTTGCAAAAGTTGGGTTTTGGGACCTAGATGTACATTCTATACCATGTATATATTCATTCTTTCTTTAATTTTTATTGTATCTTTCTTAATTACTAAAAATACAAAAAAATCATACTTGTGTTGTATTTTAATTGTAGTATTTTATAGTATTTTTCTGTTGTAAATATCTCTTACTAAAAAGACAAAAAAAATACAAATTAGAAAAGTAAACAAAAATTGTACATGGTGTTTTGTCTTCTTTTGTAAACTCTCCACTATTTGTCTTCTCTCTTTATTTTATTGCATTTAAAGTAGCCAACTCTATTTATCTATTTATGTATTATTTAAATTCCATTCTCTACAATAACCACCAATTCAACTCCATTATTCCACCATTTTTTCCCAACTTCCCATTCAACTCCATTAATAATACAACTTCCCATTCAACTCCACCACTTTAATAACCTCTCATTCCATCATCTTTATATACATGTCATTCTCCTCATTTTTGCCTTTTATCCATCTTTATGTGAGGAGAGCCAAGTTCCCAGAGTTGAATCGGTGACAGCGACGCAACCGCGGTCGAGCGACGATGGCCCTCTCTCCGGTGAGATCCGTTGGTTTTTTGGCCAACATCGCAGCCGCAACCACGCGCTGCTCGAGCTCATCGCACGCCAACGATTTGAGCGAAGACCGTGCTCACGAGAGCACTCCATAGGCGCCCGCGTTCATCGTAGGTAATTTTAGTTCATCTTGTCTTTTTGCATTTTTCTAGTACATCACACTACCATTCCCCTCCATTTGTTTAAATTGTTCACATCATCACCATCACCACATCCTATTTTGTTTACCCCATCATCACCACACCATCTTTGTTCTTTTTTTTATTTGCATTCCTGTTAAAAAAAATATTAAAAAATATAAAACAAATTAAAACAAAAAAAATGAAATCTTTTAGAACAACAGAAATTGATTTAAAAAAATCAAAAAAATTAAAAAAAAGGGCAGCGGCCAGCGCCGCCACCCTCCTTCCATGGGTAGGCGGCGTCGCCTGCCACCCCCCTCCTTCCACGGGTTGGCGGCGCCGGCCGCCGCCCCAAGCCTTCACTCCGCCCCCTCGCCGGCGCGCCACCGCGCGCTGGACGCCCCCTTCACCAGCAGCCGCAGCCCATCTCCAAGCAAGCAGCGGCGCCCACCACTCTTCCTCGACCCCTCTGCCTCGCCGTCACCGCTGTTCGCCGCCCTCTCCGTCATGACAGGGGTGCGATCGCGCAACCTCCGCCGGCCGCATCCGACGTCGCCGCCGCCATCCATCACTTTGGGTTCTTTCCATCGTGTATCTAAGGAGGAAGAAGAAGGTAATTTTTTTATTGTAAAAATTGTATAAAATTCTTATATAGTTTATATAATTACAATTAGGTCCCTGTACATACTTTGTTGTAAATATTGTTAATTTCTGTTTTGCACAAAGACCCCTATGTTCATGCATTGATTTGGACCTTATTTTGGCATCTTTTTATTTAACGAAAAATAGCATTGTGTGGAGCAACTTATTCTCTGTCATCTGAGTATTTATTTGTATTTTTGTGAGTTGTGGGTAATTATATTAAATTGTCTAACTGAAATATTGGATATTTTACCCATTCCGTGCTCTTAAAATTATATCTCACACACGGTTGCTCTAAAAATTCCAAAATATATATATATATATATATATATATATATATATATATATATATATATATATATATATATATATGATGCCTTGATAAGTGCTTAATTTGCTATCCAAATTTCATCCAAAGGGGAGTTGTCTTGTGCTTGAAATAAATTGTAGAATCTTTTTAGTATTTGATTTTTAATTAAATCCACGTATATTCTTTTTGCGAAATTGCAAGTCTCCTGGATTTCACATGAAAACACCTATCTTAGATAATTCGCACTTTGATTAATTTGATAATGTGGATTTATTAAAAATTATTTACTCATTGTCACTCTGTTTGCACTAAAAAATACATAAAAAATTCATAACTTGTCAAAAAAATCCAAAAATATTATTGTAGTCTCTTTGCATCATGTTTTATTTCCAGTAATTTTTTCATAATTTTTGCTTACTGTTTGTGTGATAAATTACGAAAAAACCCATAAAAAGTGTACATTTTTAGCTATTGCTTTTTAAACCTAAAAAAATCCAAAAAAATATGTTTTGTGTTCATCTCTGGATTAGTATTGTAGAAAAAATATAATTTGGTTGAATTGAACTGATTTCTCGTTAAAATTAATTTGACTAAGTTGTGTGATTTCTTAGTACTTAATTCACCCGCAATTTGCATTAGCATTTTGTTTTTCATTAAAAAATATAAAAAAAACCGCATCGGATATCTAGATCTTTATTTTCAAATTAAACCCGAAGTTGTTCCTTTGCCTCCCTGTGTTCGACCCCGGACTTGCCCGGGATATAAATCAAAGCCGAGACACTCTTCACGGAGATCTTCTCTCGGTTCTGACTGAATCGCTAAGTACACGTATTACAACGTGACCAAATTAAATATCGTATTTAGCGACTCGGTAGATGGCGTCGTTGCCGGGGAGGCAAACGGCTTGCGGATTAGTTTAAAAATTTGGATTTAGATTTCACTTACTCGGGTAGTCTGACCCCCGAGCCACTTTGTAGTTAATCCATTTTCTGTCATTTTTTCTCTTCAATATTTTTGTATATATTTTGTTGTTTATCTCTCTAATATAAATCTCTTTTTCCTTGCGAGGACCCGGTGGACTTGGAGTGCATCGGAGGTCGACGGACGCGACGCGCGCCGACTGCTGAAGAGCTTGGAGAATTTATTTATCTTCGAGAGAAATTTTGTAAATTGTTGTAATTATTTAGGTAGTTGCTCCTTTATAGCGGCTCTTGTTTGAGAGCTCGCGTGTGTAAAAAAAGACTTGTACTTTATTTGTGGTGTGTCGAGACCTGTTTCACTCTCCGGTGAGGGTGGGGCTCGACTTGAGTGGCGAAACTAAGGATTAGGCACATGGTAGCTTAGAATCAAATTTGTTTGTGCCCATCGTAAGTTAGGCCACACATATCTTAGAAGATTCACATATCTTATAAGATTCATAATGAGACGCACATAAACACGTACTACTTAGCTCAAAATTCAATCAATTCTTCCCCGCTAATAGTATACTGTTTAGGTGCGGTTTTTCTCGATCTGCATGCATTTAGTGTAACATTTATAAATTCTGTTCTGCATAACGCATGAAGAGTGATGGGATTCACTGTAAGTATACCTTCTTCTGAGCATGCATCATAGCTTCTCGTTTGCATTTTGATTTCTGATTCCCCTCTTGTTTTACAACTTAAGGTCAAAAGGAAATTGGGACTGAACGGTGGACGTGCTTGTGTGCGCACATAAATTTCAAGTGATAACCTAACTCTAAAATTGGGACTGAATTGAGCAGGTCGATCTAATTAATTGGAATAAAAAGAACCATTGTTCTCGGGTGCATAAAGCCCTCATTGTTTGTTTTACTTGCAAGTGAGAGAGAGACGACCCTAGGATAGAGCCAAGTCTGGATTTCTTACTTACTACTGGTTCTTTATTTCCAGGCGATTAGCTACTTTTCAGTGAGGAATACGGGTAGCCGTATTTATACGGTCCGGACTTCCTTAGCAGAGTGGGAGGTTTAGAGGGCGCTTTAGTCCTCAAGGAACGGGCTTCGGCTTGTACTTACTCCTATACTGGCTGAATGTAGGCCAAACTAGTCGTAAGAACCAGGTCAGTCTGTAGGAAAATACGGGCACCTAACAGCTCGTTAATCTTTCCAAGATTGTATTATCACCAACTAAAATTGACACGATAATTCGGTCGAACTCTTACGGCCTTCACGTGTTAAGTTGGTGAAATTGAGGGTTTGAATTGCGTTTGTATTGTGTGTGTTGACTCCGCGCATTTACGTGCACCGTAGAACTAGCACCTCATTGAAATATCGTGTTCTAATCGGTTCTTTTGACATCGAAGATGACTGATTGGGGGGATAATTATTCGGACCTTGTGAATTTCCTGTTGAACCCTCCAAGAAGTATGTCTTCACAGGTCCATGCGCAACGTGGACCAACCTGGACTCATGACCCTCTTGAGCCCAGGATCACCCACTCTCGGGATGGTTACTCTCAAACCATTCCCTTTCTCTCTTCCCACCTCACCGAGGAAGACCTTCGCCTCGATGAGAATATCTTGATTCATAAATCATCTTCTAAACAAGAACACATTGCTGATTCAGGCCATATAGAAGACACAAGTAAAATGCCTCCAAAGAAGAAAGAAGAGGAAGAAGAGAACAATGAAGACCCAATGAAAATGATACTTGCCAGATTAGCTGCATCTGAGCAGCAACAAGCATTACTGAGAGCTCAGTTAGGACAGTTAAATGTTGGGGTCCAACTACCAATGGATGCGGCATACAACCCCGGACAATATCAAATTCATAACTACTTGAGTCCGGCTGAACCCACTGTTGACTTTGAGTTGAAGCCGCACTTTCTGAACCTGCTGCCACATTTTGATGGGAATGCTTCTGAGGAGCCATATGCATTCCTAAGGGACTTTGAGCTCATCTGTGCTAACCTCAAACATAATAATGTTAGCCAGGATTATATTAGGCTCAAAGCCCTTCCATTTGCCTTGGGTGGCAAAGCTGATTATTGGGAAAAGAATCTTGGGACCGCCGTCACCACATATGCCCAGTTCAAGGACCTGTTTTTGAAGAAGTTCTACCCTTTGAGTAGAACTAACATGATGAGGACGCGCATTACGAGTTTTTCCCAATTACCCCATGAAGCTTTTTGTGATGCTTGGGAAAGATTCAAGGACATCCTGCAGAAGTGTCCCTGTCATGGATTAGATGACAATATCTTGGTCCATTCCTTCTTCACTGGTCTCAACCTTGAGATGCAGGGTTTAGTGAGCGCTGCCTGTGGAGGCAGCTATACATCTCGAGGAGCAGATACCATCTGGTGGGTATTCGAGCAGATGGCTGAAACTAGCTGCTCACAGATGGCCAGCAGGGCCTATACACCATCCCCCAGTTCACTCTCATTTGGAGGGGGAAAATCAGCTGTAGTTGATCTCTCTCAGGACGTGATCCCTAGCATGGGACTTCTTGCTGACAAGCTTACTGTAGTCGAGAGTATCGACAGGAGGATTGATGAGTTAGATCGGAGTGTCTCCAAACTTCCAAAACAGATGGAGGAGTTGACTGAAAAGGTATCTAAGATAAAGATACCTGCCGTGACTGCACCCTCTACTCCCGTATACCGAGTTCACCATGTTCAGGAGCAGTTGGTGTCAGGGCAACCCCAGCCGTGGGAGTAGGACCAATCCTACACCCACTCTTTCCAGCAGCCACCTCCATTAGCAGAGACAGTCCAGGAGGAGCCTCCACCGGTTTGGGAGGTGAATGGAGTACGGTATACTCAGGACCCTGCCAGGCAGGGAAGTTCGGGAGACCGACAGACCTATCAATGTCCCCCGACCTTTCATAACACCGCATTCACCTCCGCACCACCTCCTTCACAGTAGAGCCCTGGATTCCAGCCACCCCAGCAGCAGAGGCAGCAGTACCAGCAGCATGGCCGACAGGGCCATTACCAGGCGGGCCAGCAGGGTCCGCAACCCCAGCAGCAGCAGCAGAGGCAGTACTCTGGCCAGCAGGGCCAGTCTTCCCGTTCTTCTTCCCAGTCTTATCCACTTCCTTCTTCGTCTAGTCCCGTGGATATTCAGCAGCAGATACTCGACGAGCTACGTTCCTACAGGAACGAGATTCAAGACTTACGGGTGGATGTCAACCGCCTGTCCAGATGGCGAGACGAGCAGACTGCACCCTCTACCTCTATCCCAGCCCAAGTTCAGGCTAACCCCAATAGCCTGAACATATCTAGTTCTCAGTATACTATTCAGCATCTCCTAGATCTGAACATGAGATTCTTTCGTGTGACGAGGCCAAGCACATGTCACTCAGGAGCGGAAGGACCGTGACCGTACCTGACCGGGTGAGGGATACGAGGAGGGGCATCTCTGGAGCTCTACCTAAGGAGTCTTCAGAGGACGAGGAGGTGAGGCATCATATTTCGAAGCCCCATCAGCACCATTCGAGGATTTCTACTCAGGGAGCCGAGAGGAGGAGGAGAGCACGTATGCAGCATCGTCAGCATGGATATTCTTCTGAGTTTACGGAGGACCTTGCATCTCCGGTTGTGGCGGATACCACTCCAGCTTCTATTCCACAACCTATAGTAGATAGTTTAGATTTTGAGTCCATGTTGCATCAAAAAGATTCTTGTATGAAGAACTCTGTTTCCGTTAATGCAAAGAATGATCTTTCAGTTCATGATTCAGATTCTTCATCCTCTGTTTCCCTAACTTCAATCCCTTTCCCCCGTGCTCTTACGGCAGGAAAGCGCATCAAAAAGATTCAGAAAGATGACCCCGATATGGCACGGTTTTGTAAAGAAAATATCACAGTTAAGGTGCCATTTGATGAATATGTGGCTAACCATCCTGCCTTCCAAAAATACCTTAAGGTGAGATGCACACCTAGAAGGGTTAGCAGGAAGAAAGATAACCGAAATATAAAGACACATGTCTTATCAGTAGCCACAACCTATTGTCTCAAGAATCAGACTCTGCCAAAGAAAAAGAGAGACATGGGTGCTCATTATGTGGAGAGTTGTATTGACGACATTGCGTTTGCACGCACACTCTTAGATAACGGTTCTTCAATCAACTTACTTCCCTTAGCATTATATCAGAATTTGGAGTTGGGACCACTTCGCAAATCTAGAGCCTTACTCCAATTCATTGATCGATCAGTGAAGAGACCTAAGGGAGAAGTGAAGAATGTAGTTATCTCGATTGAGGGGTAGAACTATCAAGTTGACTTCACAGTCTTGGACATGGAAACCCCTAATCATTGGAGAGAATCTCAGATCATTCTTGGGCGGCCCTTCCTTAGGACCGCAAGCGCATCATTCGATTATGGTACAGGAATGATGAAGTTCCGTTCTCCAGACGGAGAGGTGAACCTTGAGATGAAGCAAACCAAGTGTCAGCGACCCGATTCAGAGAGTAGCACAGAGTACTCATCTTCAGAGGCAGATTGCAGTTTGATTAGCACAGTTGGGATTTGGGGACAGATTCCTTCAGGACAGAGCGAGACCCTTTCATCTGGAGAGGATATGGTGCATGATGCAGTTTGCCAGGTGTTGTCTGATCTTGCTAGAGATGCATCAACCTATTCTCATGATGACTTAGAGATCCATTTGGATCTGTCAGTTCCATCCTCTTTGGAACAATCATGGGACATAGATGACGAGTCGGACGTGGCTTTTGCCGATTGTTTGGATACTTTTGACGATCCGACTCCCGATACTTCTGATTTGGTGGCGAGTACTACTCAGCTTAGCCCACCTTCATGCAGCACGGAACCAGATTCAGATTCAGTTCAGCCAGATCTGCTTGATTATACCACATTGCCAGAACTGAAATCACTACCTTCTACACTTAAGTACGCCTTTCTTGCGGGACCCAAAGAGAGATATCCTGTCATCATTAGCTCAGACTTGACTTTAGAACAGGAGTCTAGGTTGTTAGAGGTCTTAGAGAGGAACCGCAAAGCAATAGGCTGGACAGTGTCGGATCTCGTGGGCATCAACCCCGCTCTCTGCTCGCACCACATTTTTATTAAGGATAATGTGAGACCTTCCCGTGAGTTCCAAAGGAGACTTAACCCCAATCTACGGGAAGTAGTGAAGAAAGAAATTGAGAAATGGTGCAAAGCAGGGTTTATATACCTTATTTCTGACTTCAAGTGGGTGGCCCCACTTCATGTTGTCCCGAAGAAGTCAGGAATTCAGATGGTCACCGACGAGGAGGGGGTAGAGATCGCGACACGAGTACCTACATCGTGGTGTGTCTGTGTTGACTACAGACGCTTGAATGCCGCGACCAAGAAAGATCACTTTCCCTTGCCTTTTATTGATCAGATCTTGGAGAGACTCGCAGGGAAAGAGTTCTTCTGTTTTCTTGATGGGTACTCAAGCTACAACCAGGTGGCCATAGCCCCTGAGGACCAGGAAAAAACCACATTCACATGTCCATTCGGCACTTATGCTTTCAGGCGCATGCCATTCGGGCTCTGCAATGCCCCGGGCACATTTCAGCGGTGCATGATAGCCATATTTGCCGAGATGGTGGGAGATTTCATGGAAGTGTTCATGGATGACTTCTCGGTCCATGGTGATTCTTTTGATACATGTTTAGCGCACTTGGACCGAGTCCTCACGAGGTGTAGAGAGGTGAATCTGGTACTCTCCTGGGAGAAGAGTCATTTTATGGTGACGGAGGGTATCGTGTTGGGGCATGTCATCTCCAAAAGGGGAATGGAGGTTGACCCTGCCAAGGTGGAGGTGATCAAGAAACTTGATCCACCTACCAACGTGAAGTCAGTGCGGTCATTCTTAGGGCATGTTGGATTCTATAGAAGATTCATTCAGGATTTTTCAAAGATCGCCCGCCCACTAACTGAGCTCTTAGGGAAGGACATAGAGTTCATTGTAGATCACATGTGTCTGGAGGCCTTTGAGCTCTTGAAGAGGAAGATTTGTGCCTCGCCTATCCTACAAGCTCCTGACTGGTCTCTCCCCTTTGAGATCATGACTGATGCTTCAGATTTTGCTATAGGAGCTGTGTTAGGACAACGGAGAGAGGGGATTCCGTTTGCGATTCATTATGCGAGCAAAGTTTTAGATCCTACACAGAAGAATTATACAGTGTCTGAAAAGGAAATGCTCGCAGTAGTATGGGCCCTCTAGAAGTTCAGATCATATATTTTGGGCTCTAAGGTGACAATTTATACTGATCACACAGCCATTCGATATTTAATGGAAAAGAAGGACGCGAAGGCGCGTCTTCTTAGGTGGATTTTACTCCTCCAAGAATTTGATTTGGAGATAAAGTATAAACCTGGAGTGAAGAATGTTGTGGCTGATCACCTTTCTCGGATTGAACTTAAGGATTCTCCTGATCATGAGCGGATTAGAGAGACCTTCCCAGATGAGTCAATTTGTGTTATTGACTCACTCCCGTGGTATGCCAACATGGTGAACAATCTTGTCTCCAAGCAGGTTCCCCGTGGTTGGACTAGGAGCAGTATTGACCGACTGAAGTCGGATTCGAGGAGATACCACTGGGACGATCCTTTTCTTTTCTTCGAAGGACCGGATTGTGTTTGGAGAAGGTGTATTCCTCAGGAGGAATACCAGAGTGTCCTCACATATTGTCATTCACTTGAGGCTGGAGGACACCATTCGGGAAAGAGAACCGCTCACAAAGTACTTCAATGTGGATTGTATTGGCCGGCCTTGTTTAGAGATGCTATTGATTTTGTACGGTCGTGTCCTATCTGTCAAAGGATGGGAGGGACAGTTGGACAGAGAGATGAGATTCCCATGCAACCGATGATTATTTGTGATGTTTTTGATGCATGGGGCATAGATTTTATGGGTCCCTTTCCCAACAGCCAAGGACATGAGTACATATTGTTGGCGGTTGACTATTTATCCAGGTGGGTGGAGGCTATCCCAACCCGAACCGCAGACAGCAAGACTGTCTGTAAGTTTGTGAGAGATCATATTATTGCTAGGTTCGGGGTGCCAAAAGTTTTGATATCTGATGGGGGTAGCCATTTTGTGAATCGAGATATGAGATCTTTATCTATGGACTATGGATTTGAGCATAGAGTTACTAGTCCTTACCACCCACAGTCCAACGGCATGGCAGAGGTTTCGAACAGAGACGTGAAGAGTATTTTGCAGAAATTGGTTCGTCCCGATATGAAGAACTGGTCTCAGCTTTTGGATCAAGTTCTGTGGGCCTATAGGACAGCCTACAAGACACCATTGGGTACTTCACCATTTAGAATGATCTTTGGCAAGCCATGCCATTTGCCCGCAGAATTGATTCATAAATCCGAATGGGCAATTAAGAAGATTAACTGGAGTTGTCACCTAGGGAAGCTTTGTCGAGACTTGAACTTGAACGAGCTCGTGGAAATCCAAAACAGGGCATTTGACAACAGTTTGATTTATAAGGACAAAGTAAAGAGATGGCACGATCAACACATTAGGTGCAAAGACTTTGTCCCTGGACAAAAGGTATGGTTGTTCAATTCCAGGTTGAAGATGTTCCATGGGAAGCTCAAATCTAAATGGACTGGTCCCTTTGTTGTTAAGAAAGTGCACGAGAATTGAAGTGTAGAGATAGCTGATCTCACAGATGGTGCACAATCTCATGTGGTAAATGGACAACTGTTGAAGCATTTTGTTGATTCAAAAGAGCAGTTAGTCCAAGTCGAGGTCATCAACTTCATGCAGAGTGAGCACAGAGCAGATACATCACATTACTCATCGTGAAGATGCAGCATCAAGATTCAACATCTTAGAAGATTCATTCCTCTTGTACATTCGCCCTTCTTTGTATATTCTCCAGATCACATCGGTTCTTACACTTACTCTTGTCCTATACTTAGGCTTACCAAGAGCCTAAGTATAGGGGGAGCCGATGCCCGCCATGTGTACATACTCATCCATTTCTCCTCTTGACCTCGTCCGCCCCATTTTTGTTCTTCTTCTACACTTAGGCTATCCAGAGCCTAAGTATAGGGGGGGCGGATCGACTTCTATACTATTTATTATTTTAGCCATCCTACGCTTAGCACGAGCTATATCTTTTTCTCGCTTCTTGTGCCATGAGGACATAGCACATGCTAAGTATAGGGGGGCGTATATATATTACATATATACTTTACCCATAGCTCGTACTTTCACGTATTTTGTATATATTATACAATAATAATGGGGTGGGTAAAAAAAACTTTTTCAAAAACTCTTAAAAAAACTTTTCAAAAAAAAATGTTTTTTGTTCTCTTTTCTTATTTGCTCTAAAAAAATCTTTTCAAAAAAATGTGTCCTTTCTTATTTATCTATATTTTTCAAAAAAAACATATAAAAAAACTTTTCAAAAAAAAACAAACTTTTCAAAAAAATTCTTCTTTAAAAAAATCCTTTCTTATGTACCTATCTTTCAAAAAAAACTCTTGAAAAAAAAGAAGAGAGCAAAACTTTTCTAACAAAAAAAAACTTCTTTGCCTTTGTTTGTCAAAAAAAAACTTTTTGAAAAAAACCTTTTTTGTAAAACTTAAAAAAATCAAAAGAATCATAAAAAAACACTAAAAAAACTAACTAATAAGTTGGTTTAACCCCTGACACATTCACTTTCACACAAGACTAGTGATGTTCAAGAACACTTGGTTTATGAGCTCTTGAGATTTTGAGTTAATCAGCCTTAGTCATTAGGGTCTTGGACTTAATTATTCACATTTCCCTACTTTGAAAGATTTGCGTGCTATATTGCATGCTTAGTCTCTACCTTAAGAATATGATCAACACCTCACATACACGACTGCAGTTATGATGAGATGAGTTGAAATTTCACCTGAGGAGCTGGGATGGGGGATTTGAGTTGGACTTGATTTAATGATGCTCGAGGATGGTATAAAATCAATGAAGGCTTCATGAAACCTGAGTGTCAGCATCATTAGCCAGTATGAGAACATGGTTCTTGTACTATCTCTTGACATTTACCTATGTGCCAGGGTGTGATAGAATAAAATATGTTGATCAGTGTGCGCCAACTCTTGGTAAAAGCAGTGGAGCTAGCCAAAAATACTACAAATCAATGAAATGTCAAAGAAAAGCTCTCATTCCATACAAAGTCAAATATCAAAGAGCTTCCACCAAAGGAGAGCGCTTCCAATCATTTCAAAAGTGTCCACTTGGACCACCGCTATTAGGACCAGGAGTCGGACTTGCACCAAAAAAGGGCTCTGCATCGTAAATGCTACAAGTCTGGGTGTAGAAGGTATAATAGATACTCAAAAAAGACACACCCCGGTGTACTCCCAGGAAAACAAGTGCAGACGGATCCAACTTCTCTTGACGGACGCACTGATCAACACCAACAAAAATACGTTGAGTAATAAGGCACATGAGAGGATCCTTCTTCCAATGAGAGGGAGAGAAGAAATGACACAATCCTATGCCCTCTATCAACTGGCCTTCCATCTACACTTTCAAGTCTGACAACTAAAGAGACGGTGGATTGGATGCAAGAAATGATTTATTCCCTAGTGTTGAGGATCGGGTCCTTAGGAGAGTCTCTTGGACTGGAACCTTGGGTGACGTTGTGACTCTACTCTTGTAACTGCGGTCAACACTTAAAGTCATATCCCTACTATATATGTATACAAAGAGAGTCTGATGATTAGGGAAATTGGATACCTTTTGACTAGAGCTTGGTTCAGCTTAGAATTTTAGGATCTCTAAAATCGAGAGTTCTTGAACGGATCAAGTCTTGTTTTCACATGCACAGTCAGGGGTTAACCCAACTTATTCATTCTTTATTTGCTCGAGGACTAGCAAAGTTTAAGTATAGGGGGGTGATGAATCCACGATTCATCATCTCAATATATTGATCTTAGCAAAATCTCCGAGTAAAATCCCAGAAAAATGTCCATAAAATCAATAAATTAACAAAATGACTCTTGTAAATAAAACTCACTAATTATTGTATATTAGATTGTACAAAATAAATTACACATAAAAAGCCGCAAAATCAAAGGAGTTTTATACATGTAAATAGCCCAAAACTTTATGTATTTTTAATAATTTCATATCAACTCCTTTTTGGCTAATTCTTTCTCCAACATGTTCATATCAATGTATATAAAAATACAAAAATACAAAACAAATTTTACCTCAAATAAATACTCCTAGATCCCAATGGGAAAAAAGCCGTAAAGACCAACTTCCAAGCTAAATTCCCGCTCCGTATGAACTCCAAATTCACCAAACTCACTTTTAAAGTTCAAGTTAGAAAATTATCTATCCAACGGAAGTGGTTTCATTAAAATTGGAGCTCATTTGCAAAAGTTGGGTTTTGGGACCTAGATGTACATTGTATACCATGTATATATTCATTCTTTATTTAATTTTTATTGTATCTTTCTTAATTACGAAAAATACAAAAAATCATACTTGTGTTGTATTTTAATTGTAGTATTTTATAGTATTTTTCTGTTGTAAATATCTCTTACTAAAAAGACAAAAAAAATACAAATTAGAAAAGTAAACAAAAATTGTACATGGTGTTTTGTCTTCTTTTGTAAATTCCCCACTATTTGTCTTCTCTCTTTATTTTATTGCATTTAAAGTAGCCAACTCTATTTATCTATTTATGTATTATTTAAATTCCATTCTCTACAATAACCACCAATTCAACTCCATTATTCCACCATTTTTTCCCAACTTCCCATTCAACTCCATTAATAATACAACTTCCCATTCAACTCCACCACTTTAATAACCTCTCATTCCATCATCTTTATATACATGTCATTCTCCTCATTTTTTCCTTTGATCCATCTTTATGTGAGGAGAGCCAAGTTCCCAGAGTTGAATCGGTGACAGCGACGCAACCGCGGTCGAGCGACGACGGCCCTCTCTCCGGTGAGATCCGTTGGTTTTTTGGCCAACATCGCAGCCGCAACCGCGCGCTGCTCGAGCACATCGCACGCCGACAATTTGAGTGAAGACCGTGCTCACGAGAGTACTCCATAGGCGCCCGCATTCATCATAGGTAATTTTAGTTCATCTTGTCTTTTTGCATTTTTTTTAGTACATCACATTACCATTCCCCTCCATTTGTTTAAATTGTTCACATCATCACCATCACCACATCCTATTTTGTTTACCCCATCATCACCACACCATCTTTGTTCTTTTTTTTATTTGCATTCTTGTTAAAAAAATTATTAAAAAATATAAAACAAATTAAAACAAAAAATGAAATCTTTTAGAACAGCAGAAATTGATTTAAAAAAATCAAAAAAATTAAAAAAAAGGGCAGCAGCCAGCGCCGCCCCCTCCTTCCACGGGTAGGCGGCGCCGCCTTCCACCCCCCTCCTTCCACGAGTAGGCGGCGCCGGCCGCCGCCCCAAGCCTTCACTCCGCCCCCTCGCTGGCGCGCCACCGCGCGCTGGACGACCCCTTCACCAGCAGCCGCAGCCCATCTCCAAGCAAGCAGCGGCGCCCACCGCGCCTCCGCGACCCCTCCGCCTCGCCGTCACCGTCGTTCGCCGCCCTCTCCGTCACGACAGGGGCGCGATCGCGCAACCTCCGTCGGCCGCATCCGACGCCGCCACCGCCATCCATCACTTTGGGTTCTTTCCATCGTGTATCTAAGGACGAAGAAGAAGGTAATTTTTTATTGTAAAAATTGTATAAAATTCTTATATAGTTTATATAATTACAATTAGGTCCTGTACGTACTTTGTTGTAAATATTGTTAATTTCTGTTTTGCACAAAGACCCCTATGTTCATGCATTGATTTGGACCTTATTTCGGCATCTTTTTATTTAACGAAAAATAGCATTGTGTGGAGCAACTTATTCTCTGTCATCTGAATATTTATTTGTATTTTTGTGATTGTGGGTAATTATATAAAATTGTCTAACTGAAATATTGGATATTTTACCCATTACGTGCTCTTAAAAGTATATCTCACACACGGTTGCTCTAAAATTCCAAAAAAAATATATATGATGCCTTGATAAGTGCTTAATTTGTTGTCCAAATTTCATCCAAAGTGGAGTTGGCTTGTGCCTGAAATAAATTGTAGAATCTTTTAAGTATTTGATTTTTAATTAAATCCACGTATATTCTTTTTGCGAAATTGCAAGTCTCCTGGATTTCACATGAAAACACCTATCTTAGATAATTCGCACTTTGATTAATTTGATAATGTGGATTTATTAAAAATTATTTACTCATTATCACTCTGTTTGCACTAAAAAATACATAAAAAATTCATAACTTGTCAAAAAATCCAAAAATATTACTGTATTCTCTTTTGCATCATGTTTTATTTCCAGTAATTTTTTCATATTTTTTGCTTACTGTTTGTGTGATAAATTACAGAAAAAACCCATAAAAAGTGTACATTTTTATCTATTGCTTTTTAAACCTAAAAAAATCCAAAAAAAAAGTTTTTTGTTCATCTCTGGATTAGTATTGTAGAAAAAATATAATTTGGTTGAATTGAACTGATTTCTCGTTAAAATTAATTTGACTAAGTTGTGTGATTTCTTAGTACTTAATTCACCCGCAATTTGCATTAGCATTTCGTTTTGCATTAAAAAATATAAAAAAACCACATTGGATATCTAGATCTTTATTTTCAAATTAAACTCGAAGTTGTTCCTTTGCCTCCCTGTGTTCGAACCGAACTTGCCCGGGATATAAATCAAAGCCGAGACACTCTTCACGGATATCTTCTCTTGGTTCTGACCGAATCGCTAAGTACACGTATTACAACGTGGCCAAATTAAATATCGTATTTAGCGACTCGGCAACCATATGTCTCATGTCCAATCTGTCGGAGAAGACACTTGCGAGCGCGAGGATGAGTCGCGTGCTTCTCGCAATCCAAGTTGATGTCCCAAGCAAAGGTTCTCCTGATCTCGTCACAAGAGATAGAACGCCTTCTTCATGAGCGCCACACACCAAAGAAGATGGAGAGGCAATAGTCGTCGAAGCGGAGGACAAGGACAAGGCGACGACGAGGACAATCTTCTCTCTATGAGAGTGGACGGCCACTCTTGATGAGAGAGAGAGAGAGAATATGAGTGAGAATAAAAGAGAGAGAGAGAGAGAGTTCGTGTTATTTCATGTATCTTTGAAGAGAAAGGATCACCTCTTCTTATATAGTGTTTTGGGAGTCCATGGATCTCAATCCATGGACAACACACAATCAACGAATTAGATTGATTTGTGTTTCTTTCAATGGTTAAGATGTTTTTGTAAAAACACAACAACTAGTGATTTAATTGAAATTAATTTTTATTGATAAATTAACAAAATTAATTTCAAATTAATCATCTTTGATAAGAGAAAAAATGAAGAGAATAAACCAATCCCCTAAAAAGAGGGGACGGCTACTCTTCTCCTCATGGAGAGTTGTAGCCGTCCACTTCTCTTTGGTGGACTTGGTCAATCTCTTCAAATTATCATGAGATATTATTATCTCAAGATATATATCATTATCTCTTGTCGATAATATTTTCACCAAAAAATAATTCCAAATTATCTTATGTAAAATATGAACCATACCATTGAAATTATGTGAATCTCAATCACAACCCAAAACAAAATGTAATTATATTTTCATTAATCCTCTTTATGTGAATCTAATCCACATTAGCAATTAATCAATAAATATAAATTACAAAAGTCTCCCTCTGATCTATTATAAATCTAATTTACAATGTACCTGGATAATTAGATGGTACCATCCACATATCCATATCCACAATAATTAAATCGCATTTAAATTATATTGGTTAATCATTCTAATGCCTTCAGATAATGTGAATCAAAATTCACATTATTCATGATAATTGATAATCAAATCACATTTAGTTATCCATTTCTTATTGCTTAGACATAAATCAAATTTGGATTTTATCTTGAACTCTTTCAAGAATAATGCGCTTTCTCCGTAGATGCTTAGAGATAAGGACAGGGCGATTGTATTATTCCATGTATAGTGACTTGGATGTTGAGATCACATCTCAAATCCAGATCTCACGGATCTCTCATAGATGCTTTATTAAATCAAGGCCGCAAATCTAATCTTCTCATTGCATCTGGATCTCATTTACATCAATGTCCAACACTTGGACCAAGATCAGATTACTTCTCTACTGAGATGAGTCACTAAAATCCAAACATATTTCATCACTTCCTTGGAATGGAAGCGTCATGGTTATAGAATCGTTTATGATCACATCAGCCTAAGGTATTCCTAATACATGTATATCCCGCATACTGGAAGATCTATGATCAAACCGAAGATAATAAATCAATTTTACACTGTCTTTCTGTAGGGTGTAATCATCAAGTTTCTCAATCATGGTCAGTGGATTTGGTATCGATCATATTCTTTCCCAAAACATATATCACACCTTCAAATTCTTGTCATGCTTCCAAAGTACGATGGCCATGCATGGAATTTGATCGATCCCAGTACCTCATGAGTGAGCTCATGTCCTACAGTTCACAAGTGAACCTGTATGATCCTTTGAGAGATCGTATTACTCATAGGCCCTTACATGCACATCAGCTCATTGGTATATAGACCTGGTTAAGTCATCAAACAATTGGTCTGCCAAATGTACACACTCAGACATATAGTAACACATTTGTCTCAGGTCAGAGGAGCGTGCTTGTTTCGCGACAGTATACAATATATGACTTTAGTTATCTCGATCTTGCTAAGTCAACTCCTAGACCTAACAAATTTGACACCTCCGAATCTCTACTCCTGTGCGGAGGACCTGCATCAAGAGGTCAGTCAGGTATGAGCCAAATGAGAAAGGATTGCCATCTCCTACTCAGGCTGGAGATCATCTCTTACAATCATTTGACGGTGCTTGTTGAGTCCTCAATCTAACTCTTTAGATATTCATCCAAGCACCGGTCTCTATGATTCAATAATTGAATAAACATATTTATGATCATTAAGATGGACATGGTACATAACCCTAATTGTACTAAGGGACCTATTATGCAAATTAGTTATTCTTCATTTCAGATCAGGGAATGATATTTGCAATAACATTTATTGCATTATGGCTCGCCGTGGGCTAGCATGTCCAACAGTTTTAGCCCAGCCAGCTTTTGTGTATTTAATATTAGACTCTAAAGTTTCATAGGCCTTTATTATATTTTTGTAAATTTTGCAAATCACCCCCAATGCTTTTAGTAATTACCTCTAGGTCCGAGTCACATCACCTCACATGACACACCATCCAAGGGGCATTTTGCAAGGACCCCCCTGGGCTTTTATATATTTATTATTACTCCAGAAACTTTTATTCAGTTATAAATTTTTCGTGAAATTACACTTTGGCCTTGGAACTCTCTTTGTTGTTTCTATTAATTTTAATAGCAACTAAACTCGAAAAATCCTCAAAAATAGTTGTAGATTCTCATTGCATTGTACTTTTACACACCATTTTTAATTTATAATTTAGGATATTTTATTATTTATTAAAAATAAAAGTCCTCCCTTTTTGTCCATGTTTACAATATAAAATACATAAAAATATAAAACCTTTTTCAAAAATTCTAAAAAATATATTTTATATTTATCTACTTATTTTACAACTCCAGATCAAAAATCTCTAAAATTATAAGAGAAAACTCAAGAAAATAGAAAATCCCCCAAAACACCTATAAAATATATAAAATTCAAAAAAATCCAAAAATTATATTTTGTGTTTCTTATTTTTCTCTATATTATTATTAATACATAAAATTTAATTAGGAGATTCTTGATATTCTTTACTATTTTATATCTTTATTTCAATTTTGA